>MU004288.1:0-600000 GCA_010405375.1 Lophiostoma macrostomum CBS 122681
GGTCAAGCACGACGGGGGTTATACTACTGATTTGGGCGTCGTGGCTGCAAGGAAATCTGTTTCCGGCGTCGTTCAATGCCCCCCGCCCAGAAAGGAAGGCGACATCCACCTCGAGAGCCCTGGAGATTATCGAGAAGGCTATTATAGAGTAATGTGTTGCCAGGCAGGGTGCAGTGCGGTACAGCACATTCGGATACTGTAAGAAATAGTCGCCGACCTGGACAACGGTGTATCCCAAGTGTTCTCCCGCGCTTTGACTTTGGTAAAAACCGTAGGACCGACCGGCAATATTGTAAGACAGAAGAAATTATTGTGAGAGGGGCACAAGAATAGCAGCGATCGTTAACCTCGTGAGATCCCATCGCGTGCCCGCACCAAGGACAGATGTCGGGATGGACTGAGGAACAGGCGGATAAGAGGGGGAATGCAGGTTAGCGGAAGATGTAACCCTATTTGATTAATGCGATGAGCAATGAAAACTGATACGCTGCGATATAGGGCTGGGAAACCTATTTTAACCGGCTTGCATATTGTACTCTGGTACTTGGGACTGTTCTTGCAGGGTAGTAACAATCATGTGACGCTAGCAAGAGTGAGGCATTTGGCTCGTGGGAAAGGCCCTGCGCAATGCTGGTTACGCAGCAGGCACACAACCAGGATCACCTCGAAGAAGGGTAAATCGACCTCAGAAAACTTCGGCGAGTCCGAGTCGTGATGGCAGTGAGGTTCAGCAAGCATCTTGGTTATTAAACGTCGATGTCGGTAGTTTGGAGTCTGGCAAGCAAGCTGTTTCGGATCATAATAAGCCAGTTAAGACTTTGCGAAGCATGGACCAGCACCATAAGAGTTGCGAGACGCTCAGAAACATGGTGCTGCTGGAGCTGTTTGGACGCGCATACACCGTGCGATGAAACAGAGGCTGGCCCTCTGCGCGACTTGCTGTGGTAAGCGTCCTGCAAGATGCCTTTGCGATGAGGATTTGTTTTTCTGCGATCGGAGGAGGAGCCGGCTAGGACAATGCGCCGAAGCTCACACTTTCGTTGAAGATGCTGTGTGACCTCCTCGAGACGGGCGAACCGACGTGCTGGGATGCAGACGGTATGGAGGCGGTGGACACGCGAGATGAGGCAGCATGAAGACAACCGCGTTGGGCAGCGGGGAAGAGGTAGAATAATTGCGGTGGCTGGTCGAGCAGAGCACGTTGTAGCCATGTCCATCAATTTGAGACGCAGCTGCAGAGGTGCAGGGTGGAGCGCGACGTCGAGCGAAGATTCATGATCTGCACCCGCGGCCACGCTTCGCCGTCCGGCCCATGGTTTCCACGCCATGCTTTGCATGAGCCATGAGGATCAGAAGCTTTGACGCCGTGGCTTTGCTGGTGGACGCTGGGATGCATGGGAGCGCGCTGACGTCGTATCCTCGCTGAGACGGAGCCGAGACACAGCCTGGGCCAATGGATAGCATCTGGGGCGGCGCTCGGCAGCCGCTAGCTAGCAGAGCGAGAGCCACCGCGCCCAGGGCAGCATGAGCCGCGAGATGCAGCAGCAGCGCGGCGGGTTGGGCTCGCTGGGAGTCCTTCTGTGTCGCGGGCGGTGTTCTGCGTGCAACTGTGATGGACGGGGTGCCTGCAGCGGGATGGGGCGGACAATATTGGCCCCCGCGACGGCAGTGGAGAAAAGTTTGCTTGACTCTTTTGCAGCGGGGAGAGATGGGGGACGGCTGCCTGGCCTGCCTGGTCTGGCCTGGCATCTGAAAGCGTTTCGGAAACAACGCGCGCTGGATAAGCGTGGGCGGGCGGGATCTGTTGATCGCCTTCACGCAAGCCGTCCGAGCCCTGGCGAGAGCAATTTCGAGACGCCTGCCAATGGGCACCTCGCACCCACCGCGGAGAGAAAATCAACCTGTCACGTTATGGCAGGCAGCGAAATTCGAGCCGTGTGGCACGGTAACTGGCCGTCTTGCCGCGCATTTCTGTGTGCTGTCGAGAGGAGCGGAGCCAAGTGGCGCCGGCCCCATGCTCTCGTCCCAACGGATCGCCTGCACAACAAATCGAAAGCCCCGGCGGCCGCAGAAGAAGGTCAAACGAAGACCGCTGGAGCACACTGTGCTGTGTGACCAGCAGCAGCAGAGCAGCCTGGCGGCGACGGCGAAGGACGCGCTCGAAGCGAGGCTGGAGACACGTCAAGGCCGACGACCATGTCCATACTACACACCGCTTAGTAGGAAGACGTCATCGGGGGCTCTCCAGCTGTGGGAGGGCGCTGGGGCGGGTGCCGACGGATGCCGCCAGAGCGAGAGAGGAGGCAGCAGCAGCCGCGACTGCTCCAGCGCGAGGCCCCCCCTTCGTCCCGCGACTACTGCTGCTCGTCAGAGCGTGCGAAGCGCAGCACAACCAGGGACGAAAGAGCCTCAGGGCGGCTCGACGAGCATCTCACGCTCTTCACAATTCGCGTTCGCGACCGGGGGCAGGCCAGAAATCATGGGGGGGCGCGGGCTGCTAGTGGCTCTCGGACGTGTAGGCGCACTAAGCCGTGCAAATACGGCGAATAGAAAAGCTCTGCCTTCCCTCGCTCTTTCCTCCCAACCGTCCAATCAGTGCACCACCGGTCGCTCTCGCACCCACCTCAGTACAATCACGCGTTTTGCGCAACAACAGAGAACGCCAGCGGCCCAGCTTGTGCGCCGCGAGGAGCCCTCCAGTGCTCCATACAACGTGCAACCCTCGCGTCTTGTCCTCGCAGGGACGTCTGCTTGCCGGCGCCGTGTGAGACAGGGCCTCCCAAACTGCCCGCCGCCGCCGCTCAACACCAGTCCAACAAGCGACTCGTGACCACGATCGCCTGCGGACTTCGCGTAGGTGAGTCTTGTCGCATCCCATCTGCTTCCTGTCCAGCGAAATATTCCGCGCCATTCGCGACAGCTTCGCGGCTCCCCCTGCCCCCCCGTCGCCGCCGCGCTGCCATTGTCGGCGCAGGCTGCGCGCGCCCTCAATGCCCACGTCCCAGGTCGCGTCGAGAGGCTTGCGCGAGCTTCGCACTCCACCCGTCCAACGGTACGACGCTTCTGCTAACACCAGGGAAGGCCGCACACGGCTCGTCCACGCACCGGGCCCTGTACCCGACGCACAGCCGGCTGCTTGGAGCTGTTAGCAATACCAGCAACCGTCGGCTGCGTTGCGCCAATTTATATCACCACCAGAATTCATTGCAGCCGCGCAAAGAAAACAATCGCGCGCTGCAGCCCAGAGCCCCGCCAGTGCCACTGCGAGCGCGATTGAGACGTGGATGCGCTGCCGCTGATTAAAAAGTCGGTAAGGTGTCCAAGCCTGCATGAACCTAGGACCTGCATTGCCAACGCATCACCTCCAATCGCCCGCCGGCCAGCACATGCCCATCCTCGGCCTCCCTCCAATTGCTCGACTTCGCGCACTCTGAGCTAACTCACAATTGCTGCCTCTAGAGTAAACAATTCTCTGCTTCCTCCCCGACTGGCGCGCTGCTGCAACGGTCTCTTCCCCACACGGCGCGGCCCTCTCGAACCATCGCATCCTCCTCACCAGCGCCCGCGATACCTGCGCCTGCGCACCGCCTCACCATCCAGATCCCGGCACCGCCAATCGCGCGCCTTGCGCCTCAGTCCTGCACTGAGACTTCGACCGTGCACTTCTCCAGCGATCTCGCCTCAGAAGCGTGGCCATTGACAACGCATCAAGCATCTGGCCTGTCGTGACGTGACCCCAGTCCGCCGCAGCGGCCCTAGATAGACCGGTCTTCCCGATAACTCAGCACTCGACCAGCAAACAGAGGCTGCACTGTGAAGGCTGCTGCTATTAATCCACCAACATAGCCAAAGAGTACCCCGTCGTATCAACTCCGAGAAAGTCCTCAGGTAAGCCCCCATCTACATTGGCTGTGGAAGCCACAACACCTATTGGACGAATGCTCATTTCGCCTCAGCTCCAGGCTCCTGTCCTCGACCAGTCACTGCACGCCTCCAGTCTCCCCGCGTCTCAGCGCGCGCTCACCATCAACCGAATCGCAACATCCGACGAAACAAGCGTCCCAATCAACCCTCCCGTGCAGGACTCAGTACTGAGACTTGTCAACGCGCAATATCGAAGGCCCGTTTCCGTGTACCGATACAGCAGATCAGGCCTGGGCTAGTCAGTGGCGCATCTGGGGTAATACTCGAGGCTGCGCCGTCACGAGCTCGCGTACTTTAAGCTCATCTCTGTACTCCCAGAGGTATCCTTTACCTAGGGGCACGCAGACATGACTGATTACGCGCAGTACCAGCAACCCCATCACGGGCACGCGCCAGCCCACATGCAGAACTATGGCTCGCAGAACCCGGCGGCGAACCCGTCGATAACATCACCGACCCAACAACAGATGCATTCGTACCAGCAGACATCGCCCATACTCCCATCCCAAGGCAACCCGTATCCCCAAGCTGGCGCACCGAATGCGCAACACCATCAACAGATGAATTATGCGCAGCCCGGCTACATACCACCGGGGATGCACCAGCAGTATGGCATGTCGCCCACTCAGGCAGCAGCCATGGCCACGGCTGCGGCAGCAGGACCTGCCGGCTACTATGATCAGAATGCCATGCAGGGACAACTTGCGCAAGATCCACGTGCTTCTCCACGCATGTCTGGTACTCAGCTAAAGAGCGATGGACGCGTCGCTCCTCGCTCGCCCACCTCGGTGTCCAACCCCATGAGTGCCGGAGCACTTCCATCCCAGGTTCAAATGACACCAAGTCAAATGCAGCAACGTCGTATGAGCACTCAGATCAGCAGCCCAGCAATGCAACAGCCCCAACCCGTGATGGCACATGCTGCTGCGCGACCCTCAGTACCACCACAGATGCCACAGCAGGCACCCCAACATCAACAGTCTCCTGAGATTGTTCCCGGAGGCCAAGCGGAAGAAGCTCCGCTTTACGTCAACGCCAAACAGTTCCACCGCATCTTGAAAAGAAGGCTGGCGCGCCAGAAACTAGAAGACGCCTTGCGTCTTACGTCTAAGGGTCGTAAACCGTATTTGCATGAATCTAGGCATAATCATGCCATGCGGCGGCCTCGTGGTCCTGGTGGGCGTTTCTTGACAGCGGATGAGGTCGCTGCGATGGAAGCAAACAAGCCAGGTGGTGAAGGCGACGACGGCAACAACAAGGAGAACGCCCACACACCTGCGAAAGCCATGGCTGCACAGGCCGGGTCCGGTTCGAAAAGAAAGGCCACGTCCGCGTCTCTAAAAGGGACGCCATCGAACAAAAAGCCGAAGACTGGGCCAGTGCAACGGCCCAGTACTAGCGAGGAGGACGATGAAGATGATGACGATGATGCGGATGATGATGGCTGAAAGACTCCCATTTCAGCCCACGTCCGCGGTCAACCCTCTTATTAGTTTGATATTGCCGCTTGGGCCCTTTCCTTCGATCACCCCACTTTTTCATGAATTACGAAGCGACTGTTTTTGGGTTTGGTCTGCATGTTACCCCATTGTTGTTTGCACCCGAGTACTCACCGAACCAACAAATTGATATCAACTTTGTTTAAGCGGCTGGATTCAGGAGGGATTGCACGGATGACTGGGAACCAGGGCATGCTGCACACATGGGGGCAGGTTTTTGGTGGGCAGGCAATTTGGGACCCATTACTAATGGAGTTTTGTTTTTGGATTGCTGTGACGGAGAGACTTGTTGTTTTATTACTTCCCATCTCTCTCTGTCGCAGTCCCATCTGGCTGCCTTACTTGTTGTCACTTCTACAGGTATTCTCCAGTCTCAAATACCCCACATTCGCTAGATTGTACTGGATCTTCCATGACGGCCCACTGGCTAGGGTAGCTGGCGGGGGGGGAGGAGTATATTAGAAAGGGCTATCCTTCACCGGAAGAAAATCATATCAGGCTTCTTTACATTGGAACTGTTCTGCCCTTCAAAGTGTGGGACACGGTATGGATCTTTGCGTTCAGTGCAGTCAGGCTTGCGCCTCACATCCTTGTCCAAAACGAGACTTCCATGCGATGCATCCGTGCTCGATCGAACGGGGGTCAGATCAAAGCCATAGAGCGGACCGCCCTCTTAGCTCCCGAGGTCCCACAGCTGATATCTGGGACCAAGGTTGGGGTTGGTGGTTGGCGGACTCTTGGGAGCTTTTGCATGGGTCGGGCTACGCTGATTCTGGTATGGGGCGTTCCCGAGATTCTTGAGGCTATCTCGAAGTTGCTGGAAGTTCTTCCTTGGCTTCGGTGGTACAGGGCTAGATGATCTGCGTGTGCTGTGCTACCAAGATATGCTTGTGTGGAGGATGTTACGCTATATAGATAGTATGAATGGCCTGAGGCATCTACTGCTCTGGGAGATTGCAGAACGTCTGCAATATATGGTGCGATGGTGATGTTGCTTTGTATCGCTGATATCATCTACGATAGCAATACTTTGCAGTTGCGCTACAATCCCCACTGCTTCCTAGTCGTTCTTCTATCGAGTCGCAAGATCTGCGGATACCATCGGTCGTGAGCTTTGACTCACCGTGATCACGCAATACGGTTTTCTTTTCACTTGACCATAAATCCTCATGATGGACATTTGTGCGAGCTTTTCGCCGATGCCGCAATGTGGAAATGATCATCGAAAATCTCATCTCTTGAAAAACGTTACGCATCGCAGGTGGAGGCTCATGGTAAGCGACCGATAATCGGCAGGCACGCAGACCTCGGGATCTGCAATTTGGATGCGGGCACTTTGGGCTAGACTGCGATACCACGCAACGTCAACGATAAAGCGCAAAATCCGTGTTCCTACCCATTGCCATGTCAACTTTCTTTTCTCTCGAGCGATGCCGCCGAAAACGCCATCTGTGGGCGAGCCGGAAGGCGTTGCAGCAGACGAGTACGATCAAGATCTTTCGGATGCGCCCGAGGAACACGATGAGGAGAAGGAAGCACTCGAGCGTCGCATTCGGCTCAAGGTCGACATACGGCTATGCAGCATCGCGGGCATCCTTTGCAGTTTGGATTTGCTCGACAGCGGAGTCATCTCAAGCGCGTCCGTCACGTCCATGCTAAGCGATCTGCAACTCGATCAAGGGAACAGATACTCGGTGTCTATCTTCATTTTCACCATCGCCTCAATCGCATTTCAACTACCTTCGACGATTGCAGTCCGCACCTTTGGACCTCGGATCTGGTTCGCATTTATCACATTCTGCTTCGGTCTCATCACGCTGTGCACCGCGTTTGTGCAGACATGGAGACAAATGATCGCGCTCAGAATATTGCTTGGTATCGCGATGTCTGGCGTCTACCCTGGCTTGACATATCTGATCTCAACGTGGTACACCAGGAAAGAGCAGCAGCTTCGTTTCGCGCTCATGCAGAGCGGTGAAGTCATTGTTCTGGCTACGGGCGGCATTGTCAACTTTGGTCTTAATCAATTGGACGGAAGAGGTGGGCTGAAAGGTTGGCAATGGATGTTCATCGTTCAGGGCACAATAGCTGCCTTTATCGGTCTCATTACATGGTGGTGGATGGTCGACTTCCCCGAGAACGCGCACCGCTCGTTCCACTTCCTCACCGCCGAGGAAAGCAAAATCGCAGCTGCAAGGATAGAGAAAGACCGGGGCGATGTCAAGCCTGACGCCTTCTCTTGGGCCAAAGTCCTGAAGCATGCGAAAGACCCCAAAGTTTACGGTTTCTGCGTACTTTACTTCTTGCAGAACCTCGTTTCCACAAGCCTGTCTTACTTCCTTCCCATCATCCTCCAAGGCGGCATGGGCTTCAGTTCCAACAAAGCCATCCTGCTCGCTGTACCACCTTACTATTACGCCGTAGTCCCTGCCATACTATCCTCACTCATTGGCGACAAGTTCCAGCTTCGCGGTCCCATCATCACGTTTAACTCCGTGTGCCTGATCGTTGGGTTCTGCATGCTCGGATTCGCGGATCAGGTTACCGTAAGATACGTTGGGACGTTTCTAGCGACTGGAGCGTATGTAGCGAATTGGGCGGCGATGGCTACGTACCAGGCGAATAACATAGTTGGGCAGTGGAAGAGGGTGTTTACGGCTGCCGCAGTAACTGCGTGTAATGGAGCGGGTGGTATTGCGGGGAGTTTTATTGTAAGGAACGAGGAAGCGCCGAGGTATGGGACGGCTGTTTGGGTGTCCATTGGGTAAGTGGCATTACACTCCGTACTGACAAAAGTACAGAAACGAGCTTCACTCTCCAATTCGGGGGTATGGGCGAAAATGGGCCCGCTCAGGTATACTGACAGTAATTCACAGGTCCCATATTCTGATCATTGGATGCGTCGCTTGCTTCTCGGTGTATTTCTACACGGCGAACCAGCGCCAGAGGAAAGGGAAGAAGGTCATTGAGGGGACCGAAGGATTTCGATTCACCTACTGAGGAGTCAGTACTTACGACTTACTACTAGATCAAGTTGAGATCTCCCTTGAGGTGATGGATGGGCCAGCAGTAGGGGCGCGATCGGCTAGAGAGCATGACTTCGTGGCGCCTACCTAGAGCAAGATTCCTTGATCGAGGAGGAGCTTCAAGTGACTGGTCATGGCCCCGGACATGATTTAACGGGTTTCCGATCGACCCCGCTGAAGATAAGTTCATATGAGGGCGTTTCAAGAGCCCTGACCAACATGTGTATAGATGTCATGTAGCTTTGAGGTTGAGTTGTTATGTTCTACCAGTCCCTGCACAGATTCTCCGCTCAATGCCGTGGTGCACAGACGCCAGTGGATGACTAAGACCTACCACGCTAAATTTCCTTGCCGCGCCACGCATCAGACTCAACTTCACTGCACCCATCATTGCAGAGTCGGAGGCACCCATTTCTTCACTCCGCTATGCAGCCGCAGCCCCTTAAAGTCACGTGCATACCTTGAGAGGGGAGATCATGGCTCCAATAACCCCCTTCAATGCGTCAGAGATCTCCGAGAAAGCTCGACGGGATCTGCTTCTTCTCCTCGAAGGTGTAAGGTAATGTCATCGGCGTAGTGAATCGCCTAGGCTGACGTGCTACAAGATACGAGGGAAGAAGAACCTAGTTCTTGAGAAAGCGCTTGCGGGGCCTCTGAACCTTTTGGTCAAATTCTCCACGCTCCAAGAATACGGTGTCGACAAGCCCTTTTTCCTAGAAAACGATAATGTCGACTCGTCGCAGCGCAACGTGGTCTTTCTTGTTCGCGGAGAGAAAGCGAAAACGGTTCTGACCGTTGCAGGTAAGTCTGGCCGCCATGCCGACTTTCTCGTTGATCGCTTGCGCGTGATGCCTTTTGGGATCTTAAAGTAGACTTGGCAGATTATACCCACTCTGCCTAGTCAGTCTTGATCCCTACATTGATATTATACCTTTAAGCATTATATATGGATACCCTCTTGCTTTCCCATGCGGGGAGACCCTGTTGAAAGATGCTGACATCTATCTAGATCAGATCAAGCGAATACGGCGCGATAGCCAGATTGAACATGAGTTCTCCATCTTCTGGGTACCTCGACGTACTGTAGTCTCCGATCAACTTCTGGAAGAGGCTGGGGTGCTTGGAGAAGCCAGCGTGAGCGAGTGGCCTCTATTCTTCGTTCCTCTTGCCGACGATGTGCTGTCGTTGGAGCTCGACACCGCCGTGGAAGATCTGTACCTAGTATGTCGATGATTCAATGTGCGCAGACGTATGGCTAAACATGCATAGAGGAAAGACCCAACATCGGTCTATCTTGCAGCCAAAGCTCTTATGCAGCAGCAGCAAAAGTACGGGCTGTTCCCACGCATCATCGGCAAAGGTGACCAAGCCAAACGGCTCGCTGACCTACTAATACGGATGCGTACTGAGATCACGGCTGGAGAGAGTAGCAGCAGCATAGGGCCTTCGTTCCTTGGTCTCACCCCAAGTTCCACAATTGATAGCCTGGTCATCATCGACCGAGAAGTCGACTTTCCCACAGTACTCCTAACCCAGCTGACCTACGAAGGGCTGCTCGATGAGGTCTTCAATATCGCCGCGAACCAGACTGAAGTGGATTCATCGATTGTTGGAGGTGCTGCGCCTCAGCCAGGCCAGACTGGCTCCGCATCCACCAGTATGAAGCGCAAGGTTATCATCGATCCCAAAGACACGCTCTATAGCACCTTGGGGGATGCCAATTTTGCAATTGTCGGCGGCCTCCTTAACAAGGCTGCCCGACACCTGCAAAGCAGCACAGAACGCAATCAGCTCGCCGCGAAAACCACTTCTGAGCTTCGCGATTTCGTCGCACGACTCCCCGGCTACCAAGCTGAGCAAGCCAGTCTCAAACTTCACACTTCATTGGCTGAAGAGATCATCAAACATACTCGTACAGACATCTTCACACGCTCGCTCGAGGTCCAACAAAACATCATGTGCGGTGCCGACCCTACAACGCAACACGATAGCATCACGGAGCTGATAGCTCGCGACGTCCCACTACCCTCCATTCTGCGCCTCCTCGCCCTCGAATGCACCACAAATGCCGGCATGCGACCCAAAGATCTCGAAACCTTCAAACGCGCCATTATCCAAGCCTACGGTCCACAACATCTACTCACGCTCTCCGGACTCGAAAAGATGGGTCTCTTAGCCCCGCGGGGCGGTTTGAGCATTGGTGGTACAGGCCCGGCCGCGAAGCCCGGCAGCGTGACCAACTACACACCCCTGCGCAAGAGCCTGCGGATCTGGGACGACGAGGTCAACGAAACAGACCCCAATGACATATCGTACGTCTTTTCGGGGTACGCGCCCCTGTCGGTCCGCCTCGTGCAATCGATTATCCAGAAACAAACGCTGGCGAACCTCATCAAACCAAGCAGTCATCCGCAGGCCTCGGCACAGGCGAATCCACTGGCGCAGGGTCTGCGCATTTTCGATGATGCGAGTAAATATGTCAGAGGCGCGACGTTTGACGAGGTGCAGACGGGCGAGGAGAAGGCGGTCAAGGCGAAGAGCATGCTGAATGGGAGTCAACATGATGGGGCCAAGACGGTGGTTGTGTTCTACTTGGGTGGCGTGACGAGGGCGGAGATCGCGGCTTTGCGGTTTGTGGGGTCCAAGTTGAAGGAGGTTGGGGGTGAGGGGCGGGGCAGCCGGATTGTGATTTGCTCGACGGGGATTGTGAAGGGAGGAGATTTGGTTGGGGCGGCGCTTGAGAAGAGGAGGTTTGGGTAGTGTGTAGTGGGTAGGTGAAAGGTCATGCCCTGAAGGCACGATGCGTGAGACACCCCGGGCATCTGATAAACTTGGTGTAAGGTTTGAATTTGCAATGAGATGATCGAAGATTTTGGGCGACTTCAAAGATCGAGCCGGAACGCCTCCTGATGCATACTCGTACCCTAATGATCTGCTTTGCCTGCCTCCTCACCGTCAACATCCATCTCCCCACCTTCTTCCTCGCCCTCGCCTTCCCCCTCTATCTGTCCCTCCGCAGCAGCCTGCCCCTCATTCTCCGGCCCAATTCCCCACCACAAATTCGGCCCCAAGCCCGCCTGACTCATGGATCCGATAACGCGCCAACTAGTATCGCGCTCCTCAATGACATCGCCATTCTCGTCCTTCTTGATGACCGTGGGCTGCGTGTCAATCCACTCCTCCTGCTCGACGCGGAACAGTACGGGCTCGCCGTGGTCGAAGAAGAGCTCTGAACCCGACTCGGCGTCGTTCCAGACAAAGACGTTTTCGGCGTGATTGAAAGTCGTGCCGGGGAAGAGGTTGTAGCTGGGTATGTGCACTTCGGAGGTGAAGTCGAGGTCGACTGGGTGGGGTAAGTCTGGGGGAAGGGGAGGGGATGGGCATAGGATGGGGCAAGTGCAAGGGAGGTAAAGGGCAAGGGGGGTGAAGTGGAAGAGGAGAAATGGAGGGACCTACGTGTTATAGCGTTTTCGTCGGAGGATCTTATGCGGGCGTAGAGGATTTCGCCGCGGAAGGGGCGGAAGACCATCATGCGGAATTCAACTGATGAGTATGAGTATGTAGTAGATGGTATCGGACGAGCTTTGTCCGATACGTTGAAATGGAAGAGGAACGAGAGTGGATGTAACAGAGTTGGCAACGAACAGAAGACGATGGAGCTCGAACACGACGTAGCAAATGATATGGAAGAGACGCAAGACAAGGAAGCATGCAATAAAGCGACGAAACCCACCATTTACGTTGACCAGCCCAGTCCCGTGACCGATGAGGCCCTCGGAAGCGTCCAGCATATCCCATAGGCAGATGCACAGGCCAATGTTCGAGATGACGCGGTTCGAGTATTTGGCGTTGATTGCATCTTTGATAGCTTGTGCGCTGGGTTTCTCGAATTCTTCAGGCGTGATCTCTATTAGATCTTCGATGGTCGTCTATAAAATTGTTAGTCGAGTCAGTGCGTAGCTGGGGGAGATGACTTACAAGTATGAACATGGTTGTGGTTTGGAGGGCGTCATGCTCGGTGTGAGAGAAGGTACTTCGGAAGGAGTAGATGCTACCGGACCATTTTCTGTAGGGCTGGAAAAGCGGTGATAGTTCTTCGGTGACAGGTGAAAGTTATGGGCGCCTCGGTCGCGCTAAGGCTCTTATCGATAACGCACCGAACTTTTTGGAGCTCTGACCTCACGCGTCTCCAAACCCTTAGATCTCATGCTATTCGCCCTTTTACTGCGGAACATCTTTAAGAATGTATCCCAGTTGACCCGTTGGACTCGGATCTAGCAACTATGACATCATTCAAATTCCCTCCGCCTCCTCCACCACCACCGAAAGCGTCTACGAACGACGCGCAAGAACAGTATTCGAGTCAACGAGGAGGGCACAACAACCAGGGAGGTGGTCGCGGACGAGGCGGACAGGGTAGAGGGCGAGGGAACAACTACAATGGGCCCTCAAGGGGCGGATACTCTCAAGGACATGGTGACTCTCGGTCAAACGGGAGTGCGAACACGCGTGGAAACCAAAGAGGAGGAGGCTTCCAGCGAGATGGAAGAGGAGCAAGTCAACACACATCACCCAGACGCCCCCAGCCCCGTGCGCCGCAGACAAACACTCCAACGAACAGGTCACAGAATGCATACGTAAATCCGCAATTCCAACACGGAGCACCGACCCAGCTCCAAGCCGATCCGGCAGCTCTTGCTCAAGCCATGGCATTTATGGCTACTCCGGCCGGGGTCCAGTCGATGGCTGCTTTTGCGAATCATATGTCGCAAGGAGGCCAGATGCCCCAGTCCCCGACGTCATCGATGCCGGGACAGTCTCCTTCAGAGTTTGGCGGCAAGAAGCGAAAACGCAATGAGAACATCCAGCCACCACGACCAGCGCACGCTTCTCCACCTTTGAAGCAACAACCTCCAAGCCAGAAACCGCCGAGGGCCAAGGCCGCTCCACCTCCAGCCATCCCCAACTTCGGCTTCGCCTTGCCACCTGTCAAGGCTCCCCAACCGGTGCCGAAGACTACAGTCGCGAGCAAAGCAATCCAGAACAAGCCCAAAGTACACCTCGGCCTTACCCGGCAGGGTGAGGTTGTATACGAAGAGTCGAGTGGGGAGGAAGACATTGACGAGGAAGCCGCTTATGCGTCAAAGGCAAAATTTGATGGCATGGTATTCGAATACGGAGGTGAAACGCTGTCGTTGCAGACTCCCGCTGAGTTGGCTGCATTTATCAAAGACCGAAAGAGACAGTATCCCACCAGGAGAAGGATTACAGAGAAAGCGCGCGAAATTGCTGAACGGAGAACAGCTGAGATAGACTTCCTGCGAAAACTCAGTGGTAGACCACCAGCTCCTAAAAGTGCCAATGATGTGGACACCGAGCGGAAGGCTTCTGTTAGCAACGAAGCGGTCGAGGCTCTAAGAAGGCGGGTACAAGAGAGTGTACTCGAGAAGCAAAGAGAAAGGGCACAGTCGAACGTTCAAATTGCACCTGCACCTGCCAGCGACAGGCCAAAGACAATGGATTTGGGCCTCGGGTACAGCAGCGAGTCCGACTCTGACGGAGAGGAAAGTTCCGAGCTCTCGGATTCTTCTGTGCTATCAAGTTCCGATGAGTCGTCCGACGACTCCGATGAAGAATCCGACAGCGACTCGGGGCCTGAAGAAGTAACCTCTAGGAAAGCTCCGCCCCCGGCCGTCGTGCCCCCAGCACCACCTCCCGCGCCACCAAGAGATAAGACAGCGGACGGGCGCGAAATCTGCTCCTTCTGGGAACAGTATGGGAAGTGTAGGCTAGGCAGACGATGCCGATTTGCTCACCCGCCTCCAGTGGAGAAGCGGGTGGGTCTATATGAGAGGGTATGTATCTAATGTTACTTTGCATGAATGAGAAGCGTACTGACATTGTGATAGTTGGTGGAACAGGAGAAGGAGAAGGCGGATCGATTGGCTCTGGATGCGATCAAATACCTCGGCCGCAATGGATTCTTAGGCTAAAGATCTCCCTGGAGTGCTTCCTACACGATGAAAGATATCCCATTTGAATGCCCAGCTCCTATTTGACACTTGTCACTGGAACATTATCTCACCATTCCAAGTGTGACTGAGCAGCTGACCCTTTCCCCTCACCGTCGCTTCGTGGCCTGCTCGACACACTTCTCAGCAAAGACAAACCAATCAGTATGCCTAGCATCGACAGAAGTTTGTACGTGAGACAATGCTCTGACGTCTTCTTCTTTGTCAAATCGAGCAAGATCCATCAGAATCCTCGCTCTGCCATCTCTCGCTCATTCTGTGTCTTTCAGATGTCTCAGCCAGGCCACAGCATCAACGCAAACTCTTGCCGTTTTTTATGGTTTTTGTTTCAAACAGTCTCAGCCCACATGTCTTCTATCTTTGTCTCGTAACGACGCTTTCAGGGCCAGCAAGCAGCTAAGCATTCTCGAAATGTACATATAAGGCGGAGTTCAGCACTGAGCAGGTCGTAGCCCACCACACACATACAGCTACGAAATCTAACATACCCACAACTCGCGACAATCCAACATGAAACCATTCACAGATATCAACGGAGGTGATTATCACCTCAAACCTCTGGGTTTGCCCCACAATTACCTCTATGACGATGAATCACCGGACCAGGTCCTTCAAAATCTAGGCAACGCCTCTGTTTTCTCGGTCAAAACTCTTTGCGCCGCCATCCAAACCAAAGAGTGTACAATCACCGTCATCAAGCAATACATTCAAGGCTACGAGAACAGCCCAAGTAATAAGAAGATCATGCATCGTGACGGTTGGCCTGCTTTATACTATGCGGTCGAGCGTAACTCTCCCGAACTCGTCTCATACCTTTTGCAGAACGGCTTTGATCCTTCCGAACAACACGAGTCATTCGATGTCCCTTTGCTAGCTTTCGCAATCATCCATGGCCATCGGGACGCGATCGATACCACTGGCATTACGAAAGTGTTGCTCGCATTTGGAATCAGTCCGAAGGTGATTCCTGAAGACATGTGGATCAAGTTTCTGGATACGCCTTCAGAATCGCCCCCATCGAAGAACATCCTCAGTGGCCTCTTCTCTGCACAGAAATCAGAGAGCGATTGGTGTGAGCCGGCCCTCCGCTGCCTTTTGGCCAAGTCACTCAATTTGACGCATCGCTATCTACTCCATCTGGCGAACAAGTTACGAACTCCAAATTCACGTCAAGCCCAGATCGCGAAGGCCAACAAAATGACCGAATTATCCAAGCTCCCATACTATCTCATCGGACAGCGACCTGCTTCGAGCCTGGTTATGAACAGCGTCTATGCATATGTCGCGTTAGGAGGGAAAGGTCCTCTTGTTATGGCCTTCGCGGGAGCTTCGGGACACGGTAAGACTGAAATGGCTAGAGCGATCGGTGACCTGTTGTCTGTCAAGACGACAGTCATTGATTGCGCTAGCTGTACCACTGTATGGGGCATGCTAGGCCCTACCAGCGGATGGAAAGATTCCGAGAGGGGTTCCCAGCTTAACAACTTCCTCGCCGAAAACACTGGAGTGCGGTCAGTCGTGTTCCTCGATGAGTTCGACAAGACTAAGAAAGAAATACGAGACGCTTTGTTAGTCATGACTGAGAAAGGTAAACCCAGGCACACAATGATTTAATAGCATTATGCTCACAAATGCTTTAGGAGAGTACCAGGATCGTCGAAACAACGTTGGCGTAGATTGCTCCAAGACCATTTGGATCATCGCAACCAACCTTGGAACGGACAAGATCGCTGAATATTATACGAAGCATCTCGAGGAGCTATCGGACAAGAAACGCGACAGAGCCGACATGAAGCCTCTCCAAAATATCCTCAAGCGCTTGTACAAGAATGAATTCGGCGTAAGTCTGGCTCAGTGTTCAAAGAAAAGCAAATATGGCTAACACAATACAGGCGCCATTCACAGGTCGCATCAACCTTTACGTCCCGTTCCTACCCTTCACCTCGCCGGAGTGCGCTGTCGTCTTGCATAAGTTCGCGCTCCAGTTCGCTAGTGAAGTCCGAGAGCCGATTGACTTTCGCCCTGACATCAACCGATTGATTGGACATTGCTGCCTGACATTCGTTGACGACGGAGCGGTCTGCACGGAACTGACCAATACGTTCTACAACAAAGACTTGGGTGCACGCAGTCTGGCCAATGCCATGAAAGAGATCGCGCAGCAATTCGTCACCGAGTACAGCAGTCTTGATGGACTTGTCACGGAGACTATCAACAGTGATAATTTACAGGAATTCATCATTCGCCGCTTCCAGGTTAGTGATGACGCTCATGAGGTTGGAGTCTTCGCGAAAACCAAGGAGTCTGCGGAAGGATCAGAGGACGAGGTTGATGAAGATGAGGAGTAGATTGTCGATGGAGATCTCTTGATACACGGGTGTTGAGAGAACTTGGAGCTAGTATTAGGCAGTAGATGATACAGCGCAAATATACCACTTTCGTTGAAACGTTCTTCTCTCTTGTTGCACTTTTCTTACACGTACATATAATATACACGGCGAGATCTTGCCAACATAGCCTCAAGTTTTGTTCGCCTTGCTTTTCGACGTGTGCGTTTCATATTACCAGTCAGAGTCATATCAATACCTGGTTACTCCTTGCAAAAAAAACACGCACGATGAGATTTTTGAGGCTGCGCGGACAATGTAAACGTCAAGCATGTATAAAAGTATCAAAGGAATGTCATATGTAAGACTGTCTATACCGATCTAGATTACTAAAAGACTCCAAGTTCCACGCTATGCAAAGCTAACCCAGAGATGTCCATATACCAAAACTATTCAAGGCTACGCTATGCCGCTGCAGAACCAACCGAAATGTGTAATATCATGCGATGAAATCGTAAGACATGAAACAATGAAATGGACAAGAAGGAGAATTCGTACCAGCCTTAATCAAGGCCCATAAAGACCTCCAGCAGGGCATCGTACTTGGGTGTTCCCAGACCGCTCACGGGATCCCAGCCCTCACCAGTCACGAAGCCATTGGTGTTGCAAGCAGCATTGTTTCCCGACACAACATCCTTGACGATCTCATCGGCATACTGGTACAGCACCGGGTTGAGGAAGCCGACGGAGCTCTTGCCAGCGCTGATCCTCTCCTCGTTGATGAGCGTGATCATCGACGCGAAGGTCGGCGCAGATGCCGAGGTGCCGTCAACAACCTGCTGGGTACCACCAACGATAACTGCATAGTTGTGGCCGTTAGCGGAGATATCGGGGTATGCGCGAGCATAACCGGTGTTGTTGTACACGGAGCTATTGTACGGAGGCCTGGTCGCGTTGTTGTTGAGGTAGCTGTTGACTACGTCCTGCTGGTAGTCCGGAATGCTGAAGACGTCGCTGAAACCGCCACCGGAGATGACTTGGGACTTGATGGCGACCTCAATTTGCTCGCCGTTCGCAAGCGCAGTTTCGTAGTCGTCAATTGAAGTGTCGAGCTGAGTAGCACCCACAGCAGTGACGTATGGGCAGCTGGCAGGAAAGTCGGCCACGAAGCGTCCATCAGGGCAAGTCTTGCCGTTGCCACCAACACCGTTGTCGCCGCTGGAGTAGATGACCGAGACACCCTGAAGGCCGAGCTTCATGTACTCGTTGCAGAGAAGCTCCATGTATGCGGGTGTAAGATCGGTCTCATCATAGCCCCAAGAAACCGAAAGCACGTTTGTCGTAACGAAGTCGATGTCGGCCTCGGTGTTGGTGTTTGTGGCCCCAACTTCGTAAAGAGTGACGTTTTGAGGATATGTCAATGCCATGGCGAATTCGAAGTCGAGGTTAGATTCACCGTGGAGGTTGAAGTCAGATGGGTCGGAGAAGTCTAATGTTCCGTTGTTCTCGGTGAGGTTCAGGGGTCGAGCACCAATGGCATTGGTGGAATAGTTGCCGAAGAAGAGATCGAGATCTGATGGAACGTACGTGTTGGGGGTATATTCGAGGATACCGAAGCTGTTTTCCTCGCATGGGGTTTCGCTCGCCTGAGGGATGTTGTAGATTGCACGAAGACAGTCTGGAGTAATGGCATCGTTGCACTTCTGTAGATCGTCGTCGTCTGCTTGAGCACTCGGGCCCTCTTGATACTCCTCATGGTAGGGATGGGAGCCAGTGAGGGGATCGGCGGGGTTCTTCCACTCTCGCTTGCTAAGATGGCGCGTGGGCTTGACGTCGAAGTGTACTGTTGGGGTGATGATGTTGATGTGCCTCTTCAAGTGTTCTGGAACGCTATACTCCTCACATGCGACGTGGGCATCGCCGGAAGCATCATGCTCGTAGATCCAGTATTCCGTCTTCAGGAGTCTCTCGACTTCCGACACGGAAAGGTCGAACTCTAATGTGTGAAGAGCTCCACCGCTCTTGACCGAAGAGATACCATTGTCCGACAACCACTGCAGAACTTCGCTTCTGCTCTCCTCACTAGGAGCGAATGTATCGGTGACCTCGTTGATTGACCAGTGTCTGCCGTAATCCTTCGACGAGGGATTAGACACGGAGTCCAAGTACTCGTGGGCTCGGTGCATGTTTCTTTGGGTCAACCCGATGCGAACAGGAAGCTTGGCCGATGGCTCCATCTTTGATCGTCTCGCCCATTTCGATGGGATGCTGTTCCGCTTCTCGTGAACGACATGATTGGTTATAGTGTAGGGTGTGTGGGCTGGAAGTGCAGAAGAAACCACAGCGAGTGTAGCAAGAACAGGCAGTATGAAATGCATGATGGAATAGGATAAATAGAGCAAGACTAAGGAAAAGGAAATATGCTGAAAAGGCGAACTGTGTATTGATGATGAGGATAGACTATCGAGAAGACTTTCATCGTTTCTTTATACTTACCAGTCATGTCTTGCAGCAGGCTGTGATGGAGGCTGTACTCTGGTTTCTCCTTCGCAAACCGAACTGCGCATTGGCCGTGATGCCTGATTCTCTGGAAATCCACCATGTGGAGGCAGGGAATGGGGGCCTGACCAGTAGCTTTTGGGGCCAAGTCAAAAGAAGCATATTACGCCCTGTAGTTATCCAGCCTAATCCCCACATCTAATTGGTCCAATTCAGCTGTGGCGTAGAGATTGCCTACTGGAGCTGAGTGGTTTGTAGATCGTTAGAGCGAAAGTCACCGACTAGGAGCCTGGGAGTGCTTGTATATTCAAGCTGTGCCCTGTGCACTGCCGATAACTCGGCACAATTTGGTTTCTCTGCAGTTGCCCTCCTCTTCGGCCTCTAGCATGACGCATCACAGTCTCAGGCTGATACCTGAGAGATTGAATAGCGACGAGAGTGATGGCTTCGCACTCCGTCGTCCTAACACTGATTTGTGTCGTGCGTACGAGTGACCATGCCATACTCACTATCCGGGCGGTATAAGCTTTTCTTAGCTATTCGCGCGATAGCTTGCTCTAGAAGGCCTGTGCTGGGATCTCGTACGATGCGCCGACGCCCCGGCAGTGCTGAGAAGTAGGAACGCAGGATTAGTGAGGACGTTGAGATACTCTTGCTGATGCACGTGTGAAATGTTTGGGAATCAGCCACTAGAGATGCGCTAGGCTAAAGACGGCTGCTCAGCCTCACGTATGGCTTAGATAATGTGGGACAGCTATTTTTACTCACCTGAGCATGGAAGTGGAGGCTCATCCTTCCGTTCCATTCTCCAAAAAGCATTTCAGAGCTCGTCTCTATGCCCTGTTCTTAGCATAGCGCTATCTGATCAGTCTGGGCGCCTTGCCTGGGGAAGGCTTGTAAGAGATAGGCTTGCCCCCCACAACAGTCATACTGGGTATCTTTTACGACCGGATACGAGAGGATTAGGCACCTAGGCAGCGTGAAGGCGTCATGTTAAACAATTTGCGAGCAAGAATCTAGCATTGGTTAACGAGGACCACAGCAAGTTTTCAGAGCAACGATACAGTGGAGAAAGTCGATCCAGATCCAGATCCAGATCTGCGTCGGTAAGGCAGACTGAGCTTTGTTCATACCAACACGTCTTGCTCGTACATTGAAGAAGGCCTTCTCATGATCCAACGGCGCTTGGCACTCTGAGGGCTGTAGAAGTCCTATCGCACATTCGGGCGTTAGGAGAAGGCAAACCCAACGATCAAAACGGTGCTAAGAATTTGCAAGCTTTCCGACAAGCCTTCAGGCCTCCTCTCCTACCATCACTGTCGCTGGAGCGACCTGTCAGGTCTAGGCCCGGCCTTACCTGGGCGCAGCAGAGCACGCTACGCCCTACCAATCTTCTCCTACCAACACCCAAGAAGGTCGTTAGATGGTCCAGTGTGATCTGTCAGCGATCAGGACGCGCGAGAACAAACTGCGAAAAAACGAAACTGACAATAATCACACCTTGATATAGCTCATTCAGACACACTCAGAGGTTCAGGCATTCGATTGTTCACTTTTGCATGTAAAGCTAAAATCATACACCGGTATTTGGCCAACTTTCCGGACACGCAGAACCACAGTAACTTTTTTCCAGAGTTTCCGTTCGTCTACCGGTAGCCGATACTGCCATCAACCTAGACTCGAGTCGAGCCTGTCCACGTCCCATGTGAGCTCCCAAACTTGAACTACCTCGAGCCGGCCAAGACTCTTGAAGACATAGTAGCCGTCGTGACGGTCGAATGCTTAGTAAGTGCTCCTCACGGCTTTCAGCCGCTTTTGAACAAGGAAAACTCACCCGCCTGCACTTCATCCATGTTGTATAGTTGTGGATGCACACCGTATCAGGATCGACGGCATGCTCACAAAGGCCATCATAGGTGCATTCCTTGCGTAGAGTCGGTCCAGCAAAGCAGAGATCAGTCGTACACATCGTCAGACATTCTTCCTTCTCGCATGTCTCGGTACATGTGTGGAACGTGTCGAGTAGATCGGTGCAGGTGTTGCGCGCTTTGAGAGCAGAGGGATCATATCGGCACTTCTTTGCCCAGCCGCAGCGGTACTCGCAAAATTTGTCCTCGCAAATGCGCGCGTTACATTCGGACTCGCAGTGGGGCTTGCTAGAATTATGGCTATGGCACTCCGTCATGCAGTCAATGAAATTGTGGTTGCACTCTGGACATTCGGTGGCGGTCGGCTCTGGTTGCTCCCCGGCTGCATCTGGGCCCTACCAAATGTCAGTGTCATCATTCAATCGCACACTGATAATATTTTCTTGATAAAACCCTACCTCGTCGTCGTCGTCAATTGAATCACGAACTTCGAGTGTTGCAGATGGTACAGGCCCTGCGGTTATGGAGGGAGCGACGGACACAGGGTCTCTTGCCACAGTAGTTTCCAAAGCTGGGACGTCCGCTTGAGCACAGCAATTGGTATAGTTACACATCAGCTCGCAATCTTTTATCTCGCAAACCTCGCATTCGCAATCTTGGTGGCATTCGAATGTGAAGCCGCACTTGGCGAGACACGCGTGGAACTTGTCGTTACAGTAGCCGCATATCGGAGGAGGTAGAGGAAGACCTGTGGCGGTTGGGACAGTTGGAGCCAACACTACGTTAGGTGAAGGCTGGGGGACGAGGGTTGAAGTAGCATCACTAGCGGCCACAGTCGAGGCGAGGAGCCCTGGGATGGCTAGGAGGAGGCTGCGAAGCTGCATTGCAATATTGGCTTTTGGGCTTGCTTTGTGAGTGCTAAATCGAGAGTGAAGCTCAGCGACTGTGAGGTGTTCGTAGAGACATGCCAAAAGAGTTTTCTTCATTATAACTATGATGTACAAGCGACACGGCACGGCTTGAGCGGTCTGTAATAACAAGAGCTTGCAAACGGTCATAACCGAGATTACGGGACTCTCAGAGCGGACCCTTGAACACATACCCATTTGTGACTGGCGGTCCGCATCGGATTGGGACGGTGTGCTAAGTACTAGAAGTCAAACGCAAGGAGTCGGTGACCTATGCCGAGGACAATATAGTCTCACAGTACCAGATCATAGATCACAGTACACTTCAATCGGAACATTTGAAAGCCGTTTCTCCACATTCATTAATTCCTGATAAACTAAAGCAAAGCCTCACGTGGTCCAAAGCCCTTTGGATCTTTGTACGCGCGCTTCGAGAACTGGGAGTTCTCTGCAACTTGTACCACCACACGAGTAATGCCAACTCATCGGATTAGTGACCACGCTTTGATAATGGGATGATTGATACAGAGATTGGTGCCACTAACGAGCATGCCCGAGCTCATTGCAATGAGATCGGTGATGGGGCCCACTCTTTGAGAAATTGAGCAATCAAAGAATGAAGGGGTTCTAATAGTACTGCTAATGATTGTGAAACTCATTGGATTGGTAACGAAGACCATGCTTTGAAGAATCGAGAAATCGAGAAAGAGAGTGTATAGTTTTGCTCGTAAGAGCTCCAGATTGTCGAGTCTTTGTTCTTAGGGTCTCGTGGATGAGTGCCCGTAGCTCAGTATGGCGCAGAGCTAGTTGCACAGAATGAACTCAAAAATTTGCATGTGAAAGGATCGTAAGGGCTTGGTACGCCGAGAGTGAGAAACCTCCCACAAACCACACTTTATGGACCCTAGTTTGTGCTGATGGAAAAACGCCCATCATGTTCGGGAATCTGTTCTTCATTTCTACTTCTATTTGCACAAAAATCGAATCTACTGGCACTCATGTGCATCATACGAAAGTTCTTATAAAGAAGAATTTATATTCGGTCTACACTTAAGCATCTCTAGACCACGAGACATTACTCTGGATGTGTGCTGCAAAAGCAACCTATAAAGGCTTGCATGTTCCGCCGCCCGCTCTCCTCCCTCTCTTCTCTGCTTCGTCCACCCTTCTTCCCAAAGCGTCTAGCGAGGGACTTCATGTGTGCCAAAACAAGTCGCAAATGGTCAGCATGTCCAAGAATTCTCGAGCTACTCAACAAATTTCGAACTCCGTTGTATTATATGCTGTGAACAAAGTCATCTTTGTTTACTTTCCATGTTCCAGAGTTCTCTGTGTCTGTCTACCAAAAACTTCCAACAGAAATCCAAATGTATGACGAGAACCAAAATAGGATCATTATGCATGTTCCGAGCCCTGCTGTGGTTCTACAATAAAAAGTCGTTCAAAGAAGCTGAACAAAATGGAATGCTGGATAGCTCTGCGCGTTTCTGTCAAGATAAAAATAGAAGTAGGGGACGAGAGTGTCAACGTGTGTCCCCGAAGCATCAGACTGAAGATTTTGCTATTCTGGATAAGTCTCAGTATTCTGGACGAATGAAAAATAGGCTCGACCATGTCACATGTGTATTTGACAGGAAATGAGCCCGCAACTCTTTCATGTTCGCGGAACCACTACGTCTCCCAAAAATAAATATCAAGGGGGTCCATGGTTCTGGAAAACGCCATTAAAGACCAACATGCTGCAGAGCGCTCTGCTTTCCCACAAACCCCTGATATTTGACCGCATGTTCATTGCCAACGCTGCCACAAGTACTCCATGTTCGAACTTTAGCATCCTGAAAATCACCCGACCCTAAATCGCCAGCAAAGCCCAATGATGCGTTGAAAACAACATAGACAACACAATCATGCTGGAGTTCTCTGCGTTTCCAAAAACCTAGAATACTTGCTAGCATGTGTATTGTCAAACCCTACACCCAATCATGCGATGTTGGAGAGCGCTCTGCGGATCTACCGACTCCCAAAAACACTACCACAACTCGATGATGTGTCGAAAATGTTCCAAGACGGAAATTGCATGCTGGAAGCCTGTACGTTTCCTAAAATAAAAGTTCTTTGGAAGCATGTCCGTTCCCAAAATCCATATACGATGAAGGCATGTTGGAGAGCGCTCTGCGAATCTATCCACTCCCACGAACACTACTAGCACCTGCTGGTGTATGAAAAAATTGGCGAAACCACAATGGTATGAAAAGTGCTAGTGGCCCAGAAGCATGTGTGTTGCCAAAATCCGTATCCGATCATGTAATGTAGGGGAGCGCTCTCCAGGTCTCTCCTATTCCAAAACACGCTACCGATAGTCGTGATGTGTCGGGAAACTGTCGGAAATCGAATGCATGTTCGAAAACTCTCTGCGCTCCTATAAACCCTGAGTACTTGGATGACCTGCATTTTGCCAAATCATCCTCGCGCGGAGCCATGGTGGCAAAAGGTAGCAAATGAAATCTGATGTGTGTCCCAAAAACCGTATTAGAAAAAGACATGTTGGAAAGTCTTCTCCATCCCACAAATACGCACATAGAATTTCCCCGCGTATTCAGAAAAGCCTTGATAAGAAAGGCCTATGTCTAGAGATCCTCTGCGCCGTTTGCCCTCGAACAGATTTCCTAAACCACTAGTCTCGCCGTGGAATGTTCTTCGTGTCGTGTTGTGTCGAAAGTTCCCCATCTGGCACAATTTCTCATGCTCAAAAATCTCTGCCTTCTGTAAAGTTGCGCGGGTATGCTCTGTGCGCATTCAAGAAATAAAAGCGAAAGATGCACATGTTCGGAACCCCTCTGCACTTTCTCCACCCTTAATGGATCGTCTCAAACACTCCTCGTCCACGGTCCATGTTCTCCGTGGCGTGTCAAAGATATCCAAGAACACGCTCGATGCGCTGTCCCGCGCTTTCTTCTCTTCCTTCTTTCTTTCCAGCCTCCTCCAAAAACGCAACAATGCAGACATGTATGTTTCTGTTCCAGAGACACGACTCCAGAACAACGTCACCAGACAACTTATGAGTACACAAGCTCTTAAGACCAATACCCAAAAAAGTGAGAGCACTAGTACCATGGCTGTGGGAAGTGCTGTTGGATCCAGCAACCTCAAAACAGAAACCTTTCTCAAATCCTGGAATGGGGAAGTACGAATCGGATCGCGCACTGCGAAAATGGCGCGGCAGCGAGCCCTGGAGGGAAACAGCGAGAACGAGATGGGCAGGCAGTGGGTCCAAAGGAAGTACTGAAGGCTGTCGATGTCGAGTTTTCTCGAATTCAAGCAGCAGATACAGAGACGATGAAGCTGTATCAGGCGCTTGATGATGAGTAGGATTCGGAGGTTGCAGACCAAGCTTTCGTCAGCCGATCTGATGCGTGAATTTGAGTTGTGGATGCTGCGCAACAAGGATCAGTGCGGCCACCTCGGCGGCACAAAGGACCGGACACTGTTTACGAGCAACAGAAGTGTGGAATAGTTCTAACACAGATATCTCTACGCAACAACGCCCTAAGCTAATAATTAATATATAAAAAGAAAGCTATAGATCTTCTTTCTTTTTATGGAAAATATTAAAATATAAAAAGTAGGCAGTACGCTACAAGATAGAATGCAAAACGGTGAGTCTGCGCTGCTTACGTGAAGTGTCCGGTCCTTTCTGCCGCCGAGGTGCGGCAGATCGTCACCATCGTCACCATCACCATTTTCTCACGGCGATAACAAGGGGAGCCAGCGGGGTGATTGAGAAAAAAGGTAATTGCACAAAGATACTAGAACACACAGAAAAAACCATCATGATATCTCATGCACGAGCCAAACAAAAGAAAAGAGGAAGTAGAATCCATAGAGTTCAATCCCAGGTATACCGACCGACTGACACAGAGCCATATGCAAGAAGCTCTCTCCGTGCAATGTCCATCCATGTCCATCCCGCTAGAAGTACAGTAATCTCATCTGTGTCGATGGCATCGTGAAGAGGTAGTAGGTATTGGGCGGGATGCTTCATGCCGCCTTACCACCACCAAAGCCCACGCTCATGCATGCAGCTTCATGTATCCACCGAGCACTTCTCACGAGTCACGTCATTGCCATTACCATTGCCATCAATCACCTAACAGCAATCCTCGGCGCACTCGCAGCAGTCAGCGCAGCACTCGCATCCCTCCTCGCAGACGAAGCAGCAGCAAAGCGTGGCCAGACTAGGTGATTGTTAGCCTACACAATTCATTCAAGCAATTCAATACCTTCCAGCCTCGCGACTCACGGTTCGCACTAGTTGGAGAAGTGCAGAGTATAGGTTTGGGGTTCCACTCACCAAGCTGTCAAGCACCCGCGATCCTTCTTCTGCCTCTGCTGTGGCGGCGGGCCCTGCTGGCCCTGCGGCGGGTAATACATTTGTCCTTGCTGAGGCGGGCCGCCGTACCCCTGGCCGTAGCCTGGTTGACCGCCGTAGCTGTGAGACAATAGTCAGTACATGGATACTCTGCTGTCATACCAAATAGCGAATTTGAGCGTCGGGTGGCAAAACGCCACGCCACGATAATCCCCGAGACTATGTAGCGTAGTCACGGTCGACGTGGATGGCGGGTGTTGCACGGTGTTGCGACCAAGACTCGGGGAGTGGCGGGTTTGATGGAACGAATGGTTGCGTATACATACCTCTGCTGCGGGTACTGTGGCGGGCCGCCCTGCTGATAGTACTGGTTTGCAGACATTTTGAAGTGAGACTTGTGCGAGAGTGTGTAGAGTCGTAGTAGGTTGAAAGTTGACGGCGAAGCTGTCGCGACAACAACGACTATCTAGTGGTAAAGCCCGGCTGACTGGGGCGGAGTCTTCTCAAATTGCGGCGTTGGAAGGTTCGGGCGTGGAGCGAGGAACGAGGGCGATTATGGGCACTGGGTCGTGAACGCGCTTTGTCTACGACTCTACCGACGTGAATGGAACGCGAAGAGGTGAAGGTGGTTGATGAAGCAAGTCCGGTAGGAGGAAGTCGAGGGATGCGATCACACGGCCAGGCCAGGGCTGGCGCGCGCTCTTAAGAAGCGGCACCCATAACCCAGTCACTTCCCGATCCCCGCTCCACCTGGTACCGCGTCGCATCCACACGCACAAGGGCATGCATGGGCCATTCCCAGCCACCAGCCACAGCCGACGTCATCATTGGCGCAAATAAGCGTCGCCATGCCGGGAATCACTCGCTTAGTTCCATGATGACGCAGGCATCGTGCAACCTCTACTCCGTACCTTCACACCAGCTGCCACTACCCTCGGACAGCGATGTACAGAGACGTTGCATGCCACCGCGCCTCATTGAAGTAACGATCTAGCGTCCGCTAGATGCAAACCACAGCCCGCTAGCGCCACGAACTCGTCATCGCCTTCGCTGCTCGGGAACGCACGGCATCGCCACACGAATTAACACCAAGTGTTTGAGCTTAGCAAACTTGGCGAAAGCTTGGTGTCAGAAGTGTTTCACGACCACGCACCTCCTGCGCGGCGTTGGGTGCACGCACGAGACTGCCGCTACACGGGCGAACGAGTGGAGAACGCACCATGGACTGGGGGGTTATATATATAGCTCATACTTCATGTATTAAAAAAAGCTAACCCCTCTCCTTTCCCTTCCGCTTCCCGATTTCCCAAACCATGCACCCGTCACAGGCCAAATGCATCAAATATCCGACAGTCTTAGGGAGCAATCTCCATCGCTACAATCCGCCTCTTTACGACCAACATGCTCTGTATCACACCGTAACCCAAGCCACGCCACAAACCGCACAAGTAAACTATATCGACTGAACGAAGGGAAGATTAAAAGCCATCGCCATGCAATGTATAACGAACAGGAGTATATAAAGCGAAGGTAGAGCAATGCATGCATGTGGACTTTTCCCCATCGTACGCTGCAATATGTCAACCGAGATGGTGAAGTATATACAGAGCATCCGCAACAACCTGCGCCGAATCAATGTCGAATCGGCACGCACAATCACGGGCTTTCGACGTGGAAATTAAAACCCAAACGGATTTTGAGGAGCTATCAACACGTCAGTGGAATTTACACATATTTGATGAGCATGTACATACTCGCTTTGGCCAAGTTGGCCCTGCCCGTAGGTTGGGGCGTCAACTTCTTGGCTGGCTGCACGCCAAATTTGATAGCGGGCGCTGGTCCCGTCCTCTGTGGCACAAGGGGTTGTGCTGTCGGCATAGAAGGCATAGGAGGCATGGGTGGGATAGGCGGAGGACTTTGAGTCTGTCCAAATCCCGTCACTGTAGGTTGGATTGCGGGTGGCAAGAATCTGTTGATGCCGGTAGCTTGAGGATTGAGCGGACTCGGCGAAAAGGTATTGAAGCCAGTCGGCTGGGATTGCATAGGCTGAAAAGATGGTCGTGACGGATCGGCGAACGGGCTGCCATTCTGCTGGAAGGTCGGCTGTTGCATGCCTGGTTGGAAACCCTGCTGCATCCCCGTCTGCATATTGGGCTGGAAGCCGGTCGGTTGAGGCTGCTGGAAAGGAGCAAATCCAGTCTGCTGGGGCTGTTGCGGGGGAGGAGACATTGCCTGGAAGCCAGTCGGTTGAGGCATGATACCGTTTTGCTGAAATTGGAAACCCTGGTTCTGCTGTGGGTAACCCGTCATCTGCTGTTGCATCCGCTGCATGTTCATCTGATCCTGCATGCTCTGCCCTGGTGGGGATACTTGAGCGTGCATGTTTGGATTACCAGCGAACCCAGTCAATTGAGGCTGCAACGATGGAGGCGGACCGAACGCACTC
Organism: Lophiostoma macrostomum CBS 122681; assembly: GCA_010405375.1. Lineage (NCBI taxonomy): Eukaryota > Fungi > Ascomycota > Dothideomycetes > Pleosporales > Lophiostomataceae > Lophiostoma > Lophiostoma macrostomum. The sequence continues at coordinate 28,899 of MU004288.1, forward strand.
TGCTGCGGGTTTTGCGGAGCTGAAGATGCTCGTTGCGGAGGTGGTGCTATAAGACCACCTTGGTTCTGCTGTTGAGGCGCCTGGGGCCTCATCCGAGGAGGAGCAATCTGTGGCTGCGGAGCTTGTTTAATGGCAGCCACTTGATCAAACAGCGATTGGGTAGCTCCTGTAGGTTGCGTCGGAAGCTGAGAGGCTGGTGGAGGTTGAGCCTGCGGAGCAGGTTGAGCCGGGATTTCCGGCTGGATTGCGGGCATGTTGAGCGAAAGTTGAGAAAGCTCTCCAAGCGAACCTGTCAGAGCAGGTGCCGATGGGGCTGGGGCTGGTGGTGGAGCTGCAGGAGCCGGTGCAAGAGCTGGAGGTTGTGTCAACGCTGGTGGAGGACTAGCCGTCGTTGTGGGTGCTGCTACAGACGCCTGTCTTGAAGGCTTGACCTCCCAGGCATTGTCATCGAAGCCCTCTACCTTCTTATCAGGGGTAGGCACGGAAGCCAAAGGAGTAGGGGTTGACTCGGCTGGCTTCTTCGGTGTGTCGTCTGTCTTTTGCTCGAAGGCCTTCGCGTCGACGACGTCATTCGTCTGCACCGGAGGCGCGGGACGTCCCTTGCGAGTGTTGTTTCTCAATACACCGCCTGGGCCAGAGAACAGACCACCACTTCCCTCTTCGCCATTCTCCATGACAGAAGCACCACCAAAGCTGACGCTGCGTTTCTCACCCGCACTACGACCGTACTTGTTGTCCAGATACTTCGTGACACGCAGGATGTCCCCCTCCTTTAGACCCAAAGTCCGAAGAAGCTTCTCTGTGATGTCCGGAAGGTTTTCCTCGCCCATTTGATCTCTATTAAAGGCCTGGGCGTATCGCTCGCAGATTTGTGGATTCACACCACATTGGAGGAAGAAGTCAAACCAGTCATATGTCGGCTTCTTTTCCACAGTGATGCCTGAGCCAGAGGCACGATTCTCCTTCTCTTTGGCACGCTGCGTGCTTCGTCGTTTGATGTCGGACAGCGGCTTGTCATCATCCAATGAGATTCCGGTCGCTCGCTCGACATATTCCAGATCCTCAACCGACATCTTCGGAACAGGTACAGCGATCTTAACACCATTGACCTTGTGCAGATGGATTTTGCCATCCTTCATAGTCAGAAATTCAGCTTCGACTTTGAAAGAACCCGATCGGTCGGTCCACGTGCGGACTTTGGCAGAGTCTGTACCACTTTGGTCAGCACAAGGTCCACACTATCCTAGGAATAGAGTATCGAAAGACATGTATTGTAGCTGGGACGGAGGTGGGAACGCTATGTTTGGACTATTGATGTTCGGGGCTCAAGAGGGAATAATGTACTCACTAGGCTTGGATGACGACTTCGAATCCTTTGCGGAGCTATCGCGCTTGCTTCTCTGTGAGGTACGACGATGGTCAACGTTTGTTTGCATGACACTAGAAGTACGCGTAGGCAAGTGCAGGCCAGGCCCTACCTGATCAGCCCGAGCATCACTGTCATTCCGTCTCCTGGCTTTAGAGGCCTGACGAGCTAGCTCCTCTTCCTCCAATCTGTTCTGGTCTACCACTGAGCGTCCAGCGTTGACGCCGGAACGAGCGGAGGTCGAGGCGGACGAGGAAACGGGCACGGTTTCTGTGATTTCGACGTAGTTAGATGGCACTACCCCCTCCTTTCCGTTCTTGAGCCGCCGTACTTTCCACCATTCGTCGCTTGCCGAGTCGTCAAGAATCAGCACTTCATCACCGATCGCTACCGTGACTTCATCGTCACCCTGAGCCATGAAATCGAACAGCATTTGCCCCTTCTTTTGAACATTGGAGGATCCCGAGCCCGCAGCAAGGACTTCCCGCAAGCCTGAGGCTTTGGCAGCTCCGGATAACTCTCCAAGCGCAGACATGATCTCAGACGCGGTATCCTTTGCCCCGCAGTGCAGATCGACGCTCTTGCTAGGCTGCTTCAATTCAAGGAAGACGTGTTTGCCCTCTTGGGAGTAGTATTCCAGCTTCTCCACGCTCCATTCCTGCTGATGCCCGTCTCGAGACTTCTCCGGCGCGAGCATGATAGTGCCCTTGGGGATGTTGACACCAAGTGTCACAGGCATCTTCTTGTTTTTGCCTGGCTGTGTCAGATACTCATAGATGTTATACAAGTGGTAGCCGGAAGCCGAGAGCGGCGTGCGTGGTTGGTCCCTCTCTTCAGGGGCGTCATATTGATCGAATGTGACACTTCGTTGCGGTGACCTGATAGGAGGAGAGTCGGGGGACCGGGGTGTAGCGAACTGGACACGAGTTGGAGGCGGAGAGAAGGCCTCCGAAGGCGGTCGTTGTGGAAGTCGAGGCGCGGGCGCTTCTTCGTCAGACTCATCCGGAGTGAACTGCACTCGACGGGTCGGAGCCGTAACCTGAGGTGGGGGAGAAATTGGCGCCCGCGACGGGGCCTGCTGTTCCGATTTCTTCTGAATTATACCGGCAAGAGCAGCGGCGGGACTCTGGTGGACGGGGCTCTCAGGAGTCGGCGGTTGCTCGTCGTCCGAGTCGGGTGCTGGAGCTGCGGGAGGAGCTGCTGGCCGCGCAGGCAAAGCTGGCGACGCCACTTCCTGAGCCGACTCCTTGACATCGATGTAGTTCGCCGGGGCGAATCCGTAGTCGCCGTCTACTCCCACCAACGTCCAGTCGGGGTCAGAGGTATCGTATACATCGAGCAGGATGTCTTCCTGGAAGGAGAGCTCCTCGTCGGTCTGCCGTTCGTAATCGTAGAGAGCTTTAGCTTTCTGTAGGGGCGTGGCCTGAGGGGGAAACTATTAGCGTCCAGACACACTAAGGTTCGGATTGGGAGCCCTCGAAGACGTGCAATAGGGCGTCCAAAGCCCGAAGATCAAATTGACCGTAGAAACGCTCCTGTAGCAAATGAAATGCAACTTACTTCCGCTACATAGTTATTCGGAATCAGCCCCTCAGGCTCGTCCTCATCCTCCGAGGAGACCTTCTTCTTTGCCTTCCACCAATCGTCGTCTGTCGACTTCTCCAGCACCATCAACAAGTCGCCCTCGGACAGGGCGAGCTCATTCTCGCTCTGCGGGGCGTAGTCGTAGATGGCGCGGTATATGCCTAGGAACACCATGGCGGCAGTGGGCGGTGCGGCGCACCTGCAGAGGCGGGGGAGGCTCGAGGGAGGGAGAGAAAGGGCCGTGTTACAGGTGACGATGGAGCGTTGGGATGCGCATAAGCTCGGCGGAAGTCAACGGGGATGTTGTTGCACAGGCCGGGAGGCTGGCGGAGCGACAGCTGCGGGCGCGCTGCTCTCACGCGCGAAGCCGCTCGTGAGGTACGTGCGAAATACAGACGGGGGAGCTTCGAGAGCGAGAGAGGGGCTCGGACTGCGAGCTATGCAAGATGCGCAGGCGGCTGGCCGTTGCAGTGATCGATCTGGGGAGGAGAGACACACTCGTACAGGCGCTGTTCGTGGCTTGGGCTCGTGCTACGGAACGGGAAAGGTGCGCTCTGCCAGGTTGCTCCTGGGCGCGCGACGTAACCGTGCCTGCGTCTGGACCTCTAGCTCAACATGTTCTCTGCCAAATATGGGGCTCTGCGCACGTTCTGACATGACATTCAAGATGGTAGCTTGACGTCTACTGTTCCATTGTTTCGCTGCGATGCACCCACACACTCGGCAATAACGAAGAGACTCGCAATTCCCGAAGCGGCAATCCAATTACCACCTCCTTTCCCCGCCAAGGCCGACTAAATGGTGACTACATCTTGAAATTACCTGTTCAGAGATGAGTGTAATTTGCTGTTAGAGGCTCTATGAAATTATCAAGGCTGTGTAATAAGACGGCGCAAAACAATGGATAGTCAGACAAGATTATTGAACCTGACAGCATCGAACATTGAGAAAGGATGAATATCGATTTCGTGAAGTGATATCCCAGGTTGATGAGGATGTTTGGGATGCTAGAGGTCCACCGCCAGGCTTATACTATTGTGTACAATCCATTAGCCTCCATCCATGCATTATATAACCTTTTGGTACCCCCAAGGCCACACCTGTATACACACGCCCCCTCCCTCCTCTTTTTGCGCATAACTGTACGAACCCATGCTTACTCGGCCAGGACGTTCCTCAACATGCTGATGAAGCTCGGATGCAGTTTGCATATCTCTACAATCGGCGGCTTCTTGGGCTCTCCAGCCGTTCTCCTCAGCTTCTCCTGAGTCTTAGCTCTTCGTCTCCTCTCAGCCTCGATTGGATCAGCAGTGTCGTCGTCGTCACTCTCGGATTCCTCATCGATGCCATCATCGTCTAACTCAAGGTCCTGCAGATCGAGCTAAAGCGCATGTCAGTATCTTCTGTGCACCGGAGGGATTCTGAACACTCACCTCATTAAGTCCAAAGTCAGACGTCTTGAATCCGGCCATGCCGCCCAGTATATCACCGGGCTCATCGCCGCCGCCGCTAGCCATCTTTTGCCTTGTCTTATCTTGATGCCACCGCTTCCGCGCTGTCTGCCACTTGATCAAGGAGTTGATCTCTCGAATAGCCTTTGATCTATCAATAGCAGCCGAGTCCAATCCACCCTGGAATAGGGCATTCATGTCCAATTTCCCACCGCCTCGTGGCCCATGCCTAAGGAACTCGAGAATGTCCTCGAGCCAGCCCATGAGCTGATCAAACAAACCGTTGTCGTGCTTATGCACTTCATGCACAAACTTATAGAAGTTGTCCTCGTGCCGTGCGCAGAGGTCGATGAACGCTTGCACGGTTTGATTGGGGTCAGCAGACACGTCCTGTCGCTGGCAGGCTTCAATAACCCGGATCGTGTCGTCGACGAACAGGGCAAAATCTGTGATGCTGTTGTATACATTTGCAGATTTGTATACTCGGACCAGGGGCTCGTAGAAGATGGTGAAGAGGTCTCGGAAGAGCTGCAGAGTGGTAGGCTAGCACTTCGTCAGTTTTGTACATCATTGGTGAACATCATGTTACGACTTACCTCCTCGATGATTTCCAGCATCATAACTTTGTCTCGCTGCCGCATACAAAGCTTGAGGTACTGTTTCAGGTGTGCAAAAAGCTCCGCACCTTGCCGCAGATCCGCGTCGAGCTGTATAGGGGAGTTAGTACTGACGCTGAGGCTGCTATAACTGCTAGATTTTCTGCTCAAGCGGCCACGGCTCACATTTTCGACCGCATTGTTCCAGGCGACGTAAGCGTTGAACACCTTTTCCACTTGCACAGAGCTAAGCTCTGGCTGGAAATACGCGGATCGTAATATAGTCACGACGAGATCCACCTGTTCGGACTCGGCTTCTTGTCTGACTATTTCCTTCACATCCTCATCCGAGTCCACGAACGCTTTGAGTTTCGTACAAAGAACGTCGTCTTTGATTTTGGTCGAGCCCAGAGTATCGATCGACTTCTGCACCTGCCGGACACCGTCATTGATCGCCAGGCCGAACATCCGCTGTAACAGAGATCGTGCACCAAACGGTTGTGCTAGAAAGAGATCTAACACACCGCTCATCACCGCGGCGGGATTTGCGATTCGGATAACGTTCTTCAGAACCGTATAAGGAACAAGAGAGTGGATGCGCTTAGCTTGCGCAAACAATTCGGGGGAGTTATCCTCGGCGAGGAAAAGATGGTAGATGGTAGCCGCCACCTCTATCCGCAGCCACTCCGCGAATTTTTGGTATTCCGGCTTGAGTTCAGAGATCTTGTTCTTGACCCTGATTTCTTGGAAGAGATGAGAAAGTCCGTTGCTTTCCACAATCTCTCTCCTGAACTTCTCCATGTGGATATCAAGCTCCGCTGCTCGTTGCCTGGCGACCTCGTAGAACTGCTTTTGCTCTTCTATGCGCTTCTCATCCATCTCTTTGCGTCTCTCAATGTCCTCCATCTCTTCCTCGTTGAGCTCTATTGGCGTAGCCGTCAAGAAATCAGCCATTGCAACTGAGTTTGCAATGACTTCGTTCTGCAGGAAGGTTCGTAGAAAAGCCCGGAGCGAGACACGCTGCTCTTCTCGATATAGCATTCGCGGTTCTCGGTACGCCGTGTTATCGATAGAAGCTCGGGGCGATCGACTGTTTCCTAATGATGTTGTTGAGGTATTACGTTTATGACTGCTGAAGAGGTAGCTTCGCAAGCCTCCACCTCCACTGTTGTTGTGCTCGTAAGGATCAGGTGGGGCCTCTTGTGTGGAAACCGACGAGATGGAACTAGCATCGTCGTCTGCGTTCGACTTCAACAGCGAGTCCTTCTTGTTTTTACGGGGTAGAGGAGCTAGGACCTTTCCTGGGAGTTCCAGCCGGATGCGCTTGTGAAGCTGGACAAAATCTGCATAGCGGCGGCCAACATAGATGTCCCCTTTGTCCGCTCGTTTTACCCTTAGGAGGTATTCCTGCGAGGTGTACGCATTAGCCAGACGGTATCGTGAAGTATTAAACATGTCTAGGTCACTCACAGCATGCGTATGGTAGCGGAGGTGTTTCTTGACGGACATTGTCCGCACTCCTGCCACATTTACATCCCATCCATTGATGAAATGTCCACTGGGCGCATTGATTGCCAAGCCGTTGCTGTTCGCGCCGCGGTCAACAATCTCCATTTCCGAAAAACGTATTCTTTCTTCGTAGCCAGAAGCGGTAGGTATGCCGGAGACCATCATGAGCTCAACCAGCTTTTCGGCTTTGAGCGCGAGCTTTTTGCGCTTGGTCTCTTCCAACCGATCCTCAGAGGAGGAGATGTGTTTGTTCGCGAACGACTCGAGGAACTATAGAGCAACCCTCTCTGTCAGCACTTGACCTCGGTGCGCGAGTGAAGCCAACCTACAATTTGCAATTTGTCCTGCCAGAACTCCTTCTCCTTGGCCTTGTCCAGGAAGGGGAAGTTGCGGACATGGTGTACGAATATGTAGCGAAGGATAGGCAGATCCGAATCTTCAGGAGCGACTTCTCCAGCGTCGGAGCGGAAGGGAGCGCCAAAGCGCTGTAGGGCGGTGGGGGAGGATAGTTCAGCAATCTCGTTCTGGGTCTGTTGCGAGATGAGCTCGCGTTTGAGGTCTGTAAAGCTGTGAGTGTTGCGTTCACCGAATGGGAGCCGCCTTCACGTACAGTGCTCTTGCTTGCCCGTCAAGACAGACCCCTCTGGAGGGACAGACATGTAGGACATCTTCGAGAAGGTGGTGTCATTTCGTGTACCGTGTGGCCGCTGCACCTGCCCGCCGGCGGGCTCTCCGAAGTTCTGGACGGAGGGTCTGGGGTCCATGACGGTGTTGCCATTGACCTTCAGCTGGGGTGGGTCGCTCATGGCCTGGAGGTGCGGAAGCAGACGTCTGTAGGGCGAAACCGGACCGCCAGCGGGGCTACTTATCAAGGCGCCGTCCCGAGCGTGCCCTATGCCCTGGTGGTGGTGGAGATTTATCTGGGAACGCGTGGCTATGACGATGGCCGTGCTGCTTGTGGCTGTGGGCTGTGTAAAGCTGAGGCTCTACTGCATGGTGCTGCGGAGGTTAGTAGGAAGAGCAGGACGAAGCTTGGCCCAGCTAGTGGCAGCGTTCAAGAGCGCGATACAGGTGAATGGCATGCCGTCAGCAATAGCAAATCGCTCTGGGTGCAGACGCATAGTGGCACTGCAACATGTGCCGCTAACGGTCACTCGTCACTCGTCACTGCGACGTGACAAAGCCAAACGCTGAGAATTACAGCGTCACGCCGTTCCAGGGTTCGGAACTTCCTCCTGCACAAAGGATAGCACGGCATTCGCTCGCAGCCTTGGCCGCAGCATCCTGGTAGGGTTGAGAGCGAAGCAAGATTCCATGGGCCCCGCGCTCGTCTTGGCTCTAGATCTCGAGTACCCCTCCCTCGCATCACCCTCATCTCTGATCCATCTCGGAAACACATCTAGCCGCAACAGGGCCATTGCTCCACAGCAGCCGCATCTGGACAATCGCCTAAAGACACATATGGCCGCGTGTTTCATTGTTAGAAACCACATAGCCAATGCGATATTGCTCAGCTTCCATGTACACCGTCACAACACCTGGGTGTCGACTCTTCGTGAACGCTGGACATGTCAAATCTCAATTGACACCCGTCCACGGGTGGACGCTAGCAGTACGTGACAGGAATAGACGCATGTTGCAAAGACACCCAATATGCATTCAGTTGACTCAGTCTGCTCCACGCTACTAACCGTACAAATACACTACATACTATGACCACCAAAGAACACGCTCGAGTACGCAGGAAGCTTCAAGTCACCGGGACTCGGCTGCAGCAGGTAGCCCACCCTGGACGCCAGCCTTACGAACAAGCCTCAACACTGAGAATTCGACTCGTTCCGAGGAGCGCTATGCACTAGTGTAAGCACCATGTGCCGAGCACCGCCACAATCCCACGACACGCCTCAATAGTTGAGCTCGCCATTTCCGCCATTGCCAACGGCATCCAGATCTTCGTAAGATTTGATCGACCGTCCTTGGGTAGACTGTACAGGGCCAGGGCCTCCGTCACCGAAACGAAGGTTCCCTCCCCGCTGGCCACCACGGGGTGGTGTCAGTCGTCCGTTACCGCTATTGAACCTAGGGTTGCGGTTATCTCTCGGCTGCCTATCGTACGGCCCAGGACGGTTGCTGCCAAAGCGGCCACCACCTCGGCGCATGGGCCCACCCTGATGCCTGTCGTCGTGACCAAAGCCGGGATCCCAGTTGCCTCCTGTGATGGCAGGATTGAACATCGGCATGTTGAAGCCGGGCTGCATGTTGCTTGCTCCTAGGTTGAAGGGCATCTGAGACAGATTGAATCCACGAGGAGTGCCAGCAGTGATGTGGTTGCCCATAGGGAAGTGGCCGTTGCTGTTTGCGTCACTCCGCGATGGCGCGATGTGCGCCGGGTCGAGGACATAAGTATTGACAAGCATAATCTAATGTTCAATGTTAGTTCATAGACCACGAGTGAAGTCAATAGATCGACTCACCCCCTTCTTCAACTCTTCTAACCACTCAGTATGTCGCTTCTCGACGTGTTTCTTCCAGAAATGTTGGCCTTTGAAGAGCTTCGTGCACTCCGGGACCTTGCAGCGCCACTTGGATTCGTCCTCTTGTTTGACGAATCTGACAAGCTCGTCCTCGATGGCTTCTTCTTCAGGCTTCCCGCCGAGCTTCTTGATGTCAACATTCTCGGGCTCAAGTAGCTGCAGCAGCTTGTCTTCGTACGTCTTGACCCAATTGAAGGCGCGCTGGAGCTGCTGCTGAGACTTTCCACTAAGCTTGGGTTTCTTCTCGGGAGGTGCCCCTTCTTCAGCCTCGCCCTCTCCCGTCGGCTCCTGTTTCTTGTATGGGAACGGATCGCCAGAAGCAGTAGCCCGAGCGGTAGATTTTGCGGCAGTGGTAAGACTTGAACGGGGTCGCCTAAGATGCCCGCCAGCACACTTCCGGATTAGCTCGTGAACTGAATCACTCTCGAAGACGCAGAAGAAACAGAAGTTGTAGACGCGGCGAAGGTACTCAATGAGTAGGTCGAGTTTCTTCTTCTTCACCAGCAACTCCTCGTCATCAACCTCGTCATCGTAGAGGCCTTCATCTTCATCCTCCATGGGCTCGTCTTCTCCTTCTTCAAGTTCCTCAGGCTCCTTCTTCGTGACGGTCACAGGAGCGTTGGCTGGAGGTTGAAGCCAACCCTTCGCACGCAGGTCATCTACACGTTGCTCAATCTTGGCAACACCGTCGACACCGGCAAAGTCATCGTTCGCGGCTCTCAGCTCACTGTCCATCTTAGACACGAGACGTTCAGCCAATTGGAGGTCACGCTCGATCCGTTCGGGGGCGGAGAACAAATCCCAGAGAGCCTTTTTCCGGGGTGCCGCAGGAGGCTCGTGGACACCAACATGGCATGTGAAATTTCCACGCTCTTCGTCGATGACTTGTTTGCCGTTGAGAGCTTCGAGGGCCTTCCTCGCTGTCCCCAAAGATGTTGCTGCAGCATCGGGCTTCTCCTCTACGGCGCCTTCTTCGGTGTCCTCGTCGTGTGGATCACCGCGGTCATCTAGGGTCATTGGATCTTCCTCACCTGGGTGAAGGATTACCCATCCTATCCGATGGCATTTCTTGAGTGGATTAGGATCACTAAGACTAAGCCACTTGAAACCGCCAACCCCTTCACCCAAATGCTCTTTGCAAAACTCTTCCACCTTCTCGCGATTGACGGTCGGCGCAATTGTCTTGATAAGAAGGGTGGGTTGGAGGGCAGCTTCGTCACGTTGCTCACCCCCTTTGCAAGGCAGAAGATCACCTACACCCAAGACCTCGTTAGCGGCTGTTGTCTCCCCTTCCTCTTTTTCCACAATCCCACCTGCGCCATTGCTTTCGTTCTTGTAGATACCTTCCAGGGTGAACTCGTCAAATACCCCTTCCTCCAGCTGACGCTCAAAATCCACGTAAAGAGCATGTCGATATGGCCGTAACTTCTCCAGGAAGATCTTTTGGTACTCCGGGTCATATCGTTCCTTGAACCATTCTTCGCCCTTGTGTTTGTTGACAAATGTCTTGGCCATGTGCACCTGCAGCTTCTCCTTGTACTCATCGTAAGCCGCCTGAATCAGCTCACGCTCCTTCCCCCTCTCCTCCCTGGCCTCTCGCTCCCCTTTCAGACCAGGTTTACGGCCGCCGTTTTTCGCCCGTTCCTTTTCTTCCTTTATGACTTGCTCGACGCGCCACCATTCAGCAAAATAATTGAAACCGACCTGGTATTCAAGTGACATTGGGTCAGGGATTGGATTTATAGTAAACTGGGGCGTATAGCTGTCTTGTCCTGGGACGTATCGATCAATTCCAGCCTGAACGGGAGGAGGCGTCGATCGCCGTCGGTGATGCCCATCACGAGGGCGATACTCGTAGTCTCGAGTACGGTCAGGCTGGTACCGGTCGATGTTTTGTGGGGACCGAGAACGACCCCTGCTCTGTCTGGGGCGGCGCTCTCCGGAGCCTAGGCGAACGAGTCAGCAAGACGCAGTACAAACTTGACGGGCTTGCAGAAAGAATGCGAATATAGGAACATAGAAGGAGCGCATTCGCATGACGAGATTGAGTAGCCAGCGACTCGATGATTGAGGAATACAGATAGCAGGTGGACGAAGAAACAAGTGACGAGGCATACCAGGGGAGCGGCGCCTGTATGAGTCAACATCATCTCGGGAGCTATGCAGTGTTAGCGCAAGCATGCCACGGAACAATCCGAAGTGTCCAACATACGTGTATGAGTCCATCGTTGGGATAGCTGGCCAGGCAAACTTATGACTCCTGAGCCCGGGTTGCAGGATGGAGTGGCTTGCGACGGGCGTTGAGGCCAAGGGGTGTTCAAGAGGAGGGACCGCGGTGCAGTGGCAGGACCATCAGCGTAAAGGGGTCGAGACAGCGCTTGCTCTGCGCGCAATCTCGCTGGGCGGCCGGGAGGGATAGAAATCGAGAGACAATCGCGCTGGAGAGCTGTTTGCCATGATGGCCTCGTGTCAGAAAGAAGCGACAAATGGTACTAAGAGAAGACAAGACGCGACAAGCGAGTGCAGAAAAGAAGATTGTCAAGAGGACGGCTGCGCCTGGTGCATTCACTGCAGCCGGATGCGACAGCGTAAGAAATGAAGTGAAGGGCGGGTAGCTGGAAGGTAGCGCGGTAATCAAGGACCGCCATGGTCAACAGGCAGGATGAGCTTCGGTCAAAGCTGGAAAAGAAGGGGCGGGTCTACGAACAAGATGGGGATGCTGGACAAGAAGGCTGCACTCACGATGTGCGGAGAGGCGTCCCCGGGTGCCAAAGAATGCCGGGTTGTAGTCGAGGAAGAAGGGCTGGGGGCGCTGCTCGAGGTAGCTGTTTCAGCACGGAGATGCTTGGCAAGGCCGCCTCGGCCCGCGACAGAGAGTGAGACACGCCAGCGCCGAGGTGATTCGACGGCGTGACGCGACGCGGGCGAGCTCAGAATTCACGGGAGCAGTAGTCGTCAAGCTACAAATCAGATACTCGAGCACGTTGACGAAGTGATACGTCAGATTCAACTCTTTCACCTTCTTCGACTTGAGCAACGGTCCTGCAATATGACGGCATACATTCCCTCCTTGACACTACCGAGCTTCGTGTTCGAGCAGCCAGCTGTATCAATACTGCTTCCTGTGATTGCTGGCGCTGGCATTGGATACTCGACGCGACCTGACCAAACGCAAAGGACCTACCGTGCATTAAAGCAGCCTCCGCTCAATCCTCCAGCATGGGTGTTTGGTCCAGTCTGGACGAGCCTCTACGCAATTATGGGCTACGTCGCACACCGTGCATGGACAACAGGCACCACGTCGCTTAGTCTTGATAAACACGAGTTGGCAAAGGTGGAGTGGCAGTTCATTCATGTACGTTTAAGGATTATGTACACTGACGTCTTTACAGCATGGAGGAACACTCTACACAATCCAACTTGGTCTCAACCTAATCTGGATGCCCCTGTTCTTTGGCCTGGGAAGGCCCATAGCGGCCACGGCAGACATCGTCGCTCTCACCGGTTTGACAGGCTACCTTGCGTACGTTTGGGGCCAGGTGGATCCCGTTTGCGGTCATCTGCTGGCCCCCTACCTTGGCTGGTTGGGGTTCGCAACGTACTTGAGTGTAAGTGTGACAATCAAGCACCAAGCTGCTAAAGCTAAAATGTTGCAGGCTGGCGTTGGATATCTTAACAACTGGGACTTCAGCACTGCAAAGAAGGCCGAGTGAATGCAGTGTACCTGACGGTTATCCAACGTGGGAAATTATAGAGATGCCTAGAAAAAATGTAACATCAGATTATAGCATGGGGTATCAACCAACGCCGTGGTCAAATGCAGACGTCAATTTCGATTTCCCAAAGACCTCTAACCTAGTCATAGCTCGTCAAAGATCCGCAGTTTGTCATCCTCGATGGACTCGGGTGTGTCCGATGGGATAGACATGACTTGCTGAATAGCTGGAGTTGTGCGAATAAGAGGCGTAGCGATAGCTTCTTTTGCTGCTTCCGGAATCGGCGCATCGGCCAGGACATCCCTCAAGGCAAATTGTGGGATGTTGTCGGCGTCCCTGTCTACAGCTACTGGTTTGAGTTGTTGGAAGAGAATAGCTATGAACACTAGAGCAGTGACGGTACCAAGGACGGCCCAAAGCATACGCAGGCGTCCTAGGAACAGCGTTAGTAACTGTACTGCAAGTAAGAGAGCTCCCAAGCAGCGTACGACTTGTGGTGGCCTCCCATTCGGCGTCTGCTCTGGCCCTGGCTGCAACTCGCTCGCGCGCCGTTGCAAGCCTTGCGGTCAACGCATCGGCCTTCTCCTTCCCCGCCTTTACCCGGTCTTCCAATTCCCTCACCTGCTCTTCTTGAGACTGGAAGTCGTTGAAGCCTTCGAACTGGCCTTGAATCTCCTCCACTAGCTCCGTCGTGTCCGTTTGGAAGTTCTCGTGAAGCTCTTTGGTCAACCCTGACAGCTCCTGGAGACTACCAATAGTCTGTCGCAGTACGGATACCTTCTCGAGTATGGAGTAGTACGTATCGTCAAGTCGTCGTGACGTCTTCAGGGATCGGTCAGAGAGGGACTGGAGCGACGACCGGAGCTCGCTGGTAGCCATGTTCAGTTGAGGTGGGAGCAGATAGGGTTTAGGCTTAGGACCTACTTTTCCCGGAGTTTTACTCTTGCGCGTTCCCTTTCAACCTCAACCGGACGGACCGGCTTCGGCGGGGCTGCATTCACCTCCTCATCCTTGTTTCCCTTGACAACGCTTTCGCGCCTACTATGTGATGGGGAAGTCTCCTTGCTGCGGCTGGCTTGCTTCAAAAGATCTCCAAAGCTCGTCGGCGGATGGAGCTGCACAGCAGACTGCACGGCATCTTTCGCGTTTCGCGCCCGGTGGTGCTTGTGATGGTGATGATGGAGCCCATGCAAGTGCGACTTCTTGGACGCGCTCTGAGGTTCCGTGCTCACCCGAGACGGCGACGTCGGCTGAAATATATTCTGGCGAAACGGCTGCGGCTGCAGTTGCCAGTCATGCGGTTCCATAGCACATGGTGGTTGATGGTTGGCGTGTGAGGGATTGGTAAGTGCATGTCTTGCGTCCATCGATGATCTTCAAGTTTGTATAATCGCGCTAACGCCGCCCTCGGTTAGCCAAATCTCGCGGTCTGCGGTCACCATTCGTGAAAGCCATGCAGAGTCAACTCCTCTTCAAGTGCATTAGTGACTATGCTTGGCAACAATACTATCTAAGGCCATGATATATACGCCGTAGCTGGGATATATTCCACCCATGCCGTCGCTCCATATTCTCTACATAACTCCACAGTACGCCTATCAGAACTAGTCCTCAATGTCATCGTCACTGAGTATGTTCGCAACATTCTTTTCCATGATGCCCGACAACGCCGATTGCGCGTCATCCTTCTTGACGCCGATCCTGTTCTTCCTTTTCTTTCGGGGGCTTTGAGAGCCCGGAAGATCTGTAGCCCATTGTTCCTGCTCTACAGGCACTTCATCCTCGTCGTCGTCATCCGTTGTTTCTATGTTCGTTCCAGTGAAAGTAGTTATCTTCTGTATGTCCCGAATCGCAGCTCCTATTTCTGGAGACAACGCAGAAGATTTGCGCAGAATACGAGTCAGGAAAGGCAACCTTTCGAGAAGCAGTTCATAGCGTGCCGAGCCCCCACTTCCAAGCAGAATCGGAGAAGGTGAGTGCTCGCCGGTGACTGTCATTGGTGGTGTCCCGGAGCTGGTAGATAGCTTGCCTGCATTTGAGAAAGGCGTGGATTTTTTCCATGATTCTACGCCTCCACTATGCGGACCGCTTTGTTGATTCTTTGATGCAAACAGTTCGCCATGCTGCAGCCGCGAGATCCATAGGTCTAGCATGCTCCCTATCTCTTCCTCTTTCCGCCATATCCTCAGTGACGAAGGATAATACATTGCAAATGAACTTCCTCTGACGCCCCCCTTTCCTTTAACGCTGATAGCATTTGCCCTGGTAGCAAGTCGCTTTACTGGGGAAGGCAGGCTGAACAACAACCCTCTGACCCCGACGTGGAAACCCATCTCTTCTTGGCGCAAGCTGTCCAAACTTGTTCCCTGAAAATTCCGGTTGTTGAATCCATTCGTAGAGAAGCGATCCGGCGAGAGCAGGTCCGCATCGGACAAAGCGTTGATACAACCATCCAGCGAGTCCATAGTCTCCTCATTATCAGCCCCGCCACATGATAACACGTAATTTTCATGTAAGGCGGCGATAAAGGTCTGGATGTCGGTACCTAGCTCGTCGATCAACATGTCTACCTGCACCTCAGACACTTTGGGTCTGCGATGCTCTGGGAACCAGTTAGGAGGCTGAGGAGTTGGTTTGCAACTTGGACCATCAGCAAGGCGCTTATTGTAGACCACTCTTCCCACAGCGTGGAAAAGACCAAGAGTACTTTCTCTTTGTGTGACCATCTCCAAGCTTTCATGCTCCATCTTTGTCATCGGGGTGTCTTTAGAGCTCTTCTTCTTTGCAAAGGTGACCGTGGCGCCCCAACCCTCGTCCTCATCGCCACGAACGCAGAGAAACTCTAAAGATGAGACTGCACTACGAACGTCGCCAAGTTCCGATAAGCGTTGGATGACTTGTGGTCCGGCAGTCCTTCTGCGGCCACTTTTGCGCGCCTCTTTAGTTACGACAAGATCCAAAGCCTTCATCATGAAGGTTTGGGCAATCGGGTTGAACTCGATCACTGTAGTCCCGGGATGAGTCAAGATCTCGGGGCCAAGCAGGCGATGCGCGGTAAAGCTATCCGCGGCGGCAGTACTGGTTGATAAAAGAGTCTCGGATACAATCATAACCACGGGCGTTATCTGCTGGGGCGGACCTGAACTGCTAGCGAAGAATGCGGTAGCCGACGGGGTGTTCGCAGCAAGGTAATGAAGGACTGAAGACCGAAACGACTGTACAGCCGAAGAGGTCCGTGTAAAGGTGTTGGGAAACTCTTCCACCAGAATCAGCTGTCGTTGCCTGTCTAGTGTAGTAGATGTGGAACGAGTTTTTTGGCTCTGAGCTTGCTCTGCGAATGAAAGACTACCAAAAGCCCCTGTCCTGCCAACGAAATCTTCAAACTGTGCAGTCACAGACACGAATCCTTCAGCCCCAGAAGTTGAGCTTGAAGGATTCTTCCACTCGTGAACGTAGAACCCAAGCTCTCTGGAAAGGAGCGAGATCGTTGTGGTCTTGCCGCTACCCGCAGGCCCTTTGAGAAGTAATAGGCGCTTCCGCTGCTTGCCATCCAAGACGTCCGATAGCCATGTCCGCACATCAGCCACCTTCTTCTTATGCACCGCAAGCTCATCTAGCGACACAGGTCCATACTTCTCATTCCAGGGTCTTGCATCCGCGCTGTCATTATGTGTTGTATGCGTTGAGGGAGGAGTGTTCCGTGCCACATTCGTAGTCCTCAAAAACTTCTGGCTGCCTTTCAGTGATCCATCCTCCTCGGCCACGAAACCATCTCTTGTCCTCTTCCGCACCGCGAGCGCAGTCGGTAATTTTACAGGACGATCCTCTCCAGACGAATCTAAGATATCATCAACATCTTCTATGGAGAGGCTGGCAGTCGGCTTCTCGGGACTAGGCGTCGGCTGCGTCTTCTGCTGCGGAGGGACACTGTTGAAAAACGAAGTGATCGGCTTGTAGACAGCTTTTGGCTTGCTAGGCGATTTGGTAGGGGTTTTGGGTTTAGCTTTGGTAGGCTGGGGTTTCGGCGAGGGCGCACGTCGCTTTTGAGACTTGGATGATCTCGCATCTCCGCGAGCCCCATTCTGCGTGATGCTAATTAGTGTTTCCCTCTTGGGGCGCTTGGGAGGCGGTGAGTAGTGTTCATTATCGTCCTCCTCATCGTCCGACGATAGCACGACGGGCTGCTTGCGGGCTGCCCGCGGCTTGCCCATGCCGCCTCGTCTCTGAAGGTGGTCCCGGGCAGTGGAGCATTCTCAATCCCAATCCAGTCGCGGAAGAAGGCGTGGGCTTAAGCAAGTGGTCCAGGTGAGGTGCAGCCGGAGCAAGTTAATCCGGGCTTGGCAGGTAGCAGCGACCGAGAACGGTGTTGCAGCACGTGACCCTGAAGAATGGCCCGGAGCACTTGAGTGGATCCCTGACTCGACTTGCAGCGGGTCTGCCAACGCACCACTCCTGTCCTCACCGACTTCTCACCAGAACCACTTTAACATGCACCGTCTCATCTCGCTAGACGGGCCGTATGCAAGCCCATGCGGCGGCTGGGTCCCGCCAGCGTTGCACCAACCGAATGACTCCACGCAATTGCACCAAGACCCTCTGCATGGGGGCCTGATATCGATCTTGACCGGCGTCATCGTGTGTCCAACGGACGATATCCTTGCTGTTCACTGAAGCCGTAGAAGGCTGGCTTCCTCACCTTGATCCTCGTGTTGTTCAGTCATCTGGTCCATTGCCCTCAGGCGGCGTGGCATCATGTCCTTGAGCGAGGCGGATCTTTTCATCCTGCGGATTCCACGTGCGCACCCAGCTGCATCTGGAAGCCAAAACCGTTTTCAATTGGGGCGCATATATTAGTCTACTATTCTTGCTGTGCCAGCTCAATCCTTTGGGGTCGTCCCATTGGTCAGATGCGGTTCCAGTTCGCGTTGTCAATGCACGCACTCGATCCCTAGCGAACGGTATATAGTCCTGCACGCGCTTGGTGTGGCGATTGTACATGTTTCCCTATCCATGTGCCACGCAAGCTTACCCATTGCCTCACGTTCGCCTCAGCCCTTGTGCGAGGCAAACAGCTTTTTCTCTCCGCTTGTTGCCTAAGTACATAGTATAAACGGAGAGCCACTGCCGAGTCTAACATGGCGAAGAAGAAGGGCAAGAAGAATCAGAAGCAATCTGATTGGGCCTCTCCACCATCGAGTCCGAAATCACTCGTCGAAGACGCTCCCTCGTTACCGGAAGGCCTACCTTTGTCGCCGGAGGTATCGCAGTCCGAGTCTCCGCAAGACACTATTCCACCACATCTACCCTCGCCTATGGGCGAATCGGCCCTGGAAGAGGTCTCATCCAACAGTTCCCAACCTGCTATAGCTGTGCAGGACTCGGTCGAACACGAAACCAAGTCGACTACAAGTCATCTACCTGACGATGATTCCGTTCCGCGACACCACGAGAAGAGTACAGGCCAGGACTCAAAATCGGAGCTGCCTGCAGATGTCGACACTGTTGAAAGCCTGAAAGGCACTTCACTACCCGACCCAAAGCTTGAAGAGACGCGTCTTCCACAAGTGGAAGTCGAAGAAACAGCGAAAAGCCCAGATATCTCGCCTTCTGAATCTGGCATGGTAACGAAACCTCCATCAGCGACGGGTAAGGTAACGGATCTAACTCCCGAGTCTTCGGCAGCGCCTGCGGAGCCGATTGCCAGTGATCCTCCTCCTGACACACCGGAGACACCTCATTTGGGAGTGCCAATTACTCAACCCCAATCGGATCCCTCTCAAGTAAGCTCTGTCAGTACAGCACCTACAGGTGCAGTTACTGTGCCAGAAAGCCCACCAGTCGACATATCCGAACCTACACCCAAAACCTCAGACCAATCGAAAGCTACGCCGGCTCCCTTAGGAACCACTACCACAACGCAAACAACGCCATTGAGCCAAGCTGATCTAGCTCCCACAGCTCCTGCGGATCCTGCGACTACTCCAGCTGCTCCGGCTTCTCCAACTCCTCTGGCTCCCTCGAAGTCACCAAATCACGTACCTGGATCACCAGCAAAATGTAAGCCGCATCCTCTCCCATCCAGCTTCATGCAGATATCGCGTTTCAAATGACTATCCCAATTGGCTTAGTTTGTCCTTACTTATTGAAGATATCCTGACTTATAGTCTTGCAGCAGGCCCGCCAGAACCAGCTTTGACTGGGCACTCCAAGCTAGGAAACGCACCCTCTCAGGCAGTAAAGCAAATCATTGAAGACGACAGACCGCCCGCTCCGACGCCTCCGATTACCAGAGCTCGACCGCGGCATTCTCTAGCGCTCGAATCCGACGAGGACGAAGATTCAGCTTTGGTCCGCCCTCGGCTGAGGGGTGAAGTACTTTCTCGGGATTCTTCCAGGGGCCTTTCATATCCACCACCACGAGGTGGTTTTGCGTCTCGAGTACCCGTTGAACATTACTCGAACCCTCAACCTCCTCCACCTCCAGGCTACCATCCACGGTACTATCCTCCAGCTGCCCCACCATATTACCATAATCAAGGTCACAGTATGAGTCAATCGAGTAACTACCCTGGCCCAAGCCATTACGGCCCTCCATCGCACTCTTCGTCGCCTTATCAAGAAGCATGGGGACAATTTCCACCCTCCTATCCGACGTATGGGAGTCCACAGCGGCACGATTCAATAGGCTCAAGAGAGCTTGGTCTGAGCCCAATAGGCCACCACGAGTCTGCTATCGAAGACGACTCTGGCGACGTCTTCTCCCGGATAGCTCAAGCTATCCCTGACCTACACGTCCTGTTGGCAAGGTACAAAGAAACGCATGGACAGCTAGGCGTAAGGGAGGAGCTCCTTCGCCGGGCAGATGTAGAGCAACAAGAGAGGCTAAGAGCAAAGAATGAGGAAATCAACGTCTTGAAGGAGAAGCTCAACAACCTGGAAAGTCGACATTCTAGTGAAGCAAGCCGGCTTCGGCTTGAGATTGGGAACATGGAAGAGCAGATGAAAGAGCTCCGTGAGCAGATTGCTGAGACTGACAAGTTCAAAAAGGAAGCTGAAGAAACTCGACTCGCGTTGGAGGCAGCAAAGGCTTCATGGGAAACCAAGTACAAAACTCTCGAGCTCGCTAAAGACGACTTGGAAAAGACTGCGTCTGAGGACAAAGACAGAACACAAAAGGATTTCGAAGACTGGAAAACGACATCCAACCGAAAGCACGACGCAGAGAAAATTGCTCTTGCTATTCAGTTCGATAAGAAGCTCAATGAGGCCGATGTCCTTGCTGAGAACCAACGACAAGAAGCTGCCGCGGCATTCGTCAAGGAAAAGGATGAGCTGCGATCGGAACATCAACGACAACAGCGGGAGAGAGACTCGAATTTTGACAGGGTTAGGAAGGAGCTGGAAACAAAGCTGAGCACAGCTCAAAAAGACCGCGAAGAGGCGCTCAAACATGAGCGCGAAAGTAGAGAGGTATGGGAAGCGGAACGCGAGACTCTTACCAAAGCCCACCAGGAAGACCATGAAAGCCTTGAGAGAGGATGGCAGGAGCAACGCGAACTGTTAGAGACACAGTACAAGAAAAACAAAGAGGAATCTGATAAGGCGTGGATCGAACTTCATGCTGATGCCAATAGAAAGGCCGAGGAGGAAAAAGCAAAGGTGGAGAAATTGACCTTGGAGCTGGAAGAGCTTAGGAAGAAGTTTGAGGATCTCAAGGCAGAAAACAACAAAGAGAAAGAGATCATCAAGAGCGTTGCGGGAAACCTAGAGTCCGAAAGAGGTCGTTTGGAGAAATTGATGGAGTGCTACGGAGATATCGCCGAGATCAAGAGTAAAGGAGATACATATTAGTAAGTTCGTCTTGGAAGCTCTATACCTTTTTGCGCGTCCTGTCAATCCAAAAGTAGACCCCTATAAAGCTCAAAGCGCTTGTTCGGTCAATCCTTAGCATCTGTTTTCCTCCAATGCAATCCTCACTCTCGTAACTGTTCCCCTGCCTTGTCTTTGGTTCAAACGTTGGCTAAGCATCATTATCATCGCAGTCTCGTGTCATTTTCTCAACTACAGAAGCAAATACTGGACCTTGCTACGACGCATTTTGTGCATCTACCTGTAACGCCGCCGCCGGACAGACTGGAGAAGATCCCTCCGGAGATCCCCTCTTTCCTTGGAAATACCACTGCCTCTAGGTGAGTTTCTCAGATTCTGCTTGAACCTGCTCTGTTCGTTTGGTCACGTCGCCCGGAGATCGCCCTTCGAGACCTTGCCGAAGGCTACTCGAGGGTCTACAAAGCCGTCGAGGTCTCGAATGCTTCAGCTAATCTAAGTTTCAATTTCAGGCAGCTTCGAGCAGCGTACATTGCACATACAGTTTCCGCAATGGTGACTTTCAGGATGTTTGGCCCATTTCTCTTTAGTCTCGGACGTCGCTACGACAAGGCAGACTCATTGTTCCTCTCCATGAGTAATCACATTCGCGAGAAGAGTACACGGAAGGAAGCAATATGGCGTCAGCAAACCCTGCTGGCTGCTTTCACCAGCAGTGGAGCCAAACAGCGAATCAACACTGCCGCCTGCACAGTCATTGACGAGATTGTCGCTGAGATTAGGCACTTTGCAGATCCAAAGGAAGAGGAAGGTATCAGAATCGCCGTCAGAAGAATAGTCAAGCTAGCTGCCGAAACCTGGCGCTTTGCTCGTCTTGAAAAAGAAATGATCACAGCAACCATGCCAGCTGTCCAAGACGAGAAGCATGCTTTCACAGGAGTTGACTTTTGGCCTCCGTACAAGGCAGAAGACACGCAAATTGCATCTTTGGCGGGCACATCTGTTGTAGCGGACGAGCGACCTCACATCCTCCTCAGACTTTTCCCGGTCATCCATCGCGAGCCCAGGCACGAGAACTTGAACCCCGAAATTGAAAGTCCTGACAAGGGATGTATCTACCACCATGGCCTAGCTTTGTACGATGATGAGAAGCCTGTGGAGCTGAGGAGAGAAGAATTGCGCGCTGCCGGTTTGCCTCCCGCCAATTCTTCTCCGACTGCTGCTGATTTTCCACCGCCTATGATCCCACCTCCGAGAAACCCACCACCAGCTCCGCCCACCCCTAGGGTCGATGCAGAGGAAAAGGGTGTGACCAGCTATCCTGCATCACCGCCACCGCCACCGCCGCCTCCTCCAACTGAACCCGAGCGAAAGTCTCCTGTTCCATCAACGAAGTCTTCGAAACAGGATTCGGCGCGCTCATCGCCTATACCATCATTGCGATCTAGGAGGCAGGAGTCAGGACGTTCTTCGCCGGCTCCATCAGTGAAGTCCAGGAGTGACTCCTATGTGCGACCCATTCCTGGTCCAATCAACTTTTCACGCTTGACCGACGCTTCACCCGTTCCTTCACCGGCCGAAAGTATCGTTGCTCCGCCAGCTCCCGCGATGTCTGGCATCGTTCCACCACTGCCAGCGCCCACCGAAAGTATTGTCACTGCAACCCCTGACCCTTCCACTGCAGTCATAGATCCTCCATTGCTTGCTCCAACAGAGAGCGCTATAATTCCACCATTCCTTCCCCCACTTGTAGCGGCAGAAGAGTCGACGCAAGTGTCGCCCGACAAAAACACCGAAAGCCACTCTCGTGAACTTCCGACTCCACCTCACTCTCGCACAGCCACACCGTCATCGCCCCTCTTTGCCGCAGTTGATGAGATTGAAGCTCTTAGATCTCACCGAAGCCGCAATCCGTCTGTATCGCGTCGTTCCACACCCTCGAAGAATTCAAACGAAGAGCTCCGGAAGGAGAAACCGGATACGGCTCGCCGTACAAGTGGATACGCGCTCAGTGGCAAGTCAAGCTTGGACGAAGCAAGTCTGAAAACCGACAGAACTGAAAAGAGTGAGCGAAGCTCAAATAGTCGCTATTCATGTGAGAGCCGAAGCGCCGCAATCAAGGGTCTATACCCAAATAGCCCGCTAGCAGGAGTGCCACCAGCGCCTGTGAGGACAAATTCGCTTCGCAGCCAGAAGAACCGAACGGTTGTATCCTCCGGTACCTGGGATACAGACACCACATCTCCATCTCAACGGTCCAACGAGCCAAATGCGAATCCTTCCACGCAAGGCTAGTGCGTACTATATCAGACATTTCAGTTTGAAGAAGACACCCGACCTCTTTTTGTGTCCTTAACGGTATGCACTTTGACGAACACTGTGAGCGACCGTTCTTCCGTTCCCTTCCCGTGCCCCCCAAGGTAGCTCACAAAGTGAGATTTTCAGATTATGCTGCTGTTTTTGAGGCCTTTCACCTTTCTTCTGTTCTTCCAGCCTGTCGTTTCCTTCAAATGCCATGGTGCGGTACTGCGACACCATGGACTTTACTCAATACTCTTTGCGTCGTTGAAGTTAGCAGTCTCATGCATACATTTGGAGTCTCGCTCTCCTTCTTACTTGCTGTCTACTTTCGCATCGAATATATCCAATCCTTCGAGTTGGCATAGCGAGGTGTTACTAGGGGTATGGCATCTGACTGTACTCATAGACCTCTCGTTGACGAGGTCCAGTGTCAAGCATAGTTTGCATCTTTTTGTACTGTACACATCGTTTCCATACTGCATTAGTACATAGCATAGTCTCTGTAAATTGTACGCTCAGCCAGAGATTCTTTGTCCCCGACATGTAGTTCTCGCTCCTGTTAATGCTATTAAGTCTTGACTTCGCTAGCTCTTTGGGAGATTGGATAGAATGATTACAGTGTAACCTGGGTTCACCGCTAGCCGTATGGAGCATGGTGGGGGTGTAGATAAGTAATTTTCGTTCATCCAGACTTCATCTGGTTCCCTTCCTCACCTCCATCCTCTTCGTCCTTGACAAAGTCCCAACCTAGATGCCTTGTGTTGCGTGCAACGCGTGTCTAAATCACTCGGCGTGGACCGCCTCCGTGATTGAGCACCTTTCCAATCGCACTTTCCCTTCACAGCTCCGGCATCTGGCCACGTCCCCGATTTATTCGCACTTGATCGACTTCAGCATTCCGATACCGGCGCTTCATCCGGTCAACGTTTATGATCTCTCGGTACCATGGGCGGTGGGAAGGGTGAATGTGTGGAGCGATGGTGCTTCGGAATTCTATCACGCCATACAACAGCACTCGTTATGCAATTCAACCCCCATCAACGTCAGAAAGCGTATCAATTCTTGTTTGCTTTCATTCAATGACCGATGAGGGCTTGGTGTGAGTACCAACCACTCTGGCTCACCGTTGGCATAGAAACCAAACTGTTATTCAACCCAGCCAGACGCGAATCATCCACTACAGTGTTCACTACACGACGCGGTCTGGTTGCAAAACATTACGGTCTCGAGATACCTTCGGGCATATCATGTACAAGCTCACATTGTTGAAGTGGCTTTCAGGATGCCATCCCTCAAAGATCTGCACTGCTCGATTGAAATTGGGCGCTCGCAACAGGTATTGCAAGAGCACGGAACCACCTACGGAGATGGACTCGTGGAAACATTCGTCGCCGTTCCCACGTCGCCAAAGCGCTTCTCCGTACATCTAGTCTCTAGTGCATACGTTGCAGAAGGATTAGCAATGTATGTTTTCATCGACGGCATCTATCAATGCAATCGAAATCGGCGATGCGTGAAAGACAAAGTCAAGCGCGGCCAGATTGTCAATCGCCACTCTCTGGTCGATTTTCGCGTTCGGCAAAAAGAGGAGAAACAAAAACACGGAAGCATGGTCGCGCGGGAATGGACATTCGAGAAGCTTGATCTCGGTGCGTCAACGATGAAAACAATGTCGTCGATATATACTGATCGTAGCAGCATCTGCTGATGGTGCACCGAGAAGATGTTCTCGAAAGATCGCGGACAACCTTGGGTGCATCGAAATCATTGTTCTTCGTTGCAAAGGTGACCGTACTTTGGGCGCAGCACAACCCGAGAAACGCAGTTCTGAGAAACAGAAAGATCTTGGCTTCGATGGAGCCAACGACGCTCACCACGAAATCTTCGGTTTGGACGGATCGGGGAGAGAGTATCATTTCGACGATCGTACTGTGCGACCGGAGGTGTTTGAGACCCCATCAACTGATTCTGGTAGACTCGTACCTAGCTTTGCGTATGTACATCCGTCTCGGGTCCCACATCATGTACCGCCTAGCGCACACGGTTTCCCGACTGGCAGCTTCTCTCACGGAGCCCACGGACCACCAGAATCCATCCATGGGGGCAGGCCATCTACTTCAGCGTATAGCCACTATCCACGTTCTCGCCGGAGGCATAGTGAAGCAGCACGACCTGGAACTGCGGCGCACATCAACGTCCCTCCACCATTGGTCGAATATGGTACGGGACCTGTCCCACGCGGTCCTGTCCCGGAAACCCAAGCCGAACTCTTCCACAACCGTACCTCTCGTAGCATGCATGGTGAAGAGATTGTGGACCCAGAGAGGCTTAGGAAAATAGCGGAAGATGCCTATCACCAGGGCCGAAGAGACGCGGAGTATAGGACGGAGACGGTAAAGGCCGACCAGCGCACTCAACAGCCGATTCGAGACGATACAGGGTGGCCTGCGGACGACAACAATGACGGCTGGCCTGAGCAGAACAAGAACTCTGCGTGGCCAATCTCTCACGATGACCCTGACTCTTGGGAGGATTCCACATGGGATATCAACAATGATAACCAGAACAGTGCGGAAGCTCACCGAAGACGATCTAATTCAGTCAGTGACTGGAATAGCGTTAGAACTTCCAGTCCAGTCACTTCCCCAACGGGAGGTGCTCAAGAAGAACGCTCCCCTTGGGGTATGGTGGATGATGATAGTTCAACGAAATCAGGTACGGTCACCTCACCACCTACAATTATGTCGACCAGGAACAGAAGCCAGACAAAATCAACGCATGGTAAGAAAAACCAGGAGACTACACCGCAAACTGCCAGCCGAGCTGCATTCTGGGGCGACCATGCTCATGGAGGGTGGAGTCAGACGGAGGAAGTGACGCCATCGCCTCGTATTGCTTCTCAAAACTATCAAGAGGCTCACGCGAACAAAGCAACAAGTTATGAATCTGCTGGTGAGGCTCCAAGGAAGCCACCGAGTCCTAGAATTGCTCCAGTTCCTCAGGCTTTCCGGATGCAGCAGCACGGCATTGCTCACCCCATCACTCCGCCTCCAGCTTATAGTGTAGCTATGCACGGTCTCTTCGGCGAAGACAAGGCTTCTTCGGAGGAGTCTAGGGGCATCAAGAGCTCAAATACTCATGCGCAATCCAAGGCACAGAAGGAAGCCCAGCCACAACAAGATAGTAGCGATTGGTCCAGCGATAGTGATGGCTTGAATGAGGATTCGCAAGCTGTTCGCCACGATATGCCCGGATCCTGGAATGACGAAGAAGAAGTACAGGAAGCCCCGAAGAACGACAGTTGGACGCAGCCCAAAGCGCCTAGCAACAAGAAGTGGACCATGCCGTGGAGCTGGAAGCCCGCAGCAGACATCACACCAGAGATCCGGCAGCAGCATGGTGTTACTTGGGATGTGCCCGAAAAGACTGGAGTAGACGATGATGTCAATGACAAATGGAGCGATCAAGAAGCGCATACTTGGGGTCCTCCACGAGTGACCATCAAGCAAGACGACGCCTGGTGCAAGGATAGCTGGGAGACGCCAGACGCCCACACTCGGGTCAGCAACAAGACCCCTACGACAACCAATTCCAAACAGCGTTGCCCTACCCAATCTCACCAGCCATCCGACTCCAAACACAACCCGCACTGGACAGAAGCCCCTCCCCCCTTCCCATCAACACCCCTCAAGAAGACCTGGCCAACGCCTCAAGTTCTACCTCCACTCCCCACTCCATCTCAATCACAATCCCATCCTCGACCACATGCAGAACCAACCCCCAAACTCCCCACCCCTCACACCCACGCCTTCAAACCCGGAAAGCCCACACCGTACACGCACTCCATAAACCGGCCCATCTACCTCGACACGCTGAAACATCCGTACGCCGTCTTCCGCTTCAAGTACCGCAGCCGTGACTATCTGAAGACGATCTTGCCTGGCGAAGTACCGGACGCCGAGCCCGTGGTGCGCGAGAAGACGGATGGTGAGAGGGTGCGGGAGAGGTTGGAGGGCGTGGGTGAGGAGAGGCTGAAGGAGGAGATTGTGCGGCTTAAGAAGTTGGTTGGGAAGGAGTATGGTGATCGGAAGGGAAAGGGGAGGGAGAAGGAAAGGGGCGTAGGAAATGGGGATGAGGAGAAGGATTGGAAAACGAGTGCGAACGCGAACGCAGTCGTCGAAGACGACGAAGCTAAAGCACCAACCCTAGTCCGACAGTGGGTCGGCGAGCAGCGGTCTAGACATTCGAGCAGTCTACAGTCGATGAGTAAACCGGCTTCTGTGCTCGGTGATGAGGCTGCGGGACGTGCAGAGGGTTGGGGTGAGGATGCATGGGCGAAAGGGGGCTCGGTTCACACCATGCGAAGCGGAGATGCGGCGGGCAAGACTGGTACTGAGAATGGAGATGCGTGGGAAGACCAGGGTTGGGGGATGCAGGGTGGGGATGGAGGAATGGAGACCGCGGGGGGTGGTTGGGGCGGTGGTGAGGACGTGGCCGGTGGGACTTGGTGACGCGGGTTTGTGAGTGAGTATCCAGGATCGAGGTTTGATCGTGCGAGTGGGAGTGGTAATGGGATTCTAGTTCGTCGGAAGTATTGGAGTAGGGTGTGGTAATGAGAATGGGGCCATGCAGCTGATGAATGCTCCATGGTTGAACTGAATTTTAGACTTGACATGGGGCCTCCAATTCGCAAGACTACACTATCACAGCCATGGCGTACCAAGTCGCTGCTGATTGATTTGTAGCCCGCTAGGTGATGACCTGACTAACGGGTTGAGCCTCATTGACCAAATTTTTAGGAGTGGTAAAATTGGCTATGTGAGACGAGATTCGGGCTATCCTTTTATCTAACCTACCATGTATACATCCTCACACCTCCCGAAACGCAACCTCCTCCGGCAGCCGAAAGCTCGCACAGAACATCCTCTTCTTCGGCGCCACATCCCTGACATCGTAAATCTGCAACCCGGGCGTATCGGGCGTCATCTTAAATTCCAGCTGTCTCGATATCTCCTCACATATCGTTTGTGTTTCCGCAACGTTGTCCTCGCTCTTGGTGCTGAAGCAGTAGGCGTGGATCATGGGGAGTGGGAGGTCCGTGTGCGGCTTGAACGACTTCCGGATTGTAGAGCCTGGGATGCCGGGGATTTTGGAGTATAGGCCGATGAAGTTGGGGAGGAAGGTTAGGGCTGAGGCGGGGAGGTTCATCACGTAGTGTGAGAAGATGTGTGGCTGGACTAGCACCTTGGTGGGCTTGGGAGGTTCTGTGGGTTTAGGGTCGCTTCGATGTTTTTTAATCTTTGGCATGATGGGCACTGAATGCTCGGCATTGAGAAGCCTTGCTGTTGCAGTCCGTATGAATTGATGGCCGTCCTCGTTGAAAGGGTTGACGAAAGCACTGACTTTGTTTAGTGTGACGGCGTCGACGAGGTATTTGTAGCTGTCGGGGTTGAGGTCGTTTGCCCAGACGAATGCCTTCTTCTTCCCTGCTGGTATGGCGAAGGGCCCTACGCCGGCCATGACATCGCATATAGCCTCGCCTTCTTTGAAGATGCTGCAGAGCCGCTCGTGTTCGGTATGTAGTCGGCTGTTCCAGTACACTTTGGCAAAGTCGAAGGACAAGGTGCAGTCTTGCTCGCGGAGAGTGACGTTCATGTCGTCAGGACCAGACAGCACTTCGTACTGGAAGGTGCGGAAGGCGTTCTCCGTGCCCACGTTATCCAGTTTGTTGATAACAGTGCGCACCTTTGGGTTCTTGTCCGAAAGGACCTCTGCGATGAGGTGCTTGTAAGGTTGGTAACGCTCGCGGAGATTGAGATGTGCGACGTGGCCCGCCTGACTGAAGCCCGTCGGTATCTCGTCGTGCTCTCCATCCTCGGCTGGTGGAGGTATGATGGCGTTCATGATCTCAGAATAGTTGAAGTAGTTGTAATCGAGATGTAATTGGTATGGTATCACACCGACCGTGCCATTGCTCTCGAGATCGCGCAGCTTAGGGCTCCAGGTATTCGGATCTGCCTGCACGTTGGACTCAGCATTTCCAGATGTATCGCGATCAAGGAGTGCTACCATTGTGAATGACCTCCGGCCTCAGCAGTATGCACTTTCCGCCTTTTCGCGCTCTTTCCTCATCCGGGTCTGACTTCACAGGGGAGATGCGACTTATGCCGAGAGAATCGCGGCCCTTGTCTAGCTCGTTCCGGCATCGCGAAATATCCTTGGGGTTGAAGATGCGGGCGGCGGAGGTGGGGACCATTTTCTGGAAGAAGCTGCGGTCAAGCACCTTCATGGCGCGGTTGACCGGTGGAGCGAACATTTCAGCGGACATTGGATGCAACGACGGC
This sequence comes from Lophiostoma macrostomum CBS 122681, assembly GCA_010405375.1. NCBI lineage: Eukaryota > Fungi > Ascomycota > Dothideomycetes > Pleosporales > Lophiostomataceae > Lophiostoma > Lophiostoma macrostomum. The sequence goes on from MU004288.1 coordinate 58,127, forward strand.
AAGCCTGCTGTTTCAGCGTTTCGGTGCCTGTGTCAGTGTCCAATATGATTGTCCATTGGAGAGCTCGAGTGGTTGCAAGCAGTTTTTTTCTTGCGAACGTGGAACTCCAGCAGCCTGTATTGATCTGTTGTCCACGCGCGCTTGAGACTCCACAGGGTCGGCGCAAGGAAAGGTGGCCCAATTCTTGTTTGGTTTGCAGCTTCTGAAGGCGGAGACGTTTCGAGCACGGGTTGCTGGCGAGGTACCCGCACGTGAAGACCAGGGTGCAGGGGTTGGCGGCGCGGAAGCGATGGATGGCAGCAAGGGTTCGCGCTTGTTAATCTCGAGGCCACGCTCGTTCAACAAACATTTCCGCGACCACGCCTCCTGAGCAGCAACTGCCTGTCCGGACCGACGACGACGTGCCATGAAGCCGCCCGGCCCCCGCGCACCTCGAGCTTAGCCGTTGCGCGCCGTACCGAGCCCGTCTTCCACCGCCAACAGCCTCCGCCGGGGACTTTGCAAGCCACACCATGGCGTCAGGAGGGGGAAACATCAAGGTGGTGGTGCGCGTGCGGCCCTTCAACGGGAGAGGTGCGCAGTCTGGACCCCCCATGCAGGCTGCCGTCGCTAACGTGGTGCAGAAATCGGGAGAAAGGCACAATGTATCGTGCAGATGAAGGGGGAGCAGACGGTGCTCACGCCCCCTAGCAACATCGACCAGAAGGGCAAAGCTGCAAAGGCCGCCCTCGAGGGAACCAAGACATTCGCCTTCGACAAGTCGTACTGGTCCTTCAGTCGCGACGACTCCAACTATGCCGGCCAGGACAATCTCTTCGTCGATCTCGGGAAGCCGCTGCTGGACAATGCCTTCCAGGGTTACAACAACTGCATCTTCGCCTATGGCCAGACGGGCTCTGGAAAGTCGTACTCGATGATGGGTTATGGCGAGGAAGCTGGCATCATCCCGAAGATCTGTCAGAACATGTTTGAGAGGATTGGGGAGATGCAGTCGGACAAGAACGTGAGCTGCACCGTCGAAGTGTCGTACCTGGAAATCTACAACGAGCGCGTTCGGGATTTGCTCAACCCGTCAACCAAGGGAAATCTCAGAGTCCGAGAACATCCGTCGACTGGTCCCTACGTTGAAGATCTGGCCAAGCTAGTCGTCCGGTCGTTCCCCGAGATTGAGAATCTGATGGACGAGGGCAACAAGGCTCGCACAGTCGCCGCCACGAACATGAACGAAACGTCTTCTCGATCGCATGCCGTCTTCACCTTGACCCTCACCCAAAAGCGCCACGACGTCGAAACAAGCATGAGCGGCGAGAAGGTCGCAAAGATCAGTTTGGTCGATCTGGCAGGTTCGGAAAGAGCCACGTCCACAGGAGCAACAGGAGCACGTCTCAAAGAAGGTGCCGAAATCAACAGATCGTTGTCTACCCTCGGTCGTGTCATTGCCTCTCTTGCAGACATCTCAACCGGAAAGAAGAAAAACGCTCAGGTGCCATATCGAGACTCTGTGCTGACATGGCTCCTGAAAGATTCACTTGGAGGAAACAGCTTGACTGCTATGATTGCGGCCATCTCCCCGGCCGATATCAACTTCGAAGAGACGCTGTCTACCCTCCGTTATGCCGACTCCGCGAAGCGCATCAAGAATCATGCTGTTGTCAACGAAGATCCCAATGCTCGCATGATTAGGGAGTTGAAAGAGGAGCTTGCACAGCTCCGATCAAAACTCAGTGGTGGTAGTGGCGGTGTTGGAGGCATTGTCGAAGAGCAATACGCCCCTGATACACCTCTCGAAAAACAAATCGTATCCATTGCGCAACCGGATGGGACTATTAAGAAAGTCTCCAAAGCCGAGATTGTCGAGCAACTAAATCAGTCCGAGAAACTCTACAAAGATCTCAACCAGACCTGGGAAGAGAAGCTTCTGAAGACGGAAGAGATCCACAAAGAGCGGGAGGCTGCACTGGAAGAGCTGGGTGTGAGCATCGAGAAAGGCTTCGTCGGTCTCTCCACACCCAAAAAAATGCCACATTTGGTGAATCTGAGCGACGATCCTCTCCTAGCAGAATGTTTGGTTTACAACCTGAAACCGGGTACCACCACCGTGGGCAATGTGGACTCAGAGCAACAAACCGCCGAAATCAGGCTAAACGGTTCGCAGATTCTACACGAGCACTGCGTTTTCGAAAACGTGGATGGCGCTGTGACTGTTATACCCCGGGATAATGCCGGCGTCATGGTCAATGGTGTACGCATAGACAAGCCGAAACGCCTGAGGAGTGGTTACCGTATTATACTAGGCGACTTCCATATCTTCCGATTCAACAATCCACAAGAAGCACGAGCTGAACGTGCAGAGATTGGAACTAGCCTCCTTCGACACTCGGTCACTGCGGGTCAGCTAGGGTCACCGTCTCCACGTCCAGGGCATGAGCGATCATTCAGTACCATTAGCGTGTCGAATTCTGACATGGATACGGATAGCCCGAGGGCTCTATCGCCAGCTCCTTTTCAGCGCTCCAGCCGAGATTCGGATTGGTCGTTTGCCCGGAGGGAGGCGGTCACAGCACTTCTAGGGAGCGACCAGAAAATTGCCTCCATGTCTGACGAAGAGTTTGATGGGCTGTTTGACGACCTTCAAAAGCTTCGAGCAACCCGCAAGGCTCGACCGGAAAGTCGAGTATATGATACAGAAGAAGATATGGAGTCTGTGAGCTCCTATCCTGTACGTGAAAAATATGCTTCTACTGGAACCATTGATAATTTCTCTTTGGATACCATCCTGACAATGCCATCTACTCCACAACTTGGCGAGGACGAGGATCGCTTACGACTTGCAAAGGATGACATGCAAGAAAAATTGGATAGACAGAGGGAGGACTACCAGGCCAAGCTTAGTTCTGCTGAAGAAGACAATGTAGAGATTGAGGAGATCAAAGCAGAAAAGGCTAAGATGGTGGAAGATCTCCGCGCAGCCAAAGAAGAAATGCAGAGGCAGCTTCAAGACCAGAAGGAGGAGTTTGATCGTCACTTGCAGGAGCTGGGCCATCAACCGATGTCACCAACTCCGAACGGGACAACGGGATCTGTCTCTTCGGAGCCAACGGAGATACAACTTGAGCTCGCCAAACACGCCTTTCAGCACTGGCGGCAGCGGAAGTATGTTACCATGGCTGAGACTATTCTGCAAAATGCGGCAACGTTAAAAGAGGCCCAAGTTATGAGTCAGCAGATGGACAAGCATGTTGTGTTCCAATTCTGTATTGTCGACGTGGGCCACACGTTTGGTTCGTCGTATGACTTGGTGCTGAATGGTATCTCCGCAGAGGACGACGAGTTCTTGGACAGCACACCCAAGCCTTGCGTGGGGGTCCGGGTCATTGACTTCAAGAACAATGTCGTTCATCTATGGTCACTCCAAAAGCTGCGCTTCCGCGTGCGACTAATGCACCAGATGCATCAATACATGAACCGTCCGGAGTACCTGCAACACTTCAGCCTCGAAAATCCATTCTGCGAACCTTGTATGCCCGAATTCTCGCGTATTGGAGATGTAGATGTTCCACTTGCTGCTGTCTTCCAATCCCGGGTCCAGGACTTCAATCTCGATGTCATCTCGCCATTCACCTCTGGCGTTGTCGGGATCATTCGGCTCGCCTTAGAACCTTCTTCCGCCGAGGCACCTTCCACCACCATGAAGTTCAACGTCGTCATGCATGACCTCATTGGGTTTCCTGAAAGAGAGGGCACACAAGTACACGCACAACTATTTGTCCCGGGTATCTCTGACGAGGGCGGTGCTACTACAACGCAGATGATCAACGATTTCGATGAAGGACCGGTACGCTTCGAGAGTGTTCATAGCATGAGCCTCCCATATCCCAGCCCGTTGACTACCTTCTTACGGGTATCGATATTCGCAAAAGTGACCGCGATGCATCTGGATAAGTTGTTGAGTTGGGATGATATGCGTGACTCGGCAGCAAAACCGAAACAGAAGAGACGCACTGCTCGTCTTCCGGAATCAGAGTACTTCTCTGAAGACAACCACGACATCTTCTCACGAATACAGATACACGAGATATCTGAAGACGGAACGTATCAGCCTGTCGAGGTCATCCAGTCCAATGCGATGGACTCAGGAGCGTACCAACTCCATCAAGGACTTCAACGAAGAATAGTGGTCAACCTGACTCATACATCTGGGGAAACATTACAATGGCAGGATGTTACATCTATGCGAGTGGGTCGCATCCGGCTTCTTGACGCTTCAGGCAACGCTCCTTCTCTTGACAGTCCGGTGAAGGAAGTACCTGTGAAGCTCGTCTCCAAGCCCGCAGTGAGAAACAACGCTGACGGCACTACCAATGTGACGTTCATAGGCCAGTGGGACTCTAGTATGCATGGCTCTTTGCTCCTAGATAGAGCCACTCCCGACAAGTATCGAGTCCAGGCGTCCCTTCTTTTCAACGTCACAAGCTCCAAGCTCGCCGAGCCCATGGTCTTTTCGCTAGACCTCCAAATGCAGATCCGTGGCCGCACCTACATTCGCCAAACGTCTATGTTCATGCAGCTCTGGAACTCTACGCGCGTTGTCCACTCCACCGTTGGAATCTTTTCCGTCGCCATTCGCCCTACGTCTGTAAAACGCGCAACGGACCTCTGGCGGATGAACACACGCGATGACTACATCAAGGGTGAAGAAGCACTCTCTGGATGGACACCGCGCAGCGTGTCGCTAATTCGCGATTTCATATCAACCCAAAAACGGCGTTGGCGCATCTCAGAAATTGAGACGGCGCGCTCGGTGCTGTCATCCCGTGCACTCACCACCTTCCCGGCTCAGACGGCGACTTCTACACTCGATGAACGTCAAATCAGGTTGCTGGAGCGGGTAATAGCGCTCTGGAAAACGAAGAAAGCGCCTGCGGAGATCATACTGAATCCGACTAACCTGGAACCACCCACGAACGGCGCAGCCTTTGCGACGCAACCTGTCTCCCCGTCCTCCGAGGCCATACCGCTACCCTCCCTCATAGCCACTGTACACTACGTTTCCAAGAATCCGTCACTGATGAAAGGCGGGTACCTTCTCACTCCAGATCCATCGAACTCGAAGTGGATACGGCGGTACGTGGAGCTCCGGAAACCGTATCTGCATATCCACAGCGTGCCGGAGGGCGACGAGCTGAACGCTATCAATCTTTCCAATAGCCGCGTGGATCATAGTCCGCAAATAGCGCGGCTGTTGACGAATGGGGCAGCGCAAGTCGGTAGCGGGAGATTGGCGGATACGGTGTTTGCGGTGTTCGCAAGAAGCAATACGTACCTATTCCGCGCAAGGAGCGAGAGAGAGAAGATTGAGTGGATACTGCGTATCGACCAATCCTACTTTAACAGTTCTGGAAGCGACGAAGGGGAAGAGCAATAACAAAAAACAGTTGGATACGAATCTCTGTACATTCGATACCCCTTTCTTGGATTTCTCCTATCATCGTATCTCCTTTGTCCTGTATATCAGCATCGCACGAGCGATACGTCCACCGAATGGGGTTTGCTTGAAAAGGCGGGCGTCCCCGATTGCCTGTCTCGCTGCTTTTCCTTTGTTCGTATCGTTGGATGGCACCCTGTCGGCGTTACGCTGAATTTGACTTGGGATACCCCCTGGGCTTGGGCTGCTACTTTTTGAAAGAAGAGAGTGAATAGAACGGCCGAGAAGGCATGGTAGATGTGGCCGCACGTGAGATCTAATTGTAAACATATAAATCATATATCATGCACGTATATTTCCCTGTGATGCCAGTGTCCCCACAACGATCAATTCTGCCTTCCTACAATTCCAAAAACATCGTCATATTTTCGCGGTCTTCTCAAAACTGAACAAGTTCCTACCCTTCCTCTTCGTGTCTTGCCTCACCCACCCTGACCGCCCAACCATCTCACCAGCGCCGCTAGCCATATGCTGCAGTGTGCTCTCATCGCCGTGATTAGCCAGGAACCTCCTCCCATCGCTCTTCAGCCTGCCCACAATATGACCTCTAACCGGCGAGCCATCGCGATGGAATTCCACCGTATACGTCTAGGACCTACAATCAGTACTTCGACCAACCACAACCTTCTGAAACATCGCAATCCACATACCTCGATAACCGCCTCCCCCTCCGGCGTCTCCGCAATCTCAGGCGCCTTTACATCCAGGACTTCGGGTAGGTCGTTCTCCAACGGATACCCGCCCTCCCCCTCCTTCCTCCCCTCTTTACTGAGCACAATAACATACTGATAACTCAACACCCCACCATTACACAACACCAGCCCCGTCCTGCCCCTGCCCTCGCGCAACGCCCGCGTCATCTCCGTCAAAGCGTGCATACTATAGTTATTCCCCGCGCCGCCGAAACTCGTCAGTCCACCTAGCACCGTCAATCCGGGCCTCTTCTCATACTCTTCGCCGCTGGATAAAATCGGCAGTCCCAAATGCGCCGCGGCCAGTTTCGGCACGATGGGGAAACACGAGTAGATATCGTAGAGGTCTATGTCGTGTGGTGATAGGTTGGCGAGGGAGAGCGCGGTGTCGAGGGATGCGGAGATGGAGGGGGAGGTGTGGAAGTTGGGGCGGTGCCAGAAGGAGGGTGGGTCAGAGGTGCCGGCGCCGGAGAGGGGGTGGATCCAGTGCGAGGGGGGGATGTGCAGGGATCGGGCGTGGGTGGTGGAGGTTAGGAGAAGGGCGGAGGAGAGGTTTATTGTGTTGAAGGCGTTCATTAGGAGGGGGTCTGGGGAGGTGTTAGGTTTTGTTGTGGAGATAAGGAATGGGTATCAGGGTCCATTGGAATGATTGAATGAATTGCATGCAAGGCTGTTTCTTCTATTCTTTTGTAGCCTGCAATGGATGCAAATGCGAGTGAGGCTATGGGAGCTTGAAGAAACGTGACATGACTTACAAGGGAAACATATCATCCGATTCTTCTTACTCACTGTACCGATGGTCTTTTCATCGTCTTTCTTCCCATAATTCCACGCGTACTTTTGCTTCTCAGCGACTGCTGCAAATTCAGCGTAGAGCTTCGTGCTTTCTTCATGATTTGCCTGGAGGCTTTGACCCCGGTGCGCTCGGAAGGCGTTTTCGTATAAAGGGTACACGTGGATCGGTGCTCCAATATCATGAAGAGCTCCTAGATCTGACGATTGGTGAGCATGGGATAGGCTGAACCAAAGAGACGAGATCCTACTGTTTCCGAGATCTCGGCCTGTGGGTGTGAAGACGGAGTCTACGGCTTCTGAAGGTTCGGTCCAGCCAGGAGGTGGTAGTTTTTTGGCAGCTGCGCATGCGGATACTGTCGGGTGTTAGCTTCAATTATGCAGATGCGTGATCGATTGTTTAGAGATAGCATTGCATCTTTGGGAAAGAGGTAATAGTTAACCACTCACACGAAGCCAACGCTTCACCCCCCGCAATAACCGCGACCTTAATCTCTCCTCTCGCTATCCTCTTCGCCGCCGCATCAAGAAGCTTTCCAGGCTTATCCCCGCCATGCTCGGAATAATACCTGTGTTTCGTCATACTCTCTACACCCAACTTCTGCGCCAGCAAACTCGGTAGATCCGGATACGGCCATGTCCACGTCTTCACCACATCAATACTGTCAATACTCGCCTGGAGTTCTTCTATATTCGAAGAAGATGCATCTGAAAGAGCGGCTTGTATTGCTTCGAACATCAACTGTGCAGGTTCTCTTGCGTCTTCGACTTTGGTGGACCGGTTCTTTATGTCGCCGACCCCGATTATGACGGGGGTTTCTAGGGAAGGCATGACTGCGACACCTGGAATCACTGGAGAAGGGTAGGTGCGTTCAATTAGGATGTGAAGGGAGGAAATCGTACATGATTACATATTGGAGTAGTTTGTCACAAGGTTAGGAGACCTTCGCGAGTCATGATTGGAGGTATTCGCTTTGCCGAGGTTGGCGCAGTGAGGAGCGAGGAGGAGTTAGATATCAGTGTCAACCATGACTTGACGTGCGGCTGGCTCCACTACAGTCACTCATGGTGTCTTTGGTATCTTTGGTATCTTTGGTGTCTTATTACATCTCTCAAGTCGTTCCGGTCTGCTTTAACAATTTCAGGATGCGGATTGAATGCAAGCTTTAAGTGCTGGATGTGAAATCTGATGTGACACTAGCTTTACATGGCTTAGTGAATGCACTAGCGATCAGCCCACAACTCCACAACTCCAGACGATACAACTCCTCATCCTCAATGAACACACCAAGAAACCACAGATATAAAGACGACGATCTACAAAATAAGTCCACCAATTCAAATTGCCATCGTTACGCCAGCTTGGCCAACCATATAGGCTAAGCATCGTGGAGCACAAGATGGGATGCCACCAGACCGCGACAAAACCGTCTCTGTGGAGTCAATCTCAGTGGAGTACCCCGAAAGTGGTATGACCTTGCTCCTAGATTCATGTTCGCCTCTTCAATCCACGCACCGATGCCAGGTCCGGGAGACATGCTCCGAAGGCTTCTAACCCCGGAGCTTATCACACTATAGTCGTCACTCCCATATGGCTCCACGTTCATACTATTCACCGAGCCTTCAAAAGCATAAGGATCGAGAAGAATCAATGAGGTCCCTTCTCTCGTCTGGAGAGTGTCGACGCCGACCAAGAAATCCCGCAGTCGCGTTTCCATCTCTTGAAGCTCCCTCAAGCTGCTTTCTTCGCGTTCTCCACCAGAAGTTTCATCTACGACAGCGTTCGGGCTCGCTAGATGTTCTGCATCTGCTTCAGATTGGTCAGATGCAACAAGAGTCTCGAGCGAGCGTGTTGAGGCACCGTCTCCGTCGTTCCTTCCACCAGCTTCGTCTACGATCTGTCCAGTCTGACCACGTCCACAGCGGCAGCCACACACGGTCCTGTTGAGCTGTGGTGGCCGGTCGGGAGTAATAGTCTCCGTCTCGTAAGGTCCCTTAGAAGCCTCGTGCAGGTAAGGCATGATATGAAGAAGACTAGAAGGCTAGAACTGGCAAAATGTCAGTCGATCCTACCAGTTGGTGGACTGACATTATGCCAGACGAAGTTTGAGGAGCCACGTACTTTTAACGCGAAAAGCTAGTGTACACATGCAACCCTGGGTATACAAACGCCACAGCCGGGTCCAGGGATGCAAATGCTCGTAAGATCCGTTTTCGGAATCAGGCTTGTGGAATCAAGGTCCGAAAGATGCTCAACGCCTTAAGAAGTTGTATGATACACTGCTAGGAATCCACAATAGTCCGAAAAAGGTTTCAAAGAAGTCGAAAGGAGGAGAGGTTCTCGGGATTTTCAGGGAACAGACGACTTTATGTCTTTGGAAGGGGGCCAGAATGCGCGTACAAGTCACACTGAGAGCTCGTGCAAGAGAGGATCCTATAATCTTCCACGTGAACAACACGCTGTCCCGTCCCGTCTCAAAGTCATGTTCAGCCCAATGACAAGGCTGAAAACTGTGCGAACAGTACGGCAACCAGCCCTCATAAGGCAACGTCTGGCTACTTGTCACGCTGTCATTGTATGCCATTGACAGCTCGGGTAGCTCTCCCCGCAACTTCTCATTGCTCGAGAGATTAGAAATAGACGCCTTCACCAATGACAACTGGGTCTAACTTCTTCATCCTTTTGTATCCGCACCGGTCAACAGCAAAGTTTCAATCGAGCATAACACCGACAGTACCCGCACCTGGGATCTGCTGTAACTCTCCATGTTCTCAGACCTGGATCTACGAACTGTGTGACGTGCAGGTCCCCGGTGACGTGGTATGCACTGCTCCTACTGCTGCCTTACGCCGAGGTCTAGGATGCGTAGCTAGGTAGTCATGGCGGCATTCGCGCTTATACTGGTGAACTATCCAGATACGGCTCACCGCTAACTCTATTCCAACGACGTTAGGCGTCTTCTGACGCGCCCTCTGGCTCGGATCTCTGGTTGGAGATAGCCGATTGAACATGATTTGTAGCCTTACAAAACGAGCTTCTTGGTCCTGCGTCAGTAGGTTATGACTCCACTTCTCCGCATAACCCCGGATGCGACCGTATGTAGACGGTACATGGTTCTTGTATATGCAACTGGGGTTCTTCTGACGACTTTCTTTTGGTCGAAGCGACACGTGTCGTTAGAGAGCCGCCTGAGGTCATACGATGTCCATTTTATACCATTATCCTAATAGAACTGATAGATGACTGTCCATGGATCACGTCTGACGGCACAGGACCCGAATGACTCGCGACGACCATTTTTGTCCCACGCGACTAAGCGACCCATTACACGATCCGAACAGTAACACCACTGGTCCCCGGTGAACGCTCACTCGTTGCCTTTTCACATGACGAGAAAAAGTAATTGGTGCTGCGGGGCAAAACAAACAACAGATCCATGACGACCCTCCAAATACCCCGCCTACGTCATTGCCATTGAATTTCGTATACAGCATGAAGCAAATCTGCACAAGCTACCACACCCACCACAAACCCAAATCCTAAACCCAAAACGCCAATTCCAAGCCCAATTTAAACATACTCTCCCATAACCAAACGATACCAACCCCACAAACCTAAACAATGTCCGCCCTCGACCCCTCCGGCCCCTCCCAGCCAACCCTCCAACAAGCCTACGAAACCCCCGGCAACGCCGCCTCCAAGAACCCGTCCGAAAAGGCCACCACATCCGCCAATGCCGCCGACGACTCTGGACCTGTCGACCAGCGTATCCCGCAGAAACAAGCCTCCGAGGACCAGGCTACTTCTTCATCGCTGGGCCGCGGCATACGCGGGGCGGGCACAGGCGAAGAAGGCAAGGGACTGAGCGAGGAGGATGTAGGACGGCACAACGAGCTAGACGGGCAGCAGATGGCGGCGCCTGGGGAGGGCGCCGTAGCGGATGCGGTGGCGGGGCGAGGGACGAAGGGAGTTGGCGGGGAGCAGGAGGATTTGGCTGCTGATTTGGATAGGTAAGGGATATCTTGTTTGTGAGATGGTGGTGAGAAGAGACTGTGCTAACAGTGCTGTAGGAAGAAGGCTGAACAGGCCGAGGCTAGAGAGAAGATCAAGCAGCAGAGGGCTCAGGGTGTGGAGGCTGGAGGCGCGCTGGGACAGCAGGGTGGGCCGGCGAATCCGGTGGATAAGGGTGGTTACCCTAACTAGAGTATGGTGGGGCTGCTTAGGAGTGCTTGGTACGGGAAGACGATAGAGGACAGAGCGTGTAGAACATGCTTTGGGATTGCCTGATACCTTTCTAGCCACACATTAGTGGTATGATGTAGTATATCAAATGGAACACGTGGAAAATGCTCGTATCTTTCAAAGCTTATGGTCAGCTACTAGGGAGCTGGTATTTTTCGAGGAACACTCGACATAGAAAAGTAGCTGGTAGCCAAAGCTTTGCTTCGCCGGCCCTGCGGCCCTCTGTAGCCCTCTGGACACTGCTCATGGGGCAGTCAACGACTTCGGAGCATGGTATTTTGAAGGCGTTCCGCCCAACCGTTCCCTGACTGAGACCCTAACGCCGAAACTGGGTTGCCCAAACGCCATCGCTATGTCGAAAACACAATCTTAAAAATTTACTGAGACCCCATGACTACATCATCGGAGCCGTCCGGTGAGTCGAGTAGGTGGTTCACTTGCTTCGACTTATCCAGTGCTGATTTTGTCGCCGTCTCTCGAGTTCGACGGCACCACTCCTCTATGCTATCCGCAGGACCTCCTTCGATTCTGACTGGTTTGGGATCGCTCGTATGGCCCAAAACTGTGCCTTGGAATCGGGACTCGACACCAGTCTTGCTGTGCTTTTTCATGAGAGCTAGTCCAGAGTTAGCGACAAAAATAAGTCAAAAGACACCGGCGAACTTACTGCTCAGATAGTCCTCCATCTCCACATGGTCCAGTGTCTCGGTTGTGGACTGTGGTGGTTTCAGGACGCCTGCTATCCTGCGGATCTCTTTGTTGTTATCGCCTTTTACCCAGTCAATGAAGTCGGTCACATCCGCAGTGTCCTCCGCAAGCCTTCTCTTCTCTTCTTTCGAGCGCGCCCCTGTATCCTCGTCGTAATCCTCCAGCGGCTTCCGTAATATCTCTTTCCAAATCTCTTCCGAGCCCGTCAACGTCGGCACAAGCAAGCCACAATCCTCCAGTGCCATGCGCACGTCGGTGATGTCCGGTGTCAGGTCATTGTGGTTGGAGTATGCGGCATACGCGGTGCGTGAGGCCACCAGAGAGAGATAGCGCGCAGTCAGATCGACTACCGCATCCACGACGGTTCCTTTCGCAGCATGAAAGCCTGCGGCGCGCAGAATGTGGAGAACCGCTGGCCGGAGAAGTGTATTGAAGAGCTCGTGTGAGGACATGCTGTGGCTAGAGGGGTAGTTCTTTGCTGGCAGAGGACCAGAGTGGGTCTAGGTGTAGCTATCGCGGTAGGTAGGAGCGCATCATCAATATGGGCCGGCCAGTCGTGATCAGTGGAAAGTGTGGAGGTACTGGGAAGCGTTGACTTCACGATGCACGAGTGCAGTGCCAAGGCCGAAGATTGACCGACCCAAGGGTTCTGCGGGCAACCGCAGCTTCACATTCCTCGACCGCAATCAATCCCTGGTCCAAATGCGTCGCTCTGGGTCATACCCAGAGTCGCATATCACGCTCCGCCATCACCGCATTAGAACCCATCGCGCACGATGAAGCTTAAGCTCAGCACGAAGCCGCAGGCCGCCTCCGATGGCGCGCCCGCGGCTACACCCTCACTTGAGGGTACTGTCGCAACCCCTACACCTACGAGTGCGCCAGGGCCGAAGCTGAAATTTAAGTTGAATGGTGCCGCTCCTCCGGCTGCCGATAGCGCACCGAGTGAAGCCCCAAAGCCAAAGCGGAAGTACACAAAGAAAGTCAAAGGCAACGAAGACGGAAACGCCCCAGCTCCCCGAGGCCCAAAACCCAAAAAGCGCGCACGTGAGGAGAACGGGGAAGACGGGTCCCCAGCAGCCAAACGGAAACCCAAGCCAACTGCGAAAAGCCTGGCTCTCGTACATTCAGACGACGAGGACGAAGATACCATCGCCGTAGCGATGGCCCAGCCCGTAGCTCCTCGACAGCCTATGCGCACCGGATCGCTGCTCAAGATCAAAATGAAGACCAACACTCCTAGTGCGCTGCAACGTACGGGCACTATTGGCCTCAAAATCAAGGGATATCACGGAAAACCTCCCATAAGACCACCAGGTGTAGGCTACGACAGCGAAGCAGAGGAAGCAGAGGAGGATCCTGCTATCGAGTCGCAATTTGTCCTTCGGATGCAACCTGGGCCGGACTGCGATCTGCTGAGGAAAGCGATCGAAGAGAAGACGCTTGGAAAGTCCCTCAACCAAGGAGGTACTGCTATTCAGTTCAGGTTCTTTGACAAAGAGGGTCGTCGGGCAACGATTAACATACAAGGTCGGCTATATGCGGCTTGCATGGTTGACTTACCCTGCGTTCTTGAATCTATGAAAAGCTGGAACAAAAAGGACTGGGTCAAAACCGCGGATGTCTGTCAGATGCTTCTCGTACTCGGTCGTGTGCAGAGCGAAGACGAAGCTAAGAAATTCCCTTTTCCTCGAGAGCTCGACCCTTCATCACACCAATACGCCCACGGCCTGACACCTCCTATGCACAATGTTCGCAGGCGCCGCTTTAGGCCTCGAGCGTCCTATCATCGCATCGAAGAGGTGGAAACGCAAGTCAATACTCTTCTAGCTGCTGATGCAAACGCGAAAGACAACGGCGGAGAATCGGAATTTCATATCATCGATACAGATAAGGTCTACTCGTCAGATGAATCTTCAGATGAAGGCGAAGATCTAGACGCAGAAGGGGAGGACGAGGATATGTACGAAAACAACGGGTACGTCCTCGAGGCCGAAACGCCAGGCGGGGAACAGGTGGAAGTCGATATGCATGATGACGGAGACCTCCAGCAGGCTTTGGAAGCCGGTCTCATGGCAGACGACGACGACCTCTTCGGAGACGAAGACAACATGGCAATCGAGACGCCAGCGACTGCACATGATGTGGCTATGCACGCTCTGGGTGAGAATGCGGTGCCGGTAGCGGAAACCGCGGCTTCAACACCGGAAGCAGTGACATCTCCGGATGATGACGACGACGATGACGATGATGCAGAATCTCCGATCGATGGGCAAGTGGATACGCAAGCAGCCGCCGCTCAGGAGGGGCCAGACATGACTGAGATTCAAGAGCTGGAAGCGGAGATCGCAAATATGCTTAAGCAGGCCGAGGAGACGAAGAACGTCATCTACAAAAAGAGATGCATGACCAAGGTTGAGAGCTACCGCAATGATCTCAGAATCAAGCGAGCAGCTTTGGGGCTTGATGAAGACGGTGACTAGAAGTCGTCAAGGACTCAAGCTTTTTTGAAGGGTGTGATTTGCATAGCACTGGCGTAACGGGCAATACCACTGTGGAGTCATCATTGCAGCATCCTACTGGAGTATTGAAACTGGGTTCTGCAGGGTGCAGCTCCCGCTTAGTCTATAGGAATATTTATTCGCGTCCACGTACTAAGTGACAAGAAAGATTACCTTCTGTTAACTCATAAGCCTACTTTCACCATCATGGCTTGACACTTGACGTACTTTTGCATATTTTGTTTTCCTGCATGATTGTTGTGGCGCCTGCCCGCTGTGGCTGCCCCGCAGAAGATGACTCGCGATGACCTCACCGATATTGGAGCTCCACCTCAAGCTTAAGCAAAACAGCAAAACTTCTAAAACAACCCTCAGTATATATCTGCTCTCTATATCACATTCGTGGCTGTGAATCCACTTTACTCTAGCCTCGTTCAAATCAAATCAATATGGCAGCCGCAACAAGAAAAGAGCTCTTGGGCAAGGTATACAAGATGATACCGCCCATGCTCGAGAGTTTCCACAAGGGTTAGATACCTATCACGCAATTCACGGGGCAAGCGTACTAACCCATCTTACAGGTCAATTGGGTCGAGTAGCCGTAATTGGCGGCAGCGAAGACTACACTGGCGCACCCTACTTCTCGGCCATGGCCTCCGCAAAGCTGGGTTGCGATATGGTATGTAGCATCTCCAATTCTCTTCCAGCTGGTCTTCCTCAAATTCTCCATCAGAGTCCACAACACCTGTACTAACTTGCTTTCAGTCCCACGTCATATGCGAGCCTGGTGCCGGCGCGGTCATCAAAACATACTCCCCAAACCTCATGGTGCACCCGTACATGCGCCAATCGAAGAATGCGGCATCATCTGAGTCCCTCGACACCGTCTCCGCTGAAGTCGTCGGCATGCTCTCACGTCTACACGTTATTGTTATCGGTCCCGGTCTAGGACGTGACAAGCTGATGCAGGACACCTGTGCGCGTGTCATTGAAGAGGCACGCAAGCAGAAGATTCCATTTGTGCTGGATGCCGATGGCTTGTACCTTGCGCAGACACGGCCAGAGTTGGTTGATGGGTGCACGGAGTGTATACTGACCCCTAATGTTGTGGAGTTTGGACGGTTGGCGAAAGCGAAAGGTGTTGACGTGAATGAAGGCGATCCAAGTGAGCTGTGCTCGAAGCTTGCGAAAGCGTTCGGTGGCGTCACCATTATCCAAAAGGGTTCCAAGGACTACATCTCAAACGGCAAGCACACGCTAGTATCAGAGGGTGAGGGAGGCTTGAAGAGGTCTGGCGGGCAGGGCGACACATTGACGGGAAGTCTGGCAACGCTGCTAGCATACCGCCAGGCGTACCATGATAAGATCTGGGAGCATGAAGGCGATTTGGAGCGCTCTGAGACGCTGGCACTGGCTGCGTTCGGCGGAAGTGCAATCACGAGGGAGTGTTCCCGGCTGGCTTTCGCGGAGAAGGGGAGGAGTCTGCAAGCTGGTGATTTGACGGAGCATGTGCACCAAGCATACTTGAACGTTATCGGAGAGAAGGGTAGCAAGTTATAAGCGTTGAAGAACGATAGCCTGGAACATCGATATGCCACCGCAAACGAACCGTAAGCACAACACAGACAGCCGGAGCCTGACGTGCTCACATGGCTTTATCTTGGTGAAGAGACCAAGAAGGAGATATATACATGGCGCCCGTGGATGGGGCTTCTATGTACCAGTACGCATTTAATCAGTTCCTCGAAGCATATGCACATATTCGTACCATGGGAGGTGATTTAATGAAACCCGTTCGGAACTGTGAAAGTACTCGGAAAGAATAATAGGCACCTTTACGTGAGCATTGAGAGGCCCCGGGCGACTCGTCGGGAGCGATGACCGTATTTGGGTCTAACCTCATCCGGGTTGAAGCCAGGGATACACCTGCAGTTCTTCCCGAGGTCCTCGTCATCGGAGGACCGTCCTTCGAACAGGCCCTTTGCTCAAGATCTGACTTTTATTCTGCCTAAATATGTAGCCAATTGGAAGCACTTGTTTCGTCCCTCCCGAGCGTTCCCCGCCCTTCCGCCACGCTTCTGCGGCTCTAAACGGTTACCCGGTCAAGCAGTCTCCTAAACCCGGTGTATAGCGCGAGAACGGTTGCAGTACTCGGCTTCGATCAAGATTAATCCGTCTGTTTCCGTCTATTCTCAGCGTCACTGTAGAGAATGCCGAACCGTAACCCCACACGTGCACGCCTGAATGTGGTACTGAAGAGGGGGTACTACGGCAAAACAACGTTGATGGATACCATAAAACTCCGCGAGAGTTGGATGCATCAATCGTAGAGAGGGTCTTATGCAGTATATACTATTCTCCAATTTGCAATGATTAGTATGCGCTCAGATCTGTGTACACTCCTTCTTTTGGGGGCTCAAGGAGTCGTCTCTCTATTCCCGGACTGCAGTAATGGGCCGTTGAAAAGTAACGTAATATGTGATACTTCAGCAAGTAAGTGCATTGATATGCAAAAACGAAGGGTATCTGACTTGCTCTAGCTCCAATCAATCGGGCAAAGGGCCTTGTTGCTCTTTATAGTCTTGAAGAGAAGATCAATGCTACTGGAAGCTCATCCCCTGGGGTGCCGCGCCTAGGGATACCACCTTATCAGTGGTGGTCAGAAGGACTCCATGGAATTGCGGGCCCTTTCACGAACTTTTCTGACTCCGGGGACTACAACCATTCGACGTCGTTCCCTCAGCCGATTACCATGGGAGCGGCGTTCGATGATCAGCTGATCACAGATGTTGCCACGGTCATATCAACAGAAGCTCGAGCCTTCAACAATGCGAATCGGACTGGATTAGACTTCTGGACACCCAATATCAACCCATTCAGAGATCCGAGATGGGGCAGGGGACAAGGTAAGAACCAGGTCTGCAGACAAAACTAGCTGAATGCTGAGCGTACATAGAAACTCCCGGAGAAGATCCATATCATCTTTCTTCCTACGTGCATGCCTTGATCGCTGGACTCCAAGGCGATGCTTCTGAGCCGTACAAGCGAGTCGTTGCAACATGCAAGCACTTCGCGGGCTATGACATCGAGAGCTGGAATGGGAATTTCCGTTATCAGTTCGATGCTCAGATCTCTCAACAAGACCTGGTGGAGTATTACCTACCATCATTTCAGAGTTGTGCGCGCGACTCGAATGTTGGAGCTTTCATGTGTAGCTACAGTAGGTTAACTTTTTGCCTTGCCTCCTCTACAAAGGAGAAAACTTCAACACCCACACACAATCCTCATCCAAGAGGCTTTATTAGGCTTCGTTACGCCCTACAATCGTGCCCATAACAGCATATAACGACTTTCGACAAAGGTCTCGAGGATGTTTCTCCCGAAAACCAGCTCCATCGTACCGACTACTCATGTTCACAATCATCTACTGACACATTGCAGACGCAGTGAATGGAGTCCCGACTTGCGCCGACCCATACCTCCTACAGACTATCTTGAGAGAACACTGGGGCTGGACGAATGAGGAGCAATGGGTAAGTATCTGCACCATTCTGTATATCGCAACAACGTAGTCGCTCACTCTCCAAAGGTTACAAGCGACTGTGACGCGATCCAGAACGTCTATCTTCCGCATCAATGGTCATCAACCCGCGAGGGAGCTGTCGCAGACTCGCTTATTGCCGGAACTGATGTAAACTGTGGGACATACATGCCCGACCATCTGCCTGGCGCTTTTGCACAGGGACTTGTCAATGAGACAGTGCTAGACCAAGCGCTTGTCCGTCAATATTCTTCCCTTGTCCGCCTCGGCTGGTTTGATGCTCCGGAAACCCAGCCATATCGCCAGCTAGACTTCAGCGCGGTCGCTACCGAAGCATCACAGCAACTTGCGTACAAAGCTGCCGTCGAGGGTATTGTACTCTTGAAGAACGATGGCGTATTGCCGCTTTCGCTGGATGCCTCAAGCTCGATAGGCCTCTTTGGCGATTGGGCAAATGCCACTGAAAATCTGCTTGGCAACTATGCTGGCATTCCAACATATCTGCATTCGCCTTTATGGGCTGCTCAGCAACTCAATATCACGGTAAACTATGCTCAAGGGCCCGGTGGTCAGGGTGATCCGACGACAGGCTCCTGGCTCTCTATCTGGCCTGCGGCAGATGCCAGCGACGTCATCATCTATATCGGCGGTATTGACAATAGCGTCGAGTCAGAAGGCATGGATCGTGTGTCCTTGGCTTGGACAGGTGCACAACTCGACGTGATCGGACAACTGGCAGGCCTAGGCAAGCCTATGGTAGTTGTGCAAATGGGTGGCGGGCAAATTGACTCGTCGCCTATTGTTCAGAATCCGAACATCTCTGCGCTGTTATGGGGTGGATACCCTGGCCAAGATGGAGGAGTGGCCCTTATCGACATCATCAGGGGGGCAGCCACACCAGCAGGTCGTTTGCCGTTGACGCAATATCCCGCGGCTTATATCAACGATGTTCCGATGACGGATATGTCGCTGCGTCCTGGTCTCAACAACCCTGGGCGAACGTACAAATGGTACAACGGGAGTGCCATCTTCGAATTCGGGTCTGGGTTGCACTACACCAACTTTTCTGCATCCGTAACCACAAACCTCTCACAATCCTACGACATATCCTCTTTGATGTCCACCTGCAATAGCAGCTCCGAGAAGTATCTCGACCGTTGCGCCTTCACATCGTCACCACTCGAAGTCGAGGTCACAAATACCGGTAATACGACCTCAGACTACGTGACATTAGCCTTTCTATCCGGATCTTTTGGCCCTCAACCATATCCGAAGAAAGCGCTTGTTGCCTACCAGCGAGTGTTCTCTGTTGCTGGTGGCTCCTCGTCTACCGCACGGCTCAACCTGACTCTTGGCTCGCTCGCTCGAGTCGATGAGAATGGCAATAAGGTTTTGTACCCAGGAGATTACTCTCTGTTGATTGACAACCAGCCACTGACATATGTCAACTTCACGTTGACAGGTCAACAGGCGGTTTTGGATCAGTGGCCGCAGCCGTCGGCGAACAGGACTGGGAAGGGTGTCAGCGGATTCGAAAACTATTTTGTGGGAGGCTTTGGAAGCGATCAGAGTCCACTTGGAACAAGCTAACTTGCAGTTTGATGGGACAAGAAACTTGGCGAGGCGGGTGGACTTAAGAGACTAGTCCTAATCATGAAAGCACGGACGCCCCCTTACTTCGTACCTTTCACATCTTTGTTCGTACCTTGCCGTGTGACCTAAACCTATCAACTAGACAGTAAAGAAGAAAAATGGCCGCGAAAAGCTAACCCAGCCATGCACCACCATAATCGAGCCCCCGCAATGACTGATTTCGTGAGCTCACCCACTATCACCACATCATCGGCATCCTCCACCTTCACAGGCAATGCCACATACCCCGTCTTTCCCAACGCCAATTACATCTCTCTGTTCTACCTATCCCCATCCGATGAATTCACCATCACCAATCTCGACACCGACCTCTACAACCGGTGCTATCTACCCGCAAACCCGCTTCCCTACAGCAACGCGAAGCGAGACTCATCATGGATCAGCATCACCATTTCGAACCCGGACTACGACATCGACGAAGCGCCTTGTAAGCGGCAGGCGGCCATCAACGCCAACTGCCATTTCCGGAATGGGAATGGGACGGCGGCGGGTCTGCAGGTGTACACGGATGATTTTGAGGAGCAGAGGGAGTGTTATTGTAATGAGTATCCGTTTTTCGATGCTGTGGTTGGGTGTCAGAAGTGCTTTGAGATGCATGGCGGGATCGAAGGTTCGTATTTTATATATCCCCATCTATCTACCCTTCTTCTTCATATCCCAATGCCCGTTCGCCATGGCCCATTCGCTATTCGCAACCCGAGCCAGTCCCCTCCCCATCTCACTAATGTACTAATTATACAGGCTACCACTATTTCCCCTACAGCTACATATCCGCCTTCGCAGACTCATACTGCAGCTCCAGCGCACCGCCGACCAAAGAATTCTACGCCGCGGCACTTGCCTGGAAAGCCACAGCCGCAGAAGCCGTGGTTCCGAGCACGACGGCAAAAGACGTGCTGGGCACGCAGACTGATGCGCGGCTTTACTACACTGCGAATGCGGATGTGAAGGCGGGAGCCGTGAAAAGTAGCGGCGTCCGGCGAGTAACCAGGGGAGGGTTTTGGAAGAGAGCGCTGGTTTTTGGCGGGGTGTTGAGAGTCGGTATGTTTGTTTGCTGAATCACGTGTACGTATCCCTATGGTCGCTACTACTATTGGATTAATGTCGAGAATTAGGCAGAGGATTGGACGTCTGCTTAGTGCCAGATTGGCTGATGAGCTTTTGTAAGGGAACGATGGATTGAGTGGAGACATTATCGATGCTGGGGTATTCTTTAAAAGTGCGACGCATGTTTCTTGTGTCTTACGTGTGACGAGAGAGATGCCCCAAGACATATGACGTAAAAAGAGGTCACTGGAGATGTCTAGACTGTATTTTCAACACGAGAATTCGATCAATGGATCTAAGATGGGCGCAAATGAAACAAACTGTGATATCATATATTCTCATCATCGACGCTCTAAACGAATGACACATTATATATTAACGGCATCCTAAATCATATTCATATCCATAGCCCCATTAGTAGTGACCAGATTACTACCTTTACCAGCAAGGGCGTTCATCAATGCATCTCGTACTTCGAATTCCTCGAGTACTGCTCCGAATCTGAAGAATTGTTAGTCGCTCCAGACCACGACACGCTGAAATGAAGAACTAACCCATAACATCGGACCTTGGCCAAAAGGTCTGACTTTATAGCCCCAATGTCCGCTTCCGCTAACTGGGGCAACCTCTCATCCTGCAAGACCATCGCCCAAGCCATGATTGGGGTGATCTCCCCGTCAAGCGGGAGACGGTTGCTCAGATCGAGCAACTTCATCAGATCCGGCATCTGGATGTCCGGCATTTGATGCGGATACGGCTCTTGCGGCCTATCCGCGATGTGGCTTTCCGGCGGACAGCTCGCCATGAGAGCGTGGCCACTGATGGTTTCGTCGGCGTCGTGGGCTCGTACCATTAGGTATTGCATGTGGTCCATGCAAGGGCGCTCGAGACTGAGGACGCAGGTGGAGTCAGAAACGAGAGTATTAAGTTGGGAGATATTAAGTAGTAGAGAAGAAAACGCGAATGCGCGAGATTATTGCTGGGGTGGAGGAGAAAGATAGGGCGTTCGGTCGTACGTTAAGACGAAGTCCACCCCAATCTGATCATAATTCATCCCGCCATTAGGTTGTTGACCTTGCTGAGGCAGGGCGGCGTGCCCTGTAGGGCCGGAAATCGATCCTCGGTGTTGGGACATGGTCGGTGGTGACGTGTAGCCAGTGGAGTTGGACCCGGGGCCGTATCCACCCGAAATACTACCGGATGAGCTACCTCCGTACGCTGAACTGCCCATGGTCTGCAGACCATTGTGGTTTGGGCTTGAGAGATCGAAGGATATGCCGTGGGCCATTAGGAGCTCTTTCAATCTGCGATTCTCTTCTGCGAAAGCATCACGCTCTCGTGTGGTAGTGCTGAAAGTCTCTTTCAGACGAAGAACTTCTTGTTCAAGTGCCTTGATGTACATCTCCTTCCGTTCACGATGGGTTCTAGACATTGGGTTAGTCAAGGAATGCAAGCGCGTGTTTAGACTTGAATACCTCTGAGCCTGCCTATTCAGCTCTTGACGTCGAGTCAAGGCTGGTTTGCTGTCAGGCTTTGGGCCCCGTCGCTTGGGAGGTTGTCCATCTGAAAGATGTGAGAAGAGACTCTACAGCCTGAATCGAGTAAGAGCTGACCTCGTGTTGTCTTCTTCTCTCCTGTGAGGTTCTTGAAGAAGCCAAAGTTTGCTAACGGGCTCTTTGAATTTGCAGATTCGCTGCCTAATGATTGCCAGTGCGCTTTACTCTCCATATCCGACACAAAGGTAGCTGAGCTCCCCCGTCGGCTCCCCGGCATGCTCATCTCGGATAAGCATTCTGAGGGGCGTCGGGAAACGGGCGAGGGATACTCAACCACCTGGCCGGACGGAGGAAAGGCAGGCGGCATTGTCAGAACATCCGACCACGACATGTAACGATTATGCGACATGGAAATATTGAGCGAAGAGAATACTGGAAAATAAAGCGGACAAGGAACAGGATAGAAAAGAAATTACAATATGTAGGTGTATGTAGAGCTTGGACTTTGTGTGAGGGTTGCACGGGTCTTGTATATGTATTTCAAGGCCACGCAACCTTGCCAGTGATGTTAGCAACAGCCAAAGCGCAAGCACTATGCGAACAGTCGGCTAGTGGCCATGCCGGAAGAAAACATGGTGCGCGATCATGCCTGTTCGCATCTCTCTGCCTTGACGAGACTCGTGCTGTCTCTACAGAGTATTTTTGGGCAGCATACTGAGCGGAGAGGAAAAGTGTTGCAGAAGTAGACCAATGTGAGGGGACGGAAGGAGATGCCAAGCGACAAACGGTCAGAGAACTGGCCTGTCGCAAGGCAAGGACAAAACGTGGTCCATGTCAAACGCAAAGCATTCAAGCGACGAGGGTCTCGCGAGAAGTCGGGACTCACCTGAGCCATTGTGGTATCTTGCATCCCCCACCGAGGGGTCTGGGGACATAGTTGCCATGCTATTATGCTCGCATTGATCAACGTAGTGTCTTTGACGATCGCGATGTGCACGTAGGCCCGTCGATTACCCGCGAGGCTGGGGCAGGACAGAACTGCTGCACGTGAGTTTAGGGCATCCACGATGGCTGTCTGAAACATACGGGTGCGGCGCACACACGAGCGCCCTGAGGTCGATGGAGAGCTCGCTTATAGAGACTTCCAGACGTCTGCACAGAAGATCAGCTCGCCCAGAAAGGAGCTGCGAAGGGAAGAGAGAAGGTCGGAAGCGAGGTGAGGAGCTGCTGTGTGGGGAGGAGGTGTCGTGCGGCAGATGATTGAGACAGCAAATGGAGCTGTTCGCGTCGCAGATGCGGTTCACGAAGCAGGGCGGCGAGCGGCACGGTTCTTGAGGACGTCGAGCGAATGCGGCAAACATCTGAAGCACTTACAGTAATGGCCAAACCGCGGCTGGCCTGCGAACAGTGCACTGCAAAGAGCTGCCTATAGCAGTCGCAATGGGCGAAAAAGAAGGGTGCACCGCCCCAGACGCGGCTATTTGGAATCCTGCAACTGGAACGCAGCGTCGACTTGATGCGCACCGGAGCGTGTTCCTGCGTCGGCCAGTCAGCGAAGGATGGGGCCCGGCAGCGACCGGAGAGGCGCGTGGACGCGATGCACGACGACTTGCGAGTGTCGATGAGCGAGGAACGAGGGCAACTGGTGAGGCTGCGAGCTCCGGGTGGTGATGGCAGCTGAATTGCGCGCGGCCAAAGCCATTTTATCTTCAGCTGCTAGACAGATGCTGATGGCTGGGCGAGCCACGGTTCCATGCCGCGCGCGCCCATCGCAGATCCCAAGACCTCATCGTGCCTTGCTCTCCCCAACTCCTCCGTCTCCAAGCAATCAATCGACCAGACATCGATTAATCTGCAAGATCTTGTCCGCTCAGGCCACAAGCAGCTATTCTTATCCCCTCGTGGCCGTCTTGAAGACTGCGGGGGAGCCAATCGGGGGCTTTTTGCAAATAGCCAGTTCTCCATGAAGACCCTCTTCCTCCTCGCACAACATTATTACGGGGTCCTTACACTGCCACGCCCGCACCAGCAATCTAAACATCGTGTCACGCCGCGTGGAAATTCAATAAATTCCACAACTGCCAGCCCAGCACCTGTCGACCCCGGCCTGTCATGATTTGGAAGTCCCACAAAGGCCCAGAATTGGTCAGTCAGCAGAAGCGAGCTCCTGTACGATGAACGCAACAGCATGCAGTCGAGTCCCTTGGCAGATGAGATTGTTGCACGACTTCACCGTCACATGGTAGGAAGACGTGGATATCTACTCGCCTGAATCTATTGATATACCAGCTCTATGGGCCATGTGGAATCCTTCCAAAGCCTATACCCCGCACCTTTATATTTGCTTTGGTGCAGTCGCCCCCTTATCGCTCCACTTGGATATGCTAGCTGGAGTGTCTGGCTACATGTGACCTGGACCCCGCGCTCATAGCTGGGCTTTGGGCTTGTTCTGAAGGATGCCTTCAATTTCTTCCAAGACCTCCGGGGTCAGCTTGTCCAGCAGCTGCAGAGCCTTGCAGTTGTCGTGTACTTGCTGAGGCTTTGTAGCGCCAAGAATCACAGTGCTTACATTTGGACTATTTGCTCGTTAGTATCGTGGACGAAATCATCATCGGCCGAGGCAGGCTCGGAAGGGCGTGAGGGACTTACTTCTTTGCAGCCCAGGCGAGAGCAAGCTGAGTTGTGGTCCCTCCAATCTTCTCAGCAATCTTGCCTAGCTTTCTAACTTTCTCAAGCTTTGCTTGTCCTTCCTCAGACTCGAGCTTTTTCGCGGAATCGCCAAAGAATTGTTTGTTCGTGGCAAAGCGAGAGTCCTCTGGTATACCCTTGTCGTACTTTCCAGTCAAGATACCAGATGCTAGAGGACTCCAAATGGTTGTGCCGTACTGGAACTTCTCGTACAGTGGCGCATACTCGCTCTCGAAGCGCTCGCGATGGAAAGCGTTGTACTGTGGCTGTTCCGCGATCGGAGCGATGAGGTGGTGCTTCTCGGCGATCTCAGTTGCTTCTTCGATCTGCTTCGCCGACCACTCGGATGTTCCCCACTAAGATTGGTTAGATCTGTCCGCAATAGAAAGGATCTCTCCGGCATAGCTCACGTAGTAGGCCAGGTTCAAGTTGATGGCCTGGGTAAAGGCTTCTACGATCTCTTTGATTGGTACGCTGATGTGTGTTAGCAGATTGCAAGGCGAGCAGGTCCAAGACTGCGGCGTACTCAGGATCAAATCTATGCGCAAACACGATATCCACGTAGGGAGTCTGTAGGCGGGCCAGGGAGCTCTTGAGGCCCTCCACGATGTGCTTCTTGGAAAGGCCACGGGTATTTGGCTCCTTGCGCCCGGTTCCAAAGAAGACCTTCGTGCTGAGGACGTATTCATCCCTGGGCCACCCAAGCTCCTTGAACGCCTGGCCCATCTCGATTTCGCACTCGCCGTTGGAGTAGACTTCGGCGGTATCGAAGAAGTTGACGCCATTGTCCCACGCTGCCTGCATACAATCCTTCACAATGCTACCCTTCTGCGTGCCGCCATACGTCAACCAGCCGCCCAGAGAGAGCACTGAGACCTTCAAGCCAGCCGGTCCCAGACGGCGGAATTGCATGTCATGCGGTACATATTTTGATTCCACGGAAGACATGGTTGCGGTGTGTAATGTATCGTTTAAGCTTGTCAAGAGATTGTGACTGCACCTTGTAAACGTGTGGTGTTGAAGTGGGAGGCAAATGCAATTTGTAGGCGCAAGCACGAATGCGCGAATGTGGGGAGCTCGAACGATACGTCATGCGGGAGCCTGTAGATTCGACAAAAACGGTAGGTGCAGATTCCTCCGGCTCTAGGGCTAAACTGCACATCATGAACATTCACTACATAGATAATCGGGTATAAGAAAGAGTCGACTGTTCATCTCACATCCGGAGAAAAATGCAGGTTGAGAGTACATCGCAACGACAAGATGTGAACGCTTGGACCGAAGCAAGGTTACAGAAGCGGCTCTCAAGCAGCCACTCCGATCGCACCTGTCGGGAATACCGGTTTCGACTTCGAGTTATCGCCGTTAACAAGAGATTTACCTAAGTGCCTAGGTACTTACTGGACGTCGGCGTTATTGTAATGTGACTGTACTTTGTGTAAATGGTAGGTGCTCCGAAGCCAGATCACAGCACTCCCAGCAACCAACACCCTCTTAATTACCATCATACAGGCGTTACACTTGAATCACTGCAACTCCAACACCCGTAAGAAGGTTGCTCTGCATGGACACCTGTACTGGACAAATGACAGCCGCGCGCAATTGTTTCGAAACCGACCTGCGACAGCGAGGGGTGAAACACGCTTGCGCTTTCATCCAATCAGCGCTCGGAAACCGCGCTTTTGTGGTCACGTGTCAGTATCCCTCCGGACTATGGAATGCACATCAGGCAAAGATAGGCCCGCAAGGAATCGTTCCCTTCTTCCTGGGAGATCCTGTGATCCTTTGGTACCCCTGAGGCTAGAACAAGTACAGCGTGGTATTCATGAATACATAATTGACCGACCCCTTGAGTCACGGAGGACTACTCATTGCAGCTTTGTTGGTCGTGGCCTTCACAACGCACCCCCCTCGCTTCCAGTGCATTTTCTTTCATTCCCCAGTGCTCGACATTGTGAACCCACGCGTCTTCTTGCTTGTTGAATTGTTTGAATGTAGCAGGACTATATAAAACGCCACTCCTTCTCCACTTCCACTCTTTTTTCCCCTAGAAAGAACAGTTTTATACATTCGAGCAAGTCTTGAACACGCACTGTATATCCTGCATACCTACAATCTTCAAAGCAACTCCAGCTACAATCTCCGAGCACCATGCATATGAAATCCAGCATGCTCATAGCCACAGGCTTGGCTCTCACCAACGCGCTCCCCACCACGCTGCTCCCCCGCGACGGCGTCTCCATAACCTCCGACCTACTCAACTCCATCAACACCAAGGGCTCATCCTGCACCGGTGCCGACTACCCCGATGAATGCGCAACCTACGCGACCGCCGCCCCAGCCATCACAGCGTCCTTCTCCAAGTACGGCGTGACCACGACAGGCCAACAAGCCGCCCTGCTATCCATCATGCTCTTCGAATCCGACTACTTCCACTACAACAAGCACCACTTCCCGTCGCCGAACCCAGGCCAAGGAACGCGCAACATGCAGTCGTTGACGTACAACCAGCAGTACGCTACGGCGCTGTACGGCGCTTCTGCAGTGCAGCAAGCGTCTACGAGCGGCGGCGACTCTGTTCTGCAACTCGTCTTGGGCGACGACGCGAGCTTTGGGTCCGCGGCATGGTTCTTTAGCACACAGTGTACCGATGCTGTCAAGCAGGGCCTCGTGTTTGGCGATAAGAATGGGTGGGCGCAGTACTTGACGCAGTGTGTTGGGACTACGGATACCGAGGATCGCGATGTGGTCTGGCAGAAGGTTAACGAGGTGCTCAAGGGCGCCGGGTCCTCGACTACGACTACGACCACGACTCAACAGACGGACGGAAACTCGTGCCCCTAGATTGGGGTCGTGAGGTAGAGAGGAGACATTATGACGTAGGAGTCCTGTCGAGAAAGAGGTGTATGTTCTGCAGGGCGCCGGCTGATTTCTGGGATTGCGCATGCATTACTTGGGAGTTTAGCATTGATATCCATTGTTAGCTTTTCTCTGTGCATAGTAAATTTAGAGAATTTGGAAGGAAACCGTTCTGTGAAACTTGTCTCTTTGAACTGTGATTGGATTGTGAAGAGGGTGCCTCGCATCCTTAACCGTACAACCTGCATCAATACAGCCAGTGTATGATGCGCTAAAGAATTGGTATGAACCTGACACCTAGTCCAGGACGCTATCACCTGCCTTCCCGGCTGCCTTCGCACTCTGGTCCTGAGTCTTCTCCTCTTGCTTCTTTGCGCTCTGGTATTGAGGTTTCTCCTCCTTCTTCTTCTCTTCCTCTACCTCTTCTTCATCATTGTCCTCCTCTTCATCCTCTTCTTCATCGTCCTCATCCTCATCTTCGTCCTCGTCCTCGTCCTCATCTGACTCTTGCTCCTCTTCTGTAGCCTTCTCTGCTTTTGTTGCCTCTGTCTTGCCCGCTGCGCCTAACGAAGGTGCAGGTATCACTGTGTTGGGAGACCTCTTCTTGTTTTCTTCGTCATCCTCTTCCTCTGAGCTGCTCACTTCCGCAATCGACAATGACCGTTCTACCTTCCTGATCTCTTCCGGGGGTGCATCTTCGATATCAGCGCCCTGGAAGCTCCGACGCCGACCCTGGGAGTCAGTGGATGATGGCGACGCTACCGCTGGAGACCTTTTTGACTCGCTAGGGGACTTGACGTCGGTTACTGCAGGTGTAGCGGGTAGCGGAATCGACTTCGGTGATAATATGCCACTGGTGTCGCTCTTCTTGGGTGTACTCACGGCGGGTGAATTGACCTTCTCGGAAATTAGAGGATTCGTAGTGGATATGTTCGCAGGTGTAGGCTTCTTGGACGCAGCGACCTTGGCGGCTTCCGCTCCAAGCTGCCGTATCGCGAGATTCTGCTCCGATGTCGCGGACGGTGTATTCTCCTTCTGCGCCTCGACCTTCTGAGTCGATGGAGTCGCGGCAGCAGGAGTAGCTTTGACAGGGGCAGGAGCTGGGGCAGCAGTCACTCCGAGCGCTTCCTTCAGTTCGTCGTACTCATTCCACTCCTCGATCATCTCAAGATCCTGCAAGAAGCTATCAGCTCCTGACGGCGTTCATATATCCATTCTAGGTACTCACCCCAAGCACATATCCCTCTTTCACCAGCAACGGAAGCTTCTTCCCGCTTGCCCTCCTCCCGTATAGCTTCCGTGCCAACTCATCGGTAGCTGTGTCTACGCCCACGAAGGGAATTTTGTTCGCTCGGAGGATCGTCTCGATGCGCGATGTAGCGGTTACGATATGTGAAGAGCCGGCCGTGAGCGAGGTGAAGAGGTAGAGCGTATGGTCGTTGTCGTAAACGCTGAGGTCGGCCATGGTGGTGGTGGGGCTTGCGCGGGTAAACACAGCTAGCAAACGCCGTAAAATCAAACAAAGACGATTTTGAGTTTGGGCGGCGCGGTACCCAGCTTTCTGAAGAGACAGAAGTACTTGATTAGAAGAGTGCTAGTTACCTTGTGACGTGGGAGGTGTTGTCCTTGACTCAGTCGCAAGCAGGAGCATTGGGCTCGCGTTTCACCGGCCTCGCACGTGATCAAGTGGGGCGGTGGACCCCTAAATCCATGGATATGCAGGGACGCGCGAAAGATCTCAACTCCAGCTCCACCTAGGTTTCCCTGGTCAGCTAATCAAGCTCTATATTCTAACAGTGTTTATCTGTACCCCGCGTCTAGCTGCTCTCTGATACATGGTCAATCTACCCAAGCATCTATGAATTATACTCTAAAGATACGAAGTCTCCTGTACCTAGGTAGCTATTCAAACAATATGTGGTCTGCAACATCACTTGTTACTTCTATGGAAGCTATCAGACGATCTTTACATGAACGAGGTCTTCCGCCTTCGTATTCTTCCACAATCCATCTGCTCCAGGGATAAAAGCGTCGCCGATAAGGTGGTACGTGCCATCCTGTCTCCGGCGGAGAATGACAGGCACACTGCATCCAGGAATTACGAAGACCTGATCATTTAGTTGTGCATTTTGTTGCGCCCATCCCATGCCAACCTCTTCACTGTCCACCAACATCAGGCGCATGTTCTTCTCGAGTACATACGGCATTATATCTTCTTTGTGCCAAAGTTTCGCCATTCTTCTGTTATAAGGCCAGACGTGGCGAACGTTGAAAGACAGTTCACAGCGCAGTAGGGAAATCTCACTGGCGTGGCGATGCAGAGTTTGAACGCCTGTAAAGAAATCCCTGTTGCCGCGTATCCATTTTGCTTGATCGGAGCTAAAAGAGCTGTCCAGGTCTTTCGAAAGGGCAAAAAGACTAAGAGCGCGAATGTCAATATATTCTCGTAGTATGCCTCGATCTGGAACTCCACCCAACAATCTTCCCAGCTCTTGAACAATTTGACTACATTTGATATGCCTTTCAAAACTATCGTTATGCATGGGGTACGCACTCCCCTCCGGGTCTGACACAATCATTCCGAGGCTGCTTATTCCCCCAACATGACGTGCCGAGGAAAGGAGCGCGGAACCCTGGAACGAAACGTCGGCCTGTGTAACTCCAGTTGTTCTGCTTTGTGGATTGAGAATACCATCGACGACTCGTTCTTCGGGAGGCCACCGGTCGAACCTGAAAAAGTCCGCAGACCAGGAGGGTAAAGCTAAACTTGCTGGGTGATGTGATCCTAGGAGTATGATGTCGAGCGAATACTTGACAATATATGATCG
This sequence comes from Lophiostoma macrostomum CBS 122681, assembly GCA_010405375.1. Classification (NCBI taxonomy): domain Eukaryota; kingdom Fungi; phylum Ascomycota; class Dothideomycetes; order Pleosporales; family Lophiostomataceae; genus Lophiostoma; species Lophiostoma macrostomum. The sequence goes on from MU004288.1 coordinate 88,660, forward strand.
CGTTATGGACATTGCTATGTCTTCCAAACTTGCTTCGTAATTCGGTTCAGGTAGATATTTCAGTCCGTCCTGTACAAGTCCGAGTACACCAAAGAGGCGGTCGTGCCTTCTCTGACAGCGCGACTTTCTAGTTCTGTACAATAGGTCCAGAAGCCGAAAAGGTGTGTCTTTTTGCCACGAGTCTCGAATGCTGAAGATGACATCGATGCCGTGCCATGCTTCACCTAGTCCTTGCGTATGTAATATGCGAATCAACATCCCCAGCTTCTTCGAGCTGATTACACAGTTTCCGATTAGAAGCTCGATACTAGAGCCAATCGCAAATTCTTGAATGATCCATATTCGTTTCCAATATTCGTCTCGGCTCAACCAGACAAGTGCGTCCTGCATCGATTCATCATTAAGGATAGTGTAAACCTGCGGATCTTGTTGTCCTACTTCCAAGACAGGACTTATAAGTGAAAGCAACCGTGAGAGCTCATTCAAGGGCTCTATGGTGGCTCCTGTGGACACTACAACGGATCCCGCCCCTGAGTAAATAGCTTTCATACGGATGACTTGATCGCTACGTTCCCGCGGACTGCCTTGGTTGATACAAACGGCGTCAATCTTGAAGCTGTTAGCTTCGCTTTAATATAACGTTTCGCACATCTACAGCCTGTCACCAGCTCCTGGAGACCTATCATGCTCCCAGGGCCCTGCTCGACGTAAATCTAACGCAAAACGTTGTAGTGCGCACGCAATTAAGGCGGTGAGTAGATTCTCGTTTCCATGGCCCCATTGTAGCTGGCAACTTGATATGAACACTCACCCACAACAGCTTGTACGCTAGAGAACGCAGTCTCCTCAATATCGCAGAAAGATTTGGTCGTATGGCAAGCGTCTTGTTGTCGATTGTCACCGACTCGGAAGCATTTGCCTCGCCCCACGTGTACGACAATGCAGTATAGCCCACAGCTTGTGTTGAACGAAGCCGCATATGTACCAGGCTAGCTCGTATCTGATCGTCCTCGTAGTCGGAAGGCTCGATTTGAAAGAGACGAATCTCATCGCCGGACAACGGGGAGTACTCATACGGGGTTTCGACGAGCTCGGTGGATATCTGTGACACAGAGTCCTCCGAAATTTGCTGTGCTTGGGAAGGCATTTGATCAAAACCGGAGGCCATGATCCAAAATCTGGAAAATAATCACACAACCGGATGTCTTTGTAAGTTGTACAGAAAGATTGAATGGTAAGGCTGGAAAATACCACAGTCGTGATGGAGCACAGAATTGTGGGGCAAGTGTCAGGTCGCAGCTTCTTATATTATCCGTCGAACATGGGAAGGAGCCGTCAATAACTCTCTGCAGCTCTTGGACAACGTGCACCAATCAATCGCAAGGCAATTGATAAATAGGCAGGGGGTAAGCGACGTGGTAAGGGTGTGCAAGGCTGACGCACGCTACGGATCCAATTTGGACAGCCTCGCATGATCAAAATGATTGAGATGGCAAGTGCTCCGACCATGATGCTAGATGGCCAGAAAATGAACCTATACAAGAATTCAAGATAGCTAATCAGACGCCTACGTGCTATGAGTCTCTTCGATCGCCTTGGAGTCTGGCTGTGGGACGTCCGAGCCGCTATCATTGTCTTTGGTCTTTCCTTCGACTACGTTATCGCCTCTTCCGAGCATCAGATGCTCAACATTGACCTTGGGTCCCTTGAACCATTTATGAGCTGAGACGAACCACCATATGATTACAGCAAACATGGGTCCGCCGTAGACCAGGCACGTCCAGTTCATCAAGTCAGGTCTAACAGAGATGTCAGCTTCATGAATGGGCAATCTCAAGATGTTGAGGACTTACGTTAGATCTGCGCCGGTAGAACTAGGCAAGCAGAGGATTGGAAACATCAAGGCTACGAAGCCAGAAGCAATGACGCCGATGGGGATAGAGAGCTTCCCTAGATTCCAGGGTCCTGGTCTGAAGCGGTTTCCAACGAAGAATACGCGGATGAAGATAGGGATAGTGAATGCAACGAAGGCAGCAATGGCTCCGATGGAGAATAGTGCTCCAACGACTATTGACCCCCCAAAGATGAGGAACAAAAGTAGGATGCCGATGACGCAATTGAACCATACGGCGTTGACAGGCGTTCGCGTAGTCGGATTGACCTGCTTCCAATACTTGGAAAGAGGGAAACAGTCATCTCGAGCGTAGGCGAACGTGACCCTAGATGCAGCAATCATGCAGCCTTGACCCATGGCAAATCCCGCGATAACGGTCAGAGCTAGGATCGCAAGAACGATCTTTTGTGGCATGCATTGCATTAAGTATGCAGCGAAAGGTTGCCCAAGATCGGAGTCGAGAACGTCGCCAATATCGACCACGGTGTAGGCAACAACGAGCTGCAGGAACCATCCAAAAATGCCGCCGGTCGCCGAGGTCATGACTATGGCCCGAGGTGAAGCAATGTTTGCGTTTGAACATTCCTCCGCAAGATGGAAGGGGCTGTCATATCCGCTCATAGTCCAGATAACCCCGATGAAGCTCATCAACACCGATACACCTGGGGGAAAGGATGTTCCTTCGTAGATGGTTCCCCAAACCTCGCTGGACGGGGTGAACTTGGGAAGCCCGCGAGATTCTCGGTCGGTGCCCGCTGGAATCAAAATGATGACTACAACGAGCGCTATGAAGTTGAACGTTGAGCCTCCGGAGTTGATCTGCGCAAGCCATTTTGTTGGCAAAGATGACATGATACCATGGAGTATCATGATGAAGGTAGTCAGGAGGAAGGTTTGGTAATTGGTCGGGACATAATCAGGATTCTGAATGGAAGCTGCTGCTAGAATCATTGCCGCCACTCCGTAGTTCACTGTTGATCAATTTAGTCACTAGAAGATTTTCAGCGACTGAATGCCTGACCTGACGGGGCCGCAGTGACCTGCGCAAGCCAATTACTCCATCCTGTGATCCAAGCAGCAAAGGGTCCCCACCCTGGGGGTGCCAGGACAGCAGCAGCGTAATACAGCCCTCCACTAGTCGGCATAGAACTGCAAAGTTCTGCCATGCTGCTGGCAACAGATTGGATTCCGATCATGGCCACGATCCATCCCCAGGTCATTCCTGAGTAATGTTAGTCGATGCAACTTGGTGGCACCAAAAGCACATACCTGCAGTCCCCGCGTAGCCCATGCCATAGAACAGGGTCGATGCGAAACTCGGAAGAAGTCCAAGAACAGCAAAAGAGACACAGAACGTCGTAAACAACGAGAATTCGCGCTTGAACTCCGACTTGTAGCCCAATGCCGCAAGCACCTCCTCATCAGCGCTGAACTCATGGTCCGGGTCGTATGGCACGTCTCCGCCTGGCAAGACTGATGTGACGGGTTCCTCAGCAACACTCCTCTTCCTATGCGATCCCGAACCGCTGGTGTTTAGCGCGGAAGCCATGTTCGCGTCAATCGAGGTGTCGCGATAGTATCGAGGTTGACTGTCTAGTGCAGCGGAAAGCGAGAACCACGGGAAGCCGACAGAACTCATATATCAAGATACGAGACGGACCAGACAGGCGGATAAGGCAACTGTATGCTGTACCCAGCGCCATGCCCCGACAACCAGGCTTGATACGGTCGGCGAATGGCACAGCGCGGGGTGCGATAAGTCGCGGCTATCACTGAGATGAACGAAGCTTGTGACGTCTTATCAGTGGTGTTCGTCTAACCCGGCCGCGCCAACGGCGAGCATGGGGCTGACCTCTTGTACTATGGTTGGCCAACGGCAGGCCCAGAGCTATGGAGAAGTGCGCCCCTACGATGGCGGGCCCTGCAGGAAGAAGTAGGTTGGTTCTGTGCTAGATAGATACCGAGCGCACATGGTTGCGTCTTCACGACACCTCAAACCTTCTTAGGCATCGGTTACCTAGAGATAATCAAAAGCGCCGTTGTAGACGACCCCGGCTTGGTGTGTCGCCATGGCTGGACCTGCCGGAAAGGGCAAGTGAATCGAGATGCAACGGGAGCGGAAGCATCCCGCTGCGGATGGCTCCACATCCTGTGGGATATGGTGTCCGCTCATAAAGCAGTATCGCGAGTGTCGCGTGCTTACCAGCCCCTATGATAAGGAGTCGGAAGACTCGTATGAAGGTGATAACATTCAATAGTAAGTCGCTCCCCGTGAGTGCTCTCCCTGACTACCTGGAAAAGCTCCTATCCCTAAAGGAACAGGTGACACAGCAGGCTCTCTCAAACTTTCCTCGTCGTCAGAGCTGTCGAGGTCCACTTCGCCCTCGAAGACGGTGTCTCCTGGATCTGGAGGGCCCCTCATACGTATTATCACGTCCTCCTCCAAAGCCGGCGGATCGTATGGTTTAGTCGAATGGTACTCTCTACCTGACGGCATGCTCGCCAGTAGAGGCTCCGATGACGGCACAAGCTGCATTCCAACCTAGGGTCAATTAGCTCACAGAGTCAGTAATGAGAACAATTGAAACGTACTGTATCGTTCATCTTGACCCACTTTTGCAAGAGCATGTCCACAACCCGCCCTTCCTCAAATTTACCCGCATCAGTCCCCCAACCTTCACCTTTTTCGATCTTTCGATCTTCTCGTTTCTCCTTCCAGTCTTTCTTCAGTTTCGAAAGACCAGATGATTTCTTCTCTTCTTCAGCTCCCGTTGTCGCAAAACCCAGCTCCTTCTTTCCGCCTCTCAGCCAGGCAATACCTTCCCCTGTATTACCTGCAATGTCTGCATCGATCCCAAGAAAACGGCATGCTTTGCCCTTTGCTGTCCGCCGCAGGTCATCGATGTATCTGATTAAGCTCTCGTCAACCCTGTGTGCTCTCCCAAGCATACTCTGCGCCTTCGCCGCATGCTCAGACGATGCTAGACACAGCCGGGCGAACAAGTGTGCGCGCACCTTCGGGATCTCGACGCCCTTGAACATCCAGTCCTTGTTCTGCTTATTCCTATCCTCGAGCACGACTGCGGGATATGGGTCATCTTTCAGCACCGTGATGAGAGTGGCTTCGGCCATTGTGAGCTCAGCCAGTGCTCCAAGCACGGATATGGATATGTCCGCAGTAGCGGGCTGAGTGGACCATTGTCCGGCTCTGTTGACGAGATATGTATGTATAGCATTGGCTTCCAGGTATTGCTTCATCGCGGCAGTAATAGCGGTAGCTCTCTGTTCGGGAGTCGGAAGCGTCGCATTGTATAGAGTGTGCAGCTGGGCTCGAGCTTGCAGGCTGTAAACATAGGCTAGCGTAGATAGGATGAAAAAGAGCTCGCTCTCAAGACTCTTCAGCTTAACCCGAGCTGGTTCTCGCCCTGGTATTGAGGCTGAAAGTGTTGTCCGCCATTCAACCTCGAGTTCTTTGACAAGAACGAGGTCAATCTCTTCCCCAGCACAATTAGTGCCACTAAGGCCCGCATCCAGTGCAAATAGATAAGGAATGTATTCGTTCAGGGCAGAGAGAACGATGGGTAGGTTCGAAGCTTGAGAAGCTGGAGGAATGCGCTTGTACTTTTTCAAAGCATCGCGGACTACGCCACGGGCAGTAGTGGCACAGAGAGGCAGGGAGGGATGTGTGCTGCTGCTGAAGTAATCAGTGAAGGAAAGACTCGACGTTGTTGGTAGCACGAAGGGAAATGGCATTATGTCTAGTGAGGTCGGTGTGGTGTTGATGTCGCCATCTGCGGATGCAGGAACGCGAATGGTGGGGTACTTGAGACGCATGGAGCTGCATATCTCTTGGCATGCTACGGATCGAATTGACCTCTCCACCACTTTCGACACAGCTGAAAGTGCTGAAAGCAAGTTAGTCTAGTGCACGGCTAAGTGTGGAAATGATTCATGATTCCATTGCGCCAAATTCAGCCATGCGATAGTTGTATGTACAATTCGGCTTCATTAGCTCAGTCCCCCACGCATTTGTCACTTCGCGACGGGCGTCTGGCTGTCCTTGGGGATGTAGTTTTGCATTGCAAACTTGTAGCCCTTGATCTTGGCATCCTTGAGCAGCTCCAGGTAGCGTTCTGTGTAGTATCGTTAGCACAAAGCCTTCCACGACTTCTTCCAGATGAGGCATCTGGGCCCCAGCATGCTTTCAATCTCGCAAAGCTGGTACCTTTGGAGAGAAAGAAAGAGCCATAGTATGGGCGTTCTCACCTCTGAGATGTCCGCACTTCTCCAGGTGATTCACACCTTCCCGACGATAGCACTTGCCCATTTCCTCCCGCACCAACCGCGCCATCATGCTTCTGACCCACTGCTCTCGGAGAATTGCGTCTTGGGCTGCTTTGAGCGCTACGTTGTCGTCGAAATCAACGCCTTCGAATGTCGGCGGGACCTTGGGCTTCTTCGCCAGAAACATTTCGGACTCGGGGGTCGGCATTGCGGCGGCTGCGCTTCGGCGCGCGTGGCAATTTGAGCTTCTTTACGTCGAGGAAGTTTGGGAGAGGACGAAGCCGGAGCTCGTAGTCTTCAATGGCTTGCTTCTAGTTGTCGACGTCGTTTGTAGTAGGGGTGGTCTGAAGTTGGGGTTGAGCTTGCTGAACCCAGCAAGCCGATGGCCCAAGCTTACGACACGTCTTGGCGATCATTCTAAGGAATCCATCAATGTCTCCAACGGTTTATTTAGCTGCTCGGTATATTCCCTCTAGACCCCACTCTCATGGCCCCTTCATCTTTCACTCTATCTCTCTTCAAGCCGTCCTTCACAACCTCACTCCCAGTCTCTTTCAACGCACCCCATATGCCCCCTCCCAGGTCCCCCAACCCTAACCCTGACGCTTTCCCTTTCACTCCTTGAACCCAGCTCCCCATCGCCTCACTCCATTCTCCAGGACTGCCCCAGTCTTGCTGCATGTACTTGGATTCCTCAGGGACAGGACTGTGGTATTTCACTTTCCACCGCCAGTCCTCAAAGCGCACTTCGTTCCCACTCTCCATTTCTTCGACATAATGGAGGCGCTGGGCGCGTGCGCGCGCACAGAATAGGCAGTCTTGATAGATACGAATGGTCTGAATGGGATGTGTCAGGCGCGCCTGACATGTGTAGCCATCTTGGTCCTCGGATTCGTTTCGTTTCGCTGCATCCGGTGCTTCGGATGGTGTGCATTCCTCGCCTGTAAGCGGCGCTGGACCCTGAGATTGTGCAGATTCTCCTTTTGCAATCTCGGTTTCTCTTGTAGATTCGTCCTCGTTTTCGACTCTTTCTATACCTCTTCTCTTCATGACCTCTTTGCACCGCTTCAACGGTCTATCTTCCATGATTGCGTGCCCACACCCTAAGAAAACATAGAGTCGATAGTAGCACATTGTGTTGAGCGTCGTACCAGCGAGGATGGACTTGCCAAAACCTGGGATATAGTATAACGGTTGCTTGTGCTCTGTAAGAGTTGCGTTGCAGGGAGAGACATGTTCATGTGAGGTGAGTGGCGGACAAGAGACTTGTATTCTACTTTCTTTGTCCGCGTTCGTGCAGAGTATGGTATACACGGGCGCATGCGCTTCAGTACGAGTATCGATTAAATGCGAGGAATGCTATTGTCGCATGCGGCTATTGTGCGCTCGTCGTAAAGTGAAGGATGCATCGCCCATATGAGTGTCCTGGAACCGACGATAACCGTTGCAAGCTGACGCAGAAGCTGTGACTCAGGAAAGGGAAAATACTGCTGTCCCTGCTACCTGAGCTGCCTCTGGATGATAATGTGAGGAAAACTCGACTCTCAGGAGCGCAAATGTTACTTTCGAGGCTTCATAAGTGGCTCTGGTTCATCACTAATGATGATATTGAGCTTTATGCTTGCATCCAACTTCACAAGTGTTACATCCTTGCCTATCCCCTTGCCATCCTTCTAGAGCTGGAGCTTTCCCATCGATCCTCAAGACTTCGGTAAAACGTGATCTTGTTAGGGCCGCTATCCGTTCCCGTCTCTATGCCACTCTCATCATCCATCTCCATGAATTAAAAGACGTAGCGGGATAGTTTACGGCGAATAGCGACTGGACAGCGACGGGTTCCTTGGAAATCTCTGTATGCTCTAACGGACTTTGATGGGAAGTTGACAAATTTGCTTCTACTAGGGCCCTCAGGGCATGCATTATGCAAGTGCTAGGAAAGAACCCCAAGAATTAACGTTATGCTTGCGAAACCCGCCAGTAGCCGTACATGGCACGAGTACTACTTCCGTGCCCTCTTCCCAAATGCAGGTACTCCAACATATATGCTCCTGATATCTATAACCAGCATCAAACCTTCGTTTCTTTCGCTTCAGCACCCTGCACTCCGGCTTCCACATCGAGCGGAATCTCTCCTTTACTTGCTCTTTTCCTCTTTCTCTCTTGCCTCTCCTGCTGTCTCTGAAGCTTCCTCTCCTCTTCAGCCTCTAGCCCGGTTTTCGTCTCTTCGTGCTGTTTCTGTAATACGTTCTTCGTGATCAAAAGTGACACTAGGAGCCCTGCTGCCGCAAAGCACACATACACAATCCACATCGTATCCAAACTTTCGGAGAATGCTTGTCGTGCGACAACCTTCTGATTGTCAGGCAACGTGTTTATGACGCCGACGTTCGCTCCGGCCGAGCCCCCAAATGAGGCGGCAATCTGGGGACCGAGAGCGGCTTGCAGCATGCCCTTTTTAGATATCATCTCGTTCTGGAAAATCTGGAGGGGCGAACAGTTTAGTGACGTTTCTTGGTTATTGGAAAGAAATTTTCTTACCACAGAGCCAACAACGATGGAGATTGCCGAGCCCAGATTGCGCACGAAGCCGAACGTGGCTGTCGCTGTGGCAATGTCGCGTTTCTAGGCATTTCGTCAGTACCGAGCCTCTTTTGTGGGAGAGACCATCAAAGTTCAGCAGACCAGAATTCTGGTGAATGCGTTGTACGAACATTACAGCAGAGATATACCAACCGGGACTAGACTTTGCAGAGCAATCAAAGGAGATTGGAACAGAGGACCCACGCCAATGCCGGCGATTATTTGATAGATGATTATCTTCGCCCAGGATGAATTTACCTTCAAGTCGACGAAGGTGCCGAAACCTGCGGTCATGAATATAAATCCGAAATAAATGCATGGCAAGTATTGTCCAGTTTTGCGAATGAAAATGCCTGTAAATGCGGAGAAGAATGACAGCGACAGGGCAGTCGGGAGCAGATATACACCTGATAGGATGGGTGTGGCTCCAAGAACAGCCTGGAAGTACAGAGGAAGGAAGTACGACCCGGAGATGAAAACGAATGCGTGGGAAAAGCAGACACCAAGCGCCGCGACGTTGGAACGTTTCAAGAATATATCCAGCGGCATTAGAGGGGAGGGCGCGAATCTTGATTCAATCAAGAAAAACAAACCTATTGTGATCGCGCCGAATATGATCAAGCAAATAACGGTAGCGGACTTCCAAGGCTTTGGGTGAACAATTAGCCTTGGAGAGATGTAGAACGAAGCTAATCACAGAAGACTTACGTATGAAACACCGCCAAACTCCAGTCCAAGCAAAAGCATGATAGTCCCACCAACCATAGCGAGGGACCCAAGCCAGTCCACGGCTTTGAGCCCTTTCCGTAGAGGAGTCTTTGGTGTATGCACATCCAGCACGAAGAAGAGAATGACGAAGGCCAGACCGTCCAGCGGAAGATTGATATAGAAGCACCAGCGCCAGGAGACCTTTTGAGTGAGAACACCACCGACGATGCTAAAGAATTGGATACAAGGTCAGTGACTATTCTTAAAGGGGAGTAAGAAGATAGGTGCCCTTAGCAAGATTGTTGAAACGCTATCCAGGTTGCATTTCACAAATCTACGCCAAGAGGCACCTTGTAGTAGAAATTTTCGTACGGTCCTAGAGATGATGCAAGTGCCCAAACACCTCCAATTATACCAAAGTAGGCTCCTCTTTCTCGCATGGTGAACAGATCCGAGATGCAGATGTTGACCAGAACGATCAAGCCGCCACCGCCTATCCCTTGTACAACTCTTGCCGCAATCAGCATATTCATGTTGACGGAGACGGCGGCGAGGAGCGAGCCGACGAAGAATATAACATTGGTGACCAAAAGCATCGGCTTTCTACCCCTACATCACAAGGTCAGCACACGTCTGCCAGCAGGTAGCATGCAATGGAAGTGTCTAACCAAATGTCAGACAGCTTGCCCCATATAGGCGTCGCCGCCGAGTTGGCAATGAGGTATGCGGAGCCCACCCAGGTGTAGCCAGACGCGGAATGGAAACGTTCGGCGATGGTTGGTAGGGCGGTCGTGACGATCGTGATGTCCAGGGCGACGAGCAGGACGGATATGCAGAGAGACAGCATGATCAGCGCGATTTTGGCTTTGCTGCGCTTCGGTTTCTGTTCATCTTGCGCTCCGGGTGATGTAGTATCTTGAACTGTTGCCTCGTCATTTTGGGGAGTAACAGGGTCATCCTGTCTCCCATCTCGTCCAGACTGTATTGAGGCGTTTGACAGCTGAAGCGGCGTGTCTACGTCCTTGTCTGGATCAGAACGCGAGCTCGATGGCGATGCTTTTTCGTCGTGTTGTGACATGATGTGGGCGCGTCGTGTGAAGTAAAAGCCAGTGCAGAGGATTAAATATGGATTTTGAAAAGATTAATGCCGGACCTAAGCATACCTTGTTGCTTCATGGTCCTATGCGTCAGAGCAATTGTACAAACGACATAATTGAGACGCGGCAGTGGTAGTGGCACCTCGGCAAAAGGGACAATGCTCGTACGGGTAGCGAAAGTCGATGATGACATGCTAGAGTGATCGAGACCCCAGCAGAGAATCGCCGCAACCCTGGATTCCTGCGAGGTCTCATAAGAGCGTACCACTTAATAGGATTGTGCCTGGCTTTGGTGACAGTGTGATACTGCTGATGAGAAGGAGCGACGTCGTGCCCTGCGCGACCACTTGCACGTCGGGGGCCAACATCCTGAAAGCTTGTTCGCTCTTGGCTCTTCAGATGCGCGATCTGATCTAATCTTATCTCATTTGATGTACGAAAAGCCATGCTCTGGTGCGTGACGCTGTGACCCGTGCGTCTGTGTTGCTTGGTCGCACCGATGTGTGGCTCTCGCGTTGTTGATTGCTCCGGCTCTAAGCAAATGGTTGATAAGGCGGAGAATCAGCAACGCGAGAGCGATGTTGTGCAATGACGGTAGTACCTGCCTCCGTTGACCGTATACTGACGCTCAATACAGTCATCATTGCCATCCTCTTCCTGGGCATCAAAATGAGAACGTAAGTCGACCATGGGCGCTCCGAAATAGCTGGCGTTTATTGAGAAATACTCAACACATACAAACGGCCTGCACCAAGAGGCTACAAGGCTTCGTTGTACCCTTATATAATAATGGTACACGAAGATGCCTATGTGCCCACACCAAACTCACGCTCCTTAGTACAGGGAACAGGAAGTGTTCTCACACCCCTGACCGCCAACGCACCAAGCCCCAGAGCTATCCCTTCTTTCTTCGTTAATGGTGTCGACTAGCATTTCGCTCCTTTGGTAGTCATGACCCCATACGGTATGATACGCTATTGGAGGGAATGATGAACGCTTTCGATGGCAGTATTGAGGTGGACAACATGCGCAAGATCTCGTTCCCAAGCCACTACGACAAATGGATAGCTATATTGTCGCGGGTGTGGAAAACTTCACTAAACCTATACGATCTTGCCAGACACGGAGCAACCATTTGCAATCCCTGCATGGACAGCCGTGCCAGGAACCCGCGCAAGGCTGCTGTCGCTTTAGATTCCAACCCGATCAAAAGGTTTGGGGTCCTTGGGTATATACAGCATACATAGACATCATCTATTGATGGGTCTCCGATCATGTGCTTCCCTCGATTCTCGACAGCTACTTAAGAAGTCGAAGTCAGCTTAGCTTGCGTTCCGATTAAAGCCAAGTGATTCCAAGGAAGGCCTAAGTAAGTGGACGTCAACCAGAATGTCTCGATATCATATACTGCGTGGTGTCTCCTTTCAGGGCTGAACGATGATCTTGTCACTTGAGCAGGTGTTGAGATCTCCTACCTACGCGTTGTAGGGCGCTACTACTTTTCTCGAAGCACATCGAGTCTATGGGGAAAAGTGTTGGAGATCGAGGGTGAAGTGAAGATGATGATGGTGTCAAATGGAGGATGAAGATGAGACAGTGGACAAAGCTGAGATGGGGGACGAGATGGACAACGAGGAAGATCAGCAAGAGATGGATACCCTGTTCACTATAAGGGCCTAATGAAAGAGGACGACATTCTGTTAGGCACGGGCATAACGCTTAACAGAACAGCTGTCCTGACATTCAAACGTAGTGTCCACTCTATACATACGATTTCATAGTCACCAAGCATAATCTTCTACCAGTTTCTTCGTTCTGGTATATTGCATAGCCTGACGTAACACTTCAGAAGCGTGCGACGTGAATCATGAATGCCTAGGTACTTAGAGGATTTCAGTAAGCGATCTAACCTTCTCTAACCACGAGAGTGTTGTACACCATAAGTTAGTTCTACTGCAGTGTTGCAGTCAGTAAGGTGGGTTTTTGGTGGCGTGATACGTTAGATACCGATCAATTGCACCATACCTGGGTACGAAGAGCGCCTCTTTGTTGGATTATAGATTAACCAGAAGCCAAATGGTTTCGTTAGCCTTTGTTGACACACATACTACCCACTAAACAGCGGTCTACGATGTTGAGGCACGGCTTTTGCATATGACGGAATGCCACAATTAGCGGGCAATGTCTCGACGTCTGTATCCGCGTCTCGCAACCTCGTGCCATTCGTGTCAAAGCTGCAGTGAAACATTCGACAAATGCAAAGTGAACAAGAGATCGATATTGCGAAACGTGGTTTGCAAATTTCTCGTCCCGCAATGGGACAGACGGAACGACTATTGATGGAACATTGGATGAGCGCAGGAGCTAGATGACGACGACAGTCAACAACAACACGCCGAGTCTTGTGGATGCCAAACAGCTTGAACCTTCTGAACGTAGCATAGCGGGCATCGACATCGACCTGCAACCCAACATCTGAAGGCATCGCTATCCACACGCGTTGCGACGTTGGAGCAGCGTCAGCTTTGTCATGGTGCTACGACGGGCGTAGTCTCCACTCCTTTGCTAAGCTGACAAGTGAACCCTAACAGGTCTCATCCTGCTCTTGACCAGAAGGTTGGTATGGTAGAGAGGGGACAGTGGTGTTGAGAAGCTAGCGACGCAGCCAGTGCGCTCTGGTTCGCTGGACGGTGAGGTAGCCACTTTTCCCCCGCACCGTCTGCAACACTTCTCACGTTCGCACCAGAGATAACCTTGGAAGTGCAGACCCGCACAAGAGGGCCCTAAATATTATCTAGCTCCCATAGGCTCGGCAGGCAGGTGGATCGCGCTGCGGTCCAGACTCGACTGGGCAGAAGACGGTTCTGTTGGGAGCGATCAGCCGTCTTCTATCTGGCTCTGCGAGGGAAGACTGCAGACGGCTGATCAATGGCGGCGGATGAGTGCTCTGGTTTGGTGGTTTCCGCAACCGTACGGCAGGCTCAGCTGTCAGAACGGCAGTGCATATACATAGGCAAGACGAAGATACCCTGTCGCCTTCTGCGTCTTTGAGCGCCCCCTGTGGCACCTCCCCCACAAAGCCGACCGGTTGCAGTTAACGCCTTTTGCAGCATAGAACCGTGCCCCTCGACCATCGCCTTTTGGCGTGAAAAAGCACGAAGACGACCCGTGGATTGCCCGCTAGCATCGCCCCGTGACCCTTCGCCGAGCATCCTCCCACACTGCCAGGGCCTTGCAGTTTCCAGGACTGCATTCCTCAGCGTCTATAAACACAACTTCCGCGCGCTACGCCTCCGCACGTACATAATTCGCCTCGTCGCCCCGGCCGCATGTCGAGACCGCCCCAACGAGCAGAGGGAATCAAGGTGGGAGGACCACGGACGGCGCAGGCTTAGTCGCCTCCCTCAATTGACCGAGCAGAGGCAGCAGAGAAGGTGTCTGTCTGCCACCCACCATGGCCGAGGTGCTCGCCATGCGCAACGACGCGCCCTTCTCCCATGCCCCGCTCCACCGCTCCACCTCGCAGACGTCCTTCTTCGACGCGGGCTCCAGCTATGCCACGCCGCGCAAGAACAGCTACTCCCACTCTGACCTGCGGGCCGGCTCGCTGAGCTCCTCGCAGACGTCCTCGTTCCACTCCACGCCCGCCAGCAGCCTCTCTCTGGACACGCGCTTCGACGACGACGACGACGAATCCGATGACGACGGCATTGCGTTTCCCTCGTACTCTAGGGGCACGCGGTACAGCAAGTACGATGTCGGGACACACGACACCCCTCCCTCCAGTCCGGTGGTCAGCAATCGCGCTCTGCCATCGCCCGTGGAGGCAGACCCAGTCGCAAGTACCACGTCGACTCCTGACTTCCTCCTGCACTCGGAGGACGATACGGCGGTGCGGCCGGAGCCATCGCACCACGTTGACTATCTCTCGCATGAATGGAAAGAAGAGGACATATGGTCCTCTTGGCGGCACATTGTCGAGCATCGCAAGGTCTATGGCGAGCGATCGAGGCTGGAGAATGCGTCCTGGCGGACTTGGGCCAAATCGCAGTTCAAGCTGGACACCATTTCGCCAGAGACGTTGAATTGGTGGGTTGAGTCCTTCGCGTACCCATGTCGTCTTGTCGATCACGAACCCCAAAGCCACGCCACCCACAAGCACTGCTAACTTTCTACATAGGCTGAAAGACTGCGACGTGACTTGGCTCTATGGGCCCCTCCAGCCGGCCTCGAATCGATGCTACTCGCAGAACGCCTCGGAGCCCGTCAGCCGATTGTCGAAAACGAACTCTTTCCTGCATAAGAAGCCTATTCTGAAGAAGCGAAGCATGTCTGAGGTCATGCTGCAGAAATCTATTTCCGCATCATCGCTAGTGAAGCAAGCCGCAGCTGCAGTGCAAGCACAACAGACCAGTGGTCACTTACCCGAGCGAAGAAGATACAGACCAATCATTGGTCGAGCCGCATCAGACTTTGGGACATCTTCGTTTCCGTCCTGCTCATACAGCAGAGCTTCGGAGCAGCTATCCTCGTCTCAGTCAAGTACAGGGGCACACACGCCTGATCACGGCGACCGAAAACATATTCGGTTCGACACCACGGTCGAGCAATGCATAGCTATCAACAACAAGGACGACGACGATGACGACGAGCACGATCACTGGACAATGCAAGACGACGATGAATCCGACGACGAAGGCCTCGTGATGATGAAACGATCTAACAAGAAGCGATCATTATCTCGGACAAATTCGAGGACCAGCATTAGCGGAGAGAGTAAAAGCATCTTAAAGCTACCCGCGACAACTCTTAAACCCCTCGTTGACTCACCCGATGTGGCCGGGCGAAATGCTTCCCACACACTTGGATTCTGGCGCTCTGGTCATCTTTCACCGTCACCGTCGCAGGAAACATTACGACCATCCAATCCGTCCTCGAACTTCCTCCTCCCCGAGGACGACGACGAGGACGAAGATCCATGGGAGCCTGCCAGCGCATTTGGAGTCAAGCGACCAACTACTCCAACCCAACAGAATCCAAATACCGATTTGTCTAATGCGAAGGCACCGGCTGTAGATGAAGAGTCTTCAGACACGGGTGGTCTTCGAAGAACAGAGTCAGGTATGTTCATGCCCTTTGAGGAGGAAGACGAGGATCCCGCGCCACCAGGTCTTATCGGCAGAGTAGTTGATACGGTGAACACAGCGCGGGACATCATCCATGTAGTATGGAACGTCGGATGGAGAAGCTAGATTTATCACATCATTACCTGCTGCACTTACCTCGGAGTTGGTGCGGCTGTTACTAGTACTTTAGCATTCGGCCTAGGTAGGCACTTGTGTTGGGTCATTATCACGCATATTTGGGTTTTTCTTCTCTTCGGTTACTTCAATGCATGGGCTTGGCGCTGCGGGTGTCCTATTGCTAGAGCGAGGGTTTGGGTGAAGCTGGAGTATTATGTGAATCACGGCCGGGATTTTGCAATGGGTGGGAGGGTCGCGGACCAGGAACAAATAGTAGCTGTCTCGCTGCAATGGAAGTTGGAGTCGTCGCAATAAATGCAATACGTCTAGTGGCTTCGGCATTCGAGTGTCTACGGCAGTGTACGCAGTTCTTTTGTGACCGTCGAGTGTGAGTTTTCCCATCAAATTTACAGAAAATAGACACTCAGGCAATATATCTGCTCAGTTCTGCGTAGCCATGACTAACTCTTTGTTTGCTGCAGAAAGACAAATCTGACGCTGCTGTGATGGAACAACCTCCATTCGTCGGAATCAATGCCTCAGTCCCTTCTCAGAGTCGGACGAGCTCTCACATAACAGCAGCAATCCCAGGACCGATGCATCTTGACGTGATGTTGTTCTGTATTCACATGAACTCGATATAGAATTTTTTGATACAGCACTTCTATATGTCCACTATCATAACACCTCACAGGGAAGTTCATGGACAGTCCTCCATCACATTCTTCGTCGTCTCCGCTCTCCCTCCAACAGAGGTCCTTACTAGCCAGCACATGTCTACTTCGCTGTTCGAGCTCTCATTTCTCAGAATGCAGCTCATCTTCGTTCTCTTCTTTCCCTTCCTCTCTTCCCTGCCGTACCTTGCGCCTCTGCACTATATTGACTTCTCAAACCCCTCAAAGTACGCATTCAAAAGCTCGTTCTTACTGAAAACTGTCAACTCTATCTCAACCCAGCCTACAAACCATCGAAATGTGGTCCGCCCAATCCCCAAACGCGCGCTGGAAGTGCTGCCAGTGCCAAGCGCTCAACCCAACCACGGGCGATGTTTGCCAGAGCTGCCAGCACGGGCGATGCGTCAAGCGAGGAAAAATATTTAGCAACCCTTGGAAGGTGGAGGGCTGTTGGTATGTGATGCGCAGAAAACATGTGACGCCGATCTGGAAGAAGGAAAAGAAGGAGAGAGAGGAGGGACATGTGCTAGGCGGTGGGAATGGGAATGGGAATGAAGCCAACACGCAAATGGGCGGAGGTCGCAGTATGGGACAGATGGGAGGCAGTGGAAGTGGTGGGTTTGGACCTGGAGGAGGAGGTGGAGGCGTTATGGGTGGAAGCGGTAGTGGACGGAGTTTGGGTAGGGGAGGACAGTCGCAGCAGCAGCAGAGCATGGGAAGGGATGAGTTGGCAGCGTTGACACAACAGGGCTCATTGGGAGGCCAACCTGTGTTCTCGCAGCTGGGGAGTCAGCATAGTGGTATGGACAGGGGCCAGGGACAAGAACAGTGGGATATGCGCGCGGCATCGCAACATGGAAGCCAGCATATGTCGCAGCTTGGTGGTTCGAGTCGAGGAAGAGGACAGTTTGGATTGCAGCCGGGCTCTACGCATCATCAGCAGCAGCAGTTTGGTACGCATGCCAGTTCGCAGAATAGCCGGGGTGGAGGGTCACACCATAGTTCGTTGCATGGCCCTGGCGTGCCCAGGAGCCAGCATAGTAGTCTTGCTTCTTCGCATCACAGCGCAGCCAGTCAGCATGGTACGATGGGTAGAGGAATGGGAATGGGAAGGGGCATGAGTATGGCTCCAGGCAGGGGAATGGAAGGAAGTCCTACGGGAGGCTCTATGGGGGGAAGAAGAGTGTTCAGTACGCGAGGAAGAGGTATAGGCGATATGAGCCGTGGAGGTATGAACTCTACGAGACGCGGTGGTATGGGTGGACCACCATGATATGGTACGTGTAGATTTCTGGTAGCATCTAGCTTACGTACCGTACAATCTACATCCAAGTCAGCGCGCAATGCAACGATAGTAGGGAACATGACTGCGTAGGGCTATGGCACTGAGTATAGCCATGCAGTCTCCATAAAGCTACCTGACATGTCCACAGGCTACTCTGAGAAGTCAATGGCTAAGAGTAGTACCTGCCATCGACGTATACTAATTCGGTGTGTATGGTCAGCATGGAGACTTGTTGCAACTGATCTGATCAATGTCCAAGAATTTTTGATATCAAATCTCGGTCAAGATTCAGTCGAGATTAGGCTTGAAATCGGCGGCTAGCTGCTTTAGGCAGTTCGATATTCACGTGAGACGGTTGAATTGTCTCGATGTTCATGCTGATTCTGAGCCGCTGGCACTACGTAAGATTAGCTCGAGTCTGAAACCTCGTCATGGAGCTTGAGAGGTCACATCCTGTTGACTTATGTGAGACAAAGCCGCGGGCGTTCTCAAGATCCCAGACGTGACGGCTTAGTGAGCGTAGTCAGGTCACCAAGGCTGTGGAACTGCCTCCACACGAGCAATTGCCGTGAAAGAATGGCAGCTGCATGCAGTAACTAGCATATAGGACTCCCCAAGGTCAACGAAAAGGACACCTGTCATCGTACACGGTATATTCACCGCCGTAAGTTCGCGAAGGGCTTGGAGCGTTGCTGTCAGTGCGGAGCGGGGAATAGACCAATCACGGTGAGGTGCACCCCTGCCCGATTTAGTGATTCTCCAGGTGTCCTCAAGCCTCCAGCTTCTTCCCGTACATAAAACTCCACAATTGACCTCGTCCCCTCCAACTCCTCTTTCTGCAGTCGCACAACCTCGCCCCCAAGTCCCTTTCTCTGCGCGTCAGACTGTAGGAAGCCTCACCCACGATGCGTTTCGCTCTCGGTGCCACAGCGCTCATTGCTGCCGCCGTTGTGCGGGCAGACGACGCTGAAAGCAGCTCCTCTGTTGCTGAGTCGTCATCCTCCACATCGATTGCAAAGCCCACTTTTACGGTAAGTGACCCCTCGCATCTCCCCCATCACATTGAGATCAACAAATGCTAATTGCTGTGTTGCAGCCCACCAAATTGAAAGCTCCCTTCCTCGAGCAGTTCACCGACGACTGGGAAACCCGGTGGAATCCCTCGCACGCAAAGAAGGACGACAAGTCCACTGAGGAGGAATGGGCCTACGTCGGCAACTGGGCCGTTGAGGAGCCCACCGTGCTCAAGGGCGCGGAGGAGGACAAGGGACTCGTGGTCAAGGACAAGGCGGCTCACCACGCCATTTCCGCAAAATTCCCCAAGGCCATCGACAACAAGAAGAAGACTCTTGTTGTCCAGTATGAAGTCAAGCTTCAGAGTAAGTACATGAGATCTCTAATACGCTCAATGGCTTCCTGACGATCTTGCAGACGGCCTAGAATGCGGTGGTGCGTATATGAAGCTCCTTCAAGACAATAAAGCTCTCCACGCCGAGGAGTTCTCCAACGCTTCGCCGTACGTAATTATGTTTGGTCCCGACAAGTGCGGTGCCACTAACAAGGTGAGTCCAAGCCGGAGGTCTTGTATCCTCATTTTGCTCATGCAGCGTAGGTCCACTTCATTTTCCGCCACAAGAACCCCAAGTCCGGCGAGTACGAGGAGAAGCACCTTAAGAACCCCCCAATGGCTCGCATTGTCAAGACTTCGACGCTCTACACCTTGATCGTCAAGCCCGACAACACCTTCGAAATCAAGATTGACGGCGAGTCGTCTGTCAACGGCACTCTTCTCGAGGACTTCTCCCCCTCTGTCAACCCAGATAAGGAGATTGACGACCCCAAGGACACCAAGCCCGGTGACTGGGTCGACGAGGCCCGTATTCCTGACCCGGAGGCCAAGAAGCCCGAAGACTGGGACGAGGACGCGCCATTCGAGGTGGTCGACGAGGAGGCCACCAAGCCTGAGGATTGGCTCGAGGACGAACCCACCACTATCCCTGACCCGGAGGCTGAGAAGCCCGAGGACTGGGATGACGAGGAGGATGGTGACTGGATTCCCCCCACCGTTCCCAACCCCAAGTGCGACGAGGCCTCTGGCTGTGGCAAGTGGGAGCCCCCGATGAAGAAGAATCCGGCGTACAAGGGCAAGTGGACCGCAGAGTACATTGACAACCCGGCCTACAAGGGTGTCTGGGCCCCGAAGAAGATCAAGAACCCCGATTACTTCGAGGACAAGACTCCGTCCAACTTTGAGCCCATTGGCGCTGTAAGTCTATCCACGTCTTTCTGTTTACCCAGGCTAATCAATCGTGAAGATCGGCTTTGAGCTTTGGACAATGCAGAACGACATCCTCTTTGACAATATCTACATTGGTCACTCCGTCGAAGACGCTGAGAAGCTCAAGGACGAGACCTTTGTTCCCAAACTTGCCGCCGAGAAAGCTGAGGAGGCGGCCAACGCTCCCAAGCCAGCCGACCCGCCCAAATCTCCTTCGGACCTTGTCTTCAAGGACGACCCAGTCCTCTACATCAAGGAAAAGTTCAACCTATTTGTGGAGATTGCCAAGCGCGACCCCGTTGAGGCTATCAAGTTCGTTCCTGAGGTCGCTGGTGGTCTCGGTGTCATCGCTGTCACTATCATCGCCATCCTCGTCTCGGCCCTTACCGGTGGTGCTGCTCCCTCCAAGGAGCAGATCAAGGCTCAGGCTGAGAAGGCGAAGAAGACTGCTGCGGATGTGAAGGACAAGGCTGCCGAGGCAGTCGCGACTGGTACTGAGAAGGCCCAGGCGGAGGTCAACAAGCGCACTACGCGCTCCAATGCCTCGTAAATCACCTGAACCCGCAAAGGGAGAGATTGTAGAGCGAACATGACATAGATGTGGGACTAAAATTTCAGCGGGTGAATAGTTCTGGTGGGTGTCCCACGGCTTCCTCATTTTGGGTTTTCAGTATAGGCAGCGGAACCCTATGGGCTTGGGCTTTATGGCGCTATGATGTACTATAGCTCTGGTTATGCAGCGGTCAATTCCTACGCGATCATACTGGTCGGAGACAATAGATAAGTGCACCCTGGAATGGCCACGTTGTTTATCTGTCCGAGGCCGGTCTCAAGGTTACTTAATGGGCGTCTGCAGCGTGTATGTACTTCATGTTATCACGCCCAAGGGACTCTACGGCTTGGTGCAAGGTTTTATTACAATAAATTCGTTAGGAATGACAGAGTCTGATTCGTGCATTCTGATCATAGTTGGGGGTCTTCATTGATGTCTATGTGTCTAGAGAGTTACAGCTGTCGCTGGAAGTTCGGATTCTCACCAGACGTAGTAAGAGTGCGGTAATATCCGGCGTGGGGCTTCCAAATCCGCCCTGGAAACGAGCTGCCCATCCACAGGTCCGAGCTCGGTTGTGGTCGGCAGCCCCGCGCCGAGGTGTCAGAAGGGTATGTTTAACCAGTGACCATTGAGCAGAAAACCCGTTTGTTCGCCCGTTCCCTTGCGGCTCTGTGCTGTCTTGCCTTTTTGAGGGCTTCAAATACATTTGCCGTGCGCTGTTATCTGCAAGCTGCAATCGCCCTAGGACATCCACCACTTTCATTTGCGGATTTGCGGAGGTACGGTTAATCTGTCGCAGCAATGGCAGCTCGCCGACTGCTGTCCCGTAACATTGCGACTTTGGCCACTCGCTCCTCGACACCTCGTCTTGCGCCGCTCTCTCTCAGAATGACCTCTCCCCGTAGCGCCAGCAAGACGGCGACACGGCGGCTGCATGCCACTGCACAGCACCTCCGGCCCGCGACGACAACAGCCGCGTCTACCCCCGACTCGTACCCGGTCAGCCACGAGCAGATCCAGAAGCCGGTGGACACACAGAACTTCTTGGACAACAAGTTTGTGACCTCGCAAGCTTCACAGTGGATAGATCTGCACGACCCGGCGACCAACAACTTGGTGACCCGGGTGCCCCAGAGCACAGATGAGGAGCTCAAAGCCGCTGTGGACAGCGCGCAGAAGGCCTTCAAGCCATGGAAGGAGACCAGTCTGCTCCATAGGCAGCAGATAATGTTCAAATACACGGCATTGATCCGCGAGAACTGGGACAGACTTGCAGCAAGCATCACCCTTGAGCAGGGCAAGACGTTTGGCGATGCACGAGGCGATGTCCTGCGTGGCCTCCAGGTTGCTGAGACGGCATGTGGCATCACCACCCAGATGACGGGCGAGGTGCTCGAGGTAGCCAAGGATATGGAGACCCGAAGCTACAGGGAGCCACTGGGAGTCGTTGCGGCCATCTGCCCCTTCAGTGAGTAGAGAAGTGTTCGGGAAGAGAGTCGAGCTGACCAGCACTGCAGACTTCCCCGCCATGATTCCTCTCTGGTCTATCCCAATTGCCACCGTCACCGGCAACACGCTCGTCATCAAGCCCTCAGAACGGGATCCCGGAGCTTGCATGATCCTCGCGGAGCTCGCGGAGAAGGCTGGCTTTCCTCCAGGCGTCGTCAACATTGTCCACGGTGCAGCCAAGACGGTTGACTTCATTCTTGACGAGCCCCGTATCAAGGCAATCAGCTTTGTGGGCAGCAACAAGGCTGGCGAGTACATATTCTCTCGTGCCTCAGCCAACGGCAAGCGATGCCAGGCCAACCTCGGTGCTAAGAACCACGCTGCTGTCCTGCCCGACTGCAACAAAAACCATGCCCTGAATGCGATTGCCGGTGCTGCCTTCGGTGCCGCTGGTCAGCGCTGCATGGCTCTCAGTACCCTGGTCATGATTGGCGAGACCAAGGATTGGGTTCCAGACATTGCTGAGCGAGCAAGGGAACTCAAGATGGACGGTGGCTTCGAGGAGGGCGCCGACCTCGGCCCAGTCATCACCCCTCAGGCTAAAAAGAGGATTGAAGACCTCATCACCAGCGCTGAGGAGGAGGGTGCTACCATTCTGCTTGACGGCCGTGGCCAGAAGCCTGCCAGCGGCAAGTATCCCAACGGCAACTGGGTTGGACCTACCATCATCGCCAACGTGAAGCCTCACATGAAGTGCTACACGGAGGAGATCTTTGGCCCCGTGTTGGTGTGCCTCAATGTGGAGACGATCGATGAGGCCATCGACATGATCAATGCCAACGAGTATGGCAACGGCACTGCCATCTTCACCAGGTCTGGTGCCACTGCAGGCCGCTTCCAGCGCGAGATCGAGGCCGGCCAAGTCGGCATCAATGTGCCTATCCCCGTGCCTGTGAGTTTGCCTTCTGACTGCTTTACAATCGTGTCACTGACTTTGTGCTAGCTCCCCATGTTTTCCTTCACCGGTAACAAGAAGTCGGTTGCGGGCGGCGGTGCAAACACCTTCTACGGCAAGCCTGGACTACAATTCTACACCCAGCAGAAAACAGTGACCAGTCTGTGGAGAAGTGAAGACGCAGTGGCTACGAAGGCCAGCGTGAACATGCCAACGCACAGCTAAATTGACGATGTCGAGGCATATCAAGGAGTACTGGGATCGTGAATTTCCGGGCGGAGCGTCTTTTGTACATACAGTGTGAATCTAGACTGAACACGGCGAGGGTTGGGAAAAGCACATGCTTTACAGACAGGATCATATCGTCAAATGGACAGCAGACTGATGGTATCGCTGCATCGCTAGTCAGGAACGCAGAGGTAACCGTCGCCGCATGTGATGCTGATGCCACACACCCGTGCACCGTGGACCCTCCAGGCAGGGCGGGGTAGGATTGGATTCACTCCACATCCGGTGGATCCGCTTCCTCCTTCCCAAAGAAAAGGATGCCTAATGATCTTCCGGTACTCTATGCAATAGTCTCGGAACCGTCAGAAGGTCCAAGGAATCTCGGGCAGCCTTTCCCTGATATCCTGATTTTTTTTAAGAGGACTATACATAGCGAGTGTGGCTGCATGTTCTAGAAGATCACTCGCTGCACCCTGGTGATAACCTTGGACGGATCCACACCAAAAACCTGAAACGTGCCCAGCCCCAGCGCCGCGACGCCGCGACGGGAGTCCACGGAGCCACAAAGCGCGATCTTCTTTCAGCCCTGTCGCAAGCTGCTACACGCAGTTCCACCATGACGTTGTAGGTGGGCATGCCCTCAGACAATCATCTCCACAGTGCGCAGGAATGCGGTCTCCGTCGACAGCAGCTGCCGCGGACGAGCATGCAGACGGACATTCTTTGTCGTAATGGGAACTATTGCCAAGGCTGATCGATGGATTGAACGCGCACTCCCAGGCAACTAGCCTGCATAGCTCTCCCGCAGCTGCTGATGGGGTGGAGTGAGGTGTGTCGTGATTGGAGCCGGCTGACGGTGAGCTGTCGGGATACGCGAGCTACAGCTTGATAGCAGCGGCCCTTTGATGGCGGCGCTGCGAGACAGTGTCTCGTCTGTAGCCATGGCCAGGCAGGAGGCGTTGCTGAGAGCACTGAGGTCCGTCGGGGTCTCCACTTGAGATGATGCACTTGACCGTCGCTGCTGCCATGTGCAGCGGCGCCGTGGAGGTTGGGAAGTGGCTGGGAACAGCGCATTCATGCATTTTCTCTTTCAGGTTCCGCCACAGCGTCCAGCCAGCTTCTGGCCTCCCCACGCTTGCGGACGCTCAAGCACTTCGAAATTCAGAGCAGAGACGGCGGCAATGCGCTGATGCAGCTTGGGCGGGTGGACAGGCAATCCAGCTTATGTAGGAGCCTGTAGCCGGCACCCGCACGCATCCCGTACCGCACGCCGGATTCGCGCTCTGCTCACGTCCGAAAAAGGCTCTGGACACTCACGGTTTGAGAAATGCCCTAAAAAGTGCGCAGGCGGCAGATCGATAACGTTTCATTCGCGCGGCTGTGCCCCGGCTGGCCGCTTGGTGACGAGTTCAACAACATTGAATACCAGCTACTCCGTACATCAGCCCGCAGTCGCAGTTTCTATTTTCCCTAGCACTCCTCCTCCGCTGCCCCTCGCTCGCTGAATCTGAAATCTGCATCGTCTTCCTTTTCGTCGCCTGCGAAACTCTGCACGCCGACCGAGCACGACCTTATCACTACCTCTACTAGCCTTCCGTACCTTATCCTTGCCCGGCTCTGGCTGCCGCGCCCGGGGCCCATATCGCACCCTTCACCCACAGCATCTCCACCCTGATCGGAGCGGGCTCTAAACCGTTGCCGACTAGTCGACCAGCCTCGTTCCAAGCACAGCTGGATTTGCCCTGATATACCGGTCATGTCCGCCGCTATGGAGCGCCCAGAGCAGTCCCGTCCGCGGTCCAAGTCGACTTTTAGCTTCAAGAGCGACAAGAGCCACAAATCCCAAGAGAAGCACGCAGAGTACGGACACCAGCGCCAGTCTTCGCACGACAAGCAGACAGAGCATTTTGCGACAGAAACAAAGGCAAATCCGAACCGGGCCATGCTCGAGAACCAACCTAGTACGCCCGTCCGTAGCGCTTTTCCGGCAGCTTCTTGAAAGGGAGCTTTGCTAACAACCCGCAGTCGCTACTGCGCTTGAGGCGCCCACCCTCCAGTCGCTCCGCTCGTTCCAGCATACAGATACCAATGGCAATCCCATAGGTAAGCTTTTCGAGTATCCTAGCACCGCAGATGTCGCTAATCTTGTGCAGTCGATCCAGACCTCTCCAATCCCACACGATCGCGATGGGAGCGTCCCCTCGACACGATCCGGTCCTTCGAGGCGGCCATTGATGGCGAATATAGACGGCGTGCTCAGACGATGAGAAATGGTACGTGGCCTGGTTACCATCATAATTTTCCGTGCTGAATATAGTCTTACAGATGCCTCAACGGACATCATGAGCGGCTACGCCAGCCGCAGGAGCAGCTATTACGGCGGTGGTCCCAACGACCAGAACCGTTACTCCCAAGCCGGCGGTGGATACTATGGCAGTCGCCAGGCGGCTGCTGCTCGCGAAAGCTGGGGAGGCGAGAGTGGTTATGGTCCTACGAATGGCCCCATGAATGGCCCGCGAACGCGATACAATCGCATGCAGTCCGATCCCACCAACAGCTGGAACCGGTATAGTAACGGCCACAACGTCTACCCACAACAGGGCTACCAACAGTCGCGGGACACGGTAAACACTGGCGGCTCCAACGGTAGCCACAGTGAGCCGTACTCGAACGAACCTAGTAGCGAGAACAGCTCAATCGAACGCGGCGGCCCCGTCATGCGACCAGATATGGGTGAACAGTACGGCTTTTCAGGATTTGGCGGAGGACCACAACCGATTCTTGAAGAGTACCCAGACGGTGCCGGTCCATCGCAGAATGGCTATATGCCGCAACAGCGCATTGGTACCAACGGTCCCCCCGTGCCCATAAAGGCTGGGCCGCCTGTGCCAACGCATAATCCCAACATGATTAAGTTGACCAGTTCCCAAGGACAAGGCCCAGCTCCCCCTACGAAGCCGAATGTTTTATCGCGGAAGAACACGGACGGATCGGAAAAGCGAAAGAGTTGGCTGAAGAGGAGGTTCAGCAAGAACTAAGTGTGAAGGACGGATCTGTGAGCTAGATGAGATGGTCTTCTACGGTCCGGGGAAGGGACCTTCGATTTCTTAAGCTTTCCATCATGTGCATGCTGGCTTAGGCAACTTGGGATGCACATTTTCCCGGTTCAGGAATTGGTGTTCTGGGATACGGGCACTGCCCTGAGATGAACCTACTCATGATGATGACGCCATTCTTATGGCATTGGGATCGACAGCACCCCTGCTCGCGACGAACAGGTAATTCAGACTAGGATAAAGAGTCACAAGGAGTTTGGGAACGTATGAAATAAAAGACGAGGGAAGCGGCACGCATGTTCGCGAAATCACTCCTTCATTCACGGCAGTCCGTGCTGCTTTTCTCTTCGCATAGATTCTCTAGCTTCTAGCTATGCATGGTATGCATGGTAATGAGGTGACCTAGTAATAGACATAATTGAACTAAGCGAACACTACAATGACTTCTTCTGCCTCTCTTCTTCCTCGCGCCGCTCTGTTTGATCCTCTTTCATGGCCATGATTACGTAGGCAATGAGCACAACGTTTGCCATTACTGCGGCCAGGGCACCTGCGAATGTGGAGTTGCCTAATACTGGTCAATGATTGAAGATCCAGATGGGCAGGGTGACTCCATACCAACAAAAACGAGGTTGACGACGAAGAAGTAGGTTCCGATGGGTAGTGTGATCATGGCGAATGTGAAGCTGAGGAGTGTCCAAATGACGGAGCTGATATCATGTTAGTCTAAGAACTGGGAAGTGTGTCTTCTCGAGAGTATATTTCTATAGAGATAGAACTAGAAATGGTAGCCTTGATTATTTTTGATGAATGCTCATAGAGATATGTTCGAAAATAGAGAGACGTATGCGACGAACAAGATAATGGGGGACCTACGCTGGCACCGCCGGGGCTATGTTGGATGGCTCCGAAGCTCCCTTCCCATCGTTGTCGAGATACGTCTTCTCATGATTCTTGATTCGTTGGGTGGCCATTGTGACTTTGTATCTGCTTGGTCTGCAGTTGATGTCTCCAATCGGTGCCTGTGGGCGGACAGTTACCAAAGGAATGGATGTAGCACGGGCCACACGACCACTTCGCGCTCCCGCGTGCGTTCGCGTGTCTCCCGCGGTCGACTTTTCACGTCTTCCCCGCCACAGGCTGTCACTTTTCTTTATCGCTAACACCGACAGCGTCCAACAATGTCCACCGCTTTGTGACCGCGTCTAATCTCTTTGTTCGTCTGTCTAGGTGGCCCACTTCTTTGTTCCTCCGCAAAAGTGTCTTGACGGACGGCAAACCCGCATCCTCCGTCTGGACCCGCTGGTACTATCGCGCCATTACGTCCACGACAAGATACGACGACGCGAACCACGGATACCGCATACCTCGCCGACCGGAATAGAAGAAAGTCGATGCTCAGGAAACCCAGTCTGAATCTCAATTACAAGATCGTATCACCATGTATCGAAGAGACCCCATAACATCGTCCTCACCGCCCCATGGCCCGAACCCACCGCTGTCAGACAGCGAGGACGAGCTCGCCGCACCTTATATCACACAGGCGACATTGCCTGTGAACGGTGTACGCTCTGCGCATTTCTCGCCGGCGCCAATGACAACCCAACCGACGCAGATCTTGACTCCGAGAAAGCCGCACAATTCCTCCCAAGTCCAGGTTGCGCGTAGCTCTCCGGCCGCCGACCGCTTCTCGTCGCCCCCATTGTCGCAATCACAGACGCAGCGACCATTTCATAACCCCATGGCTCCTCCAGGGACCTACACTTTGCTACCTCAGCGCGTTCGTCGGCCGGTACCCGTCGATCTCACCTCGGACGATCCGCCCGTCGAGGCCGACCCAGAAGAGGAGGACACATCCAGGTCAAACATAAAGCCTTCCAAATTCGAGAACACATCCAGTTCTCGGGTCGAAGAGACACCGCAAAAGCGGAGTTTTGACATGTCAGGCTTCTCATACAACCCCAACGCAAGCTTGAAGCGCTCTGCCGATGAACACAGCGATTCATCCAGTTCCAAGAGGTCACGAGTTGCGCCATCGCCTCGTCAGACAGGACCTGCACGTGCTATGCCTGTACAGGTGGCTGGTATGACACTAGAAGATGTACCCCTAGGGCATATGAGGAGGAAGGTAGAGCGTCTTTTAGCAGTCGTTCCCCGAAAGTCGGTCCGAGAGCTTTACGAAGCCCTGGTCAAAAAGAAGGGAGAATATCAAGACACGTTGGATCTGGTGACGCAGGACTCTGGCTCTGAGGATGAGCTGCTGCAAATTGACTTGAACCCAAAGTTCGAGCCGAAGAAGACAGCACAGCGCGGATTGAACCAACCACTGAAGAGCATTCAAGAAAAGTTCTCCACGCATCGCACTTCGATCGTACCCGATACAACTACGAGTCCGCAACAGCCAAAGCGGAAGGGAAAGCTGATGCGTGGTCGACGTAATCCCTCTCCAGAAGCACAATCCTCCCCGCAACGTCTACCACAGCGAGCGCAACCTATTCGCGTTGACTCGGATGAGGATGAAGCAATCGCTATCAGCTCCGATTCTGAGGCTGAGGTATCTGCGGAAGAGGAGGTTGATGAGGGTAGCCTCCTGAAACTCTTCAACACATGCTCGGTCGATGAAATGGCCGACTTAACGAATTACAAAGAGGACGAAATTCGAGCTGTCTTTGAGCATCGTCCCTTTTCCTCGCTTGGTCGGATCGAGAAGATTGACATCACCAAGGTGGAACCTGGCAAGAAGAAACCGCGCAAGCCCAGGATTCTCTTCGGTCAGAGGCTGGTAGATGCAGCGAAAGAAATGTGGCAAGGATTTGGTGCAGTAGACACACTTGTGAAACAGTGCATGGAGCGTGGAAAGCCACTTGCAGCGGCAATGGCAGGCTGGGGAGTTGACGTCTTCGGAGCCGCAAAGGATGGCGAACTTGCTCTCACCAACCTCGACGACAGCGACAGCAATTCAACTCGGGATTCTGGACTAGGTACGCCTTTGAGCAGTATCGTGAGTGACGACGAGGTAGACTCACTCCGCAAAGGTCGGCTCCACCCAAGCAAGAAGTCTGGTTTCTTGAAGAAACCTAGCAATATGAGCAAAGACATCGAACTCAAAGACTACCAGGTGGTCGGTCTGAATTGGCTCAACTTGCTCTGGCAGAATGGCGTTTCTGGAATTCTCGCTGATGACATGGGGTTGGGAAAGACGTGTCAGGTGATTTCTTTCATCTCTCACCTTAAACAGCAGAACGTTCCGGGTCCTCATCTCATCGTGGTGCCAGGGTCTACCCTAGAGAACTGGCTTCGCGAATTCCAGCGCTTCTCCCCCGAATTAAAGGAACACGTGGAACCGTACTATGGACTGCAAGCTGCTCGCAGGGAACAGCAGGAGACCATACTGGCCAACCTCGATGACATTTACGTTATTGTCACCACCTACGATCTAGCCTACAAGACTGATGACAACAAGTTTTTGCGGAGATGCAAGCCACAAGTGTGCATATACGATGAGGGCCATGTCTTGCGCAATTCCAATACGCAACGTTATAAGAGCTTGATGCGCATCCCAGCACAGTGCCGTCTCTTGCTCACAGGAACTCCTCTTCAGAACAGTTTGCGAGAGCTTGCGTCGATCTTGGCTTTCATTATGCCAGATATCTTCCGCGAGGTCGAAGAAGATCTAGCAGTTGTCTTCAAGTTGAAGGCAAAGGTCAAAGAGACTGACACACATGCCGCACTCTTGTCAGAACAACGAATTGATCGGGCTCGTTCGATGTTGGCCCCATTCATTCTACGTCGAAAGAAAGCGCAGGTTCTCAAGCACTTGCCCACGAAAACAACGCGCGTTGAGTACTGCGAACTGACAAAATCACAATCCAAGCTCTACTCGATCCAACTAGAGAGGCAAAAGCAAGTCCTCCTCGACAGAGCCAACGGCATCCCGAACAACGAGCAGACGAATGTTATGATGAGACTCCGACAAGCCGCGATTCATCCACTGCTCTTCCGCTCTCACTACGACGACAAAACGATTCGCAAGCTGTCCAAAGCTTGTATCAAAGAGGAAGCCTTCATAAATAGCAACCCGGACATCATCTACGAAGAACTCGAATTGTACCAGGATTATCAGTGCCATCAACTCGCAACTAAGTACCCGAAAGCGCTCGGCAAGTTTGCGCTGAAGAAGGAGGAGTGGATGGACTCTGGCAAAGTGCAGAAGCTTGCCGAACTACTCAAGAAGTTCAAAGCTAACGGGGACCGTACGCTCGTCTTCAGCCAATTCACGAGCGTCATGGACATCCTGCAGTGGGTGCTTGACACGCTGGACATCTCGTACTGTCGTCTTGATGGCCAGACGCCAATCTCGCAGCGCCAGGATCTGCTCGATGAGTTCTACCGCGACGAGAGCATCTCGGTCTTCATGCTGAGTACCAAATCGGGAGGCGCGGGCATCAATCTAGCGGCTGCTAACAAGGTGGTCATCTTCGACTCGAGCTTCAATCCACAAGACGACATCCAGGCTGAGAACCGCGCGCATCGCGTGGGTCAGACGCGCGAGGTTGAGGTCGTGAGACTGGTCACTAAGGGGACTGTCGAGGAGCAGATTCATGCGTTGGGTGTCAGCAAATTGGAGCTGGATAAGATGGTTGCGGGGGAGGAGGGAGAGGCGCAGAGCAAGAAGGCGGATAAGGAGAAGTTGAGTGCGGCCGAGGAGATGGGCATCGAGGCTGTGGAGAAGATGATGTTGGAGCAGATGGAGGGCAAGGGCAAGGGGAAGGAGGGTGGGGATGTCAAGGAGGAGTTTTTGCATGGGCTGAAGAAGGCTGGGTTGGATATGAGTGCTGCTTGATGGGGTCGTTGAGTAAGGATTTGGCGAGCTGATGGGAGATGTGATGTGGGGTAGGGCGCTTATTTGGAAGGGGTCGTGGTGTGTAGTGCTTGAAAGGTGTTGGTATAGCGTTGTGTATTCGTCGTTTGGTTTTGAGTTGGGCGAGTTGGGTCGGCATTTGGTGTGCATAGCGTTGGCGTCTTTCTGGAGCAAAAAGCTGATCTCGATTTTGAAGGTGCGTCTCTTGCGTTGTGTCTTTCCTCTTGACTGTCCCAGCTTGCGTCGTCGGTACTTCGCAATAGTGAGCAAGGTAATACGACGTAGTGCTGCTGGAAGCTATGTTTTGGCTTCCCCTGCTGCACACTTGGCACGAACGTGACGCTAGGTGCCGGAAAGCTCGATTGGGTAGTCTGGTAGGAAGGTAAGTGATTGGTGTACTGCATACGCTCTCCTGCATTGTCGTCGGTCATCGAAAAAGCAATTGACAGGCCGAGACGGGAGCGTACATTGATGGCGGTGTGTGCCACAACACGCACTTCAAGTGAGTCCTCGCCCACTTGTTCCTGTCTCCTGCTACTTTCCTTCTCCTTCCATCCCTTGTTGGCACCGTACTGGCGAGAAAGCTTCTTGAGAGGTCATGGTCTATCGCTAAGCCGAACTCGCGAACTTGTTTGTCTCTTTAGTGTCTGTCGTATTGTGTACGAACAGATTTGAGTCTATGTTGATGGTATGTAGCCCAAGTTTACGCACCAGGCATTGTGTATTGACTTTACATGTTGACTCAGACGTATTGTAAAAGCACCAAATATACTGTTTGCTATACGATAGACCTATATAAGTCGAGACAGCAAGCGAACAACTACCCACTGCCAACTACCAACTACCAACCACCAATAAACACGCCCTTGTACAAAGACGCGAACTCAGCTTACGACTAAGCTCAAAACTCCTTTGCAAGAACGAAACTTCGCCACTAAGACACCAACGGAATATTTGGACCATCCAAAGTCATGGAACGAGGTGAATCATCGAGGGACAATTATTGTCCGCTGCCGAAGTGCCATGTATGCAATCGTTGTACCACGCCAGACCAAAACCTATGTACAGACTGCGAGCAAGAATACAGGCAAACTGAGGCGCTATGGAAAGAGGCTAGTTGCTGGGAGGAACTGGTTGAACTAAGTCGTCGATTCATCCGTGGAGAGCTCCGCTTTACACCTGGACACTTGGCCCCACTTTGCGACGAAAGCCGCCCTCTCGTATCAGGCTTCCTGAAGCTGCATGATTTCGGTATCATTACCATTAACTCACAGCCAGAAAGCTACGAGATTTGTCAGATAACCAGTGGTCAGTGGTCAACAGGGCAACAACGACCCTACTTAGAGTGTGTGGTCCCGTCCCGCCATCCCAGTATCTCTATGGGTAAATTGAACAACATAATAGAGAGGTTATTCGACGATCCTGATCTCATGGTAGCAGTGTGGTCCCACCACTACAAATACCCAACAGCAGCACGTTCGCGGCAAGGGGTCGCACCAAAGCTGGCTCCAGGAGAACACATCACCGATCTCGAGAAGTCCGTACATACTTTCCGATTCAACGGTCCCCGAGAACACCACATCGTCACCCGATACAAGGAGGCACCTACACGGGCTGAGCTTGAAGACGCGGCCTGGGAGCTCAGTACGACATGGGGGAGCTTTGCAGACACCCAGAATCTCGAATACCTCCAAGATGACCCGTTTGTTGTGGTGTATTGTAGCAATGACGAGTACGCTCGAATTTTCGACGACGTTCGCCCCGTTCAGATCACCATTGCGGCGAGGCCTTGGAGCGCTGGGATTGACCTACAAGATCGTCTACTGGCTTATTGTGATCAGGCTGGCATGAGCCGCTGCTTCGCCGAAGAGTAGAGCAGCGGCGTGAGAGAGCTGGTGTCCGTGTTCCTGCGAGCAATGGAGGTTACTCACAGGGAGACATTTCTTCCAGAAAGGGTTAGGCGGCTACAGACATGAGAGCACCGCTGGTGCAAAGTCCCTGCATTGAGGGAAGACAAGCTTCTATACGGCTATATGTACTTTCTTCATCAAACAAGCCAGATCTCAATCAAGGAAAGTAGCTATCTATCAAATCTATAAAATGTTTCTAAATTCATATCTTCGATCCCTATGATTTCCCCCTTGAGTCGATACGTGAAATGTCCGGGAGGAAGCCTCCTCCGCTTGTACTTAACTTTCGATCATGAGGTCCGGCTCTATGTATCCAAAAGCTTTGGCATCATTTGTTACTTCCAGTAACTTATCCTACAGCTTCCATCTCGAACATGTCTTAGCTGCGTTGGACTCAAGTTTGTGCATCACCCTTGCTGTGTACTTCATGCATCTATGCGCAATGCGAGCTGCAAGCCAGACCTTCTCACTCTACACAAACTGCTTGCCTATCCCAAGCCCCCAACAAGCAAACCCCTGCAAACAATTAGTTCCAGCCATAAATTCGCATACGTTCCCATGAAGTCCACCCCTCACCATCTCATCCACAATCCCCAGAACACCACTCTCCACAATCCCTCGAACATGTCATCATCAACCCAAGCACCCATCTCGCCCTACGATGCCCTCCCAAAATGCGGCGTATGCACGCGGTACAACCCCTCTAAAAAATCCCTATGCGCCCCCTGCATCCAAGAATACCACTCCACCGCCGCCCTCTGGAACTCCGCAACAACATGGCGCTCCCTCATACTCCTAAGCCGGCGCTTCATCCGCGGCGAGCTGCGCTTCCAGCCCGGCTACAACGGCCCGCTGGACGCCGAGAGCGCGCCCCTAGTAACCGGCTTCCTGCACCTTCACGACCTGGGTTTCATCACGTACAGCTCGCAGCCGGAGCACTCCGAGACGGCGCAGAGGGAGGGCGAGACGTGGGGCATGCGGCAGCAGCGGCCGTTCTTGCATGTCGTTGTGCCGACGGTGCATGCGGGGATTGCGATGGAGGCGCTGGATGTGCTGGTTGGGGGGCTGATGGGTGATGGCGAGCTGCTGGTCACTGTGTTCTCGGAATACCATACGTATCCGACGGATCGCGTGCGGCAGCGTGCGGAGGGCATACCGGTGCCAGCGACGCTTGTCGAGAGACGGTTGCATGCGTTCCGGACTACGGCTCCTGCAGCGGGGACGGGCGATGGAAGCGGTGGGAGGGTCTGCGTGACGCGGAGCAGGCATGCGGAGACGCGCAAGGGGCTTGTGGATTCGAAGGTGGAGTGGGAGACGGAGTGGATATTCCCGGTGGTGGATACGCAGTGCGTGCAAGATGATCAGGGGGATGCGTTGAGGATGATACGTCGGGGCGTGGGCAAGTACAAGGAGATAGTGGAGAAGGTGAGACCGATTTGCATACACATTACCACGAAGCAGTACAATGCGGGGATTGATTTGCAACAACGGTTGAGGGATTATTGTGCGGAGGCTGGTATGAGGAGGTCGTTTCTTGAAGATGGGGATGAAGATGACGACGAGGACGAGGACCAGGACGAGAATGAGGAAGAAGATCCAGGCAGTGCGGCTCGGGAGCCGGGATTAGAATCTTGCGGGCAGTCGCTATAGGCTTGAGATTAGGTTAGTTGCGGATTACCTCCAAGGAGACTACGAGCCACTAGGAGGCTGCATTCGTTGTGGTCACAGCTGAGTTGGATCATCCTTAACGACCGAAGATGCCTGCTCCATATTAGACTTTCTTTACAATCTTGAGTTTTCCTTTAGTGGTTCTGTTCACATCCCACATTGGTAACATTGAGAAGGAATGATCTCTTCTTCTGTCTGCACCTGATTGTTAGTGATCAATGTCAACCCATGATCTTTCTTCCAGCTCAACCTTCTTATCTGCGTTACCTCGAGTGTCTAATATGAAACGGAACAGGTGAACAAGAAGTAATATAGACGGGAATTGAAGGATACAACGCTAATCTATCGTCTGGTTATCATACGAACAGGTGCTTGCTTACCTCAGCGAAGCTTCAAATTGCAGTCACAATCATCATCATGACATCCATCATATCGCATGCGTCTTAATTGATATTGTAGCCACTCAGCAAGCCAACTCATCCCAACTATCTTCATCCTCATCCGCCAGCTTCCGCTTTCCCAGCACCTCAGAACTGCGCTGAGACGTCACGTGCATCGTCGACTTACGGGGTTTCCTACTCCACTGCAAGCGGTACCGGCGGCGGAACTCTTTCTTGCTTTGCCCAGATCGTGGGGTCGCTGCGCGATTAGACGACGACGCGAGTTTGAGGTGTGGAGCCGACTTTGGTGTTTTTGCTGAGAGTGCGTCGAACAGGGATGGACCGGGGGTGGAAGGTTCGCGTTTGATGTAGACACGGGGAGTAGTAGGACAAGGGGCGGCGAGTTCATCTACGTCTTCTGTAGGGACTAGATCGAGGTCGTCGGAGTCTGCTCGGGGTCTCTGGGATTCAACGGGGGAGTCGTGCGGCTTGTAAGGTATCTGTACATGCACTTTGGAGCGTCGGGGAGTAGAATCGTGCAGCTCTTTGTATTCAACCTGGATGTAGTCGTGAAGTTCGATGGAAGGTATGATATCCTCTGGTGGTATGCTGGGTCCCGAGGTGCAGTGGGATTCCAAGGGTGGTGTTTCTTGTATTATGGGACCATCCACTTGCTGAGACTCTTCCTCAGTCTGCTCCTCGACCATGTCTTCATCCTCCCTCTGGTCTTCGTCTTCCCCCTCCACCTCCCCCTCCCCCTCCACCCCCACCTCCTGCTGCTGCTCTTCTTGCTCCTCTATTCCCTGCTCTTCCTCTCCTGCACCAGCCAAGGATAGCAATTCAAGGTCCTCTTCGCTGTACGTGTGACCAGGGTTGAAAGTGCTATCATCTGTCGCAATCTGCTGGAAGTTCCTGGGTTCATTGAGCTCCGCGTGCTCGAGCGAACTTGGAGTGAGAAGCTGCCGCGGTTCTTCCAACGAAGTGAAGGAAGATTCGAGTTCCTGCTCATTAGCTCCAGCGACCTCGGGATGTTCCGCAGGATAGTCTTTAGGGCTCACAAGTGCACTCTTGTCGTGTCGCAGATGGAGATACCAGTGGTTGTGGAACGCACTGATAGGCCAGTCCTTCCATTTTGCTTTGCTGGTCCTGATCTGTGGCCAAGACGTTTTGTGTATTTTCCTCTGTTCTAAGATATACGTATCATCTTCCTTGCTGAACGTGAATCTTGCACATCGTCTCTTCCGGGGTTTTTCCAGTTGACTCAGTGCACTGTTCGTTGATACCTCGCCATCACCAGCACGCACATCGGGGATGGTTTCAGGAATGTCTACGGGTGTCGGTGGCACATCATCAACAATGGTTGATACTCTTGCAAGTGGGCTGCTCTTAGGGAGAGAATCGACCCTGCGTGACTGGAGTGCTGTATGTGACGGCCGTGACGGGCTAGATTTTGCTTTCTTCCAGGCGACGCTCGACACCTCAGGCAAGGGCGGAAAATACCACTTGGGATCGGTGGCAGGCGCAACTGTTTCCGCAGTGCTCGAAGTGGCTGCCGCCTGGAAGGTGGGCACACTGCGAGGGGTAACAAGTGGGGTGGTTCCAAACTGACTTGTGAGTGCCTGAGCCTGAGGAAGCACGTGAGCCACAGCCTGCATGACAACTTGTCCTAGCCCAATTAGCAGGGCGTTCTGATTTTGGGCACCGAGTGGGGTCTGGGGAAGCTGCAGAGCCGGGGCTAGGGCATTGAGGAGTTGAGTCTGGTCGAGCAGAGGAGCATTCGGTGCAACATGGTCGTGGTTTGCTGCATGTGTTGCCGGAGACGATTGTACATGGGGCCAAGATTGTGTCTGGACGGCAGCCGGTCTGCTTGGTGCAGCATTGTCTTGACTCTTGCCCTTCCCCTTCACGACCGGGGTCACAGGCAGAGCCAATTCGTCCTCGGAACCATCGCTGCATTCGACTCGCTCGGTTTGCGGGGCGCGCCCTATGATGTCGTCGAGGTATTGCGCAGATTCCCACGCGCGCCGGTTGTTCCTGATGTGGCCCCTATCGACGACAATCTGGCCCGTCTGCAGATCCAGGTCGTCGCTCTGTTCCTCGGTCATGTTCTCGTACTTGGCGAAGAGGCCCTCGAACTTGGTCCTCAGGAGATTGCGCGCTTGTTCCCGGCTGCGAATGTAGTCGGGGTTGCTTTCGTCGACGTCGACGGACTGGAGCAGGCGCAACCGCTTTGCGGGAGGTTCTGAGGCCGGGTGCATGTTGTTGCGGAGCGAGCGGGCGGCCGCAGCGGACTGGCAGAGGGCTGTAGGGGATGCGACGTGTCTCAGCGCATCGGGCAGGGAGGGTGGATGTGGTCTCTCACTCGTTGTCACTCGTTGTCTGGAGGGTTGCGCAGATGCAAACACGAAAGATGGCTGGGACGCGATTGGCGCCGCGCCTTCCCCGCGAACCATCCGTGCGCACATCCCTGCTCAGCGCCCGCATGCACGAGCATGGATACATCATCGCCTTGATTTTGACAATTACTCCTTCAATAGACGCAATAAAGGTCCTCGCAAAGACATGTACAGACGGTAGCAACACAACATGGCCAACGACAGAAAGCCTTCAGGCCTGTGTTGCCAGAAGTGCCGTGCGCCCATCGAAGTCGATGCCTCCATCGACCAGCTCAACCCAGCGGCCTTCAAGCTACTCACAGGTTGGTCTCCTCCGCCCTTGGACCGATCGTAGAAGCTTATGGGATAGACTCCACGGTATCCGGACAGCAGCAAGCTACACGAAGCTCTACGCCCCGGCAGTCCCGCCCAACCTATCCCTCCGCCCGCCATCA
This sequence comes from Lophiostoma macrostomum CBS 122681, assembly GCA_010405375.1. NCBI lineage: Eukaryota > Fungi > Ascomycota > Dothideomycetes > Pleosporales > Lophiostomataceae > Lophiostoma > Lophiostoma macrostomum. The sequence goes on from MU004288.1 coordinate 126,593, forward strand.
GACCTACGATACCGCTCTGCAGTCCGCTCGGAATCCCACCTTCAAGCGCAGCGTACCGCCCTCACGCTTCAGTCAACATGGCCCTCACAACCCAGCCATGTCTTTCGTCAACGTCCACATGTCCGAGTCGATGCTGGATCCACCCGCACCATCTCCCGCGCCACGCACCCCCGACCGTCAAAGCAAAGCCGAAGATACAGACTCAGCCAGCGCAGAGATGACCCGGCGAGCAAGCGTGACAGGTGCCTCGGGTGCTGAAGGAACAGGCAGAATGGCTGACGGCATGGAAACCACGAATCGCATGTTCGAGATCCTGTCTGCGCGCTCCGACATCGATCACCCCATCTGCGTCGAATGCACCGAACTGCTCGTCGACGGTCTACAAAAGCGTCTGGGAGTTGCCACACGTGAGCGCGATGCGTACGTCGACTACCTCCGCCGCGCCAACAGCGACGTACCCTCCACCGAAGAGATCAAAGCCGCAGAAGCGGATCTCCGCGCCGCGCAGAGGGCGGAAAGCACAGCACTCTCCAATCTCGAGAAGCTCGAAGCCGAAAAGGCCGACCTAGACGCCCAGCTCGCCGCCCTCGAAGCCGAAGCCCGCGGGCTCGACAAGACAGAGTCCGACTTCTGGGCGAACCGAAACGCATTCTCCACACAGCTCTCCCAGTTCCAGAACGAGCGCGATGCACTGACGACAAAGCACGCGCACGACAACCACATACTAACGCAACTGCAGCGCCGCAGCGTATACAACGATACCTTCAACATCACGCACGACAACCACTTCGCCACCATCAACGGGCTGCGTCTAGGCCGCCTCTCCGCGCCATACGTAGACTGGCCTGAGATCAACGCCGCATGGGGCCAGACCTGCTTACTCCTCGCCACGCTCGCCGAACGCCTAGGCTACAAGTTCCAGGGCTACGAGCTCGTACCCATGGGCTCGAATTCCACAATCTTGAAATTCGAAGCCAAAGGCGGGACCAGCAATGACAGGAGCAGCGCCTCGACAACCTCGGGCGCAGGCATAGTCCGCCAGCGTCTCGAACTGTATTCCTCAGGCGAGATCCCGCTGACCTTTGGTTTCATGCACAGGAAGTTCGATACGGCTATGGTTGCGTTTCTGGAGTGCTTGCGGCAGCTAGGCGAGTTTGTGGAGAGGACGCCCGCGGGCGCCGTGCCGGGGAGTCCAGGCCCTAGTGCGGTGAAGATGCCGTATGAGATCAAGAAGGATCGGATTCATGACCAGAGCATCAAGCTCAGTGTCAGCAAGGATGAGAACTGGACCAAGGCGTGCAAGTACACGTTGACGTGCTGCAAGTACCTGCTCGCGCATGCGAATAACGTGGAGACGCTTGCTATGCGGAGGGGGCGGTGATGTGGCGTCCGGAAAGGAGAAGTGGCGTGTACGATGCAGTTGCGTTGGGATGCTGGATGTGGAAGGTGTGCACGTGAATATGTGGTCCAGAGAGCTTATGATACCCATTAGAATTGTATTTTGTCTTGGAAGAAAACGAATCGTTGCATTCGGTCTTGGCTTGTGCTCGCTTCCAAGACATATTTGCGTTGCTCATATGGACGGATAGGCACAGAGCACGTTGCTTGGTACAACATGTGTTGAAGTACAAGATAGCAGGATCCCGAAAACCTAAACAAGACTTCGTCTTTCCTGATGAGGTCTTGATAAGACCGGTAATCCTTATTGGGGTGGAGTCCAAAAGGTGGACGGGGAGGAAGCAAGCGGGATCGGTTCTCCTAACGGGGAAAACCCGCCTGGTTGTTGGTACGAAGTCAGTGACACGATTAATACCTTGTGGGTGTATCCAGAAGAGCCAACGCCGAGTATCGGACAGAGAGAATGACCCGCTTAAGCACCCACACGGTAGTGAGGACCAATGCTGCAATTACTTTCACAGGGACGATGAGGTGCTCGATCAATACTGGTGTTCTGGAAAGATCTTCGTCGCCGGCGTGAAGTTCAAGGTCGAGGCGTACATGGCACTTTTACGCCTCATTGGGAACATAGAAACACAAAATAAGAGTGCCTCCGGACAGAAGAACACGGGTGGCAACAGCTCCTCGGTGACTTGCAATGTGTTGTATTGATAGCGGGTGCGAGATGCCTCGGTGCCTTGTAAGCTCGAGAGAACTTGGGTAATGCCCAGAGGCTGCTGTAGGCAACAATACCATTGTGACAGCCGGAGCCTTGGATGCAAATATTGCACGTGGTAGACTGTCATGGTGAAAGGCCTGTCAGAGCAGCGCAGTACCCTCGGCTCGAAAAAAGCCATCATGGTATCCGGGCGTGTCCGGCGTCTACGAAGCGAAGGAAGACCGCGGAGCCGACGACGTGTTCTGGGAGCATGGCAGTGCCCTCGAGCGAGGTCACGATGCATCGATGGTGTTGAACCGGCACTACCTAGGTATTCGCCCCAGGAAGACATGTCATATGTAGAAGCCTCGTGACTGTTCGATTGGCTAGCGTAGCCAGCTGCGAAGCCGTTGAGGCGCGAATAGCCGCCGCGCTATGATGTGAATGCTAAGAATGGAGCCGTTCCATTAGATCTGGTCCCTGAGTACCTGAATTATATGTGGTACAAGGTACTCGGACTCGGACGGCTTATCCGAGCTGCGGAGACGGTCGATCCTCGTATTTGATCCTAGACCTTGATTAGTTCTCATGTTCTCTTTAGCTAGAGAGTCCAAAAAATGACGGGAGCACCAGTCTGGGTCCGAAATGAAGGTCCGTGATCCGTCTTTGCGGGGAAGCTTATTCTCTTAGGTGATGAAAATCCGGGGACTCAATTTGGAGGCCTCGCCATTTGACGTGCTTTGTCGAAATGGCACACACCAATCTCCAACATTGAGGCACTGTCAATCTCTGTGGAATACAGCACCCGTCCTTGAGCAATATCCATCACCATTCTCATAGCACCAGGAGTCGACAGTATGCGAAGAGGTCATCTCCGCACAATTCTTACGAAGTCGAGGCTCGTCGGTGATGCTCGATGATGCCCGAATGAGCTGCGAAGTAGCCATGCGCCGCAGAGTCTGAGCTATAGTAGTTCCCGCTCGTGCATGACGCGAGGTTGTAGAAACGAGGACGCAGACCCAAGTAGCGGGGAAGGGTTTTTAAACGTAAGAGATTAGGTGACAGGAACGAAATCCAACAGAAAGGAGCGAGCCAGGGTCGATCTCATGCAATATAATAGGACTACGTATGCAGGTAGTCTGCGGACGTAGGGTTGCACAACCTGTAAATATGGTGATGTCTCCGCTTCGGGTACTTCTGAACTACCAACGTATCGAGCTCTTCTGGCAGCACCAAGCTGTATGCCTGTGATCAGAGCAAGACCGAGGCGCTCTATGACGGTAGCGACATTGGTTGCCGACAAAGATTACAACGAAAGCTGTCATGGTCGATGCTGCTGACAATGATGAGAGAGACCTCGGGACGATCAAGATGACGAAGGGTCGGTGGCCAGAGAATGTGGCAGGATGCAGAACCCCGATGCGGTGGCTGGCACGTTGCGCGGCGTACAAATTAGTAAACTAGATGAAGCAAGCACGTCTCCGCACAGGCTGTTATCACCAGTGCCCCGTTGCGGCCGCGTGTCTGGGTGCCGTGAGACTGGTCGTCGTGAGACCTGGGCATGAACGGTTCCGACGCAGAGATGCTTTGGAGCGATGTCCAATTGATCGTGGCACAAGCACAAGCACGCCGTATTGGTCGAAAGGTACACGAGCAGTTCACGATAGCGTAGTAGCTGAAGACCGGTGTTGGAGAGCAGGATGGAGGTTCGGCAAGCGGCGGCATCAACGACGGCGGCGAGGTGGCAGTCACGGCGTGCAGGCTGGCTGGCAGTCAGAGCAGCGGCCACCCAGCTGGAGCTACGCAAGCACGGGGAGCGTTTGCAGCATATCGCGACATTGCTATGAGTAAAAACCAATTTCTGTTACCCTCACAGAACTCGAAAATGCAGTGCACCTGACCCGCAGACGAGTTCTTTGAGTCGCACGCTGGAGCAGCGGGGCTTGGCGCCCTGCCAATGACATAAGAGAAACCAGGCTACACCTCCAGCCGGACGCGCTTCGCCATTCCAGCGCCGTGTCTGCCAGCACGAGTCTCCTGCTCTCATGGTGTCATTCACCACAGCAAATTGCTGTGACCTGCTCCTAGCGCTCCACTTGGCCCGCCTCCGGCTCCAGGACCCCGTGTTGCTGTAACAGGGCTCTGAGGGACGGCAGCCAGTCGTGACTAACGTACCAACGCTGGCTCCCTTTGTTGTGCCTCAATTTTTTCACCCGCCGAGTGAAGTCCGCAGTGACTATAAGAGTCGCCTTGCCCACTGCCTATCGTGATCAACCTAACTCGCCCTACTTCAACCAAGAACAAGTCACACAGCCCAGCAGCACCGACACAACCCTATCACCATCTAGCTACATCCAATGCACATTACAGATATTCCAAACGAAATACTCGCCCAGATCCTCGGAGAGGCTGCCGCTGCCAATGCAAGAGATGGACCTTCCTTTACATTTGGCCTCTCGCAGGCTCCGCTCCCCCTTCAGAAGGCAGAGCTCCAGCGCTACATCCGTGGGCCTGTCCCGCCCGAGATGCTGAAGTGGGATGCGACGTCTGCAATCCGTAGTGTCTGCCGTCAATGGCACGAGTGGGCTCTGGACTATTCTATCAAGGACGTTTATGTTCGACGTTGGAAGGGCGGCGAGGTGAGAATTCCCCGAGCTAGACATGAGTCACATGTCAAATCTAGAGCTAACATTTCTGTAGCGGTGGGCAGAGCTCTCTAATCGCCGCGAGAACTACAGGTTGTACGAGCTCATTGACAGGCCAACCGGCACAGCAGTCTATCGTGACCCATTCCAGTCGCTCAAGCACACTGTTCGGCTCTTCAACCAGTTTCCGGCCGTGGCGAGCCAGATCAAGCGGATGTGGTTCCACGGCTTCTATACCACCGAGACGGACAATCTCATCTTCAATTCACTGAAGAACTGCACGAACCTTGTCTCTGTGTCTTTGCCCTGGACAACCATTAGGCACATGGACGCAAGGGCTTGGCGAAACCTTCTGGTTGGCAGTGGCAAGCCGCTTGAATCGCTTGAGCTCCTATGTGTTGACCTCACGGCGCAGCAGGCAGCTGACGAGGAAAATCGTATTGACCTGGAGCCCCTCCAGTCTGTGAACTTTGGCCAGCTTCGTCGGCTCAAGATCTTCGGAGATAGTACGTTCATGCCTGTCACCGATCGTGATCTGCAGGCCATATCACGAACAGCCACCAAGCTCGAGGAGTTCCATATGACCTGCATCTCCACCATTACCATAGAAGGTGTGGTGGCAATTGTGAAGGCATCTCGCAATACGCTTCGTGTCCTCGAACATAGCCCTCGCTCTCAGGATGGCTTTTGGCACCCTCATCCAGGTTCGCCCACCGACTCTGAGCACCTGTGCGAGCTCTTCCGAAGTTGTCCAAAGCTTGACACTCTATCGATCTCTCTGCCGTCCATGTGTTCCGATCTCTTCTCCAACGAGGACGTAAAGTTCGCCGGCGATCTCCAAGTACGAGCTCTTCATCTTTGCGGCCACGAACACGGCCGCTCTACCCATGAAGCCACGGAGGCGTTGCAGAAGCTGCTGCTTCAAGCGCGAGCTCTTATTCGTCGTCGCGCCGACAGCATCATCTCGAAAGAGCTTTATATCGAGTTGTTCTTCGCGGATTGCATTTTCGAGCCTTCTTACAGTTCAGTCCATGGCGATTTTTCATTGGCGCAATTGGCCTCAGGCGGAGCCTGGCCAGAGACACTTAGCTCGAGCGGGAAGGGTCCTTATGGTAGTACGGGCTTGTACGAGAAGGAGGAAGAAGGACCTTTCCAGCGTATCGAAGAAGACGAGTTCCTAGACGGTGTCCGACGAAAGCTTCTCTCCATTTCTACGTGATCGTACACGCGACACACTTTTCTATCTTTCAAGAAACGACACCATCACGGCCGATACCTTTACTGAATACCCATTGCGTTAGGAACCGGACAATACGACTTATGATAATCTGCATTAGCGACGGGAGTTCTGGCAGGACTTCCAGGTGAAAAAGCGAACGAGCATTACATGGTTACGAAAAGGGTCCATCAGGACAGGGTCTGACATCTCTGAAAAAGCGGCTTCTCATGGTGTGGGTACGTTAGCTGGATAGCTACGACCCCTTACTCTCATGGTCTGATAGTTTGATAGCCCTACTATCAATGTACAACACATTCATCTTGCATGACCTGGTTTTTATGCCCTGTACTTCGGAACATATCTGATGTTGTAAAATGAATCGTTTCCGTAATCTAGCCTTTGGTTTGAATCATGTTGGGAAGCAATGTGGTGAGGTTGCTGATGGTGAATGCACGGAGCGAGTAAGCTTGGCGATCGATTCCCCGCATTTATTCGTAATCGGTCAAGCTCCAGTTGGAATCATAGCGCGAGGCACAGCCCTACCGTACGCATCACCGGCGCCCTCGCCTCATGCTCTTTCCTCATTCATCACCACTTCAAGACACGGCTTATGAAGAGTGCTTCACAGTTATTTCTCAAGCGAGCGAAAGGCCGAAGTGCTGACGAAGTCGCGCCGGCAAGGGCAAAGACCCTTTCCGAGAGGTTTCAATTCCCTGCACAATGCATTTCCAACACTTACCAATGATCTCCTAAGCCGGATCGCCAAGTTCTGCAACGCCGCTTAGTGGAGGGGCAATACGGCTGGCCCCGCCATTCCGAGGTGGGAAAACCAATGAGGAGAAGATATACATTATCGGAACTTAACTTTCAGTATCAGATTAAGAACATCTATTGGCCAAGGGCCGGTCGACGTGTAACCATGAGGTGTTTTCACGATTACGATTTCCACATCTCGTGCGAACTCCGTAGCTACAGTGGTTCGCTACGGTTCCGCTTGACGCAGCCATGAATGACAGCAACAGCTTGAGCTGCGGCGGGTGCTATTTCGGCCAATTGATACACGACAGGGCCTGCCGAGCTGCTGTGAAAGTATATAGACTGTGTCGGCCCCTCTTTGCGGGATTCATTCTTTACAGACCCAATTGAACCTCAATACCCACAGCACATTCTCCAAAGGACAAAATTCATCATGGCTCCCAAGATCGCCATTGTCTACTACTCAATGTATGGCCATGTGAAACAGCTGGTATGTCCCAAGCTTCTTTGCTCTTTTGTCTACACTGGACCTATGGATACACGCAACCAGTCCGGTAGGATGATGGAACTGTGTCAATATGACAGATACATCAACATACATGGCATTGAAGCTGTCTCGCTCGCAACAGAATCATGGACGATATTTGATCAATCGCTCGTACTGCGGAGACCGCTATCTCAACACGCATCGTGGAAGACACACTGACCTGAAATATACAGGCCGAAGAAGAAAAGAAGGGCGTTGAAGCCGCTGGTGGCACTGCCGATCTCTTCCAGTATGTGACCTTCAGTCTGCCTCAAGCTCTGGCTCAGCATAGCTAACAACCTCTAGGGTTGCCGAGACACTCAGCGACGAGGTGCTGAAGAAGATGTACGCCCCTCCAAAGCCCACAGACATCAAGACCCTCGAGGACCCCAGCGACCTCGAGCCATATGACGCCTTCCTCTTCGGCATCCCCACACGTTACGGTACGATACACACGCGCATGCAGTGTCACCAGAAGCGATTGGCTAATTGGACAACCAGGCAACTTCCCCGCACAGTTCAAGACGTTCTGGGATAAGACTGGCAAGCAGTGGGCTCAGGGAGGTTTCTACGGCAAGTATGCCGGCGTCTTCATTTCCACCGGCACCCTCGGCGGCGGCCAGGAGAGCACGGCTATTGCTGCCATGTCGACTCTCGTCCACCACGGCTTCCTCTTCGTACCTCTTGGTTACAAGCACACTTTCGGTGAGCCACTCCCACTCCACAGCTTTCGAACCACCATGAGCTAACCCATCCCCAGCCCAGCTCTCCAATCTCAGCGAGGTCCACGGCGGCAGCCCATGGGGCGCCGGTACTTTCTCGGCTGGTGATGGCTCGCGCCAGCCTACGGAGCTGGAGAAGGAGATTGCCCGGGAGCAGGGCAAGGCTTTCTATAACACTGTTGCCCGCGTCAACTTTGGGGCGTGACTAGATGGATCCAAGGAGGAGCAGCCCCAAACAGCTGCAGCTCAGTCCGGGACTCAGAAGGTAACACAGGCGCCGGCGGCGTCAGAGCCGCAGCAACAAGAGAAGGAGAAGGAGGGCCCTTGCGGGCTACCAACCAAGTGCGCGATATTATAGTTTTCAAAAGCAATGGAAGAAATTAAAAACTTATGTATCGACATTCGCGTGATGTCGTGTATGCAGGCTTCAGATTACTTCGTTACTATGCGAATCGTGCCATGAGCTCATATATCATGCTCGGGTTAGTATGGTACAGTAGGCTTCTTCTCGCTGCTCTCAGTTCTCTCATAATACCACAGCGCACCCTCAGTCTTAGCACAGTTGGTTTGGTAAGAGGCGCTCGCATTAACAGGCACAGTGTCGCCCTCCTGAGGTCTTCCATAAACCTATACAAATCGTTAGCTTCTCCTTACGCATCCAGCGTATTGCTAGAGCAGAACCTACCCAATCATAATACCAAACCTCCGTCAACCGCGTATACCCCGAATCCGTGCTATTCGCGCCCTGCGTCGTCGCATTGAACCTCGGTCCCGAACACCCCAGAAACGGAACCGCGCCATGCTTTTCCGTCAGCACGCCCACAACATCGCTATAGCTATACTGCGTCTCATTACTCGGCGTGATCTGAGCTTGCGCAAGCCACTCAAACGTCGGCACGCGCTTGTAGTACTTGATGGCCGTCTCGAAGAAATCGACAACCTCCTCGTGCTCGCGGTACTCCGGGCCGTAGCACGCCGTGGCAAAGGTCGAGTAGCAGGTCGCGTGTTTGCTGAACTCGTGGCCCCAGAACCCGGCGTTGTCTTGGTTCTGCGCGATCCAGTACGTGTTCATGTACGCGAGCAGATCGTACTTGCCGAAGGGTTCCAGGAAGGTGCCAATGTTTGGGCCCGTGTAGGACGGCACGAAGGTTCCGTTTGGCAGACCATTGGTCGTGTTTGGAGACGGGATCGGGTCGTATTGACGAGAGAGATCACAATATTGTGTGTAGCTGCCGTTGCAAAAGTCGGGCCAGAGACCGTGGAGCGTCCAGGTATCGGTGGGAAGTAGCTGGCCCGAGGATTCGCGGCCTGTGTATGTGTCCCAGAATTGGGTACTTAGGAGGAGTCCGCCAAAGGTCTCGACGCAGCAGGAGTCGACCAGGGATGGGTCTTGGGGTGGGCAGGAGAGAAGAGGCTTTTGGAGGGCGCAGGTGTGGTTCAAGAGACTTTGGTTGGGGTACAATTGTGCCGATGCTCCTGTTGCGAGCAGGAGGAGAGTTGTAGACCTCATTTTGCTGAAGATCATTCGAGAAAACGACAGAATGAATCAAGAAATACTATCTCAACTATACCTGCTACCCTACCACGAAGTGAAAATAGGGAATCCCACATTTTGTACTTCTGGCAATTCGATCTTTTATGACATTGAGCTCCGCCGAAGCTCTTTTCCCTAATTGGAAGGTGGAGGAGCAGCGCTGGTACCTGCAGGGCAGGCCGTGATGCGCGGCTCTACCTCGTGCATCGTTCATTGGATATCAGGCTGATAAGGCGATGCTTGGAGGTGCGCGAAGTGGGCGAATGCACCGAGGCCACAGGAATCCAGCACGCGTTCTTCGCTCAGCTCCGGTGCACTGGAGGACGCGGTGGCGATCCTGGTCTACGCATGCTCGATCCCTAGACATGACATGCAAGACGCCTGCTGTTGGCTTCCGGGAACCTGGGTATCGGATGGGTACGTCAAGGTGGCAGTTGAGATCGGTGCTAGGTGTTGGGCCGGTAAGCCGGTTGTCGCTTGAGCGAGTGTGGCTGGTGAATAGATTGAACTACCAGTCTTGGAGCCTCTAACCTATTATCGTATTCAGACACAGACGACGAAGGTTGAGGTTCGTTGATTGCATACGCTGGCTCCATGAGAAGGCTCCATGATGAGGCCGTCGGACCTGGATGTCAATGACGGCAATACGGCACGATAGTCAACCCGACTATCCGAATGCGAACCTTGGGAAGCATGCCATTCTTCATGGGGAAAACGATACATAACGTCGCCGTACACGCTCAACACCATCCATCTCACATACCACCGGAGTGCAGATTGCGTTGTCGACGGCAAGCAACAGCCAGTATACCGACGGTGTCCAAATTCGATCCACCGTAGTACGAAGCAAGGCAGAAGCCTCTCGCTACTATCTCGACACGCGGCTGAGAACAAAACACAAGAGAATCCTAGCTTTCGACACCGTATTGGAAACCTGGACATCAACCCTCCACTCCAATGTCACCAAAGACAACAATAACCCCCCTCCCACCACGCCATCCACCCTCCTACACAACCCCACCATCCCACCACATAACAAACTACGCCAACATCCCCACATCCTTCATAAACCCCTGGCCCTCCTACCGACACACCTCGCCCACGCAAGCCCTGCAAAAGCGCTGGTTCTCCACCTCCCGAAACTTCGTCCCAGTCCCCAAAGACCCCAGCCACCTCGTCCCCGTGCAAACCCCCTCCTTCCCCAACCCCTCATCCCCCTCCGCGCCCGCCAACGAGTTGCGCGCAACCTGGATAGGCCACGCCTCGTTCCTCCTGCAATTCCGCTCCTTCAACATCTTGCTAGACCCCGTATTCAGCCAGCGCGTCGGGCCGTACAATCTGCTCGGTCCGACGCGCTTCACGGCCTTACCATGCACAGTCGACGACTTACCGGATATCGACGCGGTGCTGATATCGCATGATCATTACGACCACCTCGATGCGCCGACGCTGCAGAAGCTGGAGGCGAGGAAGCCGGGCACGATCCGGTATCTTTGTGGTCTGGGGCTTGGGAAGGTGTTGTTGGGGCTGGGGGCGGGGATTAGGGAGGGCCAGGTTAGGGAGATGGATTGGTGGGATGGGGTGAGGGTTGAGAAGGGGGATGGGGATGGGAAAGGGGATGGGAAGGCGAGTGTTGATTCAGGGGCGGTGGGGAAAGATGGTGTTGAACGAGCTGAGCGTGTGGAGGGTGGCATCGAGTTCATCTGCACGCCGGCACAGCATCGGAGTGGGCGCGTGCCGTGGGCGTTCGAGTCGACGCTGTGGTGTAGTTGGATTGTGTCTGCGCCGACTCCGCCCTCTTCTTCTATCTCTGCAACGACACCTGCTTCGCAGACGAAGAGACTGTTCTTTGCAGGCGACACTGGCTACTGCGCTGTTTCGTCGGATTCGCAGTTGGGACACCAGGACGCTCCTCACCCTCCTTGTCCCGCGTTCAAAGAGATTGGCGAGCTTTACGGCCCATTCGATCTCGCGCTGTTGCCGATTGGATGCTTCAAGCCGAGAGCATTCATGGCGGGCGTGCATTCATCGCCAGATGATTCCATCACGATACACAAGGACATCAAAAGTAAGAAGAGTATAGGCATGCACTACGGAACCTTCCGCGGGAACATCAGCGCACAATACGAACCAGTCACAGAACCGCCGGAGCGATGGGAAAAGGTTGCTCAAGCAGAAGGATTGGAGTGGGGTAAGGAGGTTGGCCTTTGCGATATTGGGCAGACAGTTGTTGTTTGATCAGCACTGATTTGTGCGTGGGTTATGTCTTGATTTCACCTTACGCGTAATAGTCTCCTTTTAGCCATTGAGCTTCTTTCCGCAGGACGCAGCTCAGGTACGAGGCTTCCTGCGTCCTATACACCACCATGAATCCGCCATACGTAATCCAATCCTACGTCCATGGTCCGTATTGTGCGAGTGCCAAAGCAACAGCTATCGCCTACATCCTCTTCCCAACCTCGTCTTGGGATCGGTTTTACATCCTCCTCTAGTGGTTGTAGATATTCATTTGGAATCGAGGGCGCCTCAACGTCATGCTGGTAGTCGTTCTCATCTTCAAAAATCAAACTCGCCTCGAAAACGCTCGACGTCAATCCCGGGCCCGACCATGTCTGCCAGATCCCGTCGCCCCATCTGACCGAACACTCTTCTGAGGGTATCGTATAGGTTGGTACTCTGGTTCTGATGTATCATGTTGTCCAGATCCCTCTCGCTCACGCCATCTCCGACGACCTCTCTTGCCTTTTCTTTGCCTTCCTTCTCTACGACTTTGTGCATAGAGAGAGCGCCGAGGAGGTGCTGAGCTGCTTCGGTGAAGCAACCAATATTGATACACGAGACACCGAGGTTGTAACGTGCGCGTACGAAGTTAGGTCGTAGGGCGAGAGCGCGCGAGTAAGCGTCGATTGCTTCTTCCGAGCGTCCCGAGTTTGCTAATGTCGCGCCGAGACGATTCCAGAGTAGGTGGACTTGCGACGAGGAGTTTGTCGTACCTGATTCGGTAGACGCGAGGGCCGCACCAAAACAATCGACTGCCTTATCGTATTCTTCAACACCGTAGAACAAAACACCCAGCCCGACCTGAACGTCTGGGTCCATTTGCTCGCCAGTTGGTGATAGTTGCGCAGCCTCGATGAAAAGGTTGGTCACCTTCTCATGCAGTAAGTGTCGATCGGTAAAGCCCATCTCTGCGTCGGAGGAGAGAGGTTCTTTTATTAGGGTTGGGTACTTGGTTGCCAGCCACCGTTCTAGTGTGCGGTAAGCTGTGCTCTCGTACCCTTCGTTCGTGTAAGATACCGCAAGACCCATCAGAGCCTCCAGGTTAGACGGATCAAGCTTTAGAGCTTGCTCCAAGGCGCGAATGGCAGGAGTTTCTTTCTCGTTCTGCGCCTGTGACTCGCCTAATTTCACCCAGGCAGCTATATGCTGTGAATCTTTCTGTACGGCCGCCTCGAACGCGAGGGCTGCTAGCGAGAGGTTCCCGCCCTCCTCCATAATCTTGATTCCTTCTTCGAATGGATTTGTGACGTGGTCGAATAGATTGTTCTGCTCGAACATGTAGTCGCCCATGGGTGGATCCCGAGCGTGGTGCGTGTTCAGGCCGTCGAAGCCTTCCCATTGATCCAGGTCGCCCATGTGCATGCCATCGACGAAGTTCTCCTCGTTTGCGAGTTGTCTAGCGTGCTCAGTCTCAGCTTTGATGCCCGCCCAGATGGACTCGAAATCGCCGAAATCCACTGACCTGTCCATTTCATTCAGCTCCGCCTCGATGTGCGCATTTGCTTCTGCATCCAGAGCATCTACATTCTGTTGATCAGACTGCTCGAGCTGCGCAAATTGTGCTTCCCAGTCTTGGTCATCCAGCTCCACCATGCGCTCCTTGCCTTTGCCAGAGTCTTGCATGGGTTGTTGGAAATTTTGCGGGGCATATGGCTGCTGCATCATGCCCATGCCCATGCCCATTCCCATCCCATTCATGCCCATTCCGTAACCCATGGGTCGCTGGTAGCCCATCATGGAAGGCGGAGAGCTGACTGTCGGGCTGGCTGTCCGCGCTGTGGGGTTCATTTGCTGGTACTTTGCAAACTCGGCTGGATTGAAGCCCGCCGGCCTTTCTTGCATCCCCGGACCCATTGCAGCTGGTGCCTCCATGCCGGGGTCGAACTCTGCGGCCCAGGCTGGTGATCCGCTGTGCTGCGCTCGCTCTAGTTCTCTCCGCATTTGTTCCATGGCAAACGGGGAGGCTGGTCCGTGGCCCTGGGGTAGCTGAGCAGGCTGCTGCATGAAGTCATTCATCATCTGGTACATTCATTGTTAGTCTTTGCAATGGGATTGTTGTTTTCTTTGATTTTGACGTACGCCATCGCTGCCGCCACCCATATGTTGGCTCCGCATGCCTTCTTGCAACCCGCCCGGCCCTCTCCCGACCAGGCGATCCCGCTGCAAGGATTTGTCGTCCTGTACATGCTTGGTGAACTGGTTGAGAGGATTCCCGGCGGTGGAGCACTCTGCGCCTCCCAGGAAAGACATCGTGGTTTGCTTCGCTCCGGCGGTAGGATCAAGGATAAGATTATATGAACGTGGAGTGCTGTGCTGGTCGTCCTCCGTGGGCGGTCCAGAGTATAATACAAATGGAGTCGAGCGGGAGCAGATGTCGTGGGAGCCGCAGGTCCACTTTGTTGATTAGCAAGGATATGGGGCGGGGTTGGACCGAGGCTCGCAGGGTCGATGAATTCCGCGTTGGAGTGGCGTCGAACGACCTTCACGCGCTGAGCCACCGACACTCACTAGCAAGATGGGGTCGCCAGTTCCTCGCAGTATCTTCGTGTATCCTTTTTCGCATAATTCATTCCATAACCAAATTGATCCTGTGACACATTAGACGCTGTTTCTGTCTTGGCAAGAGAGCTCCTCCAACCTGTGAACACATGTACCCTCTCTCTCCGAGGCCAAGAATCCGCTGTTACTATAGCCTCAGAGCTGCCACTTCCACATACAGGCTCTACCAGCTAGCATACATCTACTTTGAATAGTCCTTATGAATGTCTCCTCAATGGATATTCTGCCGGCAATTCTTCTTACTCATCGGGAGCCGTCACCTCGAAGACAATGCATTCTGTCCTTCGACACGACTGAATATATCTACTGCCTACTTCACAATGCCTCCAGATGAGCTTTCATACATATCCTCCCGGCCGTGCCCTTCTTCCACATTAGCAACCACGGGTGACCTCTGGACAGACGCCACCTGATGCGAGATCAAGATTCTAGAATTGTAAAAAGGCTTGCTAGCTGCGTAGTGTTATGATCCCATCGAAGCACAACTCAAGTAACTTTGAATCTTCTTATTCATTGATATATACTCGCGAAAGTGCGTAGATAGCAGTCTTCCTCTCTGACTTTCAAACCACAGCCATGCATTGCAATCATCCAATATACATAGAATACAAGATGAAACCACCCTCCAATTCCCATGCTTAGTACGTGCGCTTGAAAGGCGGAACAGCCTTGCACTCAGCCTCGTCCAAAGTTGTCCCCACTACACTTCGATATCCTAGTTGGACCTTTCCGTGCGGGTCCTTCTGCCACGACAGGGTGTGCTTCATCCAGTTCTCGTCGTCTCGGTCGGGGTAGTCCTCTCTTGCATGTGCACCTCTTGACTCCTTGCGGTTAGCAGCCGACTCAGCCGTCTGCACTGCACATGTCAACAGGTTCCTCAGCTCCAGCGTCTCAACAAGGTCAGAGTTCCAGATCATGCTTCGGTCCCTAGTTCCAACATCTGAAAACATGGCGTCAACGTCTCGGATCTTCTTGACACCCTCTTGGAGCGACTCCTCTGTTCGGAACACAGATACGTCAGTTTGCATGACCTTTTGCATGGCTAAACGAATCTCTGAAGTGGGCTTGGAGCCATCTGCGGTCCGCATCTTATCGATTACAGAGATAGAGTCAGCACCAGCGTCAGCAGAGACTGGGTCAGCTTTCTGTCCAGGAGTGAAGTTGTCGCGGATGGTGTGAGAGACTGCGCGGCCAAAAACGATAAGATCCAGTAGAGAGTTGGCACCAAGACGGTTAGCACCGTGAACGGAAACGCAGGCAGCCTCACCACAGGCGAAAAGGCCTGGCACGACCTGATCTTTGCCTTGTTCATCAACAGTAAGGACTTCACCAGTGTACTTGGTTGGGATACCGCCCATGTTATAATGAACGGTTGGTAGCACAGGAATGGGCTGCTTAGTGACATCAACGCCAGAGAAGATTGCAGCTGTTTCGGAGATACCAGGAAGGCGGTCGTGGAGAACCTCAGCAGGCAGATGGCTGAGCTGAAGGTAAATATGGTCCTTGTCTGGACCGACCCCACGGCCCTCGCGGATTTCCATGGTCATGGACCGTGACACGACGTCTCGAGAAGCCAGATCCTTCGCCGTCGGTGCGTATCGCTCCATGAAACGTTCGCCCTCGGAATTCAGGAGGTATCCACCCTCACCACGAGACCCTTCCGTGATCAAGCAGCCAGCACCATAGATACCGGTAGGGTGGAATTGGACGAATTCGAGGTCCTGGTTGGGAAGACCGGCACGGGCGACCATAGCCATGCCGTCACCGGTGCAGGTGTGGGCGGATGTACAACTGAAATAAGCACGTCCGTATCCTCCAGTGGCCAATACGGTGTTCTTAGCAAGGAACCTGTGAATTGTGCCGTCTTCCTGGTTATACGCAATGATACCCTTGCAAACGCCGTCTTCCATAATCAGATCCGTAGCGAAGAACTCGACGAAATATTTAGTGTTGTGGCGCAGAGATTGTCCATAGAGAGTATGTAATAACGCGTGTCCGGTACGGTCGGCGGCAGCGCAGCATCGGTACGCCTGTCCACCTTTTCCATATTTTTGCGATTGCCCACCGAAAGCTCTTTGGTAGCTAGAATGTGTCAGATGAACGCTTTGAAAATGCGCGGAAGAGGCTTACATCTTGCCATCGTCTGTTCGGGAGAAAGGGCATCCGTAGTTTTCGAGTTCAATGACGGATTGAGGCGCTTCACGGGTCATGTAATGGATAGCATCTTGATCTCCTAACCAATCCGATCCCTTGACGGTATCATACATATGCCACCGCCAGTCGTCCTCGTGCATGCTACATTGCCGTCGTTAGTCATTGTCTTGATCGCGATATAGCACGGAGCTTGCACTCACTTTCCCAGAGCTGCATTAATTCCTCCTTGTGCCGCTACCGTGTGTGATCGTGTGGGAAAGAGCTTAGATACGCAGGCAGTGTTGAAGCCAGCTTCAGCGAGACCGAATGCCGCTCGCAGACCTGCTCCACCGGCTCCAACGACAACCGCATCGTATTCGTGGTCGATTACAGGATACTTTTGCGAAATGAATCCTGAAGCCTCCTTTGCCTTTAGATGCTCGGTAGCAAAAATACGGGCTGCTGGTCGCGTCGACGAAAAGGCTCGGTTGGGCGTGCGGAAGCTTTTAGAGAGCTAGTGGGGGTTTCATTAACAATTGAGCATACACCTGCAAGGAGGCATGACGAGTATCGATTCCGGGTATACTGAAGCCATTCTGACAGCTGATCTGGTCGGCCAAGCTATCAAGAGCGTGGCGTGGGATGCCGCTTGGGGCGGACGATGTCGGATGGCGGTGGTGTGAAGGTGGCGCGTCGCAAAAGCTCAAGACGGAAAGCTTACCTGGCTCGCAAGCTGCAAACGGCGCATCCTGAGACAGCTCATGATGGCAGACCAGAGGGGGTGGAGAGGGTGTTGTGGAATGCGAGTGTCAGTCAAAAGGCCTCCATCACGACTTGAGGTCGCACTGCGGGCTTTGAAAATCAGCACGTGTGATTGGCCACGAAGCCTCGGCGAACCGAGGAGTAGCGGAAGGTGGTCACGGCCGCAGTTTCCGGCTCTTTTTCTTCTGTCCGCCTTGCGAGGCAATTTCTCCCGCTGTCAGACTGCATCTGAACATCCATGGATGCCCAGGTGCTTAGGATCTGTTTGCAATCACCCATAGACCTCTTCCTTGTAATGTAATCCTATGACCCCTTCCTGCGTGCTTCCAAAACATCTCGGCTACGATCATACGCACATGCAAGCTAGAATATTGACAACGCAGGAATCTGCTGATCCAGGTGATGACAACGTTCTGTAACGCTTGAGACAGACGTTCTTTGGAGGAAGCTCCAGTGGGCTTCCGAATATCGGTCCCGTGACAGCGTCCATATCATATCGTCATAGACTGTGGCTTTGTTCCTGGCAGCCCTGGCTGGCCTAGGACTGGACTGGCCCTTGATAATTAGAAATATAATCGGCAAGCAGATATCTCTGGAGGTCACAGCCATCAGATTGGCGAAGCTAGTTGTGGTCCAGGAACCTACAAGACCCTTTTTCGTCCAGATGGTAGAGAGTGAGATTAAGGATACTAAAGGTTGGCGCAGCTCACCCTAGTACTTTCTGGTATAAACTATAACCTGCATATTGTGGTTTTAGTACGCTGTATAGTCACTCAGGTGATGGTTCTGGAATTAAGTTCACGGGTAGCTTGCAACGCCACTCGGTCACCTTGCAATGTCTAGACAGCCGTGAATTGGGAATCATCGATTTTTGCCTATCCACGTGGGTCAAGTCGCTCATAATGACAGCAACGAGAAGACCCATGCCGTTCGCCTAGAGTCCGTGAAGAAAAGATGCAAGTACCACCGTCCTACGACGCAGCCGCCAAATCCTTCTTGAGCACACCAATGTATTGCCTCTTCTCGGCCGGTGTCTGGTACGCACCGTGACCGAACTTGGACGAGGTGTCGATCCACTTGAGCTCGACCTTCTCGAGAGCCCTTCGGCTTGTGTGCGTGAACATGGACTTGCGGAGGGTCACGACGCGCTTCTTCACGCCAGGGCATGAACCCTTGAGCAGAACGAAGTCGTTCTTGACCTCACCGTAGCGAACGAAGCCACCGAGACTACGATGTGTTAGTGTTTGTACTCGAATTGCAAGACATGCCGCTTACGGAGTGATCTGCTTCTTGGAAACATCGAATTCGGTCGAAGCGTTGCCAGCATCATCACCACGGCCCATGCGGTAAATCTTGTGGTTGACGGAAGTTCGGTGGTGGTAACCCATTTGACCGGCACGTGCAACCGTCCACTGGACGTGGGATGGATGCCAAGCACCGATACAGGCGACCTTTCGGAGACCCTTGTGCGTCTTGCGGGGAAGCTTCTTGGTGCCCCATCGAGCAGTGACACCGTTGAAGCCGTGACCCTTGGTGACAGCGATGACGTCGATCATCTCGTTCTCCTCGAAGATGGAACCAATCTCGATTGGCTTCTCGAAAAGACCGTGGGCGAAAGAGACCTTGTCCGCAACGCTGCCGCCGTTGACCTGGACCTCCATCAAGTGAGCCTTCTTTTGCTTGAGGGGCGTCTTGGCGATCTGGGTGTGGGCGAGGACGCGGACGACAGTGCAGTACTTCTTGATGCGCTCGAGCTCGCGGGTGATGGACTGGCCGCTGCTCTCAGAGTGCTTCTTGGCGTACTTGGTGAAGGCCTTCTTCTTGCTCTTGTACCAGTTCTTGTAGAATCGTCGCTTGACCTCGTCACTCAAGTGCTCGGCCCAGACGGTGGTGAGGGAACGCAGGCCGCGGGGAGTCTCGATGTAGCCGACCAGACCAATGGCAATCATCTGCACCGTCAATTAGCTGTGTGCCCGCAATCGCTTCCTAGTGCGCTGTGCCTACCGGAGGAGTCTCGATGACGGTCACGGCCTCGACGATTTCCTTCTTGTGCAGCTTCGCACCGGGTCGGTCGAGATCGCGGACGATTGTGCTCATGCCGGCCTTGTAGCCCATGGCCGCGGTGAGGTGGACAGGCTTCTTAGGGTCATCCTTGGGGAAGCTGGCGAGCGCAATCAGCAGCTATTCTCAGTGTTCGACATTTCGCAGCAGCAATTACCTCTTGACTTTGCCCCTGTGTCTCGCAGCACGCTTGCGCGGCAGGAACGCCAGCGAACCGTGGCGGGGAGCCTCGAACTTCCTGTGAGACATGGTGGAAGTTGCTGTGGGTTAGTCGGGGGTGGTCGCCGTTGTTGATGGAGCTGGCGATATAATTTTGAAGTGCGGCAGCGAAGCGAGCGGCTTAGTCAGGCCAGCCGTTTAGCGCGGAAGACGTAGGCTTGGCACACCCCGCCGCCGAAAGCCCATGTTGGCGAGCGCCCTGGAGGTACCGGCCTTCAACCACCTCACGCTTTGTATCCGCACCCGCGCCCGGTCTCTCTCCGCCGCCCGCACGCCCTCCTGTGACAAAAATTACGCTGAGCCCACCGGACCTGCTGCACCCTCTGGCTCTACTCCCGCCGTCCGAAATCTTCCCGCATACACCGCTCCCACCGTTCCCTCATCCCAGTTCCACCAGCCTTGGGTCGACGTCGGCGGCGCCATCCCCTTACCGCCACCCCCGAGCTTGCAGCGGCTGCCTCCGGTATTGCGCACTGAAGTTATAGCGGATATCCGACCATCTTAATCGAGCTCCGGCCGTCTGTTCCCTTCACAAGGCCCTGAAATATGGTAGAAGCAGAGGGCAATCCCACGACGTGGAAGTTCACGCAGTACGTTGAGAGCCAGTTTTCAATGCTTCCCAAAGCTGGAAACAACCTGCAACATATATTTCATATTTGCAATTCACAGAAGGCCCTTCGGGAGGCGGTTCAGGGCTAGCACGATACTGACCACTACAGGTGTTTTGGTGACAAAGGAGATGTTGAGGACATAACAGAAGGTGCGCTCAGCTTCCTATCAGCACGATGCGCAGGATTCGCGCTTGAACGGTACACTGCTAACAGCTCAACGTCCAGCGGACATTATTTCCACGGTCGAGTTTGACCAGACGGGCAACTACCTAGCAACTGGCGACAAGGGCGGTCGAGTCGTCCTATTCGAGCGCAATGAGACTGTACGTATGCTCCGAGACTACCCTGCAGTGTCTCACATATCTTTGTTGCATTATTGGCCAATTCCTAATATATGTCTCAGAAAAAGACGTGCGAGTACAAATTCCACACTGAATTCCAGTCACACGAGCCAGAGTTCGATTATCTGAAATCACTCGAAATAGAAGAGAAGATCAACAAGATCAAGTGGTGTCGACGACAGAATGCCTCTCACTACCTTCTCTCAACCAACGATAAGACGATAAAACTATGGAAGGTGTTTGAGAAGTCACTGAAAGTGGTGGCGGAAAACAACCTGTCTCATGAGCTCACACCGGGTGGTGGGGTGGCTGGCGCAGGTGGTCCAGTCAGGAATCCCAATGCTCATTTCCGGACTGCTGCCGACCTCAAACTCCCCCGACTCACCCACCACGATACTGTCGTTGCCGCCGTTCCTCGAAAGACATACGCAAACGCACATGCATACCACATCAACAGTATATCGGTAAACAGCGATGGGGAGACATTCATTAGCAGTGATGATCTTCGCATCAATCTGTGGAACCTGAATATCCAGGATCAGAGTTTTAACATCGTGGATATCAAGCCCGCGAACATGGAGGAGCTCACTGAGGTCATTACCGCCGCTGAGTTCCACCCGCAGAGTTGCAACTGGTTCATGTATGCTAGCTCCAAGGGCACCATCAAGCTGGCTGATATGAGGGAGAGTGCTCTGTGCGACCAGCATGCGAAGCGTGAGTTACCTGAGCTTCTCCGTGCTGTGAAATGAACGACTGACAGTCCTACAGAGTTCGAACAAGAGGAAGATCCGTCCTCCCGATCATTTTTCTCCGAAATCATATCTTCAATCTCCGACGTGCGATTTTCACATGACGGAAAGTACATTCTCTCCCGTGATTACCTCACCGTAAAGATCTGGGATGTTGCTATGGAGCGCCAGCCTATCAAGACCATCCCAATACACGAGCATCTGCGGCCGCGGTTGTGCGACACCTATGAGAACGACAGCATATTCGACAAGTTCGAGGTGGTCTTCTCGGGTGACGCGAAAAACGTCATGACAGGCAGCTACAACAACAACTTCATGATCTACCCATCCGATCCCGAGAAGGATACGGAAGTCGTTCTTCAGGCCGACAAGTCGGCTTTTAAGGCGAAGAAGGTCGGCATCCCAACGCCGATGAACTCTTCAACGAGCCCAACAGGCAGCACAAGCAAGAAGGGTGGGTCGAGAGCCGGAAGTCCGGCTGCCGGGGCTGTGGGACAGGGCCAACGTATGCGTAAGGAGACGGACGCAGATCAGATTGATTTCAACAAGAAGATTCTTCATATGAGCTGGCATCCGTTCGAGGACAGCATTGCTATTGCAGCCACCAACAATGTGAGTCAGCACAGTCCTACAAAAGGAGTAACGAGTCTAACAAGCCCTGTAGCTCTTCGTGTTCTCGGCATTGTAAAGGCAGCCCTTTACCCTCAATGCGGCACATTTCCTTCCAGGCATTTGCAACTAGAGGCATCTCGATATCTGTTCCTTTTGGCGACATGTTTGCTCTTCCATTGCTCGTTTCTTTGGGAAGCGGCCTGCTCGAGCGGCGCTAAGAGGGTAGACGGGGAAAACATGAGAGTTAGGCGTGCACAGTCTGAATGGGGTGGTCAGCGTAGCGAATGCATAGTGGGCAGCGAAGGTCGAGAGGGATATTGGAAGCAAGGGTTCTGCACCGCGTAATGATGAGGGTGCCACACTAGTATGAAAATAAAACAAAGTGTCAATACGTGTAAGCTTCAAATGCCTTTCGCCAAGTTCCGTTTCGCGCCGAGCCGTTTTATGCGCTCAGATACATGGGAAAAACATTTCTGGGAAAGTCTTGGCTGTTCATCTCTCAACAGCTGCAGAAGCAGCATCTCAGGGTGGGATGGCTACATCACTCGCGGTCCGTCCTACGCTTCAGCGTTATCCTGTGACACTCAATGTCAACGCGTCCGGTCTCTTCATCGAACCTGGGCCGCCAAGACCATTCCAGTTGCGGTACCTTGTAGCCCATAGTGGCCTTCAAATTCTCAATATGCTTATCACCGTTGCTACCCCACTGCCACAGTTCATGGATCTCGACGATAGCCTCGCGTTGCCTCTTGTTCAAACGATCAAGCCAGAGACTTGCACTGTTAAGATGGTGAACCGAGAACTTGCTCGTGTAGACTGGGGATAGGGGATCGGAAGTCAGCGAATAATTGTATATATTGACGTTGTGGATTAAAAGGGCCCGGAGTCGGAGTCTACGCACCGATGGTAGCTGCCTTGGAATATATCTGGCGGCTTACGCGAAGGAGGTGGACGGCCATCTTGTCTCGACTGGCTGCGCATAGGCGGCGCGTCACATGGATGCGATCGCTTCCACTGCGCGGCTGGAGCGCGTACGCGTAAATCGCGTTGTGGATCTCGGATGGTAGACGAAGGAGGGGTGAATTTATGGCGTTGGCTTGGACTCTGAAACATGTGAGACGAGTGGGGTTTCCAGAAGGTGAAGCTGGGCTTACACGTGCACGAGGCGGTCTGGTGTCTTGAGCTCGCTCGCTCCGTTGTTGAATTTCTCTAGGTAGCCGAGCTCGAGGAGGTGCTGCAATTGCTGCATTGGCGTTAGTGCCATAAGGGCGGTTATGTGATTTGGTCGACTCTGGTTATTTTGTTGTAGGCAAGTCGAGACGGTGGGCATTGATGGAGAAACCGTTGTTTTACTATGTTGTTTATGTACTGGCACGTCATTTGTGTGGGAGCTTGAAAGCGAAAGTTTAGGTTCCACGAGTGAGGACGTGATTGTACGGGACCGGAACCAACTTTAATTCCTTTGCCCATGTGTGATGTCTGTCTTTAATGAGTTAGAGAGGCACTGGCACCAATTATTCAGGTCACCGAAATGCCAGATAAATGAAAATAGTGAGCCGAGGGAAAAGAAAAATCATGATATCCCAGGCTTCTTTAAATTGTAAGATCGATGTCATTATGAAGATATGTGACAGTTGTATTAGCTTGCGGCCGTGAAACATTGCTGCGAACATCACACACTGGCAGCTTTTACATATATCCCCTCTCCACTGCCCCTGGTTATAACATGTGCCGCCTTGTGTGTTCCTTACGAAGCATACCTAAGTATAGTCTCAACCTTCGCTAGGCCATCTGAAGCTTACGAATCTCGCCCAGCACAATCGACATGTCCATCAGAGTCCAACCCATTAATTTGTTGGCATCATCGTAGGATCCCCTAATTCGATTAGTCTACTCTCCTGACATTGGCCCTAGTAGTAACTTACACAACTTCGACATGAAGACTCGGGTTCGCCTTTTGCAAGATCTCCATTGAATCCTGTATACTCTCCAGTCCCACTCGATACCATTGAGACGCAGAGTCCGTCTCCGTAAGTGGAACTGGCTTGTTGTCTCGGTAGATAGGAGTCCAATATTCCACCTGTAACATTACTGTTTCAAGTCCAGGCAACCATTTTGCGAGATTGGTCCCCCTGAACCATGCCTGTGCTTGGAACGTGTACGGTGCAATAGTTCGAACGGCATCCAATTGCGCCTTTTTACGACCTTGACACCACTCTGGGAACGAGTCTCTATTATAGAAGCCGAAAATATTATAAGAGTAGGCTAAAGATTCGGGTAAGAAGTTAGTTTGCTTCTTGATCATAAGGATGAGGATGTCTATGTATCAATGGAGATTTCTAAGACAGTCCACTATGTCTCTCAAAAATTGCCACTTAACATAGACTTGGTATCCTGGGTGTACGTACGGATTGTAGGTGCCTCATGATATATCTGTCGGCAGACCTCGAGAACACCAAGGAGCATTCGCACATTGGTACTCGGACCCGATCTTAAGGCAAATGCTCCGCGTGGCGTACCACGTCTTTTATGTATATCAATGATGTTACCACCAAGTGCAAACTCAAAAATTCTATTACGGATCTCAGCTGGGAGCCGTAGAAGTGGTGTTTCCGCGTTCCTCTTCGTACTAAAACCTTCATATCAGCCGCGTTACCCAAGACAACAGTCGTGTATATTTTTAGATTACACTTACATTGGCACCATTTCGGATGGCGTTCTGAGAAGAGATACTAGACCATTCTTCAAGTGGTAAACACGCTTCTTGCGCTTCGGGTTGGCCTTGGGCGGGTCTTCGACCGCACGTCGCTTGCGGAGGTTGTGATCATGCGTCATCTTGGTAGGTTGTGCGCAGTCTCGGGGCTGATGAATACTCTGGTTAAGATCTTATTGTAATCGAGTGGGTTGATATGTGGGGATAATGGGAGTGAAAGCCAAAGAAAGCGTTGCTGCTACCAGCTCTAGTGACTTGAATGTGCAGTGCAGTAACGACCTTCACTCACTACCAAGCCTTGACATAGGGAGATGATACACTATATTAAGTACTCCCAAAGCTTTCACGACCCTTGTGTAAGTGTAGCTTGGGCTTAGCGCTAGAACTCAGGATTGATGGGCGGATGCGCCTCCATAATAATCAGATGTTTATGCCTTGTTGAATAAATGCTCTCGTTCGTTACCTATCACTGAAGTCCATTATGGCTGATCACTCGAGACACCAGCTCGACACGAGATAGTCCTCTGAGCCCGAAACTTCTGTTCCCATGTATACCGGCAGTTCACGAATAGTGTACCATGTCCTTACTGACTTAGGTTGTGTTGGGGATACAGTAATCGCGATTCTGAGACGATCCCTACCCCAAGAACCGCTACCAAGGAAGAACTGCTAATATGAGAGCTGAATGTGTTTGACGATAGCATCCTTGATCGCTGGGATTGATATTGGTACAAGGACCCAACCTTCATCTTTGATATGCTTGTCGGCTCTAGATTTACGTTAGTATAATAAGGGAAGAGTGTGTCCGACTCGCATACTTGACTTTGATATCGACGCGCCGATGTTCGGTTGTGTCGAGACAGTCGAAAGCATCTTCGAGCCAACGACGCGAATGATATTCGATAACCGATAAATGCGAGTACCTTGGAATCGTGAGGACGATAGTCTGTAAGTCTGGGAGCAGCTTCGTAAATGCTTCCTTGGTCGTCCGCCTCTTCATGGGGTAATCATAGATCAACTCGATCTGCCTGACAGCATTTTTCTGGGCTCCGCTGCGTCCTTTGTACCATTTCATGAAGTGGTTACGCTGTGTAAAGGCGAATGAGTTTTGACTATAGATTATAGTAGCTGCGTCATGATGAGTTTGTCGGCAGACATGCAGCAGAGTGCAGATATCTTCCAAGGCCGCACGATCCACCTGATAGCAGTTGCCGACAATGCTCTTGCCAGACGGTTCGCCGTTCACGTATCTGATGTTGATCCGATGGTTGCAAATGACGTTCTGATATACCATGTTACGGAGCTCCCCTGGCAATCGAAGAAGTGGAGAGATCTTCGAATTATCCTCAGTCCTAAGGAATCAAGTCAGTAGACGCTCACGAGTTATTGTGTTGGAGGTTCGTCACACATCAAGGCTTGTTGAGAGAGTGCGGAATGATTTTGCTGTGTGAACGACAACAATTGGTCATCACTCTTGCATCCCAAGCGTGCAGTGCGCTTATTTGCAGGCTCCGTCGCAGGCAGATCTCTCATGGGTCGCTTGCCTGGATCATGTTGGAGCGACATGACGAGGGTGCTGTGGTGTACGGAAGATGGAGGTCGCTGGGTGGTGAGGTGTTGAGGTGTTGACGGGCGACATTTCAAGAGGGCAGGAACGCCTCGCAGCCCTTATCGTTCCTCTCACCTCATCTTTCACCCACTCATCTGGAAAGTGTCACGCTGGGTTTTCAAAGCAAAGTCATCGTATAAGCACTTTTTCCATGAGTAAGAGGTCTAGAATGAATCTTTACTTTCCAGTCCACCTCTTCTCCGCGTACCTAAACACCGGAAACGCGAGACCACAGAACGCAGCAGTCAACTCATGCCCGATATTTCCGCCTTTCTTCCCAATCAATCCTGCAAGAGGCCCAGTGTACCATGCCACTTTCATACCTAGCGCTGCTCCGAGGAAACCAAAGCCAAATGCTGCAATGGCGCCCCAGCCGAATGGTAACAGTGCCGAGTTACCCCAAGCGTCCCAGTTGTAGTTGGACCATCGCGAGCGA
This sequence comes from Lophiostoma macrostomum CBS 122681, assembly GCA_010405375.1. NCBI lineage: Eukaryota > Fungi > Ascomycota > Dothideomycetes > Pleosporales > Lophiostomataceae > Lophiostoma > Lophiostoma macrostomum. Next base: position 153,175 of record MU004288.1, read on the forward strand.
CGGAAGATGATGTGTTCTTCGATAATGACGATGAGATGAACAATGGTCCAGTACCCAATAATAGAGAGGAAGGTCTGGAGTGTGTCCTTGAAGAATGCGGCGGCACAGCAGCCCACTGTGATCGCTGCAACGTATCCAAATGTGACAAAAGCTATGCGCGGGACGCGAATGGCCCAGGGTCCGAAGTTTTGAGCGTGGATGGCAAAGGAATAGTTGTTTGGAATGTTGTTCTTGGACTCGTTAGTTGATACGTTGCTTAAGATTGCTAGGCACAGGATTGCTACTCACCGGGATCGAGCTAAGACCTGCGAGAACAAGTAGGAACTTGCCAAAACCACCAGCAGGTAGCAGTGCCATCTTCAATGGGCCACCGACACCGGCATCCAGATAGGCAGCTTTCCAGGACGGGTTGACTTCTGTGCCAGTGAAGAGAGCGGCTCCTAGAATCTGAACTAGGATAGTCGGAATCGTGATGCCAATGTATGTTGCAGTGAAGATCTTATACCGAGGCGTGCTGACTGGCATCTTGACATTGTAATCTGCGGCGCAATTGATCCATGATACTGCAAAGGAGAAGATGGCCGCGATAAAAGACAGCGCCGCAGCAGCTCCGTTGGCGCCAGTTGGTGACTTGATAGCATTTCCATCCAGATGCTTTGATCCTGTCCCAGCGGCGACGCACCAAACAATGAAGGGAGGAATCCAGAGGAAAGCATCCAGGCGGTGTATCCAGGTTATGCCCAAGGCGCAGATGATCCAGACAGTGGTGCAGATGATAATGACTCCTGCCCATTGAGGACATTTGCCATCGGAAAGAGCATAGAGGACTGATGCTCCTGAGATCGAGTTGATGGCGTTCCAGCCCGTTGTGCTGATCATAGAGAAGACAACCACCAGAAGATTGCCCCAATATCCGAACGAGTACCTAGAGAAGGTCGTCATCCGGAGCCCGGTGAGACCAAACGTGGCAGTCCAGGCTGGGAGCAGGCAAGCGAACACATTGACTACCAAGACTATCGGTTGGAGTAAAAGGTTAGTAAAAGCGATTATGGACGCAAGAAAGGACCTGGATGCCATCTGCTGGGTATTCAACTTACTTATGGCGAAGCAATCCCAGAAGGCTAAACCCATTGAGCCTCCTACCATACCCGTGCTTAAAGTTGCGACGGCCATATTGGCGCTCAGCCTACCCAATGTCAGTACTTTGGTAAGACATGTATACATGTAGTACATGACCCCTTTGCGCATTGGAAAGCGTGTGGGGGTATATGACAGAGTACTCACCAGAAAGTGCAGGCATTCCATACTTTAGATGAACTCTGAGCTCTCTCTTCATCAGTCACCCGCTGAATGCCACCGGTCTCGACGGACAGTTTCTTTAACCAGAGAGTAAAACCTGAGATACCAGAGGGCTTAATGAGGGAGCCCTCGTGCAGTTCCTCATCGTTGGAGGGAGGCTCCATCGGTTGTGCTTGCTTCAGGTTCATTTCCGAGTCGATCGTGAAAGCGCTTTTTGAGTCCATGGCTCTGAGTTGTGTTGAATTGAGGACGCATAGCGAACTCTGGGAATTATTATATGTTCTTCCATGAGAGTTGAGTTGTTTGAGCTGGTCGCGCAATAATGTCGTGCTCGCATAGCGAGACCTTGTCACCGCGGTATGCCGTGGGTTGATGCGTCGATCTCGGTGCCAGCCCCGCGGCATGCCGGTGCACCGCGGCTGATACCCAAACGGCTTACCGCGGTGATCTGCCATCAGCGAGCGCCTGGAGAGATGAATTCTGGGTATAAGTGTCGAGTGGCTTAATGCTGCAAGACAAGACAACATTGAAACAAGCTCCTTCAGCATCAATTCATCTACACCCTCAAGCAACCTGCCCGAAGATAACCAGACAGCAATGGAGCAAAGTACTTTGGCGCGCAGAGGTCTTGGACTGCGTGGGGTGGACGTTGACAAAGTCTCCCCTGGTTATACTCTGTTTGCCCACCTCACCAGCCCAGGCACGGTCAAGCTCGTCGACAATCAGGGAAAAGAAGTGCATCGCTGGGACCTGCCGTATCGTCCAGGACGACACGCCCAGATCCTTAAGAACGGGAATCTAGCCTACAATGGTGTACATCCAGACGCACCTCGTTTATTTCCACTCTGGCAGAAATATCGGGGCGGCGTAATGATGGAAGTCGATCCAAGCGGTGCTGTGGTCAGGGAACATCGAGACCCATACGCACATCATGATCAACACCATCTCGATAACGGGGAGCTCCTATACACGACTGTCGAAGGCCTTGGAACCGAAAGTGGGGCTACTGTTCTGGGCGGCATCCCTGGCAGTGAGGCCCCAGATGGGAAAGTTTATGCAGACTGCATCAAGCATGTCTCTCAATCTGGCGACGTCCTCTGGTCTTGGAAAGCTAGTGACCATCTCGACAGAGATAGATTTGCACTCCAACCTCATTATCCTCGAGAGCATTGGTATGTTGTGGCCTCTTCCTTACAGAGAACGTAGCTAATGTGTGTTGAGGCCTTTGATCAATTCCGTATACCCATTACAGGACGGCAATATCCTGGCTTCATTGCGGAGCGTATCGGCGGTGGTCATCATTTCTCGGGAAACCGGCAAGATCATCTGGCATCTTGATTCCACTGTCGTAGCACAGCAACACTGTGCGAGCGAATTGGACAATGGAGATATTCTCATCTTCGACAATGGAACGTTTCGGCATCACGAGAGCGCGACATACTCTCGTGTGATACAGGTAGCTCGGCAAGACAAGTCAATACAGTGGGAGTATCGCGATCCCCACCCGATGACGTTCTTTACGCCATTCATGGGAGGAGCTCAGCGACTGTTGAATGGTAATACTCTCATTACGGAGGCGGCATTCGGGAGAATATTTGAAGTGACGGAACAAGGAGCCATCGTGTGGGAATACATCAATCCAGACTTCGCCGATTACAGCGGGCTGGACGCAAGAGAAATCGAAGGCTACTTCGGTTATCCTGCAAATGCTCTTTTCCGCGCATACAAGTATAGCCCGGAGCAGATACCGTGGTTACATCCTAATTAAGACGTGGGCGTTTGCGATAGAAGTCAGCCGTTTTGTGTAAAATGATACCTCTTGTTCAAATGGCATCTCATTAGGTGCGCCTTTGCTGAGTTTGATAAGTTGATCATCCTTAACGCGACCCTCTTCCAATCGGTGTTTGCGACGTGACTATGAGATATCTGCCGCGACTAAGTCCCCTAAGATATTGGCTGAAAGTCAGGTAGCATGGCTCCGTTATAAGTATCGAATGGATTCCCAAATAGTTCAGGGAAAAGCTGGGCAAAGTCCTCCTGGATAGTCGGGTCGACATCAGCATAGGATGTGCTAGGACTTGGGCCCGAATCTGGCCGGAGCTTTTTGTGAAACGCGGCGACGACATCTCCCATGGTATGAGCGACGTGACACGGTAAGCCTATCGCATGGAGCCACGAAACCAAAGCTAGGATAAGGCCGTCTAGTCGGTGAAGGTCCTGGCTTAACGACAATTGCTCTTCGTAATTATGCAGTAGGCGACATAGAGTGACGGCTGCGAAGCTTATCATATGGTAGATGTGATCGCTCAAGTAACTTATGCGCTCGTCACTGGTTTCCATTGCAAGGTTGATAATGGATGTGGACAGCCGCACCATTTCCGCTAAGAGTGACTCTCGGACTGCCGCAGAGCGAGACTTTACAGACAGGTCATAGATTAGCAGTTGGGCAAAATAAAATCCCATTTGCACAAATTGCGACCGCGGCTGCTCTAAGAATATGTTAATGTGAGCTCGATCAACATGTAGAGCATTTTCCGCACCAAAGAGCCATTTCCACTCCTGCTTCCAGGTATGTAAAGAAGTTTGCGCTTTAGGGAGTTCAATAGAGGAACTGCAAGTCTCGTAAATGATCCAGTACAAATAAACCTCTGAGACCATTCGGGACTCGAAGTTCGTTGCACCATCAATGGTTCGGAATCGGTCTGTTCCTAGTATGAGATGACACCGTTCAATGTCTTTGCGGGACAAAACTGCTTTCCGCCGAGTCCCAACGCAATAACTATAGTTTTAGTGGAGGGCCATCATGAATCGCAAGCTTGACCTACTGAAGATGCACCAAACATAAGTGATTCCATATACATAAATGCTTTAGCTCAGAGGTGTCCAGTGTTGGTTGATAGCTGCTCAGAGTGAAGTCGAACATCCCACTAGCGGTGCTGTGCTGCAGAGCAAACCCACTGATCAGCCAACTGTCGAAGGCCATGGGGACTTGGGCAATCGTTGTAGACCACATGCTAAGTACTAGAGTGGCTTGGAAAAACTCCAGTGGCTGCGGCACGCTCAATAAGGCTGCCGATAATTCTTCCTTTGCAGCTTTCAGTAGCCTTGGAATGAGCAGTGAGCTCAGCTTGTGCGTAGTGTGCCTCAGAGCCACCAAGCAACAGGCACAGAGCAAGAGCGGAGACCTCCGTACCTGTTCTGAAAGTGATGATGTTGAGGGAAGATCGAAGTGAATCCATCGGCCGTAGTGTTTTTGAAACATTTCTAATAGAGAGTGGACATCATGTTCTGCAATCAGGCCTTTTGAGATTATATCATCTGAGGGAACTCGCAAAGAAGGTATTGCAGCTCCCTCTGCCACTGGCTGGAAACCAGACTGTGCGGCTGCATCGCGGAGAACGACAAGAGGAGCGGCTGCTTCTTCCGAATCTCTAGGCTCTCTTCTATTGTAGATGACCTCTGGTTGATCATCACCAGACGATCTATCGAGACCCGCCGGCTCGAGACCGACTCGTCCAGATTCTAGGTCATCCAGTCGTTTTGATAGGGATCGCACAATGGTCTCAAGGTCAAGAATTCTACGATATTATCAGCATTCGACCTGTTGACGGCCAGTTCCGCCTTTTGCCCCTTTCCCAAAAGTATACAAGGCCTCGCAATAGAATCTCGAGAGGTAAAGGCGGTTCGCTGTGGGATGCAAAGCTGGCGGCAGTTGACATCTGGAGAATTACCTTGCATCGTGGTTGGGCTGGCTTTGGTCGCCATCACGGCCTATCCAAGCCACTTCGAGGCAGGAGCGCTGTGAGGAAGGACTAGAGTATAACGAACATGCTTGTCCCAGTCGCTCACAGCGTAGACACGCTGTACCATTCACTGAATCATAGCATCGAGTTTTCTGTTTCCTACATGCGGTGCACGCCTTCGAAGCTCGGCCACGATCAGGAGGCATAGGCAGACTCTGACTAGGATGCTTACGTTCCCTTCAACATGGCGTGCGAATGGTGAGTCGTATCGGAGGCACAGCAAGATGCCGTGGGCTGATGGAAGGCTCGATGGAAGAGGTCGCACGTGGGTCGGTAGGTTGATGACCCGCACCGATCCTTCAAAATGCGCCAAGAGGAGCGACTTCGCCCCCAAAATCTACAGTAGGACTTTTCGTCTCTTCAGCACCCTTAATCCAACCTCCTGCATTTTGCCCATCTGCTTGATCGAGCCCACGGAATCCTCGCGGACGGGTAGCTTTTCCGCAACGCGGGGGTGGAGGAATACAAGAAGCCACTCAAAACGACAGCTTTAGGCCCCCATTTTCGCCAAGAATGTCGAACCAAGCCGCCTCGCCCCTTCTTGGCAGAGGCTTACCATTCTCGGGCATTACAAAACGAAGCTCGAGAACATCATTTAATGAGCTTGCCCCTGCATCTAGAACCGAGATGGAGTCTCCAACACGAAGCCGAAGTGGACAAGCAAGTTGATTTTTGATTCTTCGCGTGTAGCTTACTTCGTAATGTATACAACAGTACCGCTAGACGCTCATGGCACACCGGATGGCACCGACGGTGACCACGTTGTGGCAGCAAGCCGAGCCGCGACTTTATTTAGACGACATCAAGAAGGACGCACCTAGCGTCGGCAATCCTCACCCCTGATATTAAATTATCCCCGCTGGCCTCAGCGACTATCAGCGACCTTGCTAAGAAAGGAAAAGACAATAATCAGCAGACTCCACACCGTCCTTTACAGATCACCTGTGGGACCTGGGTGATGGCTTTGAAGCACGGGGAAGATGGAAATCTCTCATCTGTGTCGCGTACTTCCATCCTCCGGACGGCGAAATTTCTAAAGTTCGAGGAAGCTTTAGTAGTGAGGCTCTGGCGGTGCGGCTCACCGACCCATGCAGTTCCTCAACTTCGGTCTCGTGCGCCGAGCCCGGCTGTGTCGGCCCCTTCGCATCCCAGCTGTGATGTACGCCATCGTTTGGTAATCTTCTGCCAGATGTTATGAACAGTAGGCGAGGGTCAGACGAGGCTGATCAGCTATTCAGCTCCTTGAGTCATCATAGCCCGTATCACAACACATCGACGGAGGGACGCAATGGCAAAAAGAACTCAAAGCATTCTCCGCGCAACTGTCGCTCTGATCCCACGGGTCGGTACAAATACATAGAGCTTTTGCCAGCTGTACAGTACTGTACAGTACGCTCTGGGTCAACATGGCCAGATTCCAACAGTCTCACAAGCGCTCAGAGTGGGGGTTGCTCGGTACGTTGTGGAGAACGTGCTCAGATGGAACAAATCAAGCCATTGACTAAAGTTATACCATGTTGGTGCATACAGGGATTATGAGGCCGTTCGTACGATACGGGGGACGTGCAGTATGTAAGGCCAGAGCTAGGTCTCCCATCTAGGCCCAAGACTGCGATATCCCGTCGTATTTGTGCCCGGCTTACTGAACTATGCCGTCCTTGGAGCCATAGCCTTTGATGTTCGGTGGCGGAGACCATGGCGTTCCGCAGCCTTTGAACCTAGCTTTGGGGGTATGTGCATCTGAGAGAGCGTCCTCTTAGCCAACGCATACCACCTCCTCTTACATTCGCTGCCAGCGTCCGTCAACTGTGGTCTCCTCACTGCTACGCCGAACAGCGCTCACAAGGTCACTCCGTCTGGGATCGTCAAAATGACGGAGAACACCAGGTACGTTTACAAGCGACACGGTCCCCAACATATCTGGCGCTGACCTTCTTTGAAGTCACATGGCGGGTCAAGGGGACATAGACCGGAGCCTCAGCCCTGGTGTAAGTGAGGTAGACAGCCATTGGAGTCCTTCACAGAGGCATACGGAGCCGAGCGAACTGGGTTATACTGCCAACAAGTCTCCTGCCGCAACCCACGATGGGTTCTCCAGCCCTCCGTAAGACCCCTCTACTGATGGACATACCATTACAGCTAACCAAGAGTGAAGACCGCCTGCGTTCCATGATTCGCCGATTCCCGTGAACGTGCATGATAACGCTTACAACAATGTATATCACGACTCACCGGAAGTGGCTCACACAGGCTCCATGCCCATCAAGGATGCGTCGTACCATAAAAATGCATCTCCTACTGACTACGGTTCGGCACCCGAGGTCGTTGCGAACCCCTACAATGGTTACTTCAATCAGCACGGCCAACAGTACGATCAGAATTACCATGGCCAGCACATGTCCCCAAACTCAACCGGGACACCATTTTCCCCTAATGCACCACCATACACAGCGGTGCCTACGAAAGAGGAACACGAAGCACAAGTCGAACCTGTAGCACCAAAAGAGGAAAAGCGGACATGTGGCATGAAGAAGCGCACTTTCATGATCGTTCTCATTGCACTTATCCTACTCCTCGTGCTGGGTATTGCCTTGGGTGTGGGTCTCGGAGTTGGATTGAAGAAGAAATCATCATCCTCGACTGCTGCCAATGCTGATCCGTTCTGTGTTGCGCAACCGGAACTCTGCATTGGTGGATCGCTTGATCAAGCCTATTTCTCAAAGAAGGGAGCTTTCAACGGGTCCGGGATTGCGTTGGCTGGCGAGTCCTGGAACAAGGGTCAAAAGAGGATCTTCACGCTTTACTTCCAACACTGGAGCGGAGACATCAGATATATGACCTATGACACAAACCAGAACTGGGGTGGAGGTTCGTCATCTGAAACGGTAGCTTCAGACGCAAAGAATGCCACTCCGATATCAGCCGTGGCGTACACGTCGAACGACACGCAATACGTAAGTGTCAGATCATGGGTTTAACAAGGCCGCACACACTGACTTTCGTGACATATAGTTCCATTTGTTCTATATCAACAAAGACAACAACCTGGCGCAGAGGACACAAGATAATGTTACCGGTCTCTGGTCCCAAGGCTTGATTGGCAAGCTCAACCTTCCAGTGTATGACAGCCCCAGCGTTGGTCTGCAAGCTTGTTACAAGGGCAACTTCTACGGCGACGCTGATACTCATCTGTTCCCGGGTGCGAATGGAAACAACCAAACTCTCAACAACACCGAGAATGGTATGAATATCTGGTATGCCACAGACGATTCTACGTTTCAACAGTATACCTGGTATCCTGGGCAAGATCAATGGCAAGAGGTCGACAAATGGCAGGGCAAAAACACGCATGCCGGTGTAGGCTGTTATTCCTGGGATCAGTGGTCGACCTCAACATATACCATGATGGTCAACAAGGACAACAATACTGAATTCTGGTGGAAAGATACCAATTCGACTGAGCAATCAACCAGTTCCCACCCAATCAATTCCTGGAACAACGCGTCTATCGGAGCGATTGATGGAGTGTATCCGGCAACGTCCATGGGTTACACAACGTTCTTCTACACACAAATGGCCGACAAATCTATCAAGGGCTACAACATTTCGTATGAATCCGAGAACACGCACGTGGTCGATGAAAACACCTTCACAATCACCAATCCTGGAGGCCCTGCATATGGTCTCGGAGGAACCCACATGACCTGCACGGCATATGCCATGACGGACGATAAAGGCAACACGAAATGGGACAGTTTGTACGTCTTTTACCAGACTGCGGGAGACGACATCACTGCTTTCACCAGGAACATCGACGGCGGTCAATGGAGCTCAGGTGCTCTCACCATCCCAGATGACTGAATAATGACTGGGGCCGCTCGTTCGATTACGCTATCTTAATACTATCGCTTCCTGTAGATGTTCGGCGTCTGGGCCGGCTTTTCTTGTTGTTGTATGCGCCTGTATAGAGGCAACGCAAAATTGATCGCTGCTTGTGATGCGCCGATGATACCTGACCTGAGTATTTCTTTTATTCTACCATAGATACCTCTTTCGTCTTCAATGTATAACTTTTATGTCTTCACATCGAACAGTCCAATCTGCACTCACGCGTCTTCTGTCCGTGTACCGCAACGTGCTACTGCACATTCACGTCAGTATTCTCGTAGTCAATAAATCGCTTCTCATCAATGCCTCCATATCATGCCCTCTCTTCGTTTTCTCTCCCACACTTCCTCCATGCCGTAGACCCAAACAACCGTCAGTCTAGACAAGTTGTCGCTACAAGCCAACTAGCCCTAACCATCAACAGCTCACCATGGATGACGACCTCCAGTCCCGCCTCGCCGCCCTAGAAGCCACCGCGCAACAAAACGCAGACGTAATCGCCAACCTGCAGACCGAAATCACAGGCCTCAAGCAGCAGAATGTAGAAGACGAGAAGACGCTGTCGATGCTGCGAGCCTCGAGCCTCATAACAACACTTGGACATTCAGCCTCAGCCTCAGACGCGAAATCGGACTCGGACTCAGACCCGACCTCAGATTTTTTTTCAACTCACACAGACGAGCAAGACGCACAGATAATAACCTCCGAGAGCATTGAAGAAACTACGAAATTCAGATTCGGCCCCTCGTTTTCTTCGTTAACTGGGCCTTCTAATACCCGCCCACAATATGCCGTACATGTAGATGTGCACCCAAACCCTGACCCAAACAACAACCACTCCCCCACCTCAATCCCCGTCCCCGCGCCCAACATCCTCAGCCCCTCCCCCCCCCCCACAACCCACCAGGACTATACTCTTCCCACCGCCCTCCACCCCTGCACCCCTGGACCACCGCCTCCTCCCTAACGCTGAATTTCTGCATAAAGAGAGAAAGGAGCGAAGTCCTCGAGATACCGATGCCAGTCGAAGTCTTGGCAGATGTGTTGCGTGGGCTGTTGGAGGAGCGGGGGTGGACGGAGGGGGTGGGTAGGAGGGGGTGGATGGGTGGGTTGCTAGGCCGATGGTTAGGGTTGAGGAGTGGGGCGAGTAGGTTGGTTGGGGGTTTGGGAGGTTGTAGTGTAAGGAAGGGGATGAGAGAGTGTGGACGAGAAGGTGTAGGGGGTGTAGAGGGAACAGAGGACAGGACAGAAAGGGAATGGGATGGGATGGGAGGGGAGGGGAGTAAACAGAGAGTGGAGAAGAGAAAAGAAGAGAATGGATGTGTGCAGGAGGCCAAGACATCGGGCTATGTGCTACTAATATATGGTGGGAATCTCTGATCTATTGTGCGATTGTCTAATGTGTGATAATACAACCCAACCCTACCATCCCTGCAATGCCGGTGCCTCCGCCGCTCGCTATGCATGCGCAATGAAATCTAGCGTTCACCAGACCAATCACCCAATTCGCTACCATCGTTTCGTAAACATCGTGAGTCGCAGCCAAGCAATGGGGTATCTATGCTATTACATGATGGTCTTTATCTTGTTGATATACGCGCTCAGCGTGCGTGTACCGTAGAGTGCGGACGACGGGCCTTCAATGTTACCGTCTTCACTCTGTGTCTCCGTCTGCGTCTGCGCGACGGGCGTTGCCTGGATGGGGGCGCTTCTCTTCTTCTTCCTCAGCCTGAATGTCATCTCTTCCAATACGCGAGGGCCATAAAGCGCGGAAGACGGGCCTTCGTAGCGCAGGATGGCGTCTTCGTTCTCTGCTCGAGAAAGTGTCTGCGTCCTGGCAAGGCGTCCAGTCTCATCCTCGGGGGGCCCCTGTTTTTGGGACCTCAGCGGTTCCCCGTGCCTTCTGACGACGCCCTCGGCATCCCACCTCCCCTCATATCTCTCCTGCAGTACCCGCAGCTTGCTGTAAAAGACATCATCGTCAACTGTCAACATTGTCAGTACAAGTCACTCATGGCTGCTAGGTATGTGGAGACGACTTACCATACGCGCCCTTGAGCCATCGCTCTCCCTTTTGTGCATCGAATGCTCGCCTGGCGTGCAATACTCTCCGGTTATCAAAGATGACGCACTCGCCCTCTTCGAGCCTGTACTCGTATAGATTCTCCTCTGCGCTGAGTAGCTTTTCGAATGCATTTGCTGCCTCCAGGTAGTAGCGTAAATGGGGTCGGTTCTCTCCGCCGATGCGCGCTTCAAAAGGTCCTTGGAAGGGTGGCGACCAGTTCACATGTTTGATTGCGATGTTGCTCGGCTCGCTGTATTTTGGGTACGGGAAGAGATCGATGGTGGGGCGGTTGAAGTGGTAGTGGTAGTTTTCATGATGGTAATGGTACGTTACTGGGAAGTTGCAGAGATGGCGGAAGAGGAAGGGCTTCATGCGATGCAGCTGGGTGGCGGCGTGGAAAGAGTCGCTGAAGAAGGATTCGCCGCGTGGTGCTCGGGCACGGAGCGAGTGGAGGAGTTGGAGATGGGGCGGGTTCGAGGTGTAGAGGAGGTCCATGTGCAGACCCAGGAAGACATTGGTGTAAGCGATATTCTCGGCCTTGGGCTTCGACTTGACGTCCCATGTTCGGCCGTAGAATGTATCCTTCAAATTGCCAATTCGGTTCGCTATCTGGACGACGGACTCTTCAGACTCTGGGACGTTGTTGAGGAAGAGCAGGCCGTATTTGTGCAGGTGGGTAAGGGCGTCAAACAGCACCTCGTCCTCAGCCATGTACTTCCTGTAGTCCAGCCACTTGTTGTGCTTGGTGATCTTGTCCTTGTCCCAGAGCACTCTCTCGTTGTGGCGCACAGCTCCTCGCAGCTCCGACTCGGTGTTCAGTGCCCGCTGCAGCCAGCCAAACGAGTGCCTTGTGCGGTGCTCGGGCCCGTATCCAGGTACGTCTTTCTGCCAGGCGACCTCTAGCATCAGCCCCTTCTCGTCGTCTTCTACCGTCGTGCAGGTGCCTTCGAGGTCCAAGGGAATATCGGACGTCTGGAACAGCTTCTGCTTGCTGTCTGGGTCGACGCATTGCGGGCAGGCGCACGAGTCTCGCAGGAAGACGGTGTCGAAGGTCCGCGGGTCGCCGTCGATGTTCACTGCGACGTGTTTGGCGGGCTTGCCGTCCGGCTGGCCCTCGTTCGAAGCATCGTGGACGAGGAGCTCTGGCTGCGGCGCTGCCTCGGTTGCGGGGGACTGCCTGCTCCACGACGCACCCCAGAGCTGTCGGAAGGGCGCTCTGCTCTGGCGGCGCAGGACATTTCGTGCGTGGTGGTTGACCGTGTCAGCCCGCGTCGCGCGGCGGATGAGAGCGCGCAGGGGAGCCGTCGCGGTCAGATTGAGGGCCATGGCTCAGGCTTCAGCGAGGGGTCCTGAACGCTGCTGCTTCGCGGGGCAGGCCGCCATGCCAAATACCACATCGTTCTCAGAGCCCGACCGGCGGAATATATCCGAGGACAAACACCACCCGTTCCGCCGGCTGCTGCTCCAGTCCTCGTTGCTGCTGGCCTGACCCACAATCGCGCCCTTGGACGGAAGATCTGGGTCCGAGACGCTGTGTGCCAACGTGCTCCATCGTGAGGCCCTGGGCGCATGTCTGGCGGAGTCGCCCAGCTCAAGGATGAGGTAGGGGGTTACCCCTCGACTGGGAGCATTCACGGAAAACACTGGCTGACGAAGGATTGATTCTTCAGGGCTCGCAGCGACAGGTAGTCGTCGCTGGTGCCGTTGCTGGTCTTGTCTCGCGGTATGCGCGCCCTTTCCTGCAGCTGTACGAATACCCCTTGACCGCGTTTGCAGCTTCGTGATAGCTCCCCTCGACGTCATCAAGATCCGCCTACAACTCCAAATCCACTCGCTCTCCGATCCGCTCAGCGTGACAAGTGTCGACGGACCCGTCTACAAAGGCACCCTGGGCACGCTCAAGCATATACTCCGCGAAGAGGGACTCACCGGGCTATGGAAGGGCAACATACCGGCCGAGGCCATGTACTTGGCCTATGGGAGTGTTCAGTTTTCGGCGTACACGTACATATCGCACCTGCTTGACACTCTGCCATACCAACTCCCTGGCCACGCCAATTCCTTTATCAGTGGTGCTGCTGCGGGTGCATGCGCCACCACCGCAACGTATCCGCTAGATCTGCTTCGGACGCGCTTCGCAGCCCAGGGGAAGGAACGCGTCTATGCCTCCATTGCCGCCTCTCTCAGACACATCGCAGAGCATGAAGGGCCTAGGGGCTTTTTCCGCGGCCTTGGAGCTGGAGTGAGCCAGATCGTCCCGTACATGGGTCTTTTCTTCGCCAGCTACGAAGGACTCAAGCCGGTGCTGGCAAGCTCGGGTGTCCCAATGCCCTTCGGCACATCAGACGCGGCTGCAGGAATCATTGCCAGCGTGCTCTCCAAGACCGCCGTCTATCCTCTCGACACAATTCGCAAGCGGCTGCAAGTGCAAGGACCGAATCGCCTGAAGTATGTTCATCGCAACATACCCATGTACACAGGCGTGCTGAGCACACTCGCGCACATCTGGAAACACGAAGGGAGGAGGGGCATGTACCGCGGATTGACTGTCAGCTTGCTGAAGGCTGCTCCGGCGAGTGCCGTTACCATGTGGACGTATGAAAGGGCCATGGGTGTGATGCTGAACATGGACCAGCCTCTAAAGGACGAGTGAGGATGATCCCCAATTTTAGACTTTTGGCATGCATAGCACGGCGTTCTGCATTTCCCATGGCGATCTTGTGCCTGGCACTGCATCTGAGACAGGATTAGACTTAAGAACAATGAGGTAAACCGAGCGATTGGTTCTGCGACTTGCTCTGTATGCTTTTGCTGTTTAGGGTTGGCTATGGCTTGCTTGCCCGATGAGCCAGCCAACCGGAGGGCTTGCCACCTCCGCAAAAACAAGGGCAGTTACAAATCGGCGGGATATCAACCCCAGATTCTTCGCATCCTCTCTTCGATCGCTTTTCAAACGCGCATGCGAGGCGTCCTGCACGCAAGCATCGGGATGAAGGCGCGAGTAATTGGTGCGGGGCGGGAGCAGGGAAGCTTTGCCGGCGTGGTGGAGTGACAGTTCGGGCCCAGTTCTCGAATTTTGACCGACCACGCTCCAACGACCTTCTGTCCCTTCCTCTGTGCGAGACCAGCTACACGATGAAGCGCAAGAGCGAGGCGTTCGTCAACGGCAAGGCGAAGAAGCGCGCCATTGCCGACGAGGAGGCGCATCAAAACTTTCGTGATGGTCTCTTCGGCAGCAACATCCTCGAGGGCTATACTTCCTACTACGCCGCGTCACAGCCGTAGGTATAATTACCATGTAGAGAATAGCAGCCACACCTAACGATATACATTGCAGCTACAAGCACGGTGTGATCCAAGATCTTGTCGACGATACTCTTCTCCGCAATGTGCGCAACGAAATTCGCGAGCACATTTCCTTTACGCCAAAAGAGACAGACATCTACAAGATCCACCAATCCGGCGACCTTGCGAATCTCGATGGCCTCGACGACTCCGCCCTCCGGCGCCTTCCATCGCTGCTCACTCTCCGCGACTCGCTGTACTCATCCGCCTTTCGCAAATACCTGTCTTCTGTAACAGGTTCAGGGCCATTGAGCGGGGTCAAGACCGACATGGCAGTGGTCAGTGGCATAAATGCATGCCAGGATGATAGGCACTAACGCTACTCTAGAATGTCTACACTCCAGGTTGCCATCTTCTGTGCCACGACGATGTGATAGGGAGCCGCCGCGTAAGCTGGATATTGTATCTTCTCAATCCCGACAAGGCCTGGAAGCCCGAGTGGGGTGGTGCTCTCCGTCTGTACCCAACTGAGATCCAGAAAACGCCTGCTGGTGACAAAGTAAGAGTTCCACAGCCCGACTTCACTGTATCCATTCCGCCTGCTTGGAACCAGCTCTCTTTCTTCACTGTACAGCCCGGTGAGAGCTTTCACGATGTCGAGGAGGTCTATCGACGGGACCAGGCTACGATGGACGAGGACGACCGTGGCCGTGTTCGCATGGCCATTAGTGGTTGGTTCCATATTCCCCAGGAGGGCGAGGATGGGTTTGAAGAAGGCTTGGAAGAGAAGCTGGCCCAACGAAGCTCCCTTGCCCAGTTGCAAGGTGGTAAAGCCGACGTCTTTGATGAGCCACAATCCCACTGGGAAGAGAATCCTCATTGGGACGACATCGATGACAATGACAACGACGAACTTTCTGCCGACGAAATCGACTTCCTAATCAAGTACATGAACCCGAACTATTTGACACCAGATACGGTCGAAGAGCTCGCTGGCATGTTCTCGGACGAGTCTTCATTGCGCCTTGCTGAGTTTCTTTCCCCCAAGTTCTCCGCACGCCTGCGCGAGTGGCTTGAAGCCAAGGATCACGAGGCCAGTCCGAGTCTTCCAGCAAATCCTTTCTACGCGACCTCGAAGGTAGGCGTTGCACGGCCTCCGCACAAGCAGCGCTATCTGTACCGCACAGCTGTCCAGCCTATCCCTACCACACCATATCCTGAAACGGATTCCATGACCCCGTATGACGATCTTGTCGACATACTGTTTCCTCACCCTGCTTTCACGAAGTGGATATCTCTTGTCACTGGCATCACACTCACAAAGAGCAACATCTATGCGCGCCGCTTCAGACGTGGGCTAGATTACACGCTCGCAACAGCCTACGAAGAAGAAGATCCACAACTCGAAGTGTGCTTAGGTATCACACCGACTAAAGGCTGGGGTGACGAGGAAGAGGAGACAGACGATACCGGTGCAGGGGCACAGGATAACAGAGACGGGTCAAGATCGAGTAAGACGAATGGAAAGGGACCGTCTGAGCCTGCTAAACCCGAAGAGGAGATTGGAGGTTACGAAATGTACATGGCAGGCGAAGATGACGAAGGCACCGATGGCGGCGCTCCTGAGCCTTCTACCCACACCGGCGCTGGCCAGAGGCGAAAGGCCAAAGCTGATCCCGCTGTGTATAAGAGCGCCGGTGATGATGAAGATGACGGCGTGCTATTCACACAGCCCGCGGCCTGGAACAATATGGGCATCGTTCTGAGAGACAGAGGCGTCTTGCGCTTCACGAAGTACGTGTCCAAGTCTGCCAAAGGTGATCGCTGGGATGTGTGCGCCGAGTATGGGGTGGAGCTTGGTGAAGATGAAGACGATGATGAGGATTGAGTGGAAAAAGGTCAGGGGTCGGAACTCGGTCACGATCGCTTGATACCCTTCTTAGTTTCTGCTCATTTGGTAATTCTTTGCTTTACGATCTGATG
Source organism: Lophiostoma macrostomum CBS 122681 (assembly GCA_010405375.1). Taxonomy (NCBI): domain Eukaryota; kingdom Fungi; phylum Ascomycota; class Dothideomycetes; order Pleosporales; family Lophiostomataceae; genus Lophiostoma; species Lophiostoma macrostomum. The sequence goes on from MU004288.1 coordinate 169,498, forward strand.
CCTCGGCATCCGCTCACGAAGGTCACGAATATATAATGACGGTCTGTCAACGTCGCTGCTTCTTTGATCTGGAAGTTTCAGTCTATTGGTCTCCGTGGTGAGCATAATTTCATGTCTGATCATCCTCTATCGCTCCAGAATGCACTTATTGGAGTTTTAGGCCCTCACGATAGCTCGTACCCTCGGTAATACTTACCCCAGTGCATCTGCCCCACCTCCACATCTTAGCTCGACAGAGCTTCATGAATTCGCTCTCCAAATATTAACCTCAGATCTTCTACTATGTACTACTTCGTCTTTCGTAGTTGGTCAATGGTTTCAAGTTCTCCCAGGCGCTTTAGCTGATACGCTTCTCCCCGCCTAACTTTCAGTTGAATTAACATATGGACGACCAAACACCTCTCCACCACCCAACCCTCAACTGCACCCTCATAGGCAAACCTTCACCTTCCACAATCGAATACCGCGGTCTAAAATACGCCTCGATCCCCGCACGATGGAAAGAGTCAAGCCCCAATGACACCCTCTCGCCAACCACCAATGGCATCTACAACGCAACGCAATTCGGCCCATCATGTCCGCAGAAACGCGGTGCGCAGGCCTGGGATCTGACGCTCGTCGGCAATACCTCGCTGCCCTGTGAGCAGAGCCAAGGAGACGGGGAGGTCATGCACGAATTCGAATGCTTGACCGTAAACGTGACCGTCCCACGACACACCAAAAGTCACGGGAATGGAAACCGGAATACCATAAAGAGTAAGAAACTACCAGTCTTCGTCTGGGTCCACGGCGGCGGGCTCTCCATGGGCACAAACTCATGGCCGCAGTACTCGCTCGCCGCCTTCGTGGCCCACTCCGCCTCAATCGGGAAGCCGGTTATCGCCGTCTCGGTGAATTACCGCGTCGGCGTGCTTGGGTTCCTGGCGAGTAGGGAGCTGGGCGTTGATGGTAATTTGGGCTTCAAGGATGTGGCGAATGCGACGCGTTGGGTGCGCAGACATGTTGGTGGGTTTGGAGGGGATGCTGCGCAGGTCACGGCGGCGGGCGAGAGCGCGGGCGGGATTGTGTTGAGTACGTTGATGTGTAGTCGGGAGCAGGGACTGTGGGATCGTGTGGTTGTTATGAGTGGGGATGTTACGTTGAGGAAGCCGAGGGCGTGGGCGTGGCATGAGGAACTGTATGGGGAGCAGATCAAGATGCTGGGGCTTGATGGGTTGGGGAAGGAGGAGAGGATTAGGAGGTTGAGGGAGTGGGATGCGGAGGCCATGTGTCAGAAGTTGCCACTTGCGCAGCACTTTTGTGCGCTGGTGGATGGGAGGTGGTTCAAGGAGCCTGTGGATTTGGCGGTTCTGGAGGATGGGAGAAGGTGGGAGCATAAGCCGGGGTGGTGTAGGGAGTTTGCTGTGGGCAATACGGCGCACGACGTCAGTCCGACTACCTTCCCTATCGTACCTTTCCTTCCCCTTCCCATCTTTTCTCTCCTCTCCCTCTATCAGCCACGCGTCTAAGTATACCTGATACTAACTACCAACGTCCAGGGCACCATCCTCAAAGGCCGCATCCTCGACAACCCCTCCGCCGTCTCCCTCCTCCACACTCTCTGCACCAGGCATCTTACCCCATCCGAATCCCACACCCTGCTCTCAGCATACAATCTCCTCCCACCATCCATCTCTACCGCCACCTCTTCTCCTCCCGCCCCCTCAGACCCCCAGCAAACCATCTACGCCCTCCTAACCCTAGTCTCAGAGCTACGCTTCCACCTCCCAACCCTATGCGCACACCACGGCTGGTTAACCACCACTCCACCGCACCGCTCCTCAACCCGCTACGCCTTCCACATCTCCAACCCGTTCCCCGGCCCCTTCCAGAATCTCTCAAGCCACGAACTCGACGTCACATTCTTGCTGCAGAACTGGAACCATCTTCTCTCGTCCAAGCAGCAGAGCGCTGCACAAGATATGGCTAGTGCTTTCGTCCGATTCACATATGGTGAGGGCATGGGCGAGGAGGGGAAGGTGACGGTGTTTACGGATGACGGGGTTGAGTGGCTGAGTGGTGAGGCGTATGATGAAAGGTTTAGAGGCGGGAGGGAGAAAGTGTTGCGGGGGATTGATGCGGTGAAGTTGTGGAGGGTGGCTGAGGGGTGGCAGCAGGTGAGGCCGGATGAAGAGGAAAAGGGGAGGGGGAGGGCGAAGTTGTGATTGCATCGAGGTGCGTTGTGTGTTGGAAGGAAAAAGAATCACAAAGAGCTATACGGCTCAGAGAGACAGTGTATATTGCTTTGATACACTACAAAGCCGAATCGTTACATCATCGTACCTCATTATACCGCAGGATCCATGGACCCTTCCTTCGGAGTTCGTGAAGACTCCTTACCGCTCCTTCGCCCACACGCACATATTCCCCACAAATCAAACTATCCCGATGCCCCCTCCAATTACTCTTCAATCTCCACCTTCTCACCACCACCAAGCGTCAAGCCGACCAACTTGCGCATCACGGTATCGTACGCCGCACTCGTGTACTTCACAATCGGCGCGACAGTACCCCACAACAAAGCTCCTGGAAGCAGCGAGATGATCTTGATGAAGACAGGATGTTCGTCTCTGATGTGATCACATGCACCTGCGGTATCGGCATCGGTGTCTCTATCGGCGACAACGACGAAGCTCTCAGGCTCATCGAGGAAACTCTGCGATTCTAGTCAGTATGCACCACACACACCCAAATGCATATTAGAAGTAAAGTCTGACTTACCTGAACAGCATCATCGATATCCGCCTCGCGCGCATCCAACTCCATCCCCTTCTGCCGGATATACTCGCCAATCTGCTGCGGACTTGCATTGCTCTCAATCTTGAGCTTTGCGATGCCGCCCGTGTGATCTGGAACACTCAATTCGTACTTGGTCGGCACAGAGGTCGTCGACTGGCCTAGCATGACTGTCCCCGTGTTACCCATTGTGGTAGTGGCGGTCGCTTTGGGCGATGCATTGTTGAAGTCATGACCAAGACCATCATTATGACCAGGCGATGCGGTTCCGAGAAGTCCGGCCTGCACACGCTGCTCATCTTCATACTTCTTGAACGCGTTCAGCGTAGACTTGACAGGCGTACCCGCCATGCTCGAGTCGCCTGATCTCTTGTCCTCACGCACCGGGTCCAGAGGCGCGAGGTCGGCCTCACGGTACTTCTCCAAGTCTAGTTCGAAGTCTAAACCTACTGCCTTTACATCTGCCTCTGCCTCTGCTTTCGTAACTGCTTCTCGTCGCTGCTGCAGCATCAAGGTGTCCTTAGCATCCTCAATGCCCTCATCGATCTCCTTAGCCAACTCGGCAATCTCTTCAGGAAGTGAGGCATTGCGACGGCTCTTGGAAGGTGAGTTCTCTTTGTTCCTGATACTCTTGGTCTTGGTCGCGTTTTGGTACGTCTTGAAATGCTTCAGAGCTCCTGTGAAGGGCGTCTCCGATACGATTGGGTCGTCCGTGAAGGATACGCGGCGGGCGCCTGCGCCGAGAACCTGGCGGGTAGGCGTTGAGTTCGCGCGGGTCCGGGTCGGAGAGGTCGAGCCGATCGATGAGGGAAGTGCGATTTGCATCGGTGATGGCGTAGCTGGTCCAACTGCTGCTCGTGGTGTCTGACCAACTGGGACTGCAGCTGGAGAGGAGGATGGCACAAGAGGTCCTGGGATCAGAGATGTAGCTTGGGCCGGGGTACTCATCGCTGGTGAGGCGGGAGGGGAAGGGGACTCGGGAGAGGATAGAATCTTCTCAAGCTGATCAGGATCAATTGCAGCCGTGGCGCCCGGAGTCAAGGGAGCCGAGTCCTCAGCAAAGTAGGAGACTGCGTTGTGTTCGGGGTTCGCGAGGATCTTGTCGAGTTGATCAGGGTCTATAGCGACAACACCCTCTGTGAGCGACACAGCGCCAGCTTGCTCCTGTAAATCTCGGAGAGTAGGTGTTGAGCCAATGTGCGGTAAAACTTCTTTCGAATTCTGTTCAGGCGCTTTCCGATCCGCATCGATCTCGGCCTCTAGCTGTTGACGACGTTGCTTGAGCTGCTCGACTTCATGCTCCAGAAGCTCACGATCTCCAGCGAAGACATTGTGGAGATCATGAGGTCGATGAGAAGGGGCCACGTAAGAAGGAGGCATATTCATGACATCGCGAGCATCGTCATGTCCCAACGAGTCATCATAGGAGACATCCTCACTCAATATGCTCTGACCCTCGTCTTCTAGGACGCTCTTTTCGGCATCCGTGACGAAGCTCTCCTCGTTGTTGTGGGCAAAGCTCTCGCGACTGTGATTCACGAAGCTCTCTCCACTGTCATCAATATAGCTCCCTTCGCCGATCTCCTCTGACAGCTGGGCTCTGATCGGAGAGCTACTAAGGAGGGAGGCATCGAAGCTATCTTCGTTCTTAGAGTGATTCCGATCACCCTCGGCGAAGTCTTCGAGCTGGGATCCCACTGACTCCGAAACGTCTTTGTTTGTGCCTTGCTTCCTAGTCCCAAGCGGAGAACGTTCGTGATTGTCTCCGCGTTTCGTATATGTGCTAGAAGGCAGTGGGCTAGAAGACTGAAGTGGCGAGGAAGACATGTTTCCAACTTTGATGTTCGAAGTTGGAGACGAAAGTAGCTGAGTTGGGGCTTCCAGAGGCGTTGTAGGGGGGCTGTCGGGCAGTTGCTGATACGACAATGTTGAAGACTCCGTAAAGTCGAGGTTTTGGCTGGGTATATATTGGGTAGTCGGGCGGTGAGATTGAGCCAGGCTGTGTTCGAGGCCGGCGATGCTTATGCGTAGTCAAACAAGCAAAAAGCACGATTGCAACATGACGATGGTGGAGCGTTGCCGTGGGGAAGGAGTACGGCGCATGGCCAAACAAACATCGCGGCTGCCTTCCCGGTGAGTATCCGTGAAAGAGCCATGCACGTGCCCGAAGACTATGGGTAGCTGCATCTCGGGACTGGACTCACCGCCAACTATGATGCCATATGACATTCAATGTTATCTGAAAGTTCTCTCAGATTGGTGCCAGAAATCTGGAACAAGATAGCGATAGATATCCGACGTTGCCAATGACATGGACCAAACATTGAAAAGGCGAATCTATTTGGTTGTGAAACTTTTGCTCATGTTCCATGCCCATGGTATCTCCAATGTCGACCTAATAACTTATCTTCTCCTTCACCGAATCATAAGAGGTCACAGGAAAGAGGAGACCGACACGCTCCCAGGCAACACCGAGTTCACGGACACTTCCGAACGTCATCACAGCTCAACACCCTCGTTGGAAACCTTGACGCCTCTCAACACGTACCCATCTCTTTTCGCGTCAGCCACCTCTCTCTCAATAGTCCGTCTAACTTCATCATCTCTCAGCCTGAATCTTGCTCTATACGGCTTCGGTACCGTATTACCACCAGTCTCGAAAGCATCGTCACTCAGATCAACCTTTACTTCTTTCCCGTTGTCATCCAATGGTGGCAGGATGTCAAACGCCCAGAGTAGTTTCGCAATCACAATGAACATGCTATTCTCTGCCAAGTGCATACCAGAGCATATCCTCCTTCCCGCACCAAAGTTCCAATGATCGCGCTTGCCCGCATCGCCTGTCGCATAGAAGCCCGATTTCTCGGGAAACGCCAGGTAGCGATCTGGATTGAAGCGTTCTGGGTCAGGAAACAAATCCGGATCGTAGTGGATGGCGTATTGCTGGATTGCGACGACACTATTCGCGGGGATGTAGATATCCTTGTACGTTATTGGGGCCGTGGTGAAGTGCGGTGTGCCGATGTTTGTCACCGGGCGCATCCTCATGGTTTCTTTGGAAATGGCGCGAATGTAAGGCAGGTCTTGCTCATCCTCGAAGGTAGGCGTTCTTGATGAGCCGATCACGCGGGACAGCTCCTCGTATGCTTTCGCTCGAACCTCTGGATAGGCGGAGAGGTAGAGAATCGCGGTGTTGATGCCGGCAGAAGTCGTCTCGGAGCCAGCCTCTATCATAGAACCCGCTAAGAATGCGGCTTGTAGCTCGCTGACGCCTTGCTTTTCGTATCCGGACTCGATGACCTGCTTGACGAAGCATTCAGGTGCCTTTCCAGTGTCCATCTGGGTCTTGAGAGAGGACCAGAGGCTCATCCAGAGATTGGCCTGTCGCTCGAATAACGGCTTGAGAGGCTTGCGCCACCATTGGAGTCGTGGTGGAAGTTGGCCCAATGGAGGTATGGTGTCCGCGATATATTTGCCTGGCGCGGCTGTGTTAGAGAAATCGTTCATGATGCCGTAAATTTCTCGAACTTCGTCGCATTCCTGCCTAGGTAAGCTTCCTTCAATTTCAGTCTCTCAGGAGGCAGAAGTTATTCCACTTACCCACTCAGGTATCCTCCTTCCATACGTACTCGTCATGATCACACTGACAGTATATCTTCGGACCGCTTTGTACGCGCCCTCGTTCCCCAACTTACTCTCTGCCGCACCCTTCAACACTTCCTCAAGCAGCATCTTCCCTTCCCACTCTTGACTCGGTTTGAATGTCGCGCTCACAGCCGGTGTCAAAAGCTTATGACTCACGCCTCTCATCTTCCTCCATTCTGGCCCATACGGCATGAACAAGAACCTCAGACCCCCAGACAAAGCATCGCTAGCCACAGGACTCGGCGCTCGCGAACTCGTATTCACGCTCTGCTTATCCAATATCTCTTTCACAGCGGACGGAGAGCAGAGCATGTACCAATCATACCAGCCCAATTGCACCTTGTATACCTCGCCGAACTCGCGTGCCCATTTCTGGATTTGGCGATGTGGTTGGCCGGTCAGTTGGTGCGCGTTTCCGATGACTGGAAGTTTGCCCTTGGGCCCAGGTGCACTCTTAAGACCGCCCGGAGGCCGTTGGTTGCGTTTCTGGAAGACGACGTATACAAGGATGCCCACGAGCACGAGCGGGAGTAGTGAGAGCAACATGTGGGGCCACGAATACGCCAGATCCCAACGTCTGGGACCTTCAGCTTCGCGAAAGGTTCCTAAGATTCAGATCGCCAAAGAAAGGATCGAGGTCTCTATTTACGATATTACCATGGTTTGGGGCACCTTTGGAGCACGCGTGGTCTCAACGGCGTGCACGTTCTACCCCACATTCCATGGACATGGGGTACGACGTCTGTGCCTTACGGCTAGTTTGGAAATCCGCACGCTGGGAGAGGTGGAGCTTATCCTGGTTGCGGAGAGCGGAGGGCGGAGAACTAGATGGAAATGAGGAAATGCTCGAACCATGATCACGCCTTTGCTGACATGCGTTTTGTGGTGGATCATGGTTTGACGTGCATGAAGCGGACGTGGAATTGGATATAAGACATGTGCATGTCTCATGATCAGCAGCTCGAATTTTGCGCTTGCGCGACAGTCCTGCTAGGACGTGTGGTCATCATATGGCTACAATATGTACAAAAAGCAACGCCAGGCCATGCAAAGTTCATATCATAACACGACGTGACATGAGGGTGAACGGGACCGAAGTCCGTCCGCCATACGCTCAATCGATCCAGTTGATGGATCCCAGACCTTCACTGGCTGAGTCCAAGGTTTTTGGGCGTTACGTTACGCTTGACTCCTTCCCCATATCCGTTGTAACTCCGTTATTGACAGACACAAGGGAGGAGCGCTTAACCGTCACGCTTCATCGCTATCACCCATGTCCACGTCCGTGAGATCGTCGCTCATGATGTGTAGGATCTGCGAAAAGGTGCGCGATTTCCACCGGCCCATGCCGTCCATGAGGTCGGCGCAATGTAGCAGTGTTCGTCGGGCAGCGAGGTAGCCGCCTTCGAGCGTGATGCCGGTTATGCTGAAGGGCCCGCCGTTCCGGATGAAGTTCACAATCGTGCCGTCACCGAAGCCCAGTTGGGCACCAGGTGAGTTGGGAGAATCCATGAGTCCGACATGGCCCACGCATGTCCAGTCTACGAGTTCGAGGAGCTCAATACAGTTGTCGTTGATGCCGCAAGTGGGAGTATTGGCGGGTAGCGTGAAGATATAAAGGCCGAGGACAAGCGCGGCCTGGAAGAGAGCTACGACACTGTGTGGGTTCACAATGTCGGAGACCTTTCGGTCGAAAAGGAGTTTGAAGATGTGGGCAGCATGCAGTACGGATCGTCGTGCGGACGGCGTCTGCGACCAGGCGGAAATGTCTTCTAAAGCAGTGACAGCCGGTGCAGGACCCGCGCGCCCTGCGGCTAATTCGAAATACCGCATGTTGGACCCAAGCATCATGCACGATGCGTGCCAGAGAACCGCCGAGTTTAGGTCTGCTGTCCTCAACGCATCGATGGACGAAGAGGACAGGTTGACCAACAAAGGTATGAGCTCGCGACTCCGAGCATCTTCTGAGTATATGCGCCAGGGCTCAAGCTGTTTTTGAGGCCCGTTGACATTCGCTAACCGGTCGTTGGACTCGTATACGCGAAGTAGAAGCAGTGTAAGTAGACTCCGGAAGCTAGTGTTATCCAGCTTCAATCCTGGGGTAGGTAGGAAGGAGGGAGTGATCCGGCTAGAGTGTATCCGCGCGCCACGCTGACACAAATGGAACCACTTCGTCGCGGAATTGGCATGATAGAGATTGTATTCCGATGGAGGTAGGATTTGGACCGTTTCAGGCCTTATCATAGGAGCTGCTGACAAGTACGCGGCGTACCAGCAATCCACCTCTAGGAGGCCGAATATCGTACTAAGAAGAGTGAGTGATGCGCCAAAATATCGAAGAATGTGACTAACCGCTTCACGCATTCTATTCTACTCCAGGCTTTCCATCGAGCATCTATATCCATGATCTCATCGAGTAACGAATCCGGTGGTGGGCTTTCATTCGCTGAGAATAGGCCATGGCTTTGGGCGGTCTCTGATCGTTAGCACACTTCAGATGGAACATTGGGATACACTCACCGAAATGAGGTCGCTGTAGAGACGTTCTGATTGTCCTATGCGGCTTTTTCGACCTGTGATGAAAGCGAGATTGAGCGCTAGAAGTCCGGTGGCGATTATTCGCATTTGCCTTTCCGGATGACTACTATGACTAGATATTGAATGCAGCTCGGCTGAGACCATTTGCAGGACGGTCTAGAGAAGAAATTGTCAGTGGTACAGCTTCAACGATGACTAGGGTTTCATCATACCGGAAATGTCCTCGAGACGAATTTCGATGCGCCTGCTGTGCCCAGAATACTGAGCCCGATTAGACACATCGCCAGTAGCAATGGTCTTGGCGCATTTTTTGCCGAAAATGTTGGAATATGAATAATCGGAAGAGTGGGATGAAAGTAATAAAGGTACATCTCGAGCGCAATATCGAGTATCTCTGCCGGAGGAAAGTGGACACCATCACCACCTGGACTGGCCCCAGCCTCACCGCTCGACGACGCAGTGTCCCCGTATGACTCGGATCGAAAGGTAGGTAAAGCCTGGGGCGCATTATTGAGCGCCCCTTGAAGCATGTCTCGACACTCTTCGTCTAGCCCCCATCTTGAGTTCCTCCTTTCTCTTTCGCTAATCGGAGTCTCCACCACTCCCAGTGGGATTTCAGAAAGAATGTTTGTGCACTCGCAGGAGACTAGACTTTGCCACAAAGTGGGCATCAGCCGAGTCGTTTTCCGATGTTTCGATGGCCAGCAACTTTCTACTCTCGCAAATCTCTCCCGCGGTATCCTGCTGGCTATCGATGCACTACTGCCTGAGGGGCTAGCCTGATTATCTGCTGGGTGGCGAAAAGCGTCGTTGTCGAAATGGCTGTCTATTGCCATGTGATGCGAACCATTCGAAGTAAGCATATCTCCTTCAAGAGGGAAAAGCCATGTCTGCAATGCGTCGGCAGGTGTCCGGTTCGGCATGGGATGGTTGCTCTGCACGAGCTCGAAAGCCCATTGGTCAAGACTTGAAACGTGACCTGCAGGTGAGAACGAAAGCATGTCAATTGCGGGGTCTATGGGCGGGGGCATGTTGTCGTGATGTCGTGTCAAGAATCGATCATTATCGGAGGGGATATTTATTGGAGATGGTGACCGCCAAGCTACGTCAGCAGGAGGCTCGAGATGCTGTGCCGCATTGATGAGTGCTTCTATCCGGCTGTCGTTCGGCGATGTTATATGCTGCGATGTGGAAGCTTGTCGCACGTGAATGCTAGGGGAGGGATTTGAGGTCGCGTTGTGGTCTCCGTTAGGCTGCAGAACTTGTTGCGAGTTTCTTCTTCGCGACAATGGCGATAGGCTCTGGTCTTGCTGGAGCTGTGGTGTTGTGGCGGAGTTCGGGCCGTTCTCGTTTTGCAACACCGAGGTGTGCGTCGCCTTGTCGTTGACCTGGTTCTGGTTCAATTGTTGTTGGTTTTGACTATTGCTCAGCCTGTTCAGTGCGTTTTGGGCGTGGCCTTTGCAATGTCGGAACAATACGTCGCTGGTCGATGTTGGACAGTGGCACTCAGTGTTCTCAATTGGGACTCACCTCCTGGAGAAGTGCTTCTTGCAGGTCGGGCATTCATAGGGGCGCTCCCGTGTATCTATAGATATCAGATAGTGGTCAGATCATTTTAGATGGCATCGGCAGCCTACGCGATCGCTCATGCCTCTTGACGTGTTCTAGCTTAGTGAACTTGCGGTCGCATAGTGAGCACTGTTTCATAGCCATAAGGGTGTCGGTGTGGCAGCGGGCTCCGAGAGAGCTATTGCGCCCTCCTCAAGCCTCGTGGGTAGCTGACGCAGGGTCTTTGAAGAATTGTGTTGGAGTGCAAATGCCGGGAGGGGGAGGTGTGATTCTGGGAAGCTAAGGTTCGAGGTTCTCGGCCAGGATCTGAATGCGGGGAACGCTAAGGGCCTACCCATGACTCGCCTGGGCCATATATCGTCCTCTTCATTCACGCTTCATCTACGAGATGTCATCTAACCCTGCAGTGTTGCCGGTCAGATTGCGGCGTTGCATAGAGTCTACGCTCCATTGGCGCTGGATGAGCGAGCATCTCGTCGCTCCAGGAGCCATCACTAGGGCCGCCCTGGCTCATCGACAAAGATCGACGGTCTCTCTAAAAGCCGAAGACTCGGAGGCCGCGCCAGCCCTCAAGACGTCTCTAGTTTCTCAAAACTAGCCATTGTACGGGTAGGCCTGCTGACCATTGACACAGAAGTCACAGGCAGACGTTGTCCAACCGCAACGCCCATGGCTGTCTCCCAGAGCTTTGGACTTGCAACGATGTGGGGACGCTGTAAGGCTTGCTCACTAGTGGGGCAAGTACGAGCTTCCCTGTCTGCTGACTACAGTATCTTGCTTCGAGAAGCATGCAGGACGAGTGGATATGACGGCTTCGCGGCCTGATTGACGGAAGTCGGTTATTGAGTTTCATTAAAATGATTCATACGAGATACGTTTCAAGATCTTGGTGATATCGCCGACGATCAAGCTTCATACTTCATTCCCTGCATAGTGCGCGCTATCGATATCAGTTGTAGTATAGCCTCAGGCTATAGGACTTAATTCGGAACTCTCGGACGATCGCACGGCCAGAGACTAAGCTGACAGCGGATTCTGATAGCCATTAATTCGCCAACTGCGGACGTTTATCCGGCTAAAGAGAACTGATGTCGTCAAGCGGTAGCACAAGAGACGTTGTTGTGCAACGTGAATTCCTCAAACGGGAAAGTTCACCAGTCTCGTGGAAATTCTCTACTTGTTGCGCAAGCATAATCCACGTGCCAGATGAGACACTTCCAGGGAGATCCCCTCGATCTGAATATGTTCAAACGACTTTGCCTAGAAAATCTACGACAGCCGAGTAAACTACCAAGAGCACCCCGCCTCCTGGTCCAAAGCGAAGGATTTTGGCAACATAGCCTTTGTACAGTGCTTTGAAACCCTCTTCCCGCGCAACAACAGCTAAGCTAGGCCATGCCCAGTTGTACTTGGGCCTTACGCCCGGCACTTTTGCAACACTCTGTATCCTGCTCTTGACTACATCCAACGGTGTGTTGAAAGTGGTTCCTACAATTCCCCCTACGAATCCAGCAGTCAGATCGTTGACTGTCTTCTGTACCTTTGCATTGTTGCTCTCTTCAGGTTTTGGCAATTGAGCTCGCACTTGAAAGATACACCCAAAGTATCCAGCATTCCACACAATGTGTCTCCATAGTGTGCTTTCGAAGCCATTGTAGAGAGCTCGTGGACCTTCCTGACGGACGACTTTCACGAGGCAGTCCAAAAGCCCATTGTATCGACCTGCTGAACTCTTGTCCTGGAGTCGAATCTTCAGAAGCTCGAATGGAACAACGACGAGAGATTCTACGGCACCTGCACTAGCTCCTGTAAGGACCGCCAAAGGCTGCGTGAGGGCTGGGGCATTGAATAGATTCTGGTAAAGCGGGCCGAAAGTGTCGTTTGACGAAAATTTAATGGCACTGATCGGAGGTCAGCGTAATCGGCAGCCTGAGTTGTGTGCTCACCGTTTTGGTACCTCCATCAATATAGGCGCAGTGATGCCACGATATAGTCTCGAAGCACCCTCATTCCTGATTATCTTCCGAAAGCAATCGATGACCCCATTGTATCCTTGACCGTCCACTGCCGTTCCGTGTTGTAATTGTATTCGCGTCTTGACGACATCAAGCGGGTACCTTGCTACTTTCTTAGTGCGTGAGGCATCATTGATGTGTGATTTGAGCTCACATCACCAAGATCTGGTTTGCGATTAGTATGCTTCACTTGGTCAGATGCTTAGCTTGGACAACTGACCTCCGAGACCCCCGCAACAGCACCAGCAGCGAATTGATACCTGAAAGGTAGCGTTCTTGCCTTCTCCTTCGTCGCTCCAGGTGTTGTCTGAGTCGCTTTCGTCGCCATTACATTCGATATCCGCGAGTCGCAGATATCCCAGTGGTGATGCTATTCACACAAATTTATTTTGACTAAATCGCATGCAACTTCCCCACCAGTTCCTATGGCTTGACGCCGTTAACTCCATCATGCACGACTTCACGACCCTTGCATTCGGTATCTAGAGGGTTGCTGAGGTGGAAGGATGCTACTGGTTGGGGATCTTGTGGGGAAGCTTCGAAGGTCAGAATGTGGGGCTAGCGCCATCGGTCAAGACTGCAGAGCGCTCAAGGCATCGCAATGAGCTTGTTAAGTGCTGGCGCTTGGGCGCTTAGGAGGTCTAATTGCTAACATATATGAATTATCTGCAGGCTCAATGCTAGGAATGCAGATTGTACAACAGGAAGGTGCTCTTTAATATGCATGTAACGCCGACCGATGCCCTAATCTAGCCTTATGCTACTGTCTTTTGCGTCTTGAGATCTTGGATTTGTGTCTCGTCAAAGTCGAGGAGCTCTCTTAGCACTTCGTTGGTGTGTTCGCCCAGCATCGGTGGTGGTGTTCGTATCTTAGGCTCTACGCGGGAGTACTTTATTGGGTGATTGACGAGCTTCAGTGGCCCGCAGCCCGGATGATCAACTGTTTCTATCATATTTCGAGCCAGCACTATAAATTTTGTTAAAAAGTTTCAATAGAAGATAGGAGAGTGACGCACCATGCTCATGATTGATCGTTCCTTGGATATCGTTCACAGCGGCGTAGGGCATGCCAGAGCCTTCAAAGATGTCGAGCCACTCCTTGGTAGTCTTGGTCTTCAAGACGTCCTCTATTATTCGGTCAAGTGTATCGCGATTCTTGACTCTGAGAGCATTCGTGATGAATCGGGGATCTGTTCTCCACTCGGGTTTTTCAATCTTCTCACACAAGATGCCATACAATTTGTCGTTGCACCCTCCCACGGCAATGTTCGTGTCATTCGTCTTATATGCCCTGTATGGAACCACTGAAGCTACAATGATATCAGCCAAGTCACATTATTCCAGTCAATGCATTTCGAACGTACCATGTGCTGTTCCCCAACGCCCACTGTCCTTCTTCCCACTCACCAAAGCTGAGCTTGCGATGTTCGCCAGACCAGCCACTTGACAGTCACTGAGACTTGCATCTATCCATTGCCCAAGACCCGTGTCTCTTCTTGAGTACAGCGCCGCTAAAACGCCGATGGCCGTGTACATGCCCGTCGTGAGATCGGTGACCGCGACTCCGACCTTTACAGGAGGGCCGTCTCTTTCGCCGGTGATGTGCATTAGACCCATTTCCGCTTCGACCATGACATCGTAACCCGCGCGATCGCTATATGGCCCTGTCTGGCCATATCCAGTGACCGATGCGTAAATGAGTGATGGGTTGGTTTGACTTAGTGTCTCGTAATCCAGTTTGTACTTCTTCAAGCTACCTGGAAGATAGTTTTCTACTAGGATATCACACTTCTTGACGAGCTCGTGTAAAATAGATATGCCGGTTGGGTTGTTGAACGACAGACCGAGGGATTTCTTATTGCGATTTACCTGTAAGGGTTAGTATCAGAACGATATCTTCAGACCATAGAGAACATTGGCTTACAGAAAGGTAATATGCACTTTCTCCTGGGAACTGGCGCTCAACTCCATCGACATAAGGAGCATCTGGTGGCCCCCACGAGCGTGTGTCGTCCCCTCGTGTAGGATGCTCGATTTTTATTATCTCAGCACTACAAAACCGTCAGCCTCGTGCCTACGTTATAATAGAGATACAGCCACCGTACCCTAAGTCTCCCAGAATTTGTGTGCAATAAGGCTAGAACTGTCAGCTTGACGTCCGACCACGATACAACTGACTGCCTAATTGGGAAAAGACCTACCCCTGCTAACACCCTAGTCATGTCGAGGACTCTGATTCCAGCCAATGGTAGCTTTTCCACCAATTTTTTGTCCACCTTGCCAGTCTGGAGACCTCTTTGGCTCCATATCCGCTGCCTCCTGGCCGGGACGCCGAAGACCGGGCTACAGGAGGCCGCACGTGGCAGTGCCGATCTCGTAAGGAATCCTGAACACGAAATCATGATGTGTCGTCTATCGTGAGAACATTGTCGAACACCGAAATGTTATATCAAAATGCTCACGAATGTCTGCAAATGCAGCCCCACATCATGCATGTGGGGGCGCTTAATGGATCCAGGAACAGGTGCACGGACGATTCACGCAATTACACGAGCTCTTTTGGGTTAGATCCGATATGAGATGTTTGATGCTGCTTACTTGCTTTATATGTATGAATATGGTATATGACATGCTACAGCGACGAATGGTGCCACTGAGAAAAGAAGAGGCAAACCCACCTGCGACGTTACTGAAATTCCGGAAACGGAGCCGATCTAAACACCATTAGTAACACCGTTCGAAGCTCCATTTGTGGTGCCATTAAGGTAAGGCTTGAGCTCTTTGGAGTGCACGCCTTCCGTATCGCTAGTGTTCGCACCGTGTTCGAAGCCGCCAATATAGTATGGAGCCAGCCTCTTCTTCTCGGCGATCTTATCCTGCTTGACTCGAGCGAGAAGGTCTTGGGCCTTTTTGTTCGCCGAGAACTTGTCCTGCTTGCTGTTAATGACCCCAGGACTGACTTCTACTGTTTGCCAATCGACTTACTGGAAGCGCATCCCACACCTTGTAGTCTGTGCCTTGTGTGCTGATAGTGCCGCATCCGACACGGGCATATTCCGTCCAAAGGAAGAGACGGCTCGATTCCACCATGATCGTCAACTGATCTAAGTAGGTGTCAGCTTGACTCAATTTTATTGCCAGTGTTACGCACTTTCAAGAATCTTCTCAGGCTGGCTCTCATGTATTCTCATACCATGCTGGTAGCCTTCGTGGAAACCGCCATGAGGACAATGGCAACCCTCGAAGCTACCACCACCGGGTAGGAACTCATCGCTGCGTCCAAGACCCTGGCCGTAGAGACATGCTAGGAATTCCGAGGCCGAGTTTCGGTGGAAGTAGGGGAGACGGAATGTGTTGGTAGCGACGTCCCATCTTGGACCAAACCAAAGGAAGTCTGCAAGAGGAGTGACCGGGTCACGCGACTTCGCTGTCAGAACACAGAAGATGGAGGGGTCGGTGTGGTCGATGGAAGTGCTGTTCTGGGACGAAAATTTGGTCAAATCGTATTTGTACGGGACGACGTTGCCATGCCAGGCAACAAGATCAAAGGGGCTATGGTCTTGCTGGATGGCGATCAACTTGCCGTTAACTTTGTTGACGACCTGAAAGTCCACGTGAAGGTCATCATCGATAGCAGCCACCGGATAGAGGAAATCGCGGGGATTGGCCAATCCATGGCCTCCAAGGGGGCCTAGATCCGGAAGCTCCCACATGGAACCCCACACCTCGGTAACGTAGCCTCGCGCGACCTTGGTATCCGGGGCTAGATTCATGCTGAATCTGATGCCTCGTTGGATAACGCATATCTCCCCCGGTTGGAGGAAGATCTTTCCCATTTCTGTTTTGATGTCGAGAGTGCCGAGCTGAGCGCAGATGAGGAAGTCTCCATCAGTATTGCAGAATGCTCTCTGGGTCATGCTTTTGTTGAACATGTACACATAAAGAGCAATGCCTTCCCGGATATTGGGATCGCCGCTCCCTGCGAGTGTGTGCAGCCCATCGGCAAAGTCGATCTGCTCATCGTCTTTTGGCAAAGGGAACGGATGCCATTCCGCCTGTTCCGGGAGTGTCTCGACCTTGGGGTTGATTGAAAGGAAGCAGTTTTCGATGTTTGACTTTGACTCGACTTGGGCATAACCCTCTGCCCACTGTGAGCTTTTTGACACCTCTCGAAGGCATTTCAAACTTACTATGAGCAGCAGCTGGGCGGACACGATACATGTAAGTGCTGAAGTTGGAGTGCCTTGGAGCAGCAAATGCTGAGTATGTGATGCCCTCAGTATAGAGGCCGAAACGGTTCTCATGGGGGTTGTTCTGTGCCACAGGTAGCGTTCCCGGGATCACTTCCGACAAGTGTCGATTTCCCCAGCCAGCCTGGTATTCGTATGGATCATTTTCGCGAGTGGGCTTCAGTCGTTGAAGATCCGTAAAGTGGAAAGCCTTTTGAGGGTCGGTGACAAGCTTGCGTTCCTTGAACTCGGGCATTGTAAGTATTGTGGATTGTTTACTGGGGGCTGAGGAAGGTCACCTTGTCAGAAACCATCCTTCCTTATATTGAGACCATCCACTACCCCGGATGCCGAGATTTGGCTTTGCCGCTCTTGCGCGTAGCGCAGTGGTGTGGATCGCGCATGATGTGGGGCGACGTGGTTCTTGATACAATCATGGCGGGGTGATTTGCCCGTCAAACCGTGCGGCGTAGCACTAGGCGTTCCAAAGTAAGCAAAGGGATCACTGTGACCTGGGAAAGTGGTAGGGCGAAGATAAAGGTCATGCGAATTGCGTGTTTATCTATCCTTGTAATGCTGAGGCGAACGCCGTCCGTTCTGACGTCTACGGCACGGTACCAAACTCGGTTATGTCGCGAAATGAATGCATATACCCAGAGACAAAGCTTGAACCACATGCAAAGATTGCTGACTACTTCGATGAGGCGAGAACCTCATCCACCATCAGACCGCACGATCCAAGGTAATTTTTGGCGTCACATAGAGAACCCAACGCATCGCTCGATATCTTGCCGGTGACCTCTGAGCGTGTCTGCAATGCTTCCAATAGACTAGTGCCATTTTCGATGCTCTCTTTGCAGGCTTCATAGACGATGTCATGGGCTTTCTGGCGTCCCACATGCGGAGCTAGCCCCATCATGACAGCCTCGGCCACAATGAGCCCTCTGGTCGAGTAGAGATTTTCAAGCATCTGCTTAGAGTTCACCACCAGGCCAGAGAGGGCAAAATCGGCTTGGTAGAGTGCACCAACAGCGATGACGAAGCTTTCTGGTACAGCGACCCACTCTAGATGCCACGGACCGGAAGCGCGCTCGAAATCCGAGACCATACCGTCAAGAACCAATCCAGCGTTCGAGCGGAGGATCTTCGAAGCAGCCAAAATGACCTCGCTGGAGATCGGATTTCGCTTTTGCGGCATTGTCGAGGATGCTCCTCGATGCGGCACAAAGGGTTCCGACACTTCAGAGAGCTCGTTCGAGGACATGATGATGATGTCCAGGGCCAATTTACCCAGACTTCCGCCAACCAGGGCCAGGTAATTTGTGATTTCTGCAACGCCATCTCTTGCGACATGCCATGTAATTGGAGGGTCAGTCAAGCCCAAGTCTTTCGCCATCTCTTTTCTAACGCGAATGCCGTCGTCACCCGATCCCAGGGATGCCAGGGAGCCTGCTGCGCCTCCAAATTGTACCATGAGCGCGCGGTGCTTGAGTTGTTCGAGTCGCTCCAGATGGCGTTGAAAGCCAGAAAGCCACACAGCGGTCTTGTGACCAAAAGTAATGGGTAAAGCGTGCTGAAGATGTGTCCGCCCTGCCATTGGCGTATCTCGATGCTTCTCCGACAATATTTCCAGGTTTTTGATGACTGACCGAAGAGTCTTCTCGACGATTTCAAGGCCTTCTTTCATCTGAAGCATGCTGGCCAGATCCATGATGTCCTGCGTGGTGGCTCCCCAATGGACGTACCGACCAGCCTCTTCACCAACTTGGGCAGACAATTGGCGCACCAGAGGGAGAATCGGGTAGCCCACAATTTCGGTTTCTCGCCGGAGTCTTTCAAAATCCAGCTCAGCTCCATTGGACTTTGAGGTCACTATTTCTCCTATGTGTGAAGGAATTACATTGCACCGAGACTGGGCTCGCGCCAATGCGGTCTCAGCATCGACACATCGCTTCAAGTAGGCCTGGTCATCGAACACCTTTCGGATCTCATCTGTGCCAAAAAGAGTCCTGAATATTGCAGAATCGATTGCGCTTACACTACCGAGATTGCGTCGTGGTTGAAAAGAGGAAAATCTAGAGACAGCGCGCCATGAAGCACGTCGAAGAACAAACATGATTGAACGCTCAATGCAGCAACGAGAAAATGCTAGCAAATGCCAAACAGAAAGTAAAGGCTCCAGAGCCCAACGCTATACAAAAAGGACAGGAAATGTGGCGGGTCGATGGAGAACTTCCGCGGTTCTTGTGGGGAAGAAGACGCAGGTGGGCATTGCCGTCCGTGCAGCTAGTTCGTCCTGAACCAGCTAGATTAAACGATCACTGATTCCCGAGGTCGCGTCACTTTCGTGTTTCGAGACGTCTGCACAAATCTATCGCCATAATTTCCATTCCCCACACCCGGCTTTGTAGCTATGCAAACGCTAGAATAGGATTCCGTGTGACGATGCGCTCGACCAAAGGCCTGCAGCAAAGTAGCCTAATTCCTCAGGACTCACGGATAAAGAGGGACGCAACACCCTGTCCAGTACTCGCGCACATACTGACGATGCCAATCTCTTTGTCCTGTCGTCGTAGTTCGCCAAACAAAGTTGCCGTCTGTCGCGCTCCAGTGGCACCGGTGGGATGTCCAAGAGCAATCGCGCCACCATTCGGATTGACCTTTTCCTCATCTAGACCCAATTCTCGAATGCAAGCCAACGTCTGGCTCGCGAAAGCTTCATTCAGCTCGATGATGTCGACATCTTTCTGTTCAATGCCAGTGTACTTGTACAGCGCTGGAATCGAGTATATGGGTCCAATTCCCATCTCATCTGGCGCGCAACCGCTGATTTTCGTTCCTATAAAGCGACCAAGAGGGACCAGCCCTCTCTCCTCCGCCCAGGACCGTCTAGCTAGGATGGTTGCTGAAGCGCCATCCGAAATCTGTGATCTAAGGACTAATTAGTGCTTGCACTGCAACTATAGGTGCTTACTGACGAATTGCCTGCTGTGCTTTTCCCGTCCTCGCCAAACACCGGCTTCAGTTTAGACACCTTCTCAAACGTCAGGCCGTGTCTGATGCCATCATCTTTCGTCACCTCATATCCCGTTGGTTGGCCCGTAGTCTCGTCGATACGTTGCACTGTGACAGGGACAATCTCCCAGTCGAAACGTCCTTGTTGCTGCGCCTGGCTAGCACGACCATGGCTTCGGACTGCGTATTCATCCTGGGATTTCCTATCAACCTTGTACCTCTCTGCCACATTCTCGGAGGTGATCCCCATGGGCATCAAGCAATCGCGAGCATCTTTGACTTGGGAGCCCAACAGAGTAGGGGACACATCCGCCGGGACACCTCGCGAGCCGTAGTTTCTCGACATGCTTTCAACTCCACCTGCTAAACCGACATCGATCTGTCCAACCATGATGGAATGTGATAGGTGCGTGATGGCTTGAAGGCTGCTGGAACATTGTCGATTTACCGTATGGAATGTGGTCGTGTTAGGAAACCCGGCGTGATTGAGGGCCATGCGACCTGTTTTTGCGAACCCAAGTTCTGCTAAGACATTACCAATCATAGCATCATTTACATCCCTCGGCTCGATATTAGCACGCTGAACAGCAGCTTTCATTGCCTATATATCTTAGCATTGACTGACAAACAACCATTGGAGAACTCCTCACTGGCATCAGGATATCCTCTGGGTGAGCATCTTTGTATCCTCCCTTGAAACTGCGATTGATCGGTGTCCTCACCGCCGACAATAGAACGACATCGTTAGGACCTTTCTGCAACACATTTCGGGCGACTTTGTTGAAAGCTGCCATTCTCGAATTCCAACACAACAGTTTAGATTTTGGGCATTTCCACACGGAATGAACAAACGCCGAGATGTTTTCCCTTGACCGAACTACAGTCTAACTGCCGCAAGGAACTTTGACGCAGGGACAGTGGCGGGGCGAAAATAGTATGTGGGGCGGGGCCGGAGCTACCCCTCCATGACGAGCATCGGAACGGGTCAAGGTAGAATTGGTGAAGACTGAGCTTCGAATGAAGCTAGCAAATCACCCTTCAGCTGTACAATCCTGACAACACTGAGAAGGTTTTCCAAAATGACTTTGCCAAGCAAATATCAAAATGGAAGCGTCGACTCGACAGTCAAAGGAGTGTATCGAGCTTCCCCAGTCAAGCTCATGATCTATGGCAGAGGCAGGTGAACATCATTTTGGCTTTGCGGATTTACTAATTCCACAAGCTAGGGACCAGTAATCAACTATCAGATGTGGTCAAAGAATTGGGAGGGACCAAGGCCTTCATCATAACAGGTCGATCTTTGTACGAGAAAACTCCTGTGATCAAGAATATCGAGAAGAGCTTGGGTTCCGTGCATGGAGGTACATTCAGCAAAATTGGACAACATGCGTCAGTGCTAGTCAAGGGGTCGTTCTGCCGAAGAAGCTGATCTCTGTTAGACCTATTGGCGATATCCGAGACGCGACTAAGCTGATGGCAAAGTCAGGATGCGACATCTTGATATCCATTGGTGGTGGATCTCCAATAGATTCAGCAAAGGCTATTGCATACAACATTCACCAGGAGACTAGCAAATGGATCCCAAGCATCGCCGTACCCACGACCCTAAGTGTGGCCGAGACTACACAGAACGCTGGGTTCACAACGGAAGAGTTGCACAAGATTGCTGTGAGCGACCCCGAATTGGTACCAAAAGGTAATTTCACACTCTCTTGAGCTGCAAGATACTTGCTGATGGCTCAAGCTGTTGTCTACGACGGAGATCTTGCGGTCTATACACCATTGAACCTCTGGACGAGCACGGGAGTAAGCGGATCCAGTCGCATTGTTGTGAACAAAATTAATCCAAACATGTAGATTCGTTCGCTCGATCATGCTGTAGAACTCATGTATCATCCACTAGCTTCCGAAATTCCAACCAAGCGCATGAGTCTCGAAGCGATCAAAGATCTGTTTACTTACCTTCCGCAATCCAAAGCCAACCCTGATGATGCGGAAGTTCGCACGAAACTCTTCTTGGCCTGTTACTCGTCCTTGTTCCCGTTCCTCTACACCGGCGGTGTGGGTCTGAGCCATAGCATTGGCCACGCCATTGGGGCAACCTACTCCATCCCCCATGGAATCACCAGCTGTCTAAGTTTGGCACCCACTGTACATTTGAAAGCGAGCAATCCCGAAGAAGCGAGGCAGATAGCCCGGATTATCCCGTATATCGGAAAACACAGCACTGGTAGCGACGAGAAGGATTCCCACATCGTGGGTGATGCGATCTCAGAACTTGTGGAAACACTTGGACATAAGACCAGTCTTACAGCCGTGAGTTCATTCAACAAATGGTTACAGTGCATGGCTAATCGCCCTTTAGTATAACGTACCGACCGGTGATGCTGAAGAAGAAGCAATTGCGAGCCGCGCTTTGCATAGCAAGGAACACAAGGATTTCGCCAATCGTAAGCGGAGCTCGTGTCCTCGATCTCGAACGTCTGTCCGGCTAACATTTCCGCTTAGTGAAGGAAATTGTGCACAACCTCTATTAATGAGAACAAACCTCGGCGTTATTTGTACATAATTGGCTAGTTTCTGATCCTCAACATGCATCTGTTGGGAAGCATACTCTCTTTTCCGGCGTTTGACAAGGTGCTTGTGCTCTACTGTCAGTGCAAAGACGCCTCTTCAAGAAGAAGGCGAAGGTGAAGAATGTTTACCCTCCTCGCGAAGCCCATTTGAGCAATGAAATCGCCCCTCTGCTTTTCCGTGACACCCGGCTAAGCCCTCATCCACCACCAGAGTGGATGCCGATTCTCCACCGGCATCGGTCCGGCATTTAGCTCGGTATGCTAAATGGCGTCTAGTGCGGGACATCCCTGCTCTCAAAACGTGGTGTGGGGAGCTCTCCAACTCCGCAACGAAAAGTGAACATTCTGAATTTCGCTTGCAACTTCGTGCATTGAGGGTTTGCGGAGCCGCTGAAAGGTGTGGAACGTTGCTGTACAGCTTCAGAGCGCTTCAGTCGCCATACGGTCTCCAGCTAGCATCATCCTGATCTATTTCATCAGTGCTGGGGCTTGAGTTTCCGTCCTTATACCTTGTCTGTCATTGCTACGACACCCTCTTATCAAGATGCAACGCACATTTCTCTTCACGGCTCGCCGTGGCGGCCGAGCGACGCGCTTTTTCTCCACCACGTCACGTCGATCTGAGATAAACAAAATATACCCTTCTGCCCAAGAAGCACTCAAAGACATGAAGTCCGACACTACAGTACTGGTTGGAGGATTCGGATTCAGTGGGGTGCCAAACACTCTGATCAACGCTTTGCGAGATCGCACAGATCTCAAGAATTTCACAGTTGTTAGCAACAACGCAGGAATGCCTGGCGTGGGATTGGGGCAGTTGTTAGATACGAAGCAAATAGGAAAGATGGTCGCAAGCTACATTGGCGACAACAAGACGTTCGAGAGAATGTACTTGAAGGGAGAGTTGGATCTTGAGTTAACACCCCAAGGATCGATTGCGGAAAAGTGTGCGGCAGGCGCAGCGGGTGTGCCAGCTTTCTACACTCCAGCGGCCTACGGAACCATTGGTATGTACAGCCAGAACAAGAGCAATAGACTCGTGAATGGGGTTGCGAGGTCTGACAAGACTCAGTGCAAACCGGCGAGCTTCCCGTGCGCTACAACACCGATGGCACCATCGCGAAAATGGCGCCTCCTAAGGAGACCCGAGAATTCAACGGCAAGGCGTATGTCATGGAAGAAGCAATCTTCGGTGATTATGCCTTCGTGAAAGTCGCAAAGGCGGACAGACTCGGCAACTGCTCATTCCGGAAAGCTCAGAACAACTTCAATGAAGCTATGGGCAAAAACGCGAAGATGACAATTGTGGAGGCCGACGAGATAGTGGAATATGGCCAGATTGCACCTGAGGATATCCACCTTCAGGGCATTTACGTCAAGAGAGTGATCAAAAGCACAGAAGACAAGAACATCGAAAGACTTGTGTTCTACAAGGATCCTGAGGAACAGAAGAAGGCTCTGCTGGAGGGCGGTAAGACTATAATCGCTTTACCATGAGATTTGTTTGCTAACATACTCAGGTTCCTCCGAAGCTTCACAAAAGCGTGAGCGGATTATCAAGCGCGCGGCACAAGAGCTCAAGGACGGCATGTATGTCAATCTCGGAATTGGCATGCCTCTGGCAGCACCTGCTTTCCTCCCCGAAGGCGTCGAGATCATTCTCGAGTCCGAGAACGGCATCCTGGGTATGGGTGGCTACCCCAGGCCTGGTGAAGAAGATCCAGATCTCATCAATGCTGGCAAGGAAACCGTGACACTGATCAAGGGTGCCGCGACCTTTGGCAGTCACGAGAGCTTTGGCATGATCCGAGCAGGAAGAGTTGATGTTGCTATGCTAGGAGCTATGCAGGTCAACACGTATGGAGGTCAGTCTCCGCGTCTCCGCTACCCAAGAATTGTAGCTAACTTGGCACGCAGATCTCGCAAACTTCATGCTCCCCGGAAAAGTGAAGGGCATCGGTGGGGCCATGGACCTGGTCGCGAACCCCACACAAACCAAGGTTGTCATTACAATGGAGCACACGGACAAGAAGGGTAACCCTAAGATCCTGAACCAATGCACCTTCCCTCTTACGGGACAGAAGTGCGTCTCCACAATTATCACAGATCTTGCGGTCTTTGATGTTGACCGTGTCAACGGATTGACCCTCAAGGAAGTGGCCAAGGGTGTCACTGTGGACGAGGTCAAGGCCAAGACCGAGGCACCTTTCAAAGTTGCTGACGATCTAAAGGAGATGCAAATATAGAGTTAGTATGCTGCGATATGAGGAATCTTGATCTTGAAGAAGTCGTCGGTTAGGAATAGGTTTCATTTGGTCACTCAGGGCATCTGGCATTACAGCGTAGCATTTGGCGTTGGTCTTGGAGGAAAATGGTATAAACCTCGTCATGTTCAAAGTTATACAATGATTCACATCTATCTGCTTGCTCCTTCTAGAGCTTCGAGCGTCAAGTACGCTGGCGCAGGCTTGTCTTCCGAGATATCTGCAACCGCACTCCAGTGCTTGTAGACCAACTTCTCGTTCTCGACCTCATCCGCAATCGCTATAGCCATATCTGCAACACTAATGCCCGTTAACCTGTCCTCGAAGATATTATCGCCTTTCTGCTCTCCTGCCAGCACCATGTCATCGACGCTAACCTCATACTTCCCCGTTCTTCTCCCAGGTCTGTACAGTGCAGACGGAGAGACAAACGACCACTTGAAAGATGTGTTGCCACCAAAGAACATGTATGCAGTCCTCCCAGCTTTTATAAAATCACTCGCTCGGTCTTTACTCTTGATTCCCGCTTCGTACTCTGCAATTGTGTGCTTGTCTTCTTCGGAAGCTTGACCTTCTCGCTCCGCGATTCGCGCCTTACGATAAGCGCGTAGTTGCGTCCCCATGATGCCGAGTCGCTCCTCCATATACGCGATGTGTGCTTCTGACGTAGCAATTGCGCGTCGGTACGCCATGAAGAAGTCTGGGTGGTCGACACAACACTCTTGGCTCCCGGGAACGTGAAGTGAACCGGCTCCACCGACGAAGAGGAAGTATTTCACAGGTGAGATCTTGACAGCTAGGATGATTTTGCGAACGGTCTCGAGGAAGGGCACTTTATCAAGTAGTAAGTTTTCTAGGTCAACTGGTAAATTTCAGAGCTTTGGGACTCACTGTACAAGAGAGCGTCTGCTCCCGCAGTATGCGGACCGTATTCCGAAACAAGCACATCCATGCCTTCAAACGCCTTGGCTAACTCAGAAATAGACACATTGTCGATATCAATTGGTCGTGGTATGTAGCATTCATGCTTTCCGAGCTTTTCTGGGCTGCGCGAGAGGCCAATGACGGTATGCCCCCGGTTGATGAGCTCCACACACAGATAGGAACCTCCGAAACCTGCGGGTCCAATGACGCCGATGCGAAGTGTTCTCGAGTCTGACATGTTCGAAAGTTTTTGATCTTGGAGAGAAACCGAGGAAATGTTCACGATGATCTGTATAGCCAAGTGGTAAGGTACCCCGTGAATACGAGGCAATATAGGAATGCTGTAGGTGTTCTGAGATATACTCAGATGGATTGGAGTTTACTCGTGTGTATAAATTTAGAGATGAGTTTATTGCCCCGCACTAATATATTTTCCAAGGACAATGCTCAGTTGGGAAGTTTCAGATAGTGAACGATCGGGGTACGGACAACGGAGTCTGGACTGTCCCAGGGAAAATGATTACCAATCGAGAGCCTCTGAACATACTCGATGGACACCATGGCTTCGTTCGAAAGATTTACTCCAATGACTATTATGAGGTGGAATATGGGGAAGTGAGGGGTGGTGTATGTGGGGCAGGAATTCGCCCATGCAGGGACTAGCTTCAACCAAACATCAACACAACCCTCAGCCCAGAACATACATATCGTAAACAGTATAGATTTCATTGAGAGTTTGTGCAGTTATCTTCAGTGATACATCTTTCGAACAGGAAATCTGCGTTCAATATGGCGGAGAACATCGGCTTCATTGGTAAGCGCCTTTCCACCTCCAGCAGTTAAAATACAATACCCTCTCGCTAATATCTCGTAGGCCTCGGGGCCATGGGTTATTCCATGGCGATGAACGTTCGCCAGAAAATGGACTCTAATGCAACACTATACATCAACGATATCAACAACTCGGCATGCGAGCGCTTCAAATCCGAGTATAGCTCTCACGGACGGATTGAGATTGTATCGACCGCGCGAGAAGCTTCAGAAAGTTCAAAGATTGTGATATCAATAGTACCGGGTGCGGTAGATGTCAAGAAAGTATATCTCGACGAGAAAGATGGCGTAATCGCGGGGAAGCCGGATGAGGAACGCGTGCTGTGCGAGTGCAGCACGATTGATGTGAAAAGCACAAGAGAAGTTGGTGAGGCACTGAAAGCGAAAGGCATGGGTACGTATGTAGACACACCGGTCTCGGTAAGTACAACAGCGTGTATACCATTCAGCCCTAACGTATCGATAGGGTGGTGTACCTGCTGCCGAACGAGGCGATCTCAGCATGTTGATCGGACACGCTGCACCCTCAGATTCAGTACCAAACTCGAAGCGGCTGGAGAAGGTCCTGAACATGATGGGCTCTTCATCAAAGTTCTTCTATCTGGATCGTTTAGGAGCCGGTCTCAGCGCTAAGATATCTAACAACTATCTTTCTGGTACAATCCTTCTTGCAACAGCCGAAGCCGTCGCAATCGGTGTAAAGCAAGGCCTAGACCCTAAGATGCTATACAACGTGATCAAAGCATCGACAGGTCAAAGTTGGATGTGCGATCACGTAATGCCTATACCGAACGTAACAGACATCTGGGTGCCGAGTAACAGTGGGTATAAGCCTGGTTTCAAGACGCAGATGATGCTCAAAGATCTAGGCTTAGCAATTGAGGCAGGAAACCAAGTCGGTGTCAAGCCACATATGGCGGAAGCAGCAATGGAGACCTGGACTAGTGCGAGTAAAGACGAGCGATGCTATGACAGGGATGGAAGTAGTATCTATTTGCACATCGGAGGTGAACTGCTGCCCGGGTATGAGGACAAGGGGAAGAAGAAGGAGGATGGGACGTGGGACTTTACATAATCGTACTTGAGGATCGTAGCTTGAGTATTTCTTCCTACAAGGAGACTTAGCCTTCGGGTCGCGTAGAGCGGCTCACTTCCTGCTATAGAGCCAGTTAAGCAGAAGCAGTCTCTCTCATCGTGATGAGGTACTTCATTATACCAGGAGGCGGCAGGCTTCAACTCATGTCTGAAAGGCTTACACCGATATTCTAACATGTCCTTTATGGGGTTCTATCGAGGCAATAAAAACCAATGAAACCTTTCAATGTCCCTTCTGATTTTTAAATAGACAGGTCTCAATTAGTGGGCGCCCCCGTTATGTACTCTGAACATTTCCTGAACAGAATGTACGAGCGTCACCGACCGTTCACCTTCTTCGCTTTGAGCTTATCTGCATCCCATGATGTACCTTGTGTGGCGAGATAGTGTTGACCTTTTGCTAGAGTCTTGCTGTTCTCCTCGCCCAGCCACTGGGGTTCCAGGGCCTGAATAGCATCTTCGATCTCGTATGCCTGACCCCCGGATATCCAGAGTATCTTTCCCGCAAACGGCATCTTGGCTCCGGGATGGATCTTTTCATCCGTGCCTCTATTCGCTGTTGCACATAGAACGATACTTCGAGCAACGTCCTCAGGCTCATTTTCTGGCAGGCCCAGATCATGCCTGTTGCGGATCAAGGTCAGCATGTTGCATAAGTAACGCTAAGGGTTTCGAGGTTCTCGTGGTAGGGGGTGTCTTACCAGCCCTGCTCTATGCCTTTGACCAGCCGTGTTTCTGTGGAGGTTAGAGAATGTATGTGGGGCTATATTTGCAAGACTCACTTGTCATCCACGGACAAATCACGTTGATGCGAATTCCCTCAGGGAAAGCGGTTGTGTGTAACCCTCTCATAAGACCTAGTACTCCGTGCTTGCTGGCGGTGTATGTTGCTAAGCCCCCACTTTCTTTGAACCCAGCGATAGAGCTCACTAGCACGAGGTCTCCTTTCCCACCAGATTTGGACTTGTTCTTCCTCAAATAATGCATACCGATGCGTGCAGTAAATATGGCTCCTGTGAGGTTTACGGCCACCTCCTTCATGCTAGGTTCTATCGTAATGTCCGAAGAGGCTTCGAAGATGTCCTTGTGGATTGCCATTCCGGCATTTGCAACGACAACATCGATGCTACCAAATATGGAATCAGCTGCAGCGAATAGTTGCAGTTGATCAGAGTATGAAGCGGTGTCGCAGAAGAGGAATCGAACATTTGGACCGAGTTGCGATTCGAGCTCCCGTGCGGGTTCTTCGCTTATGTCTCCAAAAACAACCTTGCAGCCGGCCTCTGCAATTATGTTAGTATGCCCATTTACCCTAAACGGCAGTAATCATTACACACCGGCGAATTGTATGACCGCCGAGCGTCCAATCCCAGTTGCCCCTCCAGTTAGAACGACTACTTTGTCTTTGAGAGAGCCCAACAGCTCAGAATTGAATTGCACGTGTACCATAGTGCTGGTGGTTGGAGGCAGACGTGTTGTAGAAAACACTTGGATGCTCACACAATACTTCAAGCCCTCTTTGATCTTCTTAAGCCGAAGCTCGGAGAGGTGTTTACAGTCCCGCACCCCACATGGCACTACGAGAGCAACAGGCTAACTTACGCGTCGAACTATGGCGGGGTAAATAACACCCGCAGATCCTGGAACACATCTAGCTTCCCAAAATGAATGCAATTCAGAGCCATCTATTCCAAACGGTTTCAGTCGTCAGAGATGTCCCGGAGATCTTCAGGACGCGCACACCTCTGTTGCATTGCAAGAATTGATCCCTGACGGCTCTGAGATCTGCAGAATCGACTGGATCATCATCTGCCTTGCATGAAGTTCTGGAAGACTTCTAATATGGTATCGAACCCTGCCAATTCACCCAACTTGAGCACTCGGTCGTTTCGTCCTACTTCTTCCGGTTTCCCTGATGCTACGTGTTTGGTGGTGATACCGTCTCCACTTGGACCGTATACTCTGGCACCGAGTTGGCCCTTGTGCACAGGCGGCCATGGGTCGTTGCCGTTCACGAATTCGATAAAGTCCTCTCCATAAGCACGAGCCACGGCTTTCTGCGCGTCGTTCATATGTTCGTTGTAGTTCTGGAACAGGAACGACACATCAAGGATGTGACCGGCTTCGCCTTTGAATCGGCCTTCCCACGGGATACCTTCATTGAAGTGGTATAGGAAGAATTTGTTCTCCTTCGTACAGGGCCAGCCTTTTGCAAACGCGAGCGCAGGCGCGTAGAAGCTGATTTCGGTGGCAAATCGTAATATGGAAAGCATAGCTTCGTCGTCGTTGGTGGACTCGGTGATATCATACGAGGAAAGCAATGTTTTTGCAGCTTCTGGGTGGGACGATAGCGTCTTGTTGGCGGATTCAATAAATTTGGATGCAATGCCAGGGTTTTTGGCATCAAGCCCCATGTAGGCGAGGATGTTTGCCTATGGTCATTAAGCTGGGATCTGCCTGCAACATTCGTATGAGGACTTACGTCTAGTTTCGACTCCCCTATCATGAAAGACGAGCACCACTTTCGGCCTGGCAGGGGAAATTCGGGATGATCGTTCTCAGAAGTGACAATGTCAAAGGTCGCAGCGCCTGGGACTGTGTCTCCATCGACAGAGGGAAGCAATGGCACACCCAGAGGAACCTTTTGCCAAAGATCATCGACCGGGACAGAGAGGATCGACTTTATACGATCTTCGGGCGATTTGTCCGCGAGACCGAACGCCTGAATGATGCTTTCATATGCAGACTCCGTCACAACTGAAGGAATCGGCTTGAAAAGAAGTACAGCACCGCCGGTACTCAAGCACCTCTTCATGAGGGGCTCTTGTGAAGAGAGAAACATAGTAACGGCAACTAAAATCGTCAGACTCAATTCGGGGGTATGCAGTGATTTACTTACATCCTCCTGCACTCTCTCCGCAGACAGTGATTTCCTCTGGGTTCCCTCCAAACCCCCCGATGAATTTCTTTATCCATTTCAAAGCTGTTTTCTGGTCGTGAAACCCGTTGTTCGCTTTATAGCCCGCTTCGCGAAGTTCTTTCGACGTCATGTACCCTGTGACACCCAAACGGTAACTTGGAAACTGTGAGCTGAATAGCCTCAATACATCGATACCAGTGCTCACTTGATTGTAACACCGATGATCGGCTTGCCTTTCTCGACTGACAGATTCACCAATGGCGTTGCGTTATAGTGCGGGTACCAGCTGGAACCAACGGCAAATCCGCCACCATGTATGAACACATAAACAGGCAACTTTAAATTAGAATCAACCACGCCACTCTTACCAACAGGAACAGTTATGTTCAGGTTGAGACCCTCAGTATCGGAGTGCGGAGGAACATCCGGAAGCGGGAGTGGCTTCTGAATAAAACCGAATTCATTTTGGATCGCCGAGGGTGGAGAGACAGGTGGTGGACTAAGACAGATGAGCTTTGATCAGAGCAATGATTTACAAAGACACTTACCCATATTTTGTAGCATCTCGAGGACTCGAATCGTATCCTGTCAAGAGCTCAGGAGTGGCCAAACGATTCTTCAGGGTCGCATATTGCAAGCCTCGGAATTGAACGGTTCCGTTGACCGTGGCACCCTTCAAGGCGCCCAGGTCGCCGTGGTCCAAGGTAGTTGACATATTTGGGCCTTCAATCGTAACCCAGGAATGTGACGGGTTTTAATTCTAAGAATAGCTTACGTTAAACAAGCTGGAGGTTAGCTTTCGGCGCGCCGTACTAAACCAGGTGTCTTTACGGCAAGACCATAGTCCAACCGCCGAAGAATGAACTCGGGGAGGGCCACGAGGAGCTAATTTGAATAAACCTCGGTAGAGATACCCCGCCCTTGGAGTATATGAATGGTGGGGCTAAGGTACTAAAGATGTCTGTGCACGGATGGGGGAAATGTGGGGAAATAGCAGTTTGTCGTCGGCGACATAGAATCATGTTTGGAGTACAAGGAGATAGTCGTGATTGTAAGCCACCAAAGCGTCTCCTCCCTTTCTGTACTTCTGACATGTTAGCCGCGGAGCATCCGCGTTATCCGTTGCCGGACACTGATGCGTACATTCATTTGTCGCTTCTCGATGGCGGCAGTTTTATAGGCGATTACTCCAAGATCCATGCTGGTGTCAGCGATGAAACATTTCGCATGTATAATTGGGCTTTTTACATTCGTCATCAGGATCGACATATGCTGTGGGACTTGGGCCTTGACGGGGTGGGTACCTCTTATCATCTGCACCGATTCCGGGGACCTGACCATCTAGGATAAATCATGTTACACCCCTTGGGTAAACAAGTACCTGCTAGATGAAGTGAACCATGTTGGTCCTCGAAAGCCTATCGTCCAGCAGTTGAGCGAGAGAGGCGTGCTAGCAGACCAGATTGATTCGGTACTGTTCAGGTACCTACAGCTACTCTCAAGTCCAACCAACCCGTGAAGCTAAGGCGTTCGGCAGTCATGCACATTGGGATCACAGTCGACCTATTCGTGACGAATTCCCAAATGCGACTGCATACTTTGGTCCTGGAACGAAAGAAGGCTGCTCCCCAGGCCATATTGCAGACCCTGACTTGCAGTGGGACGGGCGGTTCTTCGATCCCGAGCGAGCCACGGAAAGATGGGCGGAGTTCAGCGGTCCATGGGAACCTTTTGGACCATTCGAGCGAGCCCTCAACTACTTTGGCGATGGAAGCTTCTGGGTCATACAGGCTCCTGGTCACATGGCTGGTAATCTTTGCGCTGCCGCCAGGATCGAGGGCGGCCACTGGGTTCTCTTAGGCAGCGATTGCTCTCATTCAAGGTAGTCCGTCCACCTCATCCCGTGTCGGCAGTGATAACCAGGAACAGGCAACTGCTGGATGGAACCTATGAGATCTCCCAGTTTTGTTTACCTGGTGGAGTCAAGTCATCTCTGCATGCTGACATACCTGCTGCTCGAAGTACCATGGCGAAGATAAGGTTGCTTGAAAACGACTCGAAATTTCATGTCGCCCTCGCCCATGACGCGAGCTGGATGAAGAAAGGAACAGATGCAGTGTTATGTTCTCTGCTAGATGATCATATGAAGCAAGCGGCTAGAGAGCGTATACCCAACGATGAGGTACCGTAGAAGAAGACGCAAGCTTTGTCGGCCCTGAGGCCAATTATTCATTTTTGCTAGGAGCAGTTGATCTCGCCTGATTCCCATTTCGAGCAAATGGTATTCATAGCTCACGATAATGTGGTTGAGAGTGGATAAGGTACATGTCTGGTGCCTCTCTAAACTGTTTTCAGTGAATGCTCACTACTACCACCTGCATATGCTTCAACAAGCCTTACTTTGGAGACTGTTCGCTGTTCACCAGCCCACACAAGGCCTGATTCCTTGGTATAGCAGATGACCCGGAGATGAAGTACAGGTCACCGGCCACGTCGAGTTGCGCAACTCGAGACTGCCTGGAATTAGGCATGAGGTTCTTTGTCGCAGTACGGATACTGTTGACTCGTTGCTTACATCCCCTCGTAAAACTCTCATGGTAGCTGCAGATGGTTGGGGTGACGCGTTGATAGTTGCACCTAATCCCGAAAAGATTACGCGAAAACACGTGCCTTTATCGATAACGCTGCGAACCCCTGCACCATATCTAACAACAACACCGATCCCAACCTTCCAACGTGGAATTAAAACATTCGAGGTAACGCTATTGTTAGCATACGCAGCCTTGGGTACACGAGACCCAGGCGGAGCATCGGGCGAAGCATCAAGCGGAGCGTCCGATTGGTCAATATTGGTGACCGCAAAGCTCGTGACTCCGCCATTCCGTTCCCGCTCCTGCTAGGTGACGCGGAATAGACCAAGCTCATTACAACAGACGCTGCGGGATTCTCCGGCTGTCCTTTATGCCACCCGCTAAAATTTGCTTGGAAGCGTTGGTGGATTCCTTCACTAGACCGCCTTAGCCCTAGCCAAACTGCGATCCTCCACCTGCGCAGCCCAGATAATCACTCACTTCTGTCAATTACAACCTTTTGAGCCTACGCTGGTCAATTTGGCTCTCAGAGAGCGCAATGTCGTCCTTGCAATGTCAGTCGCTGCCCCTCCTTGTGCTGTCAGGAATGGTAGCTACGGTTTTTTACTGGGCTAGCAAGCTTATCAGACATCGTCGTTCATTCAAAGGTCTCGTAAGTCGTGACCCAATCATTTCCCTTTTGAGCACCAGAAAGGGTTGCAACACTACTAGGGTAGCAGGTCATGCTCTGGATATCCCCGATGGGAAGACAGGCCAGAGCGGAATATGACTTCACACCCTGGTGGGAGAAGCAGCGATACGAGGGTGCGGAATCTGTGTTCACACTGACATTTGGGCGCAGCCAATGCCACCCCATGACTTTCTTTGGGGTCATCTCAAGCTGCTAGGAGAGTTGACTGCTATGTTCCCATTATCAGTCCATCATCAGAATTTGGTCACAACCATGAAGCATAAGTACAAGCTTCCAGGAGTGTAAGTCCTTTAGCGAAGATGAAGTACCATCAGGGTAGGGCTTCATGGAGCACTACTAGAAGAACTTATGCTCATCTGCTATGTTGTTTTTGAGAACTTCCATTGACTCTGAACCCTCACCTTTAGATTCTACCTCGACCTATGGCCACTAGGACCTTCACAAGTCGTCGTGACCGACCCAGATGTTGCGCTGCATATGACCGCTGTGAAAAATCATCCTAAGCATCCCGACGAGGCTTACTACATTGACCCTGTTGGTGGGAAAGGTAACATTGTCGCCTCGAACGGCCCTCTCTGGAAGCATCTTCACCAGATGCTCGCTCCTGCATTTGCTATATCACGAGTGCGAAGTACGATGGGAATGGTAGCAGAAGATGTCATGACGTTTCACTCCATTATCAAAGATTTGGCGACCTCCGGAAAAACTTTTAGTATGGAAGAGTTGACCAACAACCTGAGCTTCATGGTTATCACCAAAGCGATCTTTGGGTTTGCACTCGGCTCTCAAGACACGACTAGTCCCGCATGGCAGGACTTCTCTATCATTCGTCACGCATGGGCTGTTCAGCGCGATGGCTTTAATCCGGTCAAAATCTTCTTTGCGCGGAGAAAACGTCTCGCTGCAACTAAGCGGCTGGATGCCTTGCTGTCAGGACTGCTCCGGGATCGATTCAAGACTTTGGAGAAGGATCAGGTAGATGTTAGTCACAAGCAGAGCCTGAGCATCATGTACGTACCCCAAATTCTCTCGGTTCAAAGCGCTGCTGTAGCGATGCAGTTAGCGTCATATTGCGCAACAAGCCGCCTTTCATGCAGCAGAACGTTGGCTGTACTGACTTCCACATAGGGATCTCGTGCTTCGCGATCGTCTAGAAGAGATGCGAAAATCCGGCGCCGATTCCACATACACCCTCGACCCCCAATTCGTCGAACTCGCCGTGACTCAAATCAAGACCCTCCTCGTAGCCGCGACAGGTACCACATCCGATACCCTATGCTTCGCCTATATGCTACTCTCCAAGCAGCCCGAGGTCGTGTCGAAACTCCGCGCCGAACACTCCGCCGTCTTCTGCCCCGGCATCCAGGAAACCTACGCCATGCTCCAGGAAAAGGACCACGTCAATAAACTCAGCGAGCTCGAATACACCGACTACGTCATCAAGGAAACGCTCCGTCTCTACCCCATTGGTCATACTGCGCGCGCCGAAGACGACACAGGCTTCCTGATGTACGACGGCCGCCCGCACTCCACCAAAGGTCTCATGATCTGCCCCGTCCAGCACACGATGCACTACGATTCCAAGATATTCCCCAATGCCAGTCGTTTCGATCCGGACCGGTTCGCGCGCGACGAGTCTCCGCGACATGCGTGGCGGCCGTTTGAGCGGGGTTCGCGAGGCTGTCTGGGCCAGGCGCTGGCGATGGATGAGATGAAGCTTGTGCTTTTGCTGACGGTGCGGGACTTTGACTTTGAGTGCGTGGGACTCAAGCCGAACAAGGAGCAGCGGGTGCCGTGGACGGATCTCGATCTTACGTTTGGGGATCTGGCGTTCCAGGAGTTTGTCTTTGAGGCTCAGCCCCGGGATGGCATGCCGATGAAGGCTAGTAAGGTCGAGTAGGACAGTTGGTGGATATGTACATTATACGGGCGAGGGTGGGAGACTGGCTACTACCACTATGGCATCACTTAGATAGCTATGAGATAATGATCGTATCTCCATACATGTAAGCAAGCGACTTCGTTGGTACTACATGACTTGCAAATGGCCATAACCTTCAAAACATATGCATACAGGAATCCATCACACTACAGCGCTAACCCCATGGAACACCTCAAATCAAGCCAGTGCCCCAAACGCCAGCCGATGCACTATGTCACCTAAATCAGCGCTTATGGGACCTCCCCTCAATCTGCGCTTTCGGCACCGCGTCCTCAATCTTGAGCCACTCGCCATTGAACGCATTGATGAGCCAGGAACTGAGTTCTATGAAAATCATTAGCCTCATTCTCTCAACATACGTGTAAGAAAACTTACTATCATAAACCACACGATTCGCATTATGGAAATAGATGCTATGATCCGAGTCCGGAAAGAAGTGCACATCATAATTCTCAATCGTCGCCAGATCCAGTTTATCCAACAGTGTCAGCGTATTCTGCATATGCACATTATCGTCCGCCACGCCATGCATGACCAAGAACCGCACGTTCTTAGACAGCGCGCCCACGTCGCTGATGCTGCTGTTGTCGTAGCCCGACGGGTTGTTCTGCGGCGTGTGCATGTACCGCTCCGTGTAGACGGAGTCGTAGAAGCGCCAGTCGGTGACGGGCGCGACGGCCATGCCGTACTTGAAGGTCTGACCCGCGTCGGTTTCTAGCGTCTTGAGCGTTGTGAAGCCGCCGTAGGACCATCCCCAGATGGCGATGCGCTCGGCATCGACGTACTTCTTCGCGGCCCACATCTTGGCCACAGCGATCTGATCGTGCGCTTCGTAGTGACCAATGTTGCCGCGCGTGATGCAGCGCAGTTTGCGGCCTAGGTAGCCGGTGCCGCGGCCGTCCACTGTGATGACAATGTACCCCAGGCTGGACGCGATGTATGACTGGAATGTGACGCCGTATTTCTTGTCCACGGTTTGCGAACCAGGGCCGCTGTATTGGTAGAATAGGACGGGATACTTCCTGTTCTTGTTGAAGTGTGGTGGAAGGCGCTCCAGCACATTTAGCGTGAAGCCGTCGACTTCTACGGTCTGGTAATTGAGAATAGGGAGTTCGTGTTGCTGGACGTATCTGGCGAGAGCTTTGTTTTCTTCGATGGTCTTTTCGTATTTTTGAGGTGCGGAGGGCGTGCTGATGATTTTCTGCCAGGGGATACCTGGGCCGTCGTACGTTACCAAGGCGAAGCCGCCGCTCGAGGAGAAGTGTGCATCATAGTAGCCAGATTCACTGCTTTCGATGACCTCCTTTTTGGAGGTGCCATCAAGCTTGACGACGTAAGGGTGCCTCTCAATGGAGCTACGCTCGGTAGAGACGTAATAGACGAGGTTGTTGTTGAGGTCAACAGCGGAGGGAGCTTCGACCACTTCCCATTGGCCCTGGGTGAGAAGGACTGGTTCCGAGCTGTCCAGAGGTGTGAAGTACCCAATATGATCGTAGCCTTCGTGGATGATAGTATCAATATACCCGTCATGATTGCGACCCTTGCTAGGGTCCGAAGGCACAAAGCGCGTGCGCTGGGAGACCTCAAACCATCCACCGTCTAAAGCTTGAACATCCTCGGTCCTGACGGTCTTGCCAGTGCGGCGTGAGACATCCATGAGAACCACTTTGAGAACATCACTCTCACGATTGGTCTCCCGTACCAACACCTGCTTACTTCGGCCAGCCCAAACGATCTCAGTAATGAGACGGTCGTCGTCTTTGAAGTCATCCGTAATCTTGACCGAGAATACTTCGCCCTTGGCGACATCGTAGAATTGAAGGCTCACAATAGGATTCGGTGCTCCAGCTTTCGGATACTTTATATCTCGGACTTCTGGGTAGTTTTCCTCTCCAGGCTTAGGTTGCTTTCCGCTTGGCCTTGAGAGAAAGTATTGCACCGGGTATGTTGGCACAGTAGACTCATCTGTCCGCAGGAAGGCAATGTAGTCGCCGTCTTCTGACCACCATGTTGCACTGTTCCCTTGGAAGACTTCTTCCTCGTAGACCCAATCCGGTACTCCGTAGAAGAGCTCTGATCCTCCATCTTTGGTGATAGGGATGACCTTGTCCGAATCCAGTTTGCGAAGATACATGTTGTTATTTCGAGTAAAGACGACAGCATCGGACTGAGGCGACCAGGAGGCGAGCTGGATAGGATCATCTCGATTGTCAGGATCTAGCGGCTGAGCGGTCTGACTCTCAACGTCGAATATCCAGTAAAGGCCAGTAAAAGAATGTCGCCAGTTCTTTTGCTCTTCCGAGATGACGAGCACCTTCTTGAAGTCCTTACTGGGCCACACATTGCTTGGGTATATGCTTTTCCCGTCCACAGAGAATCTCTGCTGCTTCATGAGCACAGTCTTGCTCTCTTCCGAAGCGGCCGTCCCCTTGTGTCTG
This sequence comes from Lophiostoma macrostomum CBS 122681, assembly GCA_010405375.1. NCBI lineage: Eukaryota > Fungi > Ascomycota > Dothideomycetes > Pleosporales > Lophiostomataceae > Lophiostoma > Lophiostoma macrostomum. Next base: position 207,556 of record MU004288.1, read on the forward strand.
ATGTCCTCCACGACCAGATAGTCCCCGCTACTCGATGAACCCTTCTCGAGGAGCAGGCCATCCTCCCCATTTGGCCCTGCGATCCATGAGACACTCTGCTTGTTGGCGTACCACTGCCCGCTCAGAACGCTATCCAAAGTGACCTTCTTGCCCGAGCCTCTTGACGAGGTCGCCAAGGGATCGTGCGGCTGGGTTGACGCATGCTTGTAGCTGCCTCCCATCAAGAAGGAAGCGAGCGCGAGACCCCAACCCACCACGCATATTGTACCAACGATCCATAACAGCCGGCGCGCCTTCTTGTCTACCGGCTTCAAGCCGTGAAATCGTCCTTCTTCAACGTCCAGCTCTTCGCGCCCGCGCTCGAGTTGTGTGCCATCGTTGTCACGGTACTTTTCCTTCAGCGTCGCATGCGATGCGCCGTTGATTCCACCGTCGTGGATGTGTTCTAATACAAGCGATGTGGTCGATATGGACGAGACAGACTCGTTCGTAGCGTCTTCTGAATCGCGCGGGGTGTCCAGTTCCTGTGTGAGAGGCTCCCTCTCCTCGTCGCTAACCGCCCGCTCGCGCGGCATCTTGTGCTGTACGTTAACAGAGTTGTGGTAATGGTATTCTCATTTTAGGTGAAAGTAAGAACTGGCAGATGAATGGGCAACAATCGTTGGGTTTTGGTCAATCAGGCACTATGCAAATACCATGGCTCTTCAGGTGTGTTAGAGACGATGGCGGAGGCGGAGGTTTGATGTTCGTGACTGGCCGAAACGGTCCAAGCCCTCTTCAGCCACGAAGATCACTGCTAAGCTTTCACGGCGCTTCAGGAACAAAGGAATCAACTGATGAGAGTTCTATTCAACCCCATATCAGGGCGCGGATATAGATCAAGAAGCTGGACCGACTCAATAGACAAGCCTACTTCAACCGTCTGCGCGCAAACGAACCATGTGTCGCAGCGCTACAGTCTCGCGGATCATCGTCCCCCATGTATCTGAGATTCATTTGCCATGTCGATTGTCGCATGTTTACTGCAAAGGTACTCTAGGGTTGTTGCAAAGGTCTGGCGATCGGTGATTGGGGGGTTTCTTCGGCTCCGTACACCTCCGTAGAGCCTCTGCCAGTCTATGGTAGATAGTATGTTGACGACCTTGCCAAGGGCCCAGATGTGGCAGTCTCTTACGACTGTAGCGGGCCGAGATAGTCCTGTGGAACGATGAGTAGGCGAAACATGTCGAGATGCAGGAGGCAATTACCTCTTTCATGGTACCGATTGCGTACATCCTATCGAGCTCGGCACGGAGACCCTTGATCTTGATGCGGATATTCGTACCCTTTTCGATGACTTGGTCGCCATTGTCCGTCCACTGCGGAGGCGTTGCATTTGCGTCAAATCTGATCTCAGAAGGAATCATCTGTTTGATCTTAGCGGCATTCCGATACGTTGAGAAAGGGTTATTACAGCATTGCCAACGAAAGCTTGCAGAGAGCCACAATCGACAAAGAATCCTGCCCGAATAACAGAAGTAACCACACCATCCATCTGAAGGTTGATTAGCCGCAATTTTACATAATGACAGGTGGAGACATACAACTTCTCCCTTGTATGGTCTCCACACGATGGCCTTGTAGTGGACTGTGTACTCCGCAAAGCCGGAGCCTGGTATCACCTGTCCATCTGATATGTCGAACGAGTCCAATATACAAACGATAGTGAATTTACCAGTGCTCGAGCCTTCCTCCTTGGTCAACAGTTCGCGGTGAATATGTTGGCGAATCAGGGGGCCGAAGTAGGATGGATGGAGCTGTATCGTCTTTTCGAGCTCTTTGAGGAAGAACATGGTCAAGATGAGTCCCTCGCTATGCCGGGCGATGTATTTCTTCGTCCACGGGACAAGGAAACGATGGTCGAAGGTGAAGGCAATTGTCCAAGCAAGCTAATCAAAGCCTGTAGGGTGCGCTTGATGCCTCTCGGAGTATGAAGACCGTGGTTAGCGGCTGATGCAGTGAAGAGGCCTCGATGCTATGGAAGTTCTGAGAGTCTAATGTGCGCTCTAGAATGTAGAGCTTCTCATTATTCACTATTCACGTGGTGGGAGGCGCGCTCTTTGTCCAAACGCGTCCTAAGTAGCGCGCAGAGCTCCGGCGGAGCAGACGAGTCGCGCTTAGATTTCGTGCATGCGTCGAGGCAACGAGCGTAGTTCCAATACGAGACCGCCCTTTCTCCGTCACTTCCTCGAAGCCGCTGAGTTGTGTGGTTTGGATGCGCGGGTAGGTGGACCGAAGCTGCAGTTCCAAGCTATTCGAGAATATTGAGGACCCTTGCTGGCGGAGAAATCTTTATCCGGTTCCCCGACTCTTCACGTGAAAGCTGAAGCCAAGACGAACCCCAGCCAGGTGCGCGGTTTGATGTCGTGATCCACGTCACCCTTCACTTTCTGTGCCTGTCCGTATCCAGGGCTGTGATTAGCACTGCGAACGCATGGAGATAAGAGCCGACTGTCGAGATTTGTTGCGCTCCTATCGCTCCGCTGAGATGTGCCTTTGACCATTCGACTCCTTAATCCAACAAGTTCTCCCGAGGCCGTGCTACCAAAACCCACCGCAACCGGCATCATGTCACTAAACCTCGAGAAACAAATGACTTTCGTGCGTAACTCTAAACTTGCAGGAAGCCAGGAGCTGACGAGAGAGCAGTATGGATCGTATCACCATAATTCCGTCAGTTCCGCGCCACAGATTGGCACATGCTTTGCCCTAACGCCGTGTGACTGTAGGTAAATGTTGGCATACACGTTCTCTGTGTTCCAGCGATTGCTATGACGTTCCTGGTTCTCGTAAGTCTCCGTGCCCGACTATTGTAGCATTGTTGACATATTAGCAGTTTACCAACACCCCCGAAATTCCACTACCCTCCTGGCTCTCTATTCCGAACCTCCCGTTGAACTTGGGTACGGCCCTCGCTACGCTATACTCGACGTTGTATATTCTCATGGAGCCTGTCGCCGGAGCGCTGCTAGCTCCGCTTGTAATTGGTTGGACCGCCTATGCCAAACACCTCACCTCGACAGTGGGAGCACCTGTGAATTACTGGGCTGCAGGAGTAAATGTTGTCTCTTGGATCGCACAATTTGTAGGGCATGGAAAGTTTGAGGGACGAGCGCCGGCTCTGTTGGACAACTTGGTGCAGGCCTTGTTTTTGGCGCCCTTTTTCGTATGGTTCGAGATACTGTTCTTCCTCGGGTATCGCCCTGAATTGAAACGGCGAATAAACACGGCAGTCGAACAAGAACTTCAGAAACTCAATGCACAGAAAGGAAAGGGTGCGAATGGAGCGACGACCGGCTTGGAATAGACATGGCGGAAGGCTCTCATCAACGAAAGGAAGTCCCGCGGATTTGAATGTCCGCATCGCACTTTCATGAACTATATACCATGCCAGGGTGCGGTATTTGCTCAGTCTGTGTAACTTCTCAGGGGCAGCACATACATCCTGAGACAGAGCTTCAGAACCTAAGACGTAGAGGTAGGCGGAGTGGAACAGCAACAACTAGATTGTAAGAGCCGCAGCAACAGGTAGATGAGGGTGAGCTACCGATGGAAGATTCAGAGCAGTGGACGGAGCATGGCAAGAGTCCTGCAGGTGTGCATGGAATTTCAAAGATACCATTCTACGTGTGCAATTCATAATGACTACGCCTAGTCTCTTGAACTTTGTTATTCAACACGATCTCGTTTATAACAGTGGTGCATAAAAGCCATATATGAGTCCTTGCAGCATGACCTGTATGGTCGATTTGTTGAATCGAAAAAGGTGCCTGCGACTATTATTCTCTAGGAGTCCATTGATTGAATGCTGATCAGAGCAGGCAGCTGAATGTATCGAACGAAGACAATGTTTTAAATTCATTTCGAACAATATGATTCTATGAATTGATAGAAAAGTAATAAACAGATCCAGTCGTGCAGAGCAGTGAGCGGTGCCGCGCTCTATAACGGAATGTTGTGGCAGCAATCGGTTAGTCAGCGGCTTGGCGTGGTCCTTTCCCGAGCCCGGTTGAGTGGAGCAGCTTCTTCTTTTCTCCCAGAGCTTCCATCTCCTTACACCCCAATCTCCCCTCTCTCCTTCTGCATCAATCTCAATTGATAGCAGAGCTATCCGAATAGCCTCTTGAGCTCGCCAGAATGTTCTCAAGAGCCGTCCGAGCTGCACCGCGGGTCGCCGCAATCTCTGCGTCCAGCAGGATTGCTTCGGTAAGTCCATCGAATCCAGCTGCAATTGCGCCCGCCGTCCATCGAGCCATCATCGGCAGCGTCAGTCGTGCATCTGCGGCGCCAATTGCTCTGCGACAAAGCTTCGCCGAGGAGATGGATGCCGCTGCGATGGTCGGAGGGAGCTCTCCTGCTGAGCCGAGCACTGACGGATTTTTCTGCGCAACAGACCCGAGCCACACCCGCCGTCTTCAGCGCCGCGACCAAGACAGTGCGCAGCTATGCCTCCGATGCGAAGGCCGCCCCGACCGAGGTCTCCTCTATTCTCGAGCAGAGGATCCGTGGCGTGCAGGAGGAGACTAGCCTTGCCGAGACTGGGCGCGTCCTCTCTGTCGGGTACGCTCACCAACCCTGCCATCTCGTCCATCGCAGAGAGCATGAGGAGCTGACGGGAGATGTTTAGTGACGGTATTGCCCGTGTCCACGGCATGAGCAACGTCCAGGCCGAGGAGCTGGTCGAGTACGTGTACCTGTATATCCGATTCGAGGAAGGACAGCTAGCTGACCACGGACGATAGGTTCGCCTCTGGTGTCAAGGGCATGTGCATGAACTTGGAAGCCGGCCAAGTCGGTGTCGTGCTCTTCGGTTCCGATCGATTGGTCAAGGAGGGTGAGACTGTCAAGCGTACCGGAGAGATTGTGCGTCCACGAGTCCCGACAATCCACCACAATCAACTAACACTCCCCTAGGTCGACGTACCCGTAGGCGAGGCTCTTCTCGGCCGTGTGGTTGATGCCCTTGGAAACCCCATCGATGGCAAGGGTCCCATCAAGACCACCCAGAAGAGCCGTGCTCAGCTCAAGGCTCCCGGTATCCTTCCCCGACGATCCGTCAACCAGCCTGTGCAGACTGGTCTCAAGTCTGTCGACGCTATGGTTCCCATCGGCCGTGGTCAGCGCGAGTTGATCATTGGTGACCGTCAGACCGGAAAGACAGCTGTTGCTCTCGACACCATACTGAACCAGGGCCGATGGAACAACTCCAACGACGAGACCAAGAAGCTCTACTGTGTCTACGTTGCCGTTGGTCAGAAGCGATCCACTGTCGCCCAGCTGGTCAAGACTCTTGAGGAGAATGACGCCATGAAGTACAGCATCATCGTCGCTGCCACTGCTTCTGAGGCTGCTCCGCTTCAGGTGAGCAACCCAAACTTATTCCCAACCATTTTTATGCAACCTGTGCTAACCGCAGACCAGTATATCGCACCATTCACAGGTACGTCCATTCTGTTATCTTTCAGTTGCTTTTTGTATATTTTTGCGATTTTTCCGTGGTGTTCTGTCCCGTGGGAATCTACGAGGAGCGCGTATTTATCGAGTCATATTCCAGCCAGGAGCTCGAAGGCTTTCTCGGCCTTTGGTATACTCTGCAGTGCCCCTCATAATGCGTTTTACAGCATCAAGGGAAGCCTCTTGGATATGACTCAATTCATACTAGCTCCTCGTAAGGGAGCGGCACCGTGGAAAAACTATCCCGTCTAGCTAAGCAGCATTCTGACTTCTACGTGCAGGTACCGCAATGGGCGAATATTTCCGGTAAGCTGACCACGATCTTTCAACATCCCGCGAAGAGGCTTCGCTGTCTTACACTTTTCATCCTTCAATATCCTCCCCTGACCTTCGACTTGCTTGCTCCTTGCACCAGACTAATGCATTCCTAGGGACAATGGCAAACACGCCCTCATTATCTACGACGATCTTTCCAAGCAGGCTGTCGCATACCGCCAAATGTCCCTGTTGCTCCGCCGTCCCCCCGGGCGTGAGGCCTACCCCGGAGAGTAAGTCTGAGGTTAGAACGAATTAACTTGCATAGACTAACCTGGTACTAGCGTCTTCTACCTCCACTCCCGTCTGTTGGAGCGTGCCGCCAAGATGAGTGATAAGCACGGTGGTGGCTCCCTCACTGCTCTGCCCATCATTGAGACCCAGGGTGGTGATGTGTCCGCCTATATTCCCACCAACGTCATCTCGATTACCGACGGCCAGATCTTCTTGGAAGCTGAACTGTTCTACAAGGGTGTGCGACCTGCCATCAACGTCGGTCTCTCCGTGTCCCGTGTCGGTTCCGCTGCCCAGCTCAAGGCCATGAAGCAAGTCGCTGGATCCCTGAAGCTCTTCTTGGCACAATACCGTGAAGTCGCTGCTTTCGCCCAGTTCGGTTCCGATTTGGATGCCGCCACCAAGCAGACCCTGAACCGTGGCGAGCGTCTCACTGAGCTTCTCAAGCAAAAGCAATACTCGCCCATGGCTGTTAACGAGATGGTTCCTCTGATCTACGCTGGTGTCAACGGTCTCCTTGACAGCGTTCCAGTCGCCAAGATTCTCCAATGGGAGGCTGACTTCTTGTCCCATCTCCGATCGAACGAGTCCGAGCTCTTGGCACAGATTGACCGGGAAGGTGCGCTGAGCAAGGAGCTTGAGGGCAAGTTGAAGGACACCACTCAAAGCTTCACAAAGGCATTTGTGTAGAGGGAAAGATGTAGGAGTGGGTGCTCTCTTCTAAGTTTCGCGGGTCAAAAGTGCTGATTGGGAGAATAGATGTATAATAGTAGATGCGTCCTCGCCATCAGCTGTCTCAATATGGAAAGTCTGTTTTGAAATGGTCAGATGCGGTTCGACACCCAAAACCTGGTCGCTTGTGCCTCTAACCTCCCCGATTCCTCTTTGTCAGCTGTGGATACTCGCATCTCTGTTTTGGAGGCATGGAGCGAGCGAGAGATACTGTATTTAGGCGAATCTCATTGTTCTGTTCATTTGACTGTGCTCTGGTGATGTTAATAATGTCGACTACTTTGATGATGTGCGTGTGTACGTGCTCTGGATTAGCTAGAGTACAGTATAGTTCATGGTTAGATCGCTGGGATTCACTAAGTTGACAGCTGGCGGAGTGTGAGCACATGTGTGATAGTGGAGAAAGGTCAAGAGGCTTCAGCGGTCTTATATGACACTCCTAGCTGCTCTTTGACAAGCGGTGCACAGGCCTCTCTAGCTATTTCTCCCATAAATTCATCTAATGTGTAAGATTCATGAAATGCAGGTTATTGGGAAATTAGATCAAAATGAAAAATACTACACGCAAGCATCCGTCATCGTGGGACTGCGTGGACAGTGCTGTATCATAAGCTAGATCTTGGGCATCTTGCCGGGCTGCCCTGGAGGAAGCACCTAGGTAAGAGCTACATTGCGCTCGTCACAAGAACGCTGATCGCGAGCAATACTCAATGCGCGAATTCACGATCTCGAAAATAAGGAGATAAGCTGTATAGCACAGCATGCCAACATGCTCAAGCTTCCTCTGCCAAAGGTCTACCAACAGCTCTAGTCTAATGCCTTAATTTACGTATAGTTTCACCACCCGGGTGTCAACTGCTACTCCGCATGCCGAACTCTACAAAGATACTAAAAAGCGCTTTAAACCTCTACGCAGTTCTCTTCACTGCCATCTATTCTATGATACACATTTCGAACAACAACTGGACAGCTCAGTAGCTCAGCGTCTCCCGCCAATATCTCCCTCTTCGTCGCCATCCCCAGCTTTAAATGGATCGTCCGAGATCTCCGGTGCGTCGTCCACATCCGTATCGTCATGATATTCATCGCCCCAGCCGGAGCGGAGACTGATATCATCCTCATCCTCCCTCAAAGCTTCCGCGGCCTCCAGCGCACCTGGGTCGTCCGAGTATTCATTTTCCAGGTCATCGGTTGAAGTCCGCCGAACGCCAGCGCGCTCTTCCGCCTCCAGCTGCGCGGCTCTCTCCTTCGTCTTCTTGTACATGAACCAGCCCGTGCCCACGCCCGCGACTGCTCCAATTGCGATGCTGACATAGCTCACCACTTTCGCCTGCGGTGTCATTTTCCCACCGCCCTCGGCGATCTTTTCGAGCTGCGAGCCGATGAAGATGTGCAGCATCAGTTTTGGCGAGACGATTGCTGTTGCGGCAGCGAAGGCTGTCCAGGACACTGTTGGGAAGGTCGCAATGGCGCCGTTGGAGAGGGAGTACGGAAGCGGGCACATGCGGATCATGATGAGCAGTTTCAGGCCGTCGTGTTTGAGGGTGAGGGCCAGTGCCGCGAAGCGCTTGTCGTTTGCGATCAGGCGCTGGACCATATTGCGGAGGAGGGAGCGTGAGAGGACGAAGGATGCCGTGCTACCAACGATGGTCGCGGAAGCAGCTATGAACCAGCTGGAATGGAGATATATCAGTGCCTGTGCAGATTGGGAAGCAGATGTGAGAAAGCATACCCATTCGGAAACCCGTACACAAACCCAGCAATGGTCAACAAGCTGGAATAGCCGATCAACGGCGGAAACGAAACAACAAATATCAGCGCCCATAATATCAGCCAGCCGGCTGTGACGTCCCGCCATTTCCGGGCGTAGGGCAGCATGGCTGCAAAGATGCGCTCATTGTACACGAGGAACAGTATCGAGAGCACGAATACTGTAATGCCGCCAACGGAGAATAGCACCTTCTGCACGGGAGAGAGCTTGTTGTACTGGCCCAATGCGCGCCGCTGCAGCTTCTCTGCGTTTCTTACGAGCCGTTGCCGGAGGGTAGGTTGCGATGCGAACTGTGAACTATTGCGCCGGAACGACGCGGATCGTCGACTCCATACTGGATTGCTTGCTGGATCGGAGGGGTCGTCGTCGAGCGGGAGTGCTAGGGCGCGGGCATCGTAGTCTTCTGCAGGCATAATGGGAATGAGTGGGGGCGGAGGTAAAGGTGGTAGAGGAGGGCGTGGGCGGAAGGCAGCGGGCGGATGGACGAGGACGAGGACGATGACGAGGATGCGAAGATGTGAATTTGCTAGGTTGGAGATGTCTGTGTATGCATTCCGAGCAGGATGGGACGTTGAGACAAAGCAGGCGCGGCGCGTGCGATTGGTGCTGACAGGTCGAGGTTAGAGACGCTGACTTCGGTGGTTTCGATGTCATGGATCCCGGAGCACCGCCGCCTTACGTGCGTCGTGCGTACGGGCCCATACAGTATGACATCTCTCGAAGGAGCGGGTAATACCGTATTCCAAGACTCTGTTTAAAGTTCTGCATCGACGTCTCTGCTCGAAAGAGTCTTCATCTTGGGGAGGGCCCGCGGGCAGCTGATCGATGGCGCCCCGTGAGCGCTCGTTCTGTGACACTGCACGCATGCAAGACGATCTTCTCTTGCATGCAGGACCCCCAGATCCCTCCCAGGGTGTCTGTCCACGTGATCCAGAATCAGGGTTCAGCCTCCAGCTCCTGTGGCTGCCCCTTCGCACCGCTGCTGCTGCTGCTTTTTGTAACCAGTGGGACAGGATAGACGAGGCGGCCTCGCTCACCGTCATCAACTCAGCCCATCCCCCGAATCCCGCCCCATCACTTCTTCACGGTTTCCCCATTCACCCCCAGACGTCCGCCGCGTGCACATGCAATGTAGCGCTCGCTGGCCCGTGAAAGTGCCCCAGGTCTACCGCTGCAGCGCTGCACGGAGCTACACCCGCCCGCATTCCACTCGATCCGCCCCCCCACACGCGGAACCGTAAGGCTGGACCACGCTGACGAGGGAGGGACGGAGCTTCATTTGCCCTCTCTGATATAGCTGCCTCTCATATTGCTCCCGCTCCAGTCTGGTCCTCCTGCGAGACAGCTGTCCTTCTTTGCTTCTTCGCGCCAGCCGTCTGCTCGCCCTGCTTCTGCGCGGCCTCTTTAATTAGCCCAAACCCCCCGGGCTCCGACTCAACATCAACACCGCGCGTCAATCACGACCCGCCGCCGCCACCTATACCTGCACTTTGGATGTGTTTTCAGAAACAATGATCTCGGATACGGTCTACGAAGTTGCCCTGCCGGTCCTGCAGGACGACGCGCTCGAGGAGGACGACAAGACGGACAAGCTGGAGGAGGTGCTGCGCAAGGAGACGGGCTTGACTGGCAAGTCCCTGGAGAACGTCGTGCTGGACTGCCTCTGGCGCTTCCGCGAGGCTGAAAACGCTTCTGCCTCTCCACCACCGAGTCGTCACACTGTAATTCGCCGCCCGTCGCCAGCGCCCTGGCAAGCCAACCGCGCTCCTACTCCCGTGAGCCATTCCCCGCGAACCATACACCCTCCGCCGGGCTTTGGTATTGCCCCTCCTGGCTTCACGCGCGCAAAGTCGTCTACTAATGCGTCTCCGTTCACCTCTCCGCGACCCTCACCTCGACTTGCATTTGTGACTCCACATATACCTCACAGCCCGAGCCTCAGCGCATACCAGTTCAGCGAAAGCAGCCCCGCACCCGACATCTATGGCGATCTTGGCAGCGATTCTGTAGACTGGCTCGTAAACGATGACTCGGGAAGCACTGAGTCCTCATCCTTGATGGGCGACGGCATGCTCAATGGTGCTGCAGCCGAATGGGTCCAGCCTCAAACCATGGACATGGGTCCCTATGACATGCTACGCTCTATTCTGCGAGACGACCGTCCAGACGAAGAGATTGAGAGAGCCTTGGAAGCTAATGGGTATGACCTAAGTGCTGCTTTGCTGGCTCTCATGGGTACGGGAGCTTTCGATGCTCAACAAACGTCTACAGCGCTGGCCGAGCAAGCAACCTATCTTGTTGGAAAATCCATGAGCCCGGCTTTTAGGCCCTCCACCCCTGTTGGCCAACAAAAGAGCAGCATTGTCTGCAAGTACTTTCTGTCTACGGGTCACTGTGCGAGAGCCGATTGCAGGTTCAGCCATGATACCAGCAAGACACTGTGCAAGTAAGTTCTTATTTGTACCATTGGAATGATTCAGGGACTAATATTTCGGCAACCAGGTACTTCATGAACGGAAACTGTCTTGCTGGTGAGACTTGCTTGTTCTCACATGACCCTTCAGCGTTGATGGCTCGAATGGGCCTCGCAGATGTTGCCACACCTCCCTTGCAGGCTGCCATTCCTAACTTCCAGATGCATGACTTTGAGCTGTTTCCCTCTTTGCAGCGGACTAGCTCCCCGCAGTGGACTCCAGGGAGCAACGCTGGAGAGCAGACGTCACTCGAGGCTCTATACGGAATCACATCTGGCGCTACTAATCCTCCTCCTGGGCTAAGCCCTTTTCCCACGTTCACCCCTGGCAACACGAGTCGTCCGCAGTCTCGTCCAGGAAGTCGACATGTCTCCCGCGCTGGTACACCCTCGATCCCGGCTGTAGACGACAACGAGGCCTTCCCCAGCTTGGGCTCTGCAGTAGCTGCAAAAGCTGGCAAACGCCACCATGGTAAGCGAGGCGGGCATGGTCATAACAAAGAACATCCCACAGTCAACAATCTGGCGGATGTCGTGAGGATGTCTCCCTCTCCAAACCCGTCGACTCAGCTACGAAAGGGCTTGAGGCCTGCAAAAAGCTTCAACGGCTCGCGTGAAAACAGTGCAGCTGCTCAAGCAATATCTGCCCCTGAACATATACCCTGGCTAGAGACTGGCGACCTCGCAAACAAGGCGTATCTCCAAGCTCGGGCTGAAGCGTTCAAGCATGGTAGCTTGAGGAACAAGTTTCTCCAGAGGTATGATTTGATCACTCCATCGGGATGCTCACTGGCTAACCTTTTCTTTAGCGCCGCACAAGCTTGGAATCGTAGTGACTCCCGCGCTGCCAAGGCTCTCAGTCTCCGTGGTCAGAGTGAGAACAACCTCATGCGTGAAGCACATCGTGAAGCTGCCCGTCATTTGTACGACGAGCGCAACAAGGACAATGCAGCCAACAAGCGTGAACTCTATGTTGATCTCCATGGTAAGTCGTGCTGCGTGTAGGCTTTCGTAGCCCTGACACATACTAATCTGTCCACAGGTCTTCATCCAGATGAAGCCGTGTCATACCTTGAAGGCATTCTCCTCAAGCACAGCTCCTCTTCTCGCCCTGTCTACGCAATCACTGGCACGGGTCACCACTCGAAGAATGGAAAAGACAAGGTTGGTAAGGCTATTCGCGGCTTCCTGAACGAGTGGCGGTATGCTTTCCGTGAATTCTCGGTTCCTGGTGATCGTAACAATGTTGGCGGTATTCTTGGCATTGATCCCAGCAGCTACGATAGGAGCGTTGCGGAGCGGGCTAAGGAGAGTGAGGGTGGTTCGGCGAGCGAACAGGATGGCGGCAAGAAGGACACCAAGGTCAGGATCATGAGGAGAGATGAGGTCTTTGATGCTCCCAGGGGTCCGAAGAAGGCTACGGCTGGACTGTGACGATGAAAGAGAGAAAAATAAACAAAGTTCCACCTAAGTCCCGGTCGCAAGAACCGTGATTCTCTTGTACACTGTCGGAGTAGTTCTCGATCTGAGGGCTCGCATGCAGGGCTAGATCGACCTCACCTTCAGCTGTCCGCTATGGTGGGTCAACATCATGTGGAAGGTGCGTTGAGGGTGCCTTCCCATTCGCACCCGACGCGAGCAACACCCCGCAACCTTCACTTCCTTTCCCGTACCATTCTCTCTCTTCTGCTTCACCTATCTGTCATTCCTTGCAAGGGTTTCGTTTCGGATTTCCCACCTACGTCGGCATGGCGTCGATGGCGAACCCTCCAGGCAACAAGGTTCAACCACCTATCGCGTCGACACCTCTCAACCCGACCTCGCTACTTTGGGGACACCAGCTAAAACGTGAGCATGGCTTTCTACTCGACCGCATGAAAACACTCGAGAAAGGACATCAAGGCTACGATGCACGAATCAGATCTGCTGAGGTTGCTGCAAACACGGTCAAGAACACTGCGCAAGACATCAAGCGGCTTGAGCGGTCACTCAGTGCGATCGACGAGAGTGACCGCCATAGATCAGCATGGATTGAGTCGGCGGAACCACGACTCGCGAAAATGCAAGAGGATATCGACAAGGGAAAGAAGGTGCAGCCGAGGGTCTCAGCATTGGAAGGGAAACACGAGGACCTTCATGGAGAAGTCCAACGATTGACGTCAAGCCAGAGCTTGGTAACGGAAAAGATCGCGACGCTCGAGAGGCGTTTGCAAGACAGCGGAGCACAGAAGCTCATCAAGAAGAATGATATGAATGATGTCAGAGTGCTTGGTCAACGACTTCAGACTCTAGAAGCTCTTCGCAAAGAGGAAAAGGCGGTGGCAAGAGCTATGCAAGACAAGATTGGTAGCCTTGAACGAAATCTGCAGAAGTACGACTCGAAGAATGAGCAGCTGCGCGTTCGTCTCGAGATGGCACTTTCATCGAGGCACCACCCCTTTCCCTCGAGCGAAGTCTCTACCGAACACCTGTACTCATCGGATCCCGGTTTCGTGCAAGTACCGGCCAGTCCGCAGTTTGGTGTCGGAGTCAAGAGGTGAGTCCTCCTTCCACTTCTGCATACCTTTGTTGACTTGTTCAGGGGCCGAGGAGCTGTTCGGGAGGAATCGCCAACTTTGAATGCACAAATTAGGAAAACCTCTAGGTTGGTGAGAGACGTCAGGACCCGGGGAAAACAAACACAACAAAATGCTCAGATTTCAGAGAGTCAACAACCCTTTCGGCCTTCGGAAACTCCGGACCTTGATGCGCCCTACCGTGGAGTCGACCAAGCGCAATTTCCCAACTGTAGCAGAAAGAGGAAAGCAGCGCCAGATCACGAACCAAGGCAGACACGTAGCCAGGCACGATCGCAGGCCCCCGAGGACATGAGCGCGACGATTCCCAAATTGGGCCAGGCGGTCGGCGCAAAGAAGATGCCACCACGCGACTCAGCTGGGCGCTTTCTTCCATCTCAGTCTGCTCGCCCCTCCAAACAAACCGGGGCATCGCAGGCAGCGTTACTTCAGAATGAGCAAGACCAACAAGATAGCAAGCGAAAGCCGGACTACAGTAAAGGAGGCCCAAGTGCACCTCGACGAGCAAAACGCAGACGGCGCAAAGAGATCGAGCAACCGGAAGATCTAGAGACATTCCTGGCTGCGTGTCCGTTCTGAACAAGATCTTTCTGACTCCTTTACCACCATATCGATTCCGATGGAAAGCAGTATCTTTGCACAGAGGAAGAACAACGTGAGGACGGATCTAAACGATGGTCGTGGATTCTTTCGCAGCTTAATATGTCTCTTTAAACTCATACGGGCCTTCTCGATCTTCGACGGGTACCTCCATATTCGCTTCTTCAATATCTTTCCCATTGACTTGCAGGCCAGCCTTCATTACATCACCAGTCCTCACGGGGCCAACCCCCTTCGGCGTTCCTGTAAGAATAATGTCTCCGGCTTCTAGTGTCATGACTTTGCTGATGTCGCTCAGCTGTCTCGGAATCCGAAAAAGCATCAGTCCTGTGCTGTCCGACTGTTTAATCTCATTGTTGACGCTGAGCCACAGATGGGCGTTCTGGGGATCCGGTATCCGAGATTTTGCAATAAGGTTAGAGATGGGAAGGAATGTATCGAATCCCTTTGCAATTGACCATGGGAGACCTCGTACTTTGGCTTCTTCCTGAACGTTGCGAGCAGTCATATCGATAGCCAGGAGGTAGCCGTCGATGGCATCCAAGGCACCCTGTGTGTCTTCAGGATGGAGGTCTCTCACAGTCTTTCCCATCACCAGTCCCAGTTCAATCTCAAAGTGCATGTTGACGCCTTTTGGCCGGAGTACAGGGCCTGCGCCGGGGAGCAGAATAGAGCTGGGTGGCTTGAGGAAGAAGAATGGTTGCTTAGGTTTTGTGTTGTTAAGCTCTTTCACATGGTCACTACCCCAACATAGCATAGCATTAGTATTCTATCCAGCATTCGATCGGTGACAGGGAGTCTTACGCATAGTTCCGGCCTATACACATGACCTGCAACATTGTTAGATAGAGATCTTTTGCACGTGAAAGTGGAAGCGTAGATGTTTGGGAGAAGGTTACCTTTCGACAGTTCCGGGCAATAGTAGCAGCACTCGCCATTCTGACTTCTCGACAATAAGAATATGTACAACGGAGTAATGAAGGGTAATGCGAAGCGAAAGATGCTGGAATGTGAAGTTGGGGTTTCGGAAGTCGAGCTCCAATTGCCGTGGTTAACCAGCCCAACACTTGAGCTAGCCAATTCGGCTCAAAATCAGTCTCCGACCGAAAGTGAGGTCACCAGCACCTAGGCCCAAGCTCAAGCTTCACATAACACACCCACCTGAGAGAGCTTCAAGCTTCTCGCATCTGAAATCCGTATACCAACACCTTCATTTGGGTCCAGAAGCTACACGATAACTATTTCACTCGAGTCCATACAATGGCCAAACCGTCCCAACCGCCACCCGCAGAGAACACCATGCAGCTCGCCGAAATCCTATCCGATCTCGTGTCTCTGCGCGTTTGTGTACGCCTCCCTCCCATCTTTTCTCCTCCGACTTCTGATCTACCTATTCTCCTGCTCTCTCTGCCCTTCCACGTCCCCACCACCCTACTAACAAACCCTAGGACCCCTCCGCAGCACTCGCTCTCGTCTCCGCACGCCCACCCAAATCCTCTTCCACAACCCAGACCATCAAAGACGAAGACGACAACGACCCGGATATCCAACGCGCAAAGGACCTCGTCGAGTTGCATTATTCGTTGCGCGAGGCGCATAAGAGGGGCGAGCTTGCGCGGGGGCTGGAGGAGGCGAGGCAGGGGGTTTGGAGAGCTGTTGGGGTGTGATGGGATTGGGAGAGGGACGTTTTGTGTGGAAAATGGTTAACGTGCTTGATGGAAGGTCTCGCCGAGGTCTGAGGTCTGTCCAGGTGTGGGGTCGGTGTTGGGGTCGAAATTGCCAGATATAGCGATCTTGTCAACTTCGGTGACTACCAAGCAAGATGTAGTTGGCCAGCATCGGGGTGATATGCTCAGGGAGCTATTTGGTATAAATCGTGGCTCTAAGTCCTGTGAAGGTATAGAGTCATGGACAAAAGAGCCGCCCTTGAAACCTGGGACTGGCAGGAGTCAGGAGGCGCAACCAGACGAGATGCTACCAGACGGCATCATCTCGGTCATGTTCTGGAGGTCCTTAGCAAGTATAGATAACAGGAGAATCATGTACAGAAGGACATGCAGGGACATATTGGGCAAGAACACAAGCATGGGATGCTGGAAAGAAGATCACAAGAACGCATGAGACACTCTTAGCATTTGCTGTAGTTGGACTCTTGCCGATTGGTCTCATGGAAATCTTTACTATTGTGCTGCACAGACTACAGAACAGATTTCATGTCTTTGCGTCTAGTAGTTTGCTACATTGCACCGTATTCCACTATTTGCCTTGCCTGCCTATGAGTAACATGACCATCTCAACAAAAGAATATTTAAATTTCATGCATGGGATTGAGGTCAGCTCGCTTTCGATCTCGTCAAATGTTGAAACGCAAGAACCGACACTGGTGTCAGAGAGGTTGGTAGGCCAAAAAAGATGCAAAAAAGTGAACCGCGATAGTCCTGGTGGGGGTCGAACTTCATTCGCATGTTAGCATTAATTCGTACCAGGTCATAGAGAATCACTCACCCCACGGCATCCGCATAACCAAATGAAGGCCATAAGAGTCTGACGAAACTTATAAGAACGGCGCGCTACCACTGCGCCACAGGACTTTGTATGATTTTTGACATTTTTTGCGCGTTGTAATCAATATGATCATGCGTAAAAAGAATCCAGCCGTTACGTCGTGCCGCCACGGCGTCGTATCTTGGTAGTACAAGCAGCTGAACCGAGTCTGACCGCATTTTGACTCATCATCGGGCTTCTGTGGGCTTGCCCCGCACCTGCGGGTGGCTAGATGAGGGGTTAGAGTTCTGACATATGGCACCTGATCCGAGCTTCACTACACCTCATCTCATCTCTACGACCAACATCATCAAACAATCGTTTGCACATCTCCACACACGCTTTCACTTGGAATTTCTCTTCGGACCACTGATTCTGAGTGTCACCCTCGCTTGTACTCGGTAGGCTGCTCTTTCCTCGCTTCACTATGGGTTACATCGATTTGTTTGCGCTTTCTCAATGCATTCCCATACAACATCTTTCATACATCGATCTGTTATTTTACTTCCGATCACCTCGTTAGACCATCAATATGTATCTTCTTCTATCAATTGCCCGAGAATTGCTCGAGAGCACCATGCTAACAACACCCAGGCTCCGCATCTTCCTTCTCTGGCTCTTACTGGCCGTCATGACTATACGAGCAACGAAGTTCACTCCCGAAGTTCTTCTCAGCGCGCCTCGGCGATCTCCCGGTCAACCTAATCCGGACGGCTCTCAAGTTATATACAGCGTCTCCACCTATTCTTTTGCCAAGCACGCCAAGAGATCCGAAGTCCGCCTCCTGGATGTGAAGAGTCAACAGACATCTCTAGTTACGGATGATCAAACTGTCAGCGAGGTGAAATGGCTGAAAGATCAATGGATTGTTGTCCTGTTTGGTGGTGAGGACGGTACGACCACGGTCAAGGTTGGAAAGGCGGGTTCTTTCTCGAAGAGGTGAGTGATCCGTGCTCGTGTTGTATTTTGCGATGCGCGCAGCTTGAGAAGGGACCTTTGAGTCAAAGCAAAATCAAGACTTTCAGCTGTTCTCTTTTCCTCGTATCAATTTTGGATATACACCTTTTTCGTTGCTGGATAACTGTCTCAAATCGGCTCAGTATGCATGAGTCTCAACCGCTAACGCTTGCTGTAGTAGCTATACCGCTGGAAAGATTGAGGGACCAGTCGGCGACCTCAAAGTTGTTCCCTTGGAAGGCAATGAGTTTGCCTTGGCTGTGTCTGGGAAAGCAACCCCAGAAGGCAAGCTCTATAACCCTTCCGAGGCAAAGAAACCGCTCACTTCTGGTCGTCTTTACAACTCCATGTTTGCGCGCCATTGGGATCACTGGGTCACGGAGAACCGAAATGCTCTCTGGCTTGCGAAGCTTAATCTGAAGGAAGAAGGGAAATGGGAACTCTCTCCTGTTGTCAATGTTCTCAAGAACACGACCCTTGAATCGCCAGTCGAACCCTTCGGTGGAGGCGATCATTTCGACATTGGCAAGTACGGCCTTGTGTTCACAGCAAAAGACCCGGATCTTAACCCGGCTTTACATACAAAAACGAACATCTACTTCATACGCCTTAACTGGGTAAGCGTGGATACCATTCCGGAGCCGGAGCAAATCCAAAATTATGGTTTCGAAGGCGCGAGTAGTAGCCCTGTTTTCTCCCCAGACGGCTCATCGTTCATTTTCTTGTCCATGAAACGCAACGGCTACGAGTCAGACAAGAACCAAGTGTTCTTCGTACCGAGCATACACCGCACGTCGTGGGTGGTTCACGCTTTTGCAAGCGATGATGGTAAGGGAAAATGGGACAGAAGTCCTGGCAGTATTGTCTGGGCTCGCGAATACCTTGGTGATGCGACTCTATATTTTCTCGCAGAGGAACATGGTAGAGGGTGTGTGTATGTCTCGAAGGTTTCTCAACTGCCAGCTGGGCCGATTCCGGAGGTAGTCGTCAAGGGAGGAGGAATATCGGGCGTTGCAGCACTCGAGAATGGCGACTTGTTCATCTCGTCCTCAAGCCTCATCGATAACAGCTTGTATTCTTTTCTTCCTGCTGACCGGGCTACCGGCCGTGTCTACAACATTCCAGACGACACAACGTCAGAAAACTCTACGTCGACGACCCAGACCATTTCCTCAGCAAGCAAGCACGGCTCCATGTTCGGACTCAGCAGGAAACAAATTGAAGAGATACACTGGCCGGGTTCAGCCGCCAACACCTCCGTTCACGCATGGGTTATCAAGCCCAGCAATTTCGATTCCACCAAAACCTATCCGCTCGCCTATCTTATCCACGGTGGCCCTCAGGGAGCTTGGGAGGACAGCTGGAGTACTAGATGGAACCCAGCAGTGTTCGCAGAACAGGGTTATGTCGTAATCACACCCAATCCGACAGGCAGTACAGGCTACGGCCAAGACTTTACAGACGCAATCCAGGGACAATGGGGTGGATTGCCGTATCAAGATCTTGCTTTGGGGTTTGACTGGATCAAGCACAATCTCAGTTACGTAGACATTGACCGAGCAGTGGGACTGGGCGCCTCATACGGTGGGTACATGATGAACTGGATCCAAGGCCACGGGCTCGGACGACAACTGAAAGCACTAGTCACGCACGACGGCGTCTTCAGCATGACTGGCCAAATGGCCTCGGAAGAACTCTACTTCCCCATCCACGACCTCAACGGCACACTGTGGGACAAACCAGATAACTGGGCGCAATGGGATCCATCCGCTCACACGGACCGCTGGGCCACACCCCACCTCATCATCCACAGCGAACTCGACTACCGCCTCACCATCAGCGAGGGCCTGGCCGCCTTCCACACGCTGCAGTCCAAAGGCATCGAGAGCCAGTTCCTGACGTTCCCGGATGAGAACCACTGGGTGCTGAAGCCGGAGAACTCGTTGCTGTGGCACGAGGTGGTGCTGGACTGGATCAATGGACATGTAGGGCTGCCCAAGTACTCGGAGACGAGGAGGAAGGAGCAGGAGGGTGGCAAGGTCTTGGATGCGTAGGGCGCGAGGAAGACTTTGAAGAGGAAGAGGAAGAGGATGCCCTATGTGCAGACGATGTCCCATATCGAGGCGGAGGTCATTCGGTCAGTAATAAGGTAGCCTCTCGGTTGGAATGATAGAAACTCTGGAAACTTTAGAGAATTCTTGAGTGTGTGCTTGGATGATGGGGAAGTGCGAAAGTGCATGGCTGTTGGTCTGGAAACAGTCTTTCTCGAGGTTTGCGAGTGAAGTGAAAGATCCAAACGTACATATATATATGTACATGGATCCTGACTCTCTAGCTAGCAACAAAAGCGTGCGAATATGAACAAGAACTTTCAGAAGATGCAAGCGCAAGTCTATACATGCTCATGCGTGAATGCTTTCTATCTCATCTATCCAATCTCTACATACCCAACCCCTACACCCACCTCCCCTCTCAGAAACCCCTCCGCGCCCTAGCACCAAGCGGCCGTTTAACGACCCCATTCTGCGCCGCCTTCTTAACCGCACCGCCCACAGGCCTCACAACACTCGGCCCACTCTCCTCATCTCTAATCCTCCTCTCCTCCCTCTCCTTATCCTCGGCCATCTTCGCCTCCAGCTCCGCCTTGCGATTGAACTCCGTCTCCGTGATGCGCTTATCCCGCGCCGAATACCCCTTCTCTTTGATCGAGTAAAACACCGCGCCCAAATCAGCCAGCCAGTGCGGGTCCACGGACGTCACGCACGACATGTACTCCTTACTCGTGAGGATGAGCTCGTGGTAGACGACGTAATCGGGCAAATAGCCTAGGCCGTAGAGCGCGCTAGTAGGGTGTAGCTGGATAGTGACGCTAGTCCTGAGGTTGATGTACTCGCCGATGCCCTTGACCTTGGCAGCCTGGTGGTAGTAGCCGGAGCAGATGCACTTGCGGATAACGTCCCAGTCCGTCCCGCAGCTGGTAAACGCCATCTTGTGCAGTTTCATAATGTCCTGGATCTGGTCGCGGATTTCCTTTGCGCGGCGCAGCGCCTTGGGGTGCAGGAAGTGGCGGATGCACCACCCGTCCGAGTACCCGTTGACTTTCCACTGCGTGTACACGTGCAGCAGGGTGAGGTGGTCGGACTCGGGGACGAAGAATTTCTCGCGCGCCGCGTCGGATTCTTCTTGCCGTTCTTTGGGCCGGTAGAAGACGCTGGGGACGGATAGCATGGATACGATTGTGAGCATTTCTTCGCTGCATTCGTACTCGACGGATGTGATGATGAGTTTGGCGAGTGAAGGGTCCATGGGGAAGGCCGTCATTGTGCGACCTAATGAGGTGAGCTCGCCGATGTGGTCGAGTGCACCCAGGGCCCACAAGTCGAATAGCGACGTGGTGATGGTGTCCTGCGGAGGAGGGTCCATGAAATCAAAATCGAGGAGATCTCTCACGCCTAGTGACTTGAGGAGCAGGACAGTGTTCGCCAAGTTCGTCCGCTGGATTTCTGGTATCGTTTGAATATAGAACTCATCTCGAAAAGCTCGTTCGGTGTAGAGGTGGAAGCATTTTCCGGGTCCTGTCCGTCCTGCTCGTCCCGCCCTCTGCGAAGCATTGGCCTGTGATATTGGTGTGATTTGTAGCGTGTCCATGCCCATCTTAGGGTTATATACTTTCAGCTTCGAGAAGCCAGCGTCTACCACGTACATGATACCATCCACAGTCAAACTCGTCTCTGCAATATTCGTGGCTACGATGACTTTACGAACCCCAGGTGGGGCGCGATCAAAGATCTTAGCCTGCAGATCTGCTGGCATCTGACTGTAAATAGGGAGGATACTTAGCTTCGGCGGGTCATTGAGCAACTTCAGACGCTCTGCAACGAGCTCGCACGTAATCTCAATGTCCTCCTGGCCTGTCATAAAAACTAGTATGTCGCCAGGTCCCTGAGAAACATGAATAGCCAATACCTGCTTCACTGCACTGTCAACATAATCCTCACATGGCGACCGCGAGTATTGGATATCGACGGGAAAAGTGCGACCAGGGATAATGAACTCAGGTGCGCCACCGTAGAATCTGGAAAAGCGATCTGAGTTCATAGTGGCTGATGTGACAATGAGCTTAAGATCTCGCCTTCTCGCCAACACCTTCTTGATAAGTCCCATAAGGACATCCGTGTTCAGCGCTCGTTCGTGGGCTTCGTCCATGATAATGCAGGAGTATTTGTCCAAGTCGGGCTCCACCAATGACTCTCTCAAGAGGACACCATCCGTCATGTATTTGATAGCCGTTTCTTTACTGGTACAGTCCTCAAATCGGATGGCATACCCCACGAGTCCGCCGAGTTTCACTTCCATCTCTTCGCTGACACGTTTCGCAACACTCATAGCTGCAACACGGCGCGGTTGTGTGCATCCGATCAGGCCTCGTTTCGCATAGCCGTCCTCGTGCAGGAATTGGGTCAATTGCGTCGTCTTTCCAGAGCCAGTCTGGCCGACAACGATGATGACCTGGTTGTCGCGAATCACACGAAGAAGCTCTTCGCGGACGGCGAAGGCTGGGAGATATTCTCGTTGCTCTCTCAGCGTCTTGCTTCGACTGAAGGAACTCTGCCCCTCGTTCTGCTTGAGATGCTCGGCGAATTTGCTGCCTCCCTTCTTTTCCTCTTCGCCAGGGAGCGGAGCTGCACTGTCGCCTTCATCTTCTTTGACGCCCATTAGATTCCCGAGTGCTGTTCCTGCGACATTTGTGGCCTCCTGTGCCTGCTTTTGTCTTTCTTTCTGCTGTCTCTTTTCTTTCACCACTCTGCTTCCCCTCCGACTAAAGACAGCCATATCGCTCTGGGGATCGCGAACGGCAGGCACGGGCTCCAGTTGCTTCGTAAAGACCCGTTTTCCATCGAGAAAGGGTGGCTTCAAGTCGTGCACCAGAATGTGCACTCGGGTGCCTTCGTCATCATCGTCAAAGTCTACGTCGAAAGTGCGTCGTTGGGCCACTCCAGACTGCAGCATTCGGTTGGTCTCCCAAGCATCCACGTCCTTTTGCTTCTGTATCTGCCTCGCGCTCGCGCGACTGTTCTTCTTCTTCTCGGTCAATGCGGCCTCCCGTTGCTGGTCCAGCCATGTGCTATCGGCGCCGCCAAAAGGGTTGTGAGAGTCGTCTCCAAAGGTATGCCCGTTTTCCTCCCCGCCATACCAATCGCGATCCAGCGCCATCGAGTCTAGGTCATCCACCAGGGGCTCCGGACCTTCGAAACTCCTTTGGTGGGCAGTTGACGCATTGTTTGAGCTCCGGGAGGTTGGCGCTCGTGAATTCGACGCGGGTCGCGAGTGGTGCGGCTTTTGAAACTTGGGTCGCGGAGCTACAGAGAACTGCTCATGATCTATCTTGCGCCTCTTTGGGCAATCATTACGGTCCATTTCGACGCTCTGTAGCCTGGATCCTATGCTTGGATGGACGTTCCGATTCTTGCTCGATTCGAAATTCAACGGGCAATAACTTCGTGACCAAATTTACCGGAGTCCTGCTATAGATGAGCAGTAAAGGACACACACACGGTCTCAGCAACAATGGACTGGTTGTGGTCACGGCAGTGAGTGCTGCGGTGAAGCATGGGAGGAAATTGTGAGCTCGGGCCGCTATGGGGCGCTCCTTCCCCGCCACCATTTGCTCTGGCTCCAAAAAATAATTTGTTCCCCACTGCTTTTCACATGAGATCACTTCACGATAGTATTTCCATACTTACTGCGCACAATGTCTATGATCACAGCGACAACATGGGTGCCGCGAGGCTTTGCGGCGCCATTTCCCTCCAAATACGTATTTGACGAGGACGAATATGAGCGAATAGCGGAGCTCGCAAAGCTACAACTGGACGACGCGAAGGACGATTTGGAAGAAGCGCAGAAAGAGAAGAAGAAGGATCGCAAGGGCGCCTCAAATGGCATCGCGAAGGACTCGAATACTGAGTAAGCAAATACAAACTCATCTTTTCGCGGTATTATGCTCACATCGTCAAGTGAAATAGACGACGACCTCAAGGAGTACGACCTGGAGCACTATGACGACGACGAGCAAGAGGGCGACGGCGATACCATGGCCATGTTCGGCAATATGAAGAACCTCGTGTTTCACGAATCGAACGAGGAGGACCCTTACATCACGATGCAGGGCCACGAAGAGGACGATGAAGAACGAGAGGAGCTCCAGATTCTGGCTACAGACAATCTCGTGCTAGCGGGAAGGATAGAGGACGAGGTCGCGCATCTGGAGGTCTACGTCTACGAAGATGAAGCCGACAATATCTACGTACACCACGACATAATGCTCCCTGCGATACCGCTGGCGGTGGAGTGGCTGGATCTGCCAGTGGGAAAGTCGGGCGCCAGTGCCGATGCAAAGGGCAACTTCGCCGCGATAGGTACCATGGAGCCTGACATCGAGCTTTGGAATCTGGATGTGGTGGACAGCATGTACCCGGATGCCATACTGGGGCAAGGCTCTGAAGACATGGACGGTGCGGACAAGCCGAAGAAAAAGAAAAAGAAGAAATCGAAGAAGCCTAATGACACCCATCACGTTGATGCAGTGCTGTCACTCGCTGCGAACCGACATCACCGCAATCTCCTCGCCTCCTCCTCTGCGGACAAGACTATCAAGCTTTGGGATTTGAACACCACAAAATGCGCGAAGTCGTACTCATATCATACGGATAAAGTATGCTCAGTAGTGTGGCATCCAGCTGAATCTACAGTCCTCCTGAGTGGCAGCTATGACCGAACAGTAGTCGCCGCGGACATGCGAGCACCCGAGGCCAAGGCTCCCCGTTGGGGCGTGGAGAGCGATGTAGAGACGGTTCGGTGGAATCCGCACAACCCCAACTACTTCTACGTAAGACCGGCATCTGTGCGTAATAAACTTGTCGTACTGACTCGACATTAGATTTCTACCGAAAACGGCATGATCCATTACCACGATGCGCGACAGGCCCCAACGGACCCGTCAAAGTCGAAAGCAGTGTGGATGTTGCAAGCGCATGATGAGTCCATATCATCTTTCGATATCAACCCAGTGATCCCAGGCTTCTTAGCCACAGGCTCTACAGACAAGCAAGTCAAGCTATGGAACGTTCAGGACAGTGGACCGAGCATGGTTGTGTCCCGCGACCTTGGCGTGGGCAAGGTGTTCTCGACGTCGTTCGCACCTGATAAAGAAGTGGGCTTTAGGCTCGCGGTCGCAGGAAGCAAGGGGGCCGTGCAGATCTGGGACACGAGCACTAATGCTGCAGTTCGTGCAGCATTCGCCAGCAAAGTGCCTCAGATGAAGGGCGACGGTAAGGAGCGACTTGTTGGCTTGGAGGAGTCCGACACAGATTCAGATTCTGATGAGGGCGAGGATGTCGAAGGAGCATCCGACGGCGAGGGTGGGGTGGAGTTGGAGGAGATGGAAGAGTAGGATTTTGAAGCACTCGAGGGACAGTTGTTCCACTGTACCACCGCCACACACCATGCAGAAGCAAAGATGCCCGATTGCACAGCAATCTGTCCACGTTCAACAGTTGCAAACGCCAACTGTACCAGAAGGGGATCCTTTGGAGGCCTTCGGGCAGTGCTGTACCCCGGGCTCCTTGTCCGACGGCGAGGCGAACCCAGTCGTTCATGGGCAGCGCCTCCAGGGGGCCTACTATGTATGAGCGCGCATGACTTTCAGCTTCGAATCTGAACGTCGCAGCGACTTAGATACCATATCCGATAGTCGCGATAAGCAAAAGAGGAAACCAACTGCAACTACCGCAGGCCTTCAAACGCTACTACTTCTGGCGAATAGCTCGTATACAACCCAACTGTCTGATCTTCTCTGCCTGGAAAACTTCAAATATAGGCATCAATCGACTATCCACCGTTTCGCGTACAGTGCTTAGGTCAATTGACGAGCCATGGTTCGACGGATGTGCGTCATGCGTCTAGATTGACAGCCGTCAACAAAATCCCGGGGCGGGCTGCCGCTAAAGAGCGTGGTTTCCTGGGTTCGCAGCAGCGGCAGATCGTCGGACCACCAGTGCACTCTCTGGCCCATGGGCTGTTCCAGAATCGTGAATGGCTTCAACAAAAGTTGATCGATCATGCAGGCTGAGCACGATGAGCGGTTACAGCTCTGCTCGCGAAAAGTTGCATGTGCTTTGTTTCGAAACGATCGAGCGAGGCGCACGCGAGTCAAAAGATCAACGAGAAACACTCGGTAAAAAGGAAGCGCCTGTCGGTCGCGGAAGCGCACGAATCGCCTGCTCGACTGAATAGTTAAGGTTTGCCGTTGTCGAGAGAAGAGCACTGCATTTGGCGCCCTGACAGGGCATCCGCAAAAAGACACACCACATGAGATGACAGTCCTCCGCCCGCGCCCCATCCCTTCATGCCACCCGTTCGTTATTCTGATACTCGGAGCTTATTGTCCTCCATCCTACCGCCCCAGGTACAACGTTCGTAGAGACAGCATCTCCCTGGAAGGAATTGCATTTTCCCGTCCACAACTACTCGCTTTTCATGCAACGGAACCGGCATCGGCCCTCAACGAAGCCACTTCATCACTGTGAGGTGACGGCGCTCTGTTTGCCCATGTGTTGAAACCGCCAGCAGGTAGCGTCCTCGAGGCGGCCGCGGGACGAGCAAAGGAGGCCCCGGCGCATCTCAAACAGCATGCTGGCCGTTGGCGCTCGTTGGCGCCGTCAGATTGGCCAGGTCGGAAAACACATCGCGGGCTAAACTGCCTTCAGCTGGGGGTGGACTCCGCCTGGACGGCGCGCCCCTGTCGGTTTGTTCATGGTGCACGCTGGTTTGCCTGTTCCTGGCCCGCTGTCGAGCATCCCATGGCTGCATCCTGCCAATTTCTGCTAGACGGTCGACGCGGCTTGCCCTAGCCTACCGCTTGAAGGCACCCCAACAGCTTGCAAGCTTTTCTACTGCCCGTCTCCCTGCATCCTGTCCTTCCTTCAGCACACCCTCACCCTCCCTTCTTTGCTCTGCGTGACCTTTGGCTTCACGACAGCTTCCACTCTCTATCGCGCCTGGTTCGCTCCTTACGACGCAGGCCGGATCTCCTTAAATCGACGCTCTTTGACAGATTGCTTGTTTTCACCGACCCTCCTTAACAGACAGTTCGCTGCTAGCCAGTAAACGCTCGATATCAACAAAAACAACAACACCACCAAAAGGATTACCTCTGACTCTTAGGATTTCCAGACACGCACCGTAGGATCTGGACTCCAAAACCTCCGGCGCAAGGCATCACCCTGCAGAAGCACCACAGGTCCAACTCCGACTGAACACCGGGTTACACGCCGACAGTGCACGCGCTTCTGACGCAACGTCGCAAGGCCAGAGTCACCCATTCTAGGCCACTTCCTACAGCTTTGCTACATACGCCGCCCGCATCAGGTGTCAAGTTCCTCCGCGTGGAGCTCACCAATCGATTAAAGCGCGTGTTGTGCTAAGGCTCAATTTATCCGCAACTACCCCCGCATTGCTGCACCCCGCGAGGCCAAAGACGCTCCTAGAGGATTGCCGGCCCTTGAACCGCATATTTGGCCTTTCTACAGTAATTGAGATTTGTTCTCGATTTAATCAACCGACATGTCTCTCGCACGCGCTGTAACCAAACGGATGAAGAGATCGGATGCAGCGTCATCGCCGCCCACACGGTCACAAAGTATGAAGAGTCCAGGTCTGCAAATTGACAGAGCCAAAATTTCCTCGCCTGTGGCTTTGCTATCAACCACCAACATGCTTTCATACAACGCTCCGGATATTGCTACCATGCGCAAGACGTCTTCGTCCACCTCTTCCACCCACTCTGCAGACGACTCGGATAACAGTGCTTCTACTGGCCGTTCGCGCTCCTCTTCACATGGCTCCAGGGACACTCTTACCGATGCCTCTTCAGTAGACTCGTCGCCAACGTCCCCTGCGCCAAACCACCTCTCAGGATACTTCCCCGCGCCCAGCAAGGGACCCCGACGTTCAGCATCCTCGGGCAACCTTCAGCAACGCAAGTCAGAAATCGTAGAGGCTGTGCCTGCCATCCCCGAGAGGGCGCTATCGCACAGCAAGCGCGCACACGAGCGTCTGGCTCAAAAGCGGTCGTTGCAGAGCATCCCCCGAGGCAGCTACCACTCTAACCGATCATCTTCGTCGCGGGAAAACCGCACCTCAGCCGACATGTTCCGTGCCACCATCGCCGAGGAGTCGCATCCATTTGGCAAAGAGTTGGAGCAGTTGAACGAGGTTGCTGAAGAGTTCGGCGGCGTTGTTCGAGACGCTGAAGAGGAAGCCGACATGAACGTGATTCGCGAGAGAGGACTCGCGCAGTTCTGCGCATCCGACTACATGGCCGAGATCATGCCACTATTCAACCACCGGTTCGGCATCCCGCATGCTCCTGCACCTATGGCCATGGCCTGGATCTAGACTTGATCGACCACGACTTCCAACAGAGACCGGTTCTCATCGTCTTGGATGTCTTTACTATCTTGACGAACATCTTTAAATGTACATATTTCAATCATTTCATTCTTTATTCATTCATTCATTCATTCATTCATTCGGACATAATTTTATTTGGCTATATTGGGGGCGTGCAACAGGGCTGGGGGCGTTCTTGGATGACTGGAAGCAGGAGAAAAAGTCACGCCCCAGGGCCCTTGGAGACATGGACATCCGACATGTATCTCCGTTCTCTCACTTTACGACATTGTATCTGTCTACGACTATATCTGACTATTGCGTGGATTTTTTCTGTAATTGTGCTGGCGGGAGGCAAGTGTTGGCTACCATGTCAAACCGATACATCATTTCATAGTCTATCCTAGAGTATGTGAAACTGCTACCTCGTGCTTGGTGCTGAATGACATGCCACTGTGATTTCCGCTGTGACTGTACGACTCTGTGGAGCGTGCCACACGCCGCAGACTCGAGACCTCTCGAATGCTCGGCTGCTGAAAGTTCCGCTGCAGACGGGTCGACGGATGAGTCTGTCATGTGGTAAGTCCACAGGCTGTGGCGTGCTGCATGGCGCTGATCGAACCCCGGATTCGTTTCGGTATGCGGAAGGTGCAATTAAGCTGTGATCACGGCACTTGTAGTGCAGCATATCTAAAGTTGGGTTGACATGCATGGTTGCAGCGTGTGACATTTCGGCAACACCCTGGTTCTACAATCTACAACCCTGGGGCCTCCTAGGGTGGACCGGCTCGGAGAAACAGTATCGCCTAGTGCTCCTCGAAACTTTGGCCTCAGAACTCTGCAAGCTATTCCCAGGGCCCCAACCCAGCCTTCAATCCTCTTGAAAACGAGAACAACACCATGATCTGCAGGAATTGCATACGAGCAGCTGCTCGAAGCAGCATCCAAACCCACCCTCGCGTCCCA
This sequence comes from Lophiostoma macrostomum CBS 122681, assembly GCA_010405375.1. Classification (NCBI taxonomy): domain Eukaryota; kingdom Fungi; phylum Ascomycota; class Dothideomycetes; order Pleosporales; family Lophiostomataceae; genus Lophiostoma; species Lophiostoma macrostomum. The sequence goes on from MU004288.1 coordinate 236,669, forward strand.
GCACCCAATGCCGCAACCCCAACCCGCTACCTCTCCACATCCCCATCCCACCGCAACGCAACACCCATCTCTGCCTCTCAACCCGCCCCACGACAAGGCTCGCCCGACTCCTCACACACGCCTCCCGCCGCAACATCTACGTCGGCCGCGCAACCCTTCTCCGCGCCGCTGACGCCGTCTCCGAAGAAAGAAGCAGGCACGCCCGCAAAGGAGAAAGCGCACCCATTGGTGCGGTCCTCAGTACCCGCGGGCGTACCGCTGAAAGGCCTGAATTTCCTGAAGAACAAAGAGGATCCCGTTGCGCTGCCCGACGACGAGTATCCGGCGTGGCTGTGGGGCGTGTTGGAGAAGCAGGAGAAGAAGGGGGAGGCGGGTGGTGCGGGGGACTTGTTCTGTGAGTCTTATTTTTTGCCTACACAAGGACTTCTTCTACACCTTCTACGTCCTCTACATTATACCCTCCGCACCTGATAGCTACTATCTACCACCCTACCCCCTATCTACCCTACCCCATCGAACCTAAGCTAATCCATGGCCCCCAGCCAAATCAAAAAAACAGCGCCGTCTGGCCGCAAAACGGCTGCGCAAGGAACAGCTCGCCAACCCGGAGTTGCTGGTGCCCAAGGTGCCTATATACGAGCAGACGATCGACTTGCCAGCCGGCGACGGCACGTTGGAGGGTGCGGTCAAGGCGGCGAGCGCGCGAGAGGAGTTGACGAGGGCGATGCGGAATAACCGGCGGGCCACGATCAAGGAGGCGAATTTCTTGAAGGCTATGAATTAGGGGTGGTTGTGATATAGCCGTTCGGGCAAAGAGGGGAGGAGGGGAGGAGATAGGGGCACGGTGTACATGTACAAAAGATGGCTGTATCGATGTGGGTAGGGGATGAAGTTGGAGTTTTGAAGTATGTGTACGATGCCAATTCTGTACGTATATTTCTCGAGGCATGGTGTACATCATTTCCTCACTACATATGTAGTTGCACTTTGGACGGAACCCACTCCAGCAAATCTCATGTAACATAGATGGACTCTTCATCGGTTCAAGCGCGCATCAAAGATCAATTTCGCATCGCTGCCCTATGTGCCTATGAAATATACAACAATGACAAACTCCATATATGTGCTCATAAGCAAAACGATACCGACAACGACTCAGGAAAAGCACCCAAACTCGCGAAATCCCCGAAGCTATGCAAGTGGTATACCGAGGAGAGAAGAGTATGAAAAGTCGTACAACACTACGAAAAAGAGGACGTCGCGTCCCAGCTACCCGTGCGACGCAACCGGCCCACTCTCTACTCAATCTTCGGCGTGCGGTCCTTGCTCGCAGCTTTGACCAACGCCTTGAGATCCCTCTCCATGACCGTCCGACCCTCTAGCGTATCCCAAACCTGGTGCGGAGCCTTGTTGACCACGTCCCAAGCAACAAGGTTATCCGTCAACTTAGTAAGATCTTCCTGTTTGCGCTCCCACTCGTTGTCAGTTCTGCACTTGATGCCCGAGCTGACAATCACCAGCGGGGTATCAGCGAGCTGAATGTTGCGAGCAGAGACGACCTCGTTCTTGGACAGCGAGTCGGCGACGAGGTTTTCCTGGAGTTGCGCCTTGATGAATTTGCCGTTCTGGTACGCCGACTTGCCGTACACACGGTCCTCGCGCGTGCGGCCGTTGAAGATGGCGCCGACAAGACGTTGGATGCCGAGTGGGGAGATGATGCCCCATCCCCACAGCAAGAACCCGCGTCCTGGACTGCCGATGCGGTGGAGGAGGTCCTCATGCAATGGGTCGACGAGCATGATGCCCGTGACTTGCTTTAGATGGCGCGAGCTGAAGATGCGGCTGACAACCGTTCCAGTGCCGGCTCCGACTAGGATCCAGGGACCTTCCTCGCCTGCTACTGCAAGGGCTTCGGATAGAGCGTCTGCCGACATGCCTGCAGAGTGTGGCGAAGGTGCATTGTCGCTGAATGCGTATCCAGGGCGGTCCCAGTAGCAGTACCTAGAAATGGTACCGTTCTCGTAAGCGTTCCAGGCCCAGTGCTCGAAATCGTACTCCAAGGGCTCCTCGCCTGCTTCTAGCAGGATAGTGGCATCCTTTTCCTTGCCGGTGTAGGTCGTGTTTCCAACGCAGGCGAGGTGGACTGCGTACTTGTCGCCATCGACGAGGATACGGTCGCCAGCCATGTCAACTGTAGTGTCCCGGATGCGAATAGCGAGGGTACTTGTAAACAGAAGGGCGATGATGATGAAGATGATGGAGAAAATCGTGGCAAGAAGGACAGCACTCCATTCCTTGACGGTCCTTCGCGTCTCGGGACGGCCAGTTAGACGTTCTTCTTCCTCTTTCTTGCCCCAAGCGACGACCCTGTCTGTTAGGATGCACCAAGCAGCAATGAATACAGCCCAGACTACTGATGCAATCCCTGGCCATCCCTCTTCAAGTCGGATTCGAGGCACAGCTAGGATGATAATCATGTCGATCAAGAGTAGGCCAGTGATGATGGCCGTGGTTATGCGTAGCGCCTTAGCCGGTGCTGAGAAGAAGATCACGGCTACCAGTAGATTTCCAAGTGTCAGGCTCGTGTACGCAAAGTCGAAGAAGCCTGAGCCTCTTGAATGCATGCCCGGCGGCGACACGAAAATGGAGACTAGCAGCAACACCCACCACACGAAAGAGATCATGAGAAAGAGGACGGTGAAGTACCGCAGGATGCGGACGGACCAGAGATTGTAGGGTGACACCTACGATAGTCAGATTCGTTTCAATGGGTTTCGATAATGTAAACATACTGCTGGGTCATCTGGATCAAGGTAGCCCTCAGCGTTCGGGGGGCGGGGGCGATCAAGAAGTCTTGTCCTTTCACTGGGCTCTCGCTCATAAGGATCGTAGCTTCTTCTCGAGGATGCAACATCGTCCTGGGGCTGTTCATCATCGTCGTCGCGGTTCTTCTTTGAACCCCACATCGTGGAGGTGTTGTGCAGCTGCAGGGGTTATCGTCGGATGTCTGAGACTTCTGGAGAGCTCGGCGGGCCAACAAATTCAAGACGAACTGTTTCCACGATTAAACAAACGACCCAGCAACTGTAATTGGGGTGAAGAAGAAAGAGGGTGTAGGAGTGGTCGAAGAAAGCTGGTGTTGAGGGGCTGGAAGCTATCTGTTAGCTCGCCATCGAAAATGTGTAGGTGATCTACGTCATGGTTTCTGGTTGGCTTGCCGCGGCTGTCGATCCCCACAAGCTCGAACACCAGTGAGTGCATCGTGCCGGTCTGGAACACGGTCACGATCTAGATCGATATTATTCAGGCGTGCACTTGAGACCGTGCCACAGTCAGACCCTAGTTTCCACGTTCTTGTCTACCAGACTTGCGGATTGCGAGTGTCTTCACCCGCGAGCCTGGAACTTGCATCTCAGGATTCATACCTTGCGAAGATATCGAACCAACCACTGACATCATTCTCCCTGCGAACCCCGCCAAGGCGTCAAGCATCCTTGCACATCTCTACCACACCTCCACGGAATCGATATCGATATCGTGATCCAGAGTTGTCGATACCGGCCTACGCGCTGCACGTCAACCCCGACAAACCTGCTGTCAAGCCCCCGCTCTACCAATCAGTCGTCCACGCCAACATGTCGGACCTCGCCAAAACATTCGCAAAGACCAAACTCTCGTCTCTGCCCCAGGAGCTACCCCTCACCGAAGACCCTGAGCGAGAAGACGACTCCTCGTCCGCCTCGTCCATGTCAAGTACGGGAACGGTTGTGCCGACGCCTTCGCAACGGCCTGCTCCAGCCATTCGCTGGTCCGACTACTTCGCCTACGAGTACTACCTAGAGCACCAGTCACCGGACGCTAGCCATGCCAAATTCCATGTCTACCTAACGCCACCAAGCTCCGCCAAGGCTCCATTACTAGTGCTGCACCATGGAGCTGGCAGCTCTGCCTTGAGTTTCGCGCTGTTTGCGAAAGAGCTGCACAGGTTGCTTCCTGAGGCAGGGATCTTGGCAGTGGAGGCTCGAGATCACGGCAGCGTGGTTTGGGGGCCTGAGGGACATGTTGACAACGACTTGTCCATTGATGTGCTTAGTCAAGATCTGATAGATATGCTGCAGCTCACGCAGAAAAAGATGCAATGGCAAGAGCTGCCAACGATAGTACTCATAGGCCACAGTCTAGGCGGAGCTGTCGTCACGAATGCTGCGAATAAGGGGCTATTGGGCAACAAGCTACTTGGCTTTGCTGTCTTGGATGTAGTCGAGGGCTCTGCTATGGATGCCTTGAAGCATATGCAAGCCTATCTTGCGAGCAGACCGAAAACATTCCCGTCACTGGACGCAGCTATCGAATGGCATATACGTTCGAGAACCCTGCGGAATCCGCAATCTGCGCGAGCCAGCGTACCAAGCTTGTTATTGCAGACTCCTGAAGGCCGATGGGCTTGGAGGACTGAGCTAAGCAGCACTGAAGCGTATTGGGAGAATTGGTTCTCAGGAATGAGTGCAAAGTTTCTAGGAGGAAAGGGGGCAAAACTGCTCTTGCTGGCTGGTCCTGATCGGCTTGACAAGGAGCTGATGATCGGACAGATGCAGGGTCAGCACAAATTCATTTCAACTTTCATCTCATCTATTGTCCCTTCTAACATACGTCGTAGGCAAATTCCAACTCCAGGTGTTCCCCGCTGCGGGCCACTTCCTTCAAGAGGATCAGCCGGACAAGACCGCCGAGGTCGTCGTCGAGTTCGTAAAGCGGAACGATCGCAGCACTCTCATCTTGCCGCCCAAGGTGTCGGACCTGCTTGCACAGGGCAAGAAAGTATGAAGGAATGCCTGCTGATAAACGCCGCAAACTAAGCCATAAGAGCCGTTGCTGCTAGCCAGTCACCTGTAAGTCGCGCATCGTCCTCAGCTATTATTATAGATCTGATGAGTCTCTGCATAGTATGCCACCTCTGACCGGCGAACACGAGCGAGCACGCATTGCGGCCAAGGCTCTTTCACGTGTCCTCTTCTGGAAGCGTACTGACTCCGCCTTCGCCTTTTGGCTTATGCTTGCGCTTTCTCTTGCGCTTCCCGGCTTCAGGCCCCTCTTCTGTAGGCGCTTCGGTGCTGTCGTTCGCATGTTGTTGAAATATCTCCTCACTGCCGTCTCTGCGTTTTGCGGCTCTCTCGTCATGTGGCTTAGTCGCTGATTGTTTCTTCGACTTTCTCATGCTGAGTGGATTCGGTTCCTTTGGGCCGTTGAGGCGTCTCTTTTTCGGGCGTATTGAATCGGGCGTTGACTGCACCTCAATGGAGCCACTTGTTTGCCCCGCTGCATCTCCATCGTCTTCGCGCTTCCGCTTCTGGCTTGCGTTCACACCTCTCCGGCCCTTGAGACCAGCTTTGAATTTGGCCTTCTCTTCTCGCTCACGCAGGTTCTCGGTTGCTGTCGCCATGGGTTCCAGTATCATTACACTCTTATTCACATAGACTAGCGGCACTCCAGGGATGCCCCGCAAATGCGCCCTGATCCTCCAGTCTTGCGTAGCGACGACGTAGCGGTTCTTATTCGTGGCAGTGTCCTTTGGGTCGACGCACTCTGATATGCACTCGTACGACGTTAAAGGTTTCTCGAGTTCGTGGTGGTTGCAGCGACGTCGCTCGTACTTTTTCGCCTGCAGGATGACCTCTTCGTCCTTGGGGTCTGCATCGTAGAGATGTCGCATGTCGCACTGGGTGACCATGGGCTTCACTTGACCTCCCAATACGCCCTGTAGCCGGCCCACGAGGTCAATCTTTTTCTGCGCAGCTTCCTGGAGAATGGCGGAATCAACTAAAGTCCATCATTAGCACCAAATGTCGTGCGAGACTCCGGTAGCCACTTACGCAGGACCTGATAGGGCTCGCGGAAACCAAAATTGACTTCATACTGGTGCATGAGCTTGCGGTACTTTTTGGCGCGTTTCCCCCGCATTGTGGGAGTGTGAATGTATCAGGTTGTGTCGGAGGTTGGCGGCGGTTTTGCGAGGTCTTGGGAGTTCGTTCGTGAAGATCCAAAATTCGACGCCCCGGGTGGCCCCTGCACTGCGGAGAAGGAGCGGGCATGAAAGTGCGCGCCGCCAACATCCATGATCCTTTGTCACAACTCACTAGCTGACTGCGGCGCTGACTCCTGCCTGTACATACTTTTGCATATGATACCCGGCTCCCCTCGACGCTTGCCGCTCCATATACTACTACAACAATCTGCTTGAAACGCCCTCGATGCGTGCCAAATAGCTCCCACCATGTCAGCCGAGCCCGCATCGGGGCCCCCTATCACCGAGTCCACCGCTGCACACGAGGCGGCCCCGCAGCAGAAGAGAGTGCCAGACGTCGAATACGATGACTTTGGACTGCCCATCAGGAAACCGCGGCCCAAGACACCGCTGTCGGAGAGCTCAGAGTCGGGCGACGAGGAGTTCAAGGATGCGGTACGCACGAAGCCTGGGAGTCAAGAGGCGGTTACACAATCGGACGCGCCCATCGCAAACGGAAACGACATTACTGCAATAGTTTCGCAGCATGAGAAGGCGAGTGGGGTGGCAGAGCCCATGGTCAACGGGCACGCAGCGGAAGACGAAGAGAAAGTCACGGCGGACATCCCTGACAAGGACACAGAAACCCCCGATCCAGGTGGAAAAATCTCAGAGACCGGAGACCGGACTGGCACAGTGAACACGCGCAACAGCATCACTTCAGGGACTGCAGACGGACATCAGCCTGTGGCCTTCTCCGAGTACTCGCACCAGCAACTTGCCCCGCAGGCGGCGAAAGAGGACAAGAAGGATGAAGAAGAGGTCGCATGGCAGGCCATGCCAGCGTATGCTCGCTACGACATGTACGATGACGACAATAAACTTGTGGCACGGGAGAATCTCGAGGAACTCGAAGACATGAGCGGCTATGGCAACCTGGGAGGCGCCGCCAAAGGCTACACTCGGGTCACCATGGATGACGATGTGGAATCGCAGACCAGCATGGACGAGAATACGGCATATTTGTTCAAGGAGAATGGGACTGCATTGATCGACGATGACGACGAAGCCGCTCGCGATCCACTCGCGCAGATGCAGACGACGAAGAACCTCTTGACCGAGGGACAGCGCATAGCCTACGTTGGCTTGGTACGATTGGCCATGGCGGAAATGTCGAAGCACTTGTCAAAGCTCGAGCGAACCAAGGGTACAAAGAAGATCGTGGAGCTGAGCCAGGAGACGACGAGGATGTGGTCTCAGAAGATGATGGTGCGGCTCTATGCGCATATGGAGATTGACGCCCCAGAACAGATCATGATCGAGCAGCTGTCGGAGCACGGGGTGATACCGGCTGACCTAACCCCAGCGCTCATGCAAAACGCTCGGGTGAAGAATCCGGCTGCAGAAGAGGTCGATTCTGCCAAAGCATCCATGTCCTCACCACGCCCTGATTCAAAATCGGCCATGTCACGATCTTCGACCAGTCTAGATCTAGACAACATAGCGGAGAGCCCGCCTCCTCCGCCGTACGAGGAACATGAAGGCGATGACTTGCCAGCAGTTCGCACGCCCTCACAGCTTCCGCAGACCCAAAGTCTAGACATCGACCTTCGATGGACAATACTGTGCGACCTTTTTCTTGTACTTATAGCCGATTCCGTGTATGATGCTCGCTCAAGACAGCTCTTAGAGCACGTCGGGAAATATCTGAGCGTAGATTGGCTTGAGATATGTCGCTTCGAGAAGCGGGTGACAGACGCGTTGGAAATGCAAGAAGAGGCGGCCAAAGAGAATTGGAATGAAGACGAACACATGGAGAGCCGACGGAAAAGAGCGCGAAATCGACGTCTTGCTTTCATGGGTCTGGCTACTGTTGGCGGGAGCTTGGTCATTGGACTGTCCGCGGGTTTGCTTGCACCTGTAATAGGTGCAGGTCTTGCTGCAGGCTTTACCACCATCGGCGTGGCTGGAACTGGCGGTTTCCTCGCTGGGGCTGGAGGTGCTGCTGTCATCACCACTACGGGTGTTCTTAGTGGAGGTACGATCGCCGTAAGAGCTGCGAATCGCCGAACCGGCTCCGTCAAGACTTTTGAATACCGACCACTCCATAACAACAAGAGAGTCAACCTGATTGTGACCATCGCAGGGTGGATGAACGGGAAGGTTGACGACGTTCGGTTACCGTATAGTACAGTTGACCCCATAATGGGTGATATGTACTCCGTGCTATGGGAGCCTGAGATGCTGCGGAGTATGGGTGATACCATCAATATTCTCGCAACAGAGGCAAGTTGACTCCACGTGTAATCATCGCAAGACTGACACTCTCAGGCTCTTACGCAAGGTCTTCAACAAGTCTTGGGCAGCACTATTCTCATTGCTTTGATGGCCGCTTTGCAATTGCCTGTGGCACTAACAAAGCTAGCCTACCTCATTGATAACCCTTGGACGGTCTCGCAGGCTCGAGCTGACATGGCTGGACTGATCCTTGCCGATTCATTAATCGACCGAAATTTGGGCACTCGACCCATCACACTCGTTGGCTTCTCGCTTGGAGCAAGAGTCATTTTCTCATGTTTAAGAGAGCTTGCCAATCGAGGGGCTTTCGGGCTAATTCAAAATGTCTACATGTTCGGCACACCAGTCGTTGCCAAGAAAGACGAATACACTCGAGCAAGGTCTATGGTGCCGGGGCGATTTGTCAATGGATACGCCACGAACGATTGGATTCTAGGTCAGTCGGGGTTCTGTTAGGCACAACGTTTACTAACTTGTATCAGGCTACCTCTTTAGGGCAACTAGCGGTGGTATCATGAGGGTCTCTGGACTCGCCCCCGTCGAAGTTCCAGGTATCGAGAACATAAATGTCACAGAGCTGGTCCCTGGCCACATGGCTTATCGAACGGCAATGCCCAAGCTCTTAATGGAGGTGGGTTGGTCGGTCGAAAGCGAGGAGTTTAGTGAGATTGAAGATCCGGACCCTGAAAACCACGAAAAGAGACAGAGAGAACTCATCAACGAGATCGAAGAGGCGCGGAAAGAACTCGAGAAGAAGCAGCAAGAAAAGAATAAGAAGGGAGGATTCTTCTCATGGCGGAAGAAGAAGGCTGCCAAGAAAGACTGGGAAGTCTACGATGAAAACTCCCAGAAGCATACGGAAAAAGAGCAAGAGGATCCTGCTGTTCTCGCTGAAAGTACAGTCATGTTCGATGTTGATGCGTTACGAGCGGAGGTGGCAGCCCTTTCCGCTGAAGGGATCGAAATCAAAGAGATCAAGTCAACACTACCGCCAATGAAGATCGACATGGCGGCAGCATCACCGAGTCCCCACTCGAGTCTCCGAGAGACGAAGAGCTATAATGATAGTCTTGCCATATCACCGAACAATTTCGGCAACAGCTCAAGCAACTTATCGACTCCTGCGATCAGCGGCCACTCTACCCCAAACAAAGAGTCAAGAAAGCAAAGTTTCGAGGAATACGACGAGCATCAAGACGACACTGGCATGACCATGACATTTGATTCTTCCTTCAAAGAACCTCCGGCACCTGCGCCATCGATCACCCCCGCCCGATCTCCCGCCCTTTCTTCGGGAACACCCGATATGCCCACCTGGGACATGCCCTCGGAACGGCCCGCGCTGAAATCAGCAACTTCAGGGCCGAATCTAAACCTAGCTCCTGGTTACAACGCCTGGGCTGAGGACGATGACGATTTTGGAAAGGAGAAAGAAATGAAGATGACGTTCGAGTAGTTGCATGTTGTTTACGTCTGTTAAGTGAGGCATAGGCGTGTATCGTTCCTGCATCAGCATTTTGAGCGCATTCTCATGGGCGGCGTCTTTTGGCTTTGGAGTTTTTTCTCACTTCACAGTACTACTTTCTAATCGGCTCCGTACAGGAGATTTGGATATGCTTCAGGAAGGATTGGATCGCCTTGAGGGCTGCTTGGAGTACATTCAATGTTTATTCTTATTTGGACGCTTTTACGATCGCACACCTCTGGTGAGGTAGTTTACAATAAATGAAGAACAGAAGAGAATTCGTATTGCTTGGTGAACAAAGGCGTGCAAAGAAGGGCTGGCCGTTGCGGCAATGGGGAAGCTTCAACAGGTGCCATGTCCCGACCGAGCATAGCCCCGGAACCTCTTGGCCTTAGCTCGCGACATACCATTCTAGCTACGCGGCATCTCACCTCACTACAAACAATTCAATCTTGACACGTCCGCTACTCTAGAATCCGACGTTACTTTTCCCACGCATCCCCTTCAACGAGAGTTCTCGTCCAGGCTTGCTCCGACGATCCGCGCGAGTCTCACCCGCCCTCAAACCACCCCCGACAGCTCCGCAAGCACACAGCAAACAGCCGGCACGATGGGATCGCTGGGCTCATATTTTCTCGACGTCATCTATTCGTTCACAAACTGCATGTCATGTTTTCCTGGGTCACCGCAACTTAAGATAAACAGTCGGAGCTTTAAGATACTACGATTACTGGGCGAGGTCAGCTTGCCTTTGCTATTCCCATCGCTCTGTCCCACTGCAATTCTAACTGAACTCTACATGTAGGGAGGATTTTCATACGTTTACCTCGTGCAAGACACCTCGAACCAACAACTCTTCGCCCTCAAGAAGATTCGATGTCCCTTCGGCCAGGAATCCGTCAGCTTGGCTCTCAAAGAAGTCGAAGCGTACACGCTCTTCTCGCCGCACCCGAACATCATTCACTCCATCGACTACTCGGTTGCCTCTGATCGGAGTGACCCCCAAGCGAAGACAGTGTACATCTTGCTTCCATACTACAGGCGCGGGAATCTGCAGGACATGATCAATGCAAACCTGGTCAATCACACCAAATTTCCGGAGCGACGACTCATGGTGCTATTCCTAGGTGTATGCCGTGCGCTGAAAGCGATGCATCAATATAAAGTCAAAGGGCCACCAGGAGGAGCAACTAGCCAAAGCAAAGCCAAGAAAGTAAGGAAGGAGGCTGCGCGGGCTGACGCCGAGCAAGCGGAGGCTATGGAGATGCGCGCGCCTAGTAGGCGGCATACGCAGAGGGACGATGAAGACGATGAGGAACAGGAGGCGGAGGGTCTGTTGGAGAGCGAGGAGGTTACAATGGCGCAGGAAGGCATCGCGCCAGGAGGTGAGAGGGCGTATGCGCATCGGGACATCAAACCTGGTATGGACCACCCATCCAATCACATTCCATATGGGGTTCAAGTCTTTACACCACAGAAGATCGTGTACAAACCTAGACATGGCTAACAATGATTCAGGCAATGTAATGATAGCAGACGATGGTGTAACCCCAATCCTCATGGATCTTGGTTCCCTAGCCCCTGCGCCTACACCCATAACCTCGCGCTCGCTAGCCTTGCAAGTCCAAGACACCGCCGCCGAGCACTCTACAATGCCTTACCGCGCCCCCGAACTCTTCGACGTGAAGACAGGCTCCGTCATCGACACCAAAGTCGACATTTGGTCCCTTGGCTGCACGCTCTACGCCTGCCTCGTTGGCAAATCGCCATTCGAAGCGCGGAGCGACGAGACAGGTGGCAGCTTGAGTATCTGTGTACTAGGCGGCGATTGGAGGTTTCCGGACGAGGGTCCGCAGCGGGGCAAGCAGAAACAGCCGACTGAAGATGCCATCAGTGAACCGGTCAAGGAGGTTGTGAGGAAGTGTCTGAGTGTTGAGCCGAACGAGAGACCTGATGTGGATGAACTGATACATATCACCGAGAGCGTTATTGAGGGACTACCTGAGGATGGATCGGAGGAGTAGATGGGACGCACTCCCGTGAGTAGCTTTTCGTGGGGATATTCTTGGTTTCTTTGTACGATTTTTTGGGGACTGCTACGTGCAGGTTGGGCGGATCTTGGCGCTCTTTAGATGGTGACGATTCTGGTCTTGTACGCTGCAGAGACTAATATACCCTTTTTTCGAGATATGCATCATTGCTGCGGGAAACCATAAGTTGATGAACATGCGAGCTGATGGCTGTATTGCGACAGCCCCCAACGGGACTAAACCTGAACTAAATTCAAATATCCTTTGCGGACTTGCGCAGCCTTGCCATACCGTGAACGAGCAAGTCTAAGCCAAGGCAAATTTCTGGATGTGTTTCCATTCGCATGGTGCACCTGCGCAACCTTCCAAGGTTGGAAGTGCATTAGGCAGCACGTGATCGTCTATAGCGCTTAGACTAGCGCACCTGCCAGTTGGTTTACGACCTGGTGTGCATGGCGAATGACAGCCCTACCGTAATACGACAACCTACGATCCTGGTGCTCTTACAGAAACGGAAATCTGCAGGACCGTCCGCTTGATCTCTAGAGACGAAGCGATAGAGTTACTGCCCGCTCGCCAAAGCCCGCTGCATCGTCACAACCCCTCGTTCCGACCGCCCGAGTCTCCCCGCGATTGCTGTCCACACCATGCACACATGCACGGTGCCGTGGATATGTTGGGTACTGCTGGGGAGTATGGGCACTGCGATCAGTGGTCTTGGATAAGAGATGGTGTCTGTAGGAGGGAAAATAAGAGACACCTGGAGCGGTGCACAACGGAGCCGTCCTCGGAGCATGGAAGAGTGCCAACGCTCCTTGTGCTTACTTGTGTGAGATCCAAGAGTTGGAAATGGCTTTGAATAGGTCGGAAACACAGTATCCGGAGACGATGCACGATTTCCTTCTAGAGCTTGGCCGAGGCCTTCTGCAATGGTGCTGCCGCGTAGCATTATTCACGGTTACGAATGAACGCGGCACATCATATACCCGGCATAAGACAACCCCAGCACTGTTCCTAGAAAAGAGACGATGAATATCCCAGCGCTGAATTATAAGTACCACTGATTCCTTGAGATCTTAGGTGGCTGTCGCCAATAACAGCGCTTGAACGAATTGTCGATGCTCTATCATGCAAGAATCATCACCGGGTGCTGCCACGGGTTCTACGCACCTTGCCTCGATATTCCTTGCGTGGCGATAAGAGAAGGACAGTCTCGCAATGAGCCAGACACCAATTATTCGCATCCTCATTCGGCCGACAACGTAGAGGCCCCATGGTGGATTGTCATCAACATGAAAACCTCTCGGATCTTCAGTCATAGCAGTACCTTGCTACACATTGCTCTCGCTTCCAAAAGCTGATCTATGGGAGGAATTCGATTTGCAACACATGTCACGAATACTCACCACTGCTTTGGCCCGTACTCGACTACTTGGCCGATATTAATTTGTCTTCAGCTGGACAAATTCAGGTATAATGACAGGAGAGGTCATATTACGATTTCCAATGACCACAAGCCTCTACTCGACGCAGAGACTAAAGATATGGACGGATTCTGCACGTTCATATTAAGTCTACTTCAATTTGCTCGTTCTATAAACGGCTTCTTGCTGCTTTATAGAAGACGTTTACAAACGCCGGGACGGCTCATGGGAATAGGAACTAAATTCATAGGCCGGTTACGCCAGCATTATTCACGATCCCAGCTTTGGGCCATGCGAGAGGGAAAACAATGGTGATTGGGATCCATTACTATTGCATAATTCTGGCACTTCGATCAAGCGATGGATTGATCAATTGTTGATGGTATGGAGCATGGCAGACTGAAGAGCTAGTTTTGGAGCGACGTAGCCAATGCGGAACCTCTCAGTGTGGGCTCACTAACAAAGTGCGAGCACAACGTCAATGCCTTATTGTTCGTTTCGCTTGCTGCATGGGATCGTTGGCCTGAGTGGTAGTATACCTGTCATGTAAGTTCGCCAGTCCACATTGTAATCCAAACGCTGGTCGAGTCTGATCCGAGCAAGTTCAGCAAGGCTAATATTGTCTTAGATCGGGGAATCTATAGGATGTTTACGCGTATGCAACTAGCTATACAAAAAATATCTTGTCCTCCCAAGTGTTTTCATTCAGCCAAGCCAGACACTTTGGTGCACAGCCTCCATCAATCTATGGCAAACCTGTCAGCGAGTGGGAAACAATACACTGATCTGGAACATAGGGGAACGGAAGCTTCAGGAAACTGCTAGATCTTATGAGAGACATCGCAGGAACACAATACGATTCGATTGCCTTAACAAAACGGGCGCCCGAGTGCCTCTGTTGGGGCTAGCTTGCCCTACGAAAGCCGAGCGCAACCCTCCAGCTGACGCAAAGAGCTACGACGCATACCGCATCACTTCACCTTCCTGCAGACGCGAACGACGCAAGCCGCCCTATTACAAAAGAGTTATAGACTTTGTTTGCATCAAGACTCTATAACAGGGCCAACTGCGGGTTCGTCGACATTGTGTCTCTCACTACAGAGCCGGTCAATTTTGCACGCGCGACTGCAACACTGTGCGCAGCCCATTTACATTCCTTGGAACAACTCTGACGGCTCTCTATCAGTTTCGGGCTTGCGTGGAGTGTGGAAAGGCGGCGTCGACGTGCCCCGCCGGCCAGAGCTCATCGCACGCCTCCAGACTAGCGCACACAACCAACGAGCGCTGACAATCCACTTCGCCGCGAAACCCACGACCATTCTACCTCGCAGGGCTCTACAAACTAGCTCAGGCGCTTCTTCTCACTGCGAGCATCCACGTCCAGCTGTTTGCGTCACGACAATCTAGGTTGGCGCTGCTGCAGCCTGCCGTTGGGGGCGCGATCACGTGCACGGCCGCCGCGTTGTCTTGCAACTTCTTTGCCGATAATCGAGCTCTTAGGTTCCTTCCACCTCTTTCCTCACACAACCACCCCAACGACCCACGCCCACCATCACCCTCCATCAACAAACCACCTTCGCCATCATCAACCCCACTTTCGCTTCGACACCAGCCTCTCTCTAAAGTTATTCGCGCGCCTCGACGCCTATTGACGCGTCTCCTCGCCGTGCAACAATAAGCACAATCTCGAACAATGGCGGACGAGGTCAAAGCATCTGAGGCTGCTGATGCCCCGAAGGCATCCGAGGAGTCTACGCGTCTTGCAGAGACCACTGCAGAAGCGACAGTCGCTGAGACGATGCCGATTGAAGGCGGTGACGTAGCGCCTACTGAACAGCCCGCTGCCGAAGGTTTGTTCTCTCACCCTTACCACACGAGCTTCCAGCTAACGACTGCGCGATACAGAACCAAAGCCAGCCGCCGCCGATGCCGACATAACGGGTGAAACTACCGCCACCGACGCCGACGCGACCGTTGACGCTACGAAATCAGGAGACGATACACGTGAGTGCAGTCTTGTGCGCAGCCTCATGCGGCTATTTTGCGCATGGAGATAGTTGATTACGTCTTGCTGACGGGATTGAACATTAGCAGTAGGCTCATCTGATCCAGCTGCCACGAATGGTACACCGGCGTCGTCGAAGAAGGGCGCCAACATCCGACGCAAGTCCGGTGCTGGCGTCCCTGAGCACAAGAAGAAGACTCCCAAGAAGGGCAAGGCTCCAGTCGAGCTCCATCTCGATGTTCAGCCTGGTGAGATGTGGTTCGTCGCTATGAAGGGTCATCCCGCCTGGCCTGTCATCGTTTGTGACGACGATATGCTACCAGAGGCTCTCATCAGCAAGCGTCCTGTGAGCGCTAAACGTCTTGACGGAACATTCCGTGAAGATTTCAGGGAAGGTGCCAAGAATGCGAAAGACCGTCGCTACCCAGTCATGTTTCTGGGGACAAATGAGTTGTCAGTACCACTTAGACTTCTCGAAATATCGAACCTAACTAATTATGTCTGTAGCGCGTGGCAAGTCAACACTGAACTGCAGCCATTTGATCTTGAGACTGTCAAGCAAGAGGTTCAGGCGGGCAATACGAAGAAATTGAAGAAGAGCCTATGGTACGCGTACCAGATAGCTGCGGAAGGCAATGATCTAGACTACTTCAAGGGTGTCCTGAATCAACACGAGAAGGAGCTGCAAGATTGGGCTGAAGAGAAAGCGGCAGCTGAAGCGAAAAAGCAAGAGAAGAAAGAGAAAGCTACCAAGCGTAAGAGCACAGCCGCGGAGGATTCTGAAGATGTGGAAATGGAGGATGTCGGTGAGGATGGTGAAGGTGCGACGAAGAAGAAAGCCTCCAAGAAGCGCAAGAAGGACGCCGAGAGTGATGGCGAGCCCGACAAGGTATGTTTGTATTGTTTAGTTGCGCAGCATTGGCTAATTGAGCTAACAGCCAGCAAAGACCCCGAAGACCAAGCTGAAGCTCAACAACAAAGCACCTAAGGATGCATCTGCAGCGAAGCCCAAGAAAGAACCGAAGGCCAAGAAGGCTAAAGCTAAGAGCGAGAGTGCTGAGGCCGAGGCCGAACCTGCTAAAGTCGAGGAGAAACCTTTGACAGAGGCAGAGCGACGCGAGAAGCAGGAGAAATCAGGTACGTAGTGTATTCCTACAAGCGCAGAGTTTATCACTAACAGACACAGTCCTTTATCTTCGACACCGGTTGCAGAAGGGCTTCCTCTCTCGTGACCAGGCTCCAAAGGAGGAAGAGATGGCGAATATGTCAAGCTACCTGAAGCAGCTCGAAGAGGTCGACAATTTGGAAGCTGGAGTCATTCGCAACACCAAGGTCCACAAAGTGCTCAAAGCTATCATCAAGCTTGAGTCGATCCCCAAAGATCCTGAGTACCAGTTCAAGGAGCGTTCCAATAAACTCCTGGAGAGCTGGAAAGGCGCACTTGCTGCCGATGTCGATAATGCGGGCGATGCAGAGGCTTCCGCCCCTACGCCTGCCACTAACGGTGTCAAGCATGATGGCGATAAGAAGGACGAGGCCGACGCCAGCAACTCCAGCGAAAAGCCGACGGACACAGAGCCAGAAGCTGCGAAGGCGACGAATGGGGACACTGACGTTCCCCCGAGTGACGCGAAAGAAGACGCCTCGGCTGTCAAGGCAGACACGGAGCCGGTTGGAACGGAGGCCGAGACCGCCACCACCTAAACCTTCGTGTTCGTACCTGCCCTTTTCGGGCTTCAGACCTACAATATGGTTATCGCGGCATCTCTGGCCATCTACGAACTGATTAGAGTCGCGCATCCAAAGCAAGTTCTCGTTCACAGGATTTGGAGTAGACGAGGGCGAATGGAATGCGTGTATCGTCATTACGGAGAAATGATGCGAATACGAGCGTGTGCGTTTCTCTCTTTCAAGTGCGAACATGGCATCTCGGCTCCATGTGTTTACCACGGAGGAGGCTTCTCAAAAACGAACTCTTCTGTACATATCTTTAGGAATTTTGGCTGGGGCTAAAGGCAAAGGCTAAGGCCATGGGGAGGAGACGTGGCCTAGCAGGCGTGTTCGGGTGTCTGAGTGCTTTTCGCAATAAAGTAAGACAATGGAATTACTATCTTGGAAGTGGTCAACGGTCTTGTGATGGTGTACTCTGCCTCATGTACTTGTGGTGATGGCTGCTGCCGAAACTCGAATCTGCATGCTGACTTCAATTCATCCTTATGTCCTAGTACCGCATATGGAGGGCTGTCCTAGAGCCTGCTAACGTGGATGCACTGACAATACGGAGGAAACGACATTTAAAGACCACGATACAAATTCCAGTCGAGGCTATTGCCTCGCCAAAGAGCTATCACTGCACTCCAAACTACCATTATCATTGAAGCATGCCAGGGCTCAATTTCCACCTCGTAACCTCTCTCACTCCAGTGACCTAATCTACCCTCCTCTCAAAAGGACGTCATCACACCTACACCTACACCTCCTCCCTCAGCACCTCCGCATCCGCATGTCCCGCCGTCCTGACAAAGATCTTCATGCTCTCCAGGACCTGCTTCTTCAGATCCGGGCGCCGGTTATTCTGCCCCGTGAAGCCGCCATACGTGGCTGTGAAGTCGAACGGCTTGAGCGCTTGCCAAATGCCGTGGATCTTGGCGGGCGGTAGTGGTATCATGTTGGGGTATGACCACATGAAGGAATAGCTTGTGGTGCCAGGCAGGCGCGAGGCGTGGTAGTATGCGGACTGGGGGTTGTTAGAGTGTGGTGAAGGGGGGGGAGAGAAGGGCAGGGAAGAGGGGGGGAGATGGGGATGGGGATGGGGATTGGAACGGAGATGGGGAAGACAAGGACACTGACCGGCACAGTCATGAAGCTATCTGCAATAAACAGCTGCCCATCCCAATGCAACACGCAACTCCCATCAAAATGCCCACCCGTCCTGATCATCGTCACACCGGGCACTATCTCCTCCGTCGCAGACGAAACCAGACGTCGTAGCCCGTACCCATCTTTCCGGTTCAGCCACTCCTCGTCCGCGGCGCTCACGTACACGGGACACGAGAAGATCCTCGCCCACTCGAGGTGTGTCGTGTAGAAATGCGGATGGCTGATCACGATGGCTTTCAGCCCGCCCTTGCCTTTTACAAAATCAACAGTGTCCTGGTCGAGGTATGCAATCAGGTCCCAGAGGACATTGCCCGCGGGCGTGGTGAGCAGGATGGCGCGCTCGCCGATGCCGAGTTGCTTATCCTTGCTCCATGTCGGCGCAGTGTTGAGTGGATTGAAGTTTGCGGATTTGGGGGACGTGGTGATGAACCAGATGTTGGAGTTATCGGAAGACTGCTCGAATGTGTTTGTCTGGTTGCCTTGGGCTTCGGCGAGGGTTGTCCAGGTTTGACCGTGTAGCGGTACGTACTGTCGAGGATCCTAGAGTTGGAGGTGTTAGCTGGGAAGTGCAGGAGGATGGTGCAGGTACGTCATGCAACGTGGGGTAGCTTTACATCGCATATTCGACAAGTAGCTGGAGCTTCGGATACGGCAACGTCGAACTGTGTCCCACATGTTACGCAGATTGCGAGGTCGTCGCTATCGAACTTCATGGTGGATGTTATCGGGTTTGAATCCAGGCTGGGAGAGACGTTACAGGAGCTCCAGAAAGTGGGGGTGGAGCTCCTTCTTTAGCAGTGAGCTTCCGCGGCTGCAACTTTGGAGCTTAGCGAGGGATAACTGAAAAGGTGAATCCATAGATTGCTGAGGTATTGATTGAAAAGATGCCGGGGTAACAGTGTATGCGTAAGCTATGCTTGGTGTCTATCGTAACAGTGTCGTCTCGCCGTACTAAGAATGGGGTAACACAGTCCAGCCTCAATATGGGAGGTAATCCAAGAACGCCTTTAACAAATGCCAAGGATCAGATCATGAAAGAGAGCCACTAAGTATCCAGACTTGACCATTCGCGACTTCGTCCGCAATGCTCGTCACTTCAACGCCCTGGGGCTGGATCTGTATATCTTGTAAGCTTCGCTACTCGGCATACACGCAGGCCGAACGTGCGACATACCTTTGTCTTTCCACCCTTGGTCTCATACCAGATCTCATTGCCGGCCAGTGTATTGACTTTCTTTCCTGCTTCCCACGGGCTTTCCGGGACGATGTGTGACTCTACGAATCTGCGGAGGTTCCTGTTTGCCCTGTCTTCTCCTTCCCCGCCTTCATACGCAGTCGCACCGAGCGTTTGGTAATCTTTCGGATCTTCCCATGGCTTCCGGTCCAGATTTTTCATTGCGCTATTGTCTGGTGCAAGCACTGTTGCGTTCTGATGTGCATCGTTTAGGCGATCTGATACTGCACCGATGTCCCGAGTAAGGCCGCTGAATATGCCGATGCTTTGTGTCTTTCCGATGACATCGGATATGATAACGCCAGTCGATACTGTATCTTCGGGAGGCGACATGATGCCGTCAAAAAGGTTGCTGCTGCCCAGAGGCGACTGTTCGCTGAGCGCTTCGAATGCCTTCCGGATGGAGTCGAACGGCCGTGACTGTGCTGATGCTGCGAGTACCAAGCAAATCGTTGCCGTGGGGAATGCGGAGAGATGTGTGAGTTTCATGGTGCTGGGGAGGTGTGGAACTTGGAAAGGTCGTAGGGCTGGCGAGCTGCTCGTGGGGTGAATGCGGAAACGTCATCCCGCCTACCCGCCAAGACTGTCTCGTGACAGCGCGAAGTTGATGTGGGGCCCGAGGTCACAATGGATTCGTGAATCAGCAAGCTTCGGAACTCACAAAAGTCGCTCGACCGCATCCGTCCTCATTATGCGCTGAATACTCTACTGACTCTACCGCACAGCAGTGCCGTAGATGGCATTTCAAGTCCCTACAGTCACGGTGGTGAGCATCCTGAATCAAATGCGTTGTGTAGCTAAAGAAATGCGATAGGACGACCTCCGCGCGTTCCACGCGAAACACTATCCAAAAGCTCCTCTACCTGCAGAGTTCATTCGTAAAGAGGAAGCTGGAGCTCAGAACGAGGAAGAGTATTGCGACCCCGAGGACGATGGTTTGGGATACTATGAGGATGGTGTCAAACGCACTCTCACCGACGAGCAAATCGCGCTGTTCAGGCATACGGAGATTCATACCATCCTACGAGAGCGCCGGCGCCGCAAGGAAATGAGCCACTCCCCAGAGCCCGAGATGAAAAACAATGAGGCCTCAAAGAGCACACCACAAGCTTCCGTAGACGTATCATCTCGTGCGCGATCAAACCAAGCGCCTTTCGGCCACACTTCGAATACGGTGCAATCAGAACAGACGGAGAAGACTTCTTATTGGACAAGGAAGTTGACATCCGCTCAGCAGCGCAAAAATGCTGTGAACAGGAAGAAGAACCGCAAAAAGAGATCAGAGAAGAGAAGGTTGAGGAGAGAAGGTCGAGAAGGGAGCATGGGTTCTGGTCATACGGAGGAGCAAATGGAAGCAGACGGAGAGAGCGACGAGTGGGACCCGTGGCATCAGGCCAATGGCCCGGACGCTCAGAAGGACGCTACAGTGGATCTGGACTACTGAAGTGATAAAGGTCAAGCATGTCCACCTACGAAGATTTGAGCTGAAGAATGGGTGTGATAGGGCTGGCGTGAGCGAGTTACCCTTTGGAACAATGCTCGCTTTGCTAGATATCCTACGCTTTGGAACGACAGAAGGCGGCGACACCATTGATGTATAAACCAGTAAGTCGACAATTCCATGTTGAACTCTACCTCTGTCCACATGATGAAAACTTCGTATCGTCATCCTTAGGCGTGAGATGGATACAGATTTGAGTCTCACGATTCGTCTCGGTCCGTCATTGACGAGTCTACAATCTTCTCTCTGATCAATTGGGTCAAATTACTGCTCTCCAGCGCGGTCTTCCGTGTTGTTCGAAGCTAACAGCTCTGAAGCATTACAGATGCAATGCGCTATTACGCTCAATGCCCGAAGGTTCCTTAGGAAAAGAAACGGTAGCGGTGAAGGAAGTCGCAATAGATGTTGATTGTGGCTACGACGAGAATCTACAAATGCCCTCATTCCTGCACATCCACTGAGATTGCGAGAAGAAAGGCTAGAGAAGATGTTCATCGATTCTGTGCCAACACAAGTGAGACCGTGAGGCGGCGGTGACGACATTCTATTGGCTGGCGAGCGCTCTAGCGCGGGATGTCATGGTGGGATTTCTTTGACTGCGCAACCCAGCATTGATCAAACCCCGACACAACACCATGGCCTCTGCACCGCTCCAGCCAGCTACCAACAACGCGGACGGGGTTTACACGTCGCTATGGGCGGACAAATACCGTGGTGTATGCCCTGCCCACTCACTTGCTCTATACTCGACTAACATTCGTTAGGCGACGGTTGAGGACCTTGATCCACCGCCGGCACTATCTGTAAAACCCTCCGACCCGATTTCGCATGCTCTGATCAGTGGACTGGAACGCGATTACACCCATCTCACCGTTGTCTCCCAGGAAAACAGAGCTCTGCTTGGCTACATCAGCATTCCGCGCCTGCAACAGCTACTCAAGGAAGGGCAGGTGAAGGATAGTGATCCGGTAGATGCGGCTATGCAGAAGTTTCGTAGAAAGGGAACCCGCTACAAGGTCATCACCACCGAGACGCCGTTAGAGGAGCTGGAGCATTTCTTCAACGGCGGAGTCGACGGGATTGGAGCTCAAGAGTTTGCTGTGGTCACCGACGCGAGCAGAAAGTTCGTGCTAGGAGTCGCGACGAAGAGCGATCTGGAGAGCTTCGTCAAGCGGCGAGCTTAGCGGTTTGATACAGCTACATGGGATTGGGATTGCATTTCCAGGCGTTTGAGGGCGGGATACCCGCGGGTGTCCACGGCGGTTATTATTCAACAACAACCACTTGGACAACTTTGACCGAATGGTCAGTACCCGGTCGTTGGATGCATCATGATATATCAATGCAAGAAAATCCTGTAAAAAAGGCAAATGTGGGGTGGTTACCGCAATGACGGGACAGGCGTTGATCTGTCGGGACGCTACAGACGCACATCATCACAAACGCTCATCACTCAATGTTCAGGTTACACAAACGTCTCGTGCTCAAGTGGTTTCCATACACATGTTCCAACGGTCGTCACACCTCAAGATCCACAATCTATAATACACAATATAAGCCTCAGGCGAGCCTAACATTCACGACCCATCTCACAGTTCGCGGGGCTCTAGACTGCGTCATAAGCTTATTCATCTCTCGCGGCCACTATCCAACGCTCCGCCGACACGCTTCACGCCATGAACCTCCAGTGAGCCCAACAAGACCAAGCCACGAGGCCGCGCCTCCCCAGCGCTCAATTGCACGTCTACCCGCGAGCATACTCTAATAACTTCGCTCCTCTATCTGATTCCTGATCGCTGGCATGCTCGCTCCTATCACCCGAATCCGCAATCCCTCCATCAGCGTACTGGTCCAGGCACACATCCGGTCCGCTGTCTCCAATCGCTGTTCGCAACCCCTCCCACCATGTCTCCGTAACCTCCACCATTCAATTCCGCGCCGTACGCCCCGAGGCCGTCAGGAGCCACGCGATGGCACCACGACACCCGTCCCGGACGATATACCGAACTCCAAACCCAAATCGCCCTTCTACTTCGAGGCCGGCTACGCGCTCTATGCGAAACGGCCCTCGCGCGCCTTCCCTCCGCCCTTCCTCTCCAATCCCTCGACCAGCTTCTCCGAGCCACTGAGCACGCACGACAAGTCTCGCGACCGGCGGCCGACGGTCAATGGGCAGATGATCAGAGGCGTGACGAATGGAGACGATGCGGTGCTGGTCAGCGATTCATTCATAGGAGCGAACGATGGAGTCGGCGCATGGGCGACCAAGGAGAGGGGTCATGCTGCGTAGGAATTCCCATCCCATCCCATCCCATTCGTCTTATCCCGTCTTCTCCTGTTTCCATAGAAATTCAATTGTAGCTGATGACAGAATATAGTCTATGGTCCCGCCTAATCCTCCACTTCTGGGCCCTAGAAGTCGAGCGCGCAGCCGCAGACGCAGACGCAGCCGCAAACGTCGACCCGGCGCACGCACCCGACCCCGTCGCATACCTGCAGACGGCCTTCGAGCACACCAAATCCGCCGTCGCGGAGCCGAACGAGTGGTTCGGCACGACGACGGCCTGCGGCGCGCTGCTCGCCGCCGAGACCGGCAATGCGGAGCATCCGGTGCTGTACATCACCCAACTGGGCGATTCGCAGATCATTGTGCTACGCCCGCGGAATAAGGAGGTCATCTTCAAGACGACGGAGCAGTGGCATTGGTTTGATTGTCCGCGGCAGCTGGGTACGAATAGTCCCGATACGCCCAGTGGTAATGCGGTCATGGATAAGGTGGAGATTGAAGAAGATGATATAGTCCTAGCTATGACCGACGGCGTCGTCGATAACCTGTGGGAGCATGAAGTAGTCCAGAACGTGCTCGACAGCATGTCCAAATGGCAAAAGGGCGAGAACCAGGCGGATCCAAGCAAAGAACCCGCAGAGCAGACCTACGCCGACGGCATGCGCTTCGTGGCGCGGGAACTTGTCAATGCAGCACGTACGATAGCAGAAGATCCGTTTGCAGAAAGCCCTTATATGGAGAAGGCCATTGATGAAGGCCTATCTATTGAAGGAGGTATGTCCGCCCAGCTAATCGTTGCTGCAATATCACTGCCCGTCATACATCTTCCAGAGTGGGGATCGCTGCTAATACAAACTTTTCGTAGGCAAACTCGACGACATCAGTGTCGTTGCTGCTCAATGCAAGCGGAGAAAGGGGTGATGAAATCAGCAAAACGCCTTGACACATATACCCACCAGGCGTTGCAGGTGCAAGCCAATAACCACGCCATAACACAAGATTAGCACAAACGCCCGTGTTTGTCAAAAACCAAACCCAAGCCCGACAAGTAGGATATTCGTCCTACCCACCAAGTCGTGCAAAGAGAGTACCATGCCAAACTACGCGCACCAATGCATAACGCGGAAGCCCGGTTCGAAAAAATCTGGCAGAAGTGGATGTTGCTCGAGCAATCCATTCGAGTATTCGAATGGCCCAGTGTTCAGGAAGTAGAGGTAAAGAGGCCTTGGCCTCATCCAAGGCTCGTTTACGATGCAGTTGCAGTTGCATTGATCTCGTGCACAGAGCAAGAGTACGGACGAGATCGACCGCCGCGGTCAATTCCCACAAACATCATTCCTGTGTAGCTGGTGCCTGTGTAGCTGGTGGTGGAGTGTACCCATAGCGGTAACTGGATAATCGTAGCAAGGTTCTGTAGAAGAAAATGTCGCATCTTGTAACTTACAGCTTCCTGTTCCAAAACTCAGGGTCACTATCGGTAGACGATGAATTCTCAATCAGAAATATCCATGGCGGAGTTCCTATGTCGCTTGCGCGAACGCTTCTCAATATCAGCTCTTGAACCATCAGAAACATCGTCAAAAGAATCAGAAGGACTACGATGTCTTCCGCCGCTCTCGCTCTTATCTTTCGGGGTCACAGACTTGGTGTTAGACTCTTCACTCTCGTCACGACGACGTCCGCGCGGTGACGGTGATGCCCGCAAATCGCGCCTAGGTGATGGTGAGCTCGTCTTCCGATCGGGGGAGATGGAGCTTGAATATTGCCTGCGTGACCTGCCAACACGCTCGTAGGATCGATCTCTCTCTCTGCCGGAATGCCTGACTTGGCGTCGACCACCTGTGATCCTTCCGGGCGACGAATAGCGAGGTGAGCGACGATTGACTGGAGACCTAGATCGACGGGCGCTACGTGATCTGTGCCGACTTGACGACGGGGAGCGGCGAGCGCGACGGCGAGGCGGGGTCCTGGACCGGCTATATGACGGTGCGCGACGTCCTCGAGACCTGTCACGGTAGCTTGAACGACCGGGGACATAGGTGTCGGCATCTCGGCGGGGCGGTGGGCTGCGATGTCTCCTACACTGGGTATCAGATGGTGCAGGCAAAGCGGATGGTTTCAACTCACGGCGAAGGAGATCGTGAATCTCGACGACCGCGTCCAAAGTCTCGTCGGTAATCGCGTCCCCAGGACCCACCGCTCCTGCTACTGTCTCCACCGAACCTTTGGACACGGCCACCACCACCACCACCACCACCGCGTGGGCCACGGTCGTCGCGAGGAGCTTGCTCGGCCCGGCGAAAACGGTCAACGACTTCGTTCTCGGCTTGCTCATTGCGGCGACGGCTCTTGGCTGCGACTTTGGACGCCTACTTCATCGTGAGCCTAATCTGAGGTGAATAACGACAGCCAAATGACAAACCTGATTTTGTTTCAATTCCTCCTTTTTAGCCTCGACCAGTTGCTGCGGAACGCCTTTCTCGGAGTCCTGAGCACTGAGCATTAGATCCCACAGCTCTTTGCAGAATGCACCCTCTTTGCCATTGAGGGTAGCACTCAAGAAGATCTGCAGGCGCTTGATGTCCGGCTAGACCATGCCATCAGTACTGGCACAAGTGATTGACACTGAAATGGAGATGACGTACAAACTTGACGGCAATCATGTTGTGGCATGTGTTGATCATGATGTCGTCGTCTTCGGTGCCCATGTACTCGGGTAGCTTGGCGGAGAGCCACTTGAGCATGATCTCCATATTCACTTTCTCGGTGTCGACCTTTTTGTTGAACTCAGGAGGGAACTTGGTCTTCTTCAGAGCCTTCTCGTCCACACTGGACGCCATGGCGGAGGTGCGAGTGGCCGCTCTTCACGAATTGCGCTTGATTGTGGTGTTGTGGGTTGCAACGTGAAGGCGGGCGCGGCGGATTAGAGCTCGCGACGGCCCGGAGAAATAGATATTCCGGTGTTGACGTACGCTAGCGCGTCACACGGCAGCCCCGCGAGCAACGCGCGAAGCAGGCTTCATGACCTTATGTGATATACCTAGGTAGCGCCCCAAGCCGTCAAAGATCATCGTAGCACTATACCACCGTAGTGAATTTCGGCGTTGCTATTTCAATGTGCCTACGCAGGGCCCCATGGACGCATCTGAAGCCTCCACTTTTACGATATATGTATAGGGAAACCCTCGGTATTGCTTTATGCGACATCTATAGCACCCACAGTCACGATGCGGACGGGCATATCTTCAATTGCCTTATTGATTTGTCCGCAGCAGGACTCGGTCGATGCCCCCAACGGGCTACCAATAGACAGGCTGTTTCAAGGAGCACCTGTTGTGACGATTGAGCTACTTTACTCCCACGTTTTGTTTAGCATGGTAGGAAAACCCCGCTTGCTGCTATCCCAGATGTCATCCATGGCAGAGTCATAAGAAAAACACACGTCCAGTGAGATAATTTTATCAACAGAAGACTACACAGAGGCCATGGGTCTGATTTGGAAGTCTCAATCAGTGGCCCTTTCTATACAACGTCAAGTCTGCAAGCGTTCAGCAACAACGTGGTAGGCACGTTCCTGCCAGCACGTCCTGCTCCCAAACACTGCTATCGCGGCTTTTCGCCTGCTCCATGTCTCCACCCACCATTCTTGTCGATCGTTATCCGCTACAGAGGATATCCATTTCCCCCCTCTCCTTTCCATCTTCAGGACCGTCAGGATATCCACCGTGTTCATTTCTTCTCCTATACTCATCTTCGACGTTCCCCGTTGGCTGGCGATAGATCCAGCTTGATCAGGCATGGCTGATGTTGAGGAGCCTCCGTCCCCACCACCTGCTGCGCAAGATGAACAGCCTGAATCCGAGCCCGCCAATGATGGACCACCTTCAACACCACCCGCTGCAGAAAACCCTTCACCACCAACCGCGTCCACAGAGCCTGAGCCACAGCCAGAGCCTAAACCAGAACCAGAGCCTGAGCCAGGACGAGAACCAGACAATGCCGAGGACCCTCCACCGTCTGCACAAGAGTCTTCTCCCCCAACAGCCATAGATCCTGAGCCAAGTACAGAGCCTGGACCTGAGCCAGACAACGCTGAGGAGCGTTCTTCCACACCACCAGCTACAGAAGAGGACCCTCCACCAACGATTCCAGAGCCTGAACCGGAGCCTGAGCAAGAAGCAGAGCCGGAACCGGAGCCTGAACCCGCTGCTGAGCCGGAGCCTGAACCTGAGCCGACTGAAGGAGCGCCTGTCGAGAAGGTTGCCGAACCTGAACCGGAAGAGCCAGAGCCTGCACCTGAAGAGCCAGAGCCTGCACCTGAAGAGCCAGAGCCTGCATCCGAGATAGCTCCTACGTCAGAGCCTGAGGCAGAAGAGTCTGTACAACCTGTCGAGCGGATCGCTGAGCCTGACCTCGACCCGGAACCGGAACCGGAAACAGAGTCGACTGAAGAAGCACCACTTGAGAAGGCTGTCGAACCTGAACCAGAATTAGAGCCAGAGCCTGCACCTGAGATAGCCCCTACGTCAGAGCCTGAGGCAGAAGAGCAAGTGCAGCCTGTCAAGCGTATTGCAGAACCTGAACCCGACCAGGAGCCAGAACCGGAGCCAGAGCCTATCCAAGAGCCTGTCCAAGAGCCTGAATCAGAGTCGACTGAAGCGGCACCTGCCGAACCCGAGCCCGAACCCGAGCTAGATGCAAAGCCTGAAGCTGAAGCGGCTGAAGAAGCGCCTGTACAGCCTGTCGAGCGGATCGCCGACCCGGAACCAGAGCCATTTCCAGAAACAGAGCCTGAGCCTGAACCTGCCGAACCTGCCCCCGAGGCCGATGCTGAGCCAGGACCAGGCCCCGAGCCCGAATCGGAAATGGTTGAAGAAGCGCCTGTACAGTCAGTGGAGCATATCGCCGAACCTGAGCCAGAACTTATACCCGGACCTTGGCCTGAGCCCGTAGCAGAACCAGCTCAAGAGCCAGTGACAGAGCCAGTCCTAGAACCAGCAACAGAGCCCGAACAGGATCCCGTAACGGAGCAACCTGAACCCCCAAAAGAGGTTCCAGAGTCCGTAAGAACCTGGGATGTTTCGCCCGCAGACGCTGTGCACCCAGACACACCTCCAACGCATCCACCGAGCAAAAAGGCCAAGCTACGTGCGAAAATCCCGAGTGTTGTCTACACGGCCCTTTTGGGACACGACATTGCACCTACAGTCTTAGATCTGCTTCAGAAGAAGGCTAGTGGCGTTGCTTGAATTCTGTATTCCTAGATGCTTTCCCCTCAGTAGCAATTCATCCTATGATCTCTAGCATACGGTTTCAAGTCATACTTGGTGTTTTCAGCTATACGTTGCTTTGTATTGCATATTGAGGAGAACTATGTGCAGTGCGTATGAATCATTGAAATTTCATGTCTGCTAGGTGAAATCCGACATCAATTTCAATCATATGTTCAATCCATTCACCGATTCTCGGTGACATTGCCTCCCACCCCTATCCTGGCCAGACAGACAACATTACTTAAAGTCGACCCCAACAAGCTATCACATCAAATCCGTCCTGCGGTAATAAGTAAATACATCTAGGACATCCTCGGCGGACCCCGGTACCCCTTCCTCTCCATCCTATTCTCCTCCTCCGCAACACTCCGCTCGATCCGACGTCTCAGAATATCAACCTGGCGCTCGTACTCCCAGAGCGGCGTCTCTGCGCCACGCATCCCGATGAAGCGAGCGAACATGCGCATCTTGACTTTTAGCCGCTCGTAGTCTGTTAGGCGGAGATCGTCTTCAATCGTTTCTCTGTCTCGCCTTTGGATTGTATTCGAGGTTGATGATGAGGATGAGGATGTATTTGGGATGGTAGTGGTGTTTGAAGGATTGCATAGCATAGGCCGGTTCCAGTCCATGGTCTGCGGGTACATGTACGTCTGTGCACTCGGCGTGCCCGTCTGCGAGTAGTAGTGTGCCATGGCGTCGAGCTGGTCTTCTGTCAGCAGGAAGAGCTCTAGCATTGTCGAGGGGAAGTGTGGTGGTGGTTGGCCGGATTCGACGTGCACGATTGGGGCGATTGTTAGACGCATTTGGGAGATCTTTTGTTGGAGGCGGGAGGGTGAGGGGTTTGTGTGGGTGTTTGGGTTTGAGTTTGAGTTTGGTGGTGAGGATGAGGATGGGTTGGACATGTTGGTGAGGCTTGTTTGCATTGTGTTTGTTTTCATGGTGGTTGGTTAAGGGGGTTTGGGAGTTCGATTGCTGAGGACACGCTGTTTGTGATTGTGAAGTTTGTTGCTCGCGAAGGATGTTTGAGTAGGCAAACGCGCTTGCTGGAAGCAAGTATGTAAGAATCCTTAACGTAAAGTAATAACAACGCGGGACTCTGCAGTTACTGAGGGGTTTCCGGTGAGGTTAGTATTATATAAACGACCGTTTGAGACAAAGCTAACAGTAAGCTGGTTATTGTTCGACGACTCTTTGTTCTTTGTCATTAGACTTAGGATATGGGGCGCTCCGAAAGTTGGAGAAGCTTGGCTTTGTTCGTAGGGCTTTACTTAGATGCTCAGAACAACGCTATTGTTTTCGCGAAAAATGTATGATGCTTAACAATGCTATTGTTGTGATGGCGAAGTGGGCCTTCAATTTGAACGTTCAATTCTAGATATCGGGAGTGATCAGTAGAGCTTCGTCCTTCAATCGTTCGAAGCCTGGAACGTATCAGTGAATAGCCACCAAAAACATTGTCGATATACTGACCTTTCGGTGATCGCCCTCCAAAATGTTATGGGAGCCTCCATGTAGAATAACATGCGATTCTATGGGGCTAGAATGGCTTCTAGAGACACGTCGTTTTCGCTGCCACCAACCTCTTTGTTTGCCCAAAATTTGCTGAGATGTCTCGCGCCGCTAAACCGTGTCAATAAGTGAAGTGGCGCTCAGGATGAAGCGATACATACCTGTCGCAAAGCAAGGTGACAATGCGATGTCCTGGACCAAGTTGCTTGGCGAGCTTCGTTGCAGCCACACCTAGTGCTTTGTGAGTATTGTATCCTTGAAGATAATCTCCAGCACCTACAGTTCACAGCGCTGCTACTTCCAACAAAGATACCGTCATTTTCAACCAGCCACCGAGCCATAGCTAATGCTTGATTGTCAGTCACTCTAATGGCATCGTCAATCAATTCTCTTCCAATGTCGAAATTATGAGTCACTCGGTTGATTCCGATGCCCTCCACAATAGTATCAACTTGGTGTCTCCGCCGTGTTCCTTCTCTTTCCTTTGGATCGAACATGACCCCAAACTTGACGCGATTGTACAAGCCGCTCCCAGGAGGATCGGCTAGAACAACTTTAAGCTTCGGCAGCTTTGGCTTTAGATGAAGGGCAACACCAGAGATGGTACCGCCAGTCCCAGCTCCGCTAACAAACGCATCTAACCGGCCACCACTCTGTTCGTAGATCTCTGGACCGGTGCCCGTGAAGTGTGCACGCCAGTTGGCCTCAGTCTCGAATTGATCCGCAAACAACCCTCTTCCTGGCTTGTCTGAACCCGCTGTGTGAGAGGCTGCTCTGACGCGTGCGAGATTGACGAATTGGTTCTGGTCTACAATCGGAGCTGGCCGTACCCTTTCAACCTCTGCGCCTAGCTTGAGGAGAAGGTCTGACTTTTCGACTGCCATGTCATTTGGCATGCAACTGGGCAGGTTCAGCAAAAAAACCAGATTTTGATCGAAACGACGTACATGTGCGCTTTGTAGCCCCGTGCTCTGCAGATGGCGGCGAGGGAAATGCCAGTGCTGCCGACCGTGCCTTCATAGATGGTGTCCCCAGAGTGAGGGACAAGAAGCCCTTTCGATTCGGCCTAGCAAACGTCAATGCTACCATGGAGATGCAGACTCGAAGTTTTACCATTTCGATGATGCTCAGGGCAACCCTATCCTTGGGACTATTGCCGGCGCCATTGAGGAACTGTCCAGATCTCAATCAGCACCTCTTGCCTTCAGTGAAATAAACCCAATATTACCTCTGCTTTTGCAAGTATCTCGCAGCCTGTAGCTTCAGATAATGACTTGATTTTGATGAGTGGCGTGTTGCCGATGCATCCCTCGATACCTTCCTTCACATCACCAATCTCGTTGTCTAAGGAGCTGGCAAGCTCGTCTATAGTTTTCTTCAGGACTTCCGGATCTTTGATCTTGGAAAGCTGCAACAGACGCTTCTGATGTGCTTTTACATCATGATCCTGGAGCGTTTTATTCAAATCGCCACCAAAGATGCGGCGTCTGATGTAGTCCGATATTTGAGCTACGCCAACTATGATTACGATGCTTTCTGCGAGATACAACAGGAAACGGAAGTCTCGTGTCTGTCTCGACATTGCCAGCACTGAGACTGTTCGTAGACTAGTTGTTGTCGATGGGAAAAGGTTGGGCCGAGACAGGAGCTTTGACTGCCGCTGGGCTTGGCGAAAAACGAGTCGCACTCCACCTCGTTGCTCTTTCCTCCCAGGGTTCACTGAAGAGGCTCCCACGGCGCTCGACCTCCGCCACTCTTCCAATGGCATTTGGCTGCTAATGGACTCGCCTGTCGTCACTCAACTCTTCCGCCAGCTTTTTTCACATCGAGCTTCGCAATGTCTAGCACGGCGAACACCACCAACCGTCTCATCTGCCCGCCATGGGCGCGTGCAGCGCAGAGGCATGGCCTCTCGGCTAGGCAATGGTGAGACCAAAAGAGAAAGTCGATGGACACCCAGGCAGAATGCCTTTCCCAACGACAGGATGGACGAGTTTGACCGATACCCCATGGTCACGGCCGAGATGATGAAGGCGCGAAGAGAACGACCCAAAAGGGTCAAGATGCTCATGCGCGAGTTCATAGAAGGTGTGCAGCCCATCCATGGAGAGCGTACCTTTCAGTGGCTGACTTCGGGCCAGACAGTCTGTACAACCCCAACTACGGCTACTTTTCGAAACAAGTAGTCATCTTCACTCCAGGCGAGCCCTTTGACTTCAACGCCATGGCTTCGGAGGCAGAGTTTTTCAAGCAATTGAGGCACCGCTACATAGACTTTGAAGATTCTCTCGATTACCAGGAACCGAACGACCTTCGTCAGCTCTGGCACACACCTACCGAGCTATTCTCACCTTACTACGGAGAGGCCATCGCCCGGTACCTCGTTGAAGACTACAAGTACAACTTCTACCCTTATCAAGACCTCCACATCTACGAAATGGGCGCTGGAAACGGCACAATGATGTTGAACATTCTGGACTACATAAGAGACATGTACCCTGAGGTGTATGAACGGACCAAGTTCAGGATCATCGAGATCTCGAGTCAACTCGCGATATTACAACAACAGGGGCTCGGACAGTCAGCGTATGCCCGGGGACACTCTGACAAGGTCGAGATCGTCAACCGGTCCATTTTTGACTGGGACCAGTTTGTGTCATCACCCTGTTATTTCCTTGCGCTCGAGGTCTTCGACAACTTCGCACACGATGCTCTGAAGTACGACCTGGAAACAGGTGAGCCCTTCCAGTCTCGCGTAGTCATCGATCAGAACGGCGAGTTTTACGAATACTATTCTCGAGATCTGGACCCTCTAGCCAGGCAGTTTCTGGAACGGCGGCATGCAGCATGCAGCTCGTACCCCAATCCACTTCAAGGCTCTCGACTAATGCAGCATCTACGAGCATTGGTACCATTCAGAGGGTCCTTAAGCGGCCCCGAGTATATACCCACCCGGCTGATGCAGTTCTTTTACATACTATATAAGTACTTCCCGAACCACAAGCTCATCACGAGTGACTTCAACAAGCTAAGCGACACGGTTCAAGGGATTAACGCGCCAGTGGTGCAGACGAGATACAAGAGAGAAATGATTCCAGTCTCTACACCTCTTGTAAGTACATGCTCATTTCTCTCTCAGCTCTTCAGCTTGCCATTGTAATGATGATACCCCAAATAATGCATAGTTCATCTGATCTTTCTGATGACACGAATACCATCGTCTTTCGCTCCTATCTGATTTGGCTTTTCACACAAACCTCTCATCTGCCGTTGTCCCTGCAACCCGGTCTGACACAGCTATTAGGTCCACCAAGGCTACTTCGACATCCTCTTCCCAACCGACTTTGATGTCATCGCACCCATGTACTCTGCTATTACTGGCCGTTTCGCGCGAACCTACGCGCACGAGGACTTCATGTCCGGGAGAGCAGACACCCTGGAGACGCAGACCAAGAACGGTGAAAATCCGTTACTGAGTTGGTACAAGAACGCGAGCGTCATGATCACAGTGTAAAGAGTATATATATACCCAGCCCGACAGGGGTGTTAATAGTTCAGCAACATGTACAATACTGATCAAATTTGCTGCTCATATGTACCGCATCGTTAAACAACCTTAGCAAGAAATGGTATCTCAAACCATGAATCCTTCACAACCCCGCGCCTCCATGCTATGCCGTGCCTTGAACTCCATATGTACGCCGTGTTACGCCGTGCTAGATGCCACCCACACTATCCACCTAGCAAACCCGCTCCTTCCCCATCATCACGAGTCCGCCTTCATCGTCCCACACAGCGTACACGTCCACCACTGATTCTCCATAAACGTCCCACAGTTCAGACAATTCCAGCCAATCCTCCCCTTCGCAGGCTCATACGGCGTGGCTCCCGGACCCCTAAGATTAGACGCCGGAGGCGGTTTCGGCAGGGTGTTGGAACTCCCGGGACCGTAGCGCTTGTGGTGCGGAATCGGCTGAGGCGGTTGTTCCAGGCCGCACGCCTCGCAGGACAGGTAGTCGAGCGGGTTCAGCAGCGTGCATTGCGGACACGCCCATTTACTCGGGTCGGTGGAGATTGGTGCTGGGGGATCGCGGGGCGGAGAGGGTGGGAGGGCTTTGTTCCGGAAGGACTCCTCGGCTTCGGAGAGCAGGCGGGATTGCGGGCGGATAGTGGAGTGCGGGCGGTGCTTTGATTGGGCTTCTGTGACTAGCCGGGATAGCGGTCTGCCCTGGGAATTCAGCGTTGACGACCGCGAGGAGCGGGGATTGGAGGGCGTGGGGTTGCGTGGTGGAGGGTCGTTGTCGAACTGCAGACCATTCTGCTTGTCCCAGGCCAGGCCGCCGCCGCCGTTGGGCGCGCACAGGTCTTCGAGTTTGGCCATTTCTTCTTCTTCCATGAGCTCGGCGAGGGCTTGGGCGATGGCCAGGTCGTTGGCGTCGTTTTCTTCGGCTTTGGTCCGGAAGCCGCCCTGCGAGGCTTGGTTGTTGAGGATACCGGCTTGCTCGCTGCCGCTGGCGCAGCCTTGCGTTATGCTGTTTCGTCGCGTTGCGGCGTCAGCGATGATCTTTCTCATGTCGATGCCCCGGCCTCCGACTTTCATGCCTCCGAGTCGATGGCCGCCCGAGTTGGCGTTGATGGTTGCTTTACGCTTTTCGGCGGCGATTCGAGCTTGGCGGCGCATTTCATCGAGAGGGATTCGCTTGCCGCCGAGTTTGTGGCCTTGGGCTAGGAAGCCCTCGCCCGTGTAGCCTTTGGCGAGGAGAGACTGGTGTTCATCACGGAGCTCGTTCCAGAGGTTGTTGAAGTTGTGGTCATGTGGGCCCCATATTATGTGTGAGAGTTCATGGAGCAAAGTATCTGTGATCTGCTCCATGGGCAGAAACTGTCTGGCGTCATGATGATAGCGTAACCGGATGAGTATCCTTTCTGTTCTGTTGATGTTGAGACCTGGGTTTTGTGAGTGGCGCGAGCTTGGCGGTAGGATGTTTGTTACGAACCCAGCAGCTGAGGCTCATCTGGGAGAAACTCAGCTAGAGTGCCTACTTTCCAGCCTCGTTTTCGCATCATGGGCTTTACTACGGATGCTACTTTCCGCAGCATGTGGAGCGCCTCCTGCTCCCGAGGCAGGGTGCTCAGATGCTCGTACGCATCGAAATGGGAATCTATCTCCCTCATAATCCTTGCTCTTTCTCGCTGAATACTGCAGACTACAAAGCGGGTACAAGAGTATATGGGAGGTGGTTATCCAGTTAGTCGCGAGGATGTAGTTTTTGTCGTTTCTCGTTACAGTACTCGGAGACTCCAGAAAAGGCCACGGGTAAAATGCTCAAGACGCGACTCGGGTTGCCGTGAAAGCGGCGTAGAATTTGACAGAAAAGGGTAGTCCGGCGCGATTATCAATGAATAACAGGCAACGCAGCCACGTAAGCCCCTACGAATATGTACACGGTACCGCAGACGACAGAAGAAGAAAATACCGTCTACCGTGGAGCGCCGAGCCTCACGGCTGCACGACGCTTTTGAGTTGTGAATGTTGCAGCTGGAGCCAGCTCCGACTTCCATGGACGGCCTAGAGCTTTGGCCCCAGACGTCGAGGCGCATCACATGACATGTAATCAATCGGCGGCCCCGGGTCGCTTCTCGCAGCTCTAACGATGGTCTTTCTTATTAGATATACTACGAGGAGCATCCACCGACTTGAGATGTAAGGGTTTTTAATGCAAACTAGGAACCAAAGAGCTTTGTTAGTCTTCACAATCGTCTGCACTGCTCTGGATACGGTGTGACGGTGTCTTGCAATCCGCTATCAATGTGAGCTCCGTGGATATGATCCACCCTACCAGGGTCTCGTATATGCCAGCTGGACGCACATGTTCTCGACCAAGGATTTCGAGATCGGCACTAGAAGAGATAAAGACGAATCTTTAGGATCGTGATACGGCCTTGTTGATGTGGGGTGTCTTTGATGCTGACAAGCCCGGTCCTTGGCGGGGCTGATGGTGCACCGGGATGCGGCTCATCGAGAGCTGGGGCCGGTGGGAGATCTTGATATCCCAGCTTGGACTTCCTGCGATCCAAACGACCACCACCAACTACGACCGACACAGTGATAGCGGAGCTGTCGCCCTCAGCTGGCCAGAAGCATGACGAGCGACGACCAGCACTTCTTGGATGTGGTAAGTTATATGCCTGCGCCACCTCTGCTGCTCTGTCCCTTCCTCTAACCCATATTCCCCGCTAACGGAAACCAGCTTGCAGAGTACTCGCAGGATATCCGGAGGTTCACGGGAGACATCTGGGATGCCAGCGACCGACATTTTGCATCAGTCGCATCCTACATCAAAAAGAGTGTTCCCTTAGACTGGCTCCCCGAGTATGCGAGACCCGCGCCTCCGCCGCCACCCCATCCTGTAACTGCCGCATACCTCGACCGCTTGCAACACTGGATATCTCAAAACCGAGCGCTGACAGCGGCGCTTGTGGCATTCTTTGGAACAGGCGGATTCCTGCTATGGAGAGAACGGCGGAAGCACAACAGGAAGCGGAGGGCGCGCAGAGCGAGTAATGGGGCTAGGCGAGAGGTGGTTGTGATCGCAGGGCCGCCGAGCTCGCCCATCGTCAAGAGCTTGTCTCTGGATTTGGAGCGCCGAGGATTCATCGTCTACATTGTTTGTTCGGACCTGGAAGAAGAGCAGCTCGTACAAGGCGAGTCAAGGGCAGATGTGCGGCCTCTGCATCTCGATATCGTCGATACCCTGGGCACACAAGAAGCGATGGACCGTTTCAACAATATCCTCCTCAGACCCCATGTGGCGTTCTCGGGAGCGTCTCCACATAACCTCAACTTCCGCGGTTTGATACTCGTGCCTGATCTGATCTACCCCTCCGGGCCAATTGAAACAATCCTGCCCGAGCTGTGGTCAGACGCACTAAATGCCAAAGTTCTCAACACTGTTGCGATCGCGCAAAC
This sequence comes from Lophiostoma macrostomum CBS 122681, assembly GCA_010405375.1. NCBI lineage: Eukaryota > Fungi > Ascomycota > Dothideomycetes > Pleosporales > Lophiostomataceae > Lophiostoma > Lophiostoma macrostomum. The sequence continues at coordinate 273,546 of MU004288.1, forward strand.
CTTCCTACCGACGGTTTGTGGTTTCAAGGCGCGAGTCATGGTTCTTACACCAAGCATCATCGCGTCGTTACGCCAGCCGTTCCACAGCGTGGAGACCGCCATTGTAAACGCCCTGGAAGGGTTCACAACATCAATGAGGGCAGAGCTCCGAACCCTTGGCATCGATGTCATCCAATTCAAATTAGGGACCTTCGACTGCAGTAACGTCGGCGGCAAACAACATTTACAATCGCTTCGGGAAAACGCCTCAGATACCGATCTGTGGCCTACAACAACTCGACGATTGTATGCCTCGAACTATGCCAGCCAAAATCGAATTGCACATAGTAGAGGCCTCTTCAATCAAACGGGGAGCACAGGCGCCTCGCTGCGAGAACTGCATAATGCCGTGTTCGACGCGCTCACACAGAAGCACCCACGGCAGGTGTGGCGCGTAGGCAGAGGCAGTGTCACATACGATGTGGTGGGCAATTGGGTGCCCTCGGGGTTGGTCGCGTGGATGCTGGGGATTCGACGGGTGTCTCTGAGCGAAGCAGAGCCGCAATTACAAGACAGTGTACAATCTTGGGAAAAGGTCGAGCAGGTTTGATGAAGCTCTATTTCCGAGCCAACTTTTGGTCTGGCAGCAGGCGCGTCTATTCGATCTCCGCTCTGCAGCTTGGGCCGTGTACTAAATTAAGGCGGGACGGGCACATGGCCGTGTCTAATCTTCTCGTCCATCGGTTTGCAAGGGATTCGGTGTTCTGTGAGGTATATTCTGAGCACCTCGACCTAACAATGGAATGCACCAGGTAAGCATTGTTACGGCTGTCTAGCAAAGTCCAAGGAGCGTTTTGGCTGCGGGCTGCCCAGGTGTGTTTGAGTGTTAGCTCCTTCGTACCCCGAACGATTTTGGTAGCGAGCCTCCCGTGGTCGGGAGCACGGTCCCGGGGAATCTACTAGTGTGTGTTAGCGGGATTAGGCAAGATGGAGGGTAAGAATAGCATGCATCTTGGCAAACAAACTCTGGCGCTGGCGTGAAGCGCAGGCGGTCTGGCCAGATGTCAATTTGAGGTCGAGGCTGGTGTACATCCACTCAATGTCACTGTGTACCAGTACTTGTCCGTCTGTGCAGGCTGCACACGAGCAACAAGTCACTCGTGCAAGAACAGTGGCTCAAGGCAGATTAGCGACAAGCAGCCACTGATGGTTTTGCAGACTGCAGCTGCACGCGGTGGTCATTTTGCTCCTGTGGCGGCTCCACTCGAGGCGGCTTTGCATCATGTGTCAGCGCCCCAGCTTTCTCGAACAGGCGGTTGAGCCGAGGACACGGCTCTGCCTGCCCAGGTCAAGGTGGTGAAACATAGGCTAACCGCTCCCTGGGCGAGCACACGCCGTGATTGCGCGAGAGCAATCAATTGACGAAGTTCAGGGTGGCTGCGGGCTCTGGAGGGAGGAAGGTCGCGGATTCGTCGAGCTGTGATTGCCAGCGGCGGACGCAGAGGCGAATCTTTTCTTGCACGACACGCCGTCTGACGGACAGCAAGCATCAGCAGGCGTGGACTGCAAAAGCGATGTCCGTCAGGCTTCCGGGCGCTTATTGGTGGAGCAGCAACCCCGGACCTGTAACAGAGTTAGCGTTGACTAGCTGCAACGTCCCTGCTTCCCGCCAAGACGAAATAGGGGATCAGAAAACCGCCTGCGCTGCTGCCCCAGGAGCCCGCCGTCGTGAGTCCTGAGTCCTGCGCGCGCGTCCGTCGCTCGACCGTTGTTTCTGCCGTCCGCTCCCTCTGCGCCGACTCTTTCTGCGTGTTGTTGTTGCTACTGCTGTTGAGGCCGTCGCTACCCCGGGGTTTGCAAACAACACCTGCCGCTCATTCACCGACGCCCAAATTCGATTTATTGATCTGCACCTCATGCGCTGACTGCTCCCACCAACAACCTTGAAACCCTACCCACCAGCACTGCGCTCTCGCCACAGCCCCCCTCCTCCGGACTGCCACTTGTTCCAGGCCAGCACACCTCACACCACGAGCGTCCGCATCCGACCCCATCGCTATCACGCTGCTGCTGCATAATTCTGGACTTTTGCCTCCATTTTCTCCGCCGTTTCACTGCTCGCGCATGACGACACCGACACCGTCTGCCGACACCGCCGACTCCGACCACATGAGATACCCGCAATAGCACAATTGCCCGCTGCCACCACACCCACCGATCCGCCACAGCGTTGAGCATCCGATCCTTTGACTCTCGCCCAATTCGAAAGCCGCGCAGCACACTCACTCACCATGGCGGAGAGGCGGGACCGTCCAGGCTTGGATTTCCGCATGCCATCCTTTGACCCGCCTAGCAATGCGAGCCAGATGTCGCTGGGTGACTTGCCCAGCCCTCGCGCTGGTGAGGTGCCGCCCGCACTGTCGCCGCTGGACGCATTGGCACTGCAGGGCCGACTGCTGGCGAAGAGGTTCGATCAGGAGAGCAGAGCCGGTCGAAGGATGTCCCGGTTGGCACCTCTCACCATCCAGAACGAATTTGGAAACCGCTCTGGATATTTCTCCTCCCTGTCCAACTCTACTGTCAACTCGCCGAACGAGGATCCGCCAGCCCTCAGTCCAGGTCATCAACCCGTATCTCCTCGCGAGTTCGGCTCTGCGGACAGGCACAGATCTTATTACCCTCAATTCGGTGGCGACGAATTCCAGTATGAGCAGCCTCTACCTTTCCGGACCAACCTCACTCCAATTGGGGAGGCGAGAGTTGTGAAGCCCGTTCCCAATGACTATTTCAACGTACCTCGATCGCAATCGCCAGAGCCGGTCATTGGCGTGCAGGAGGCTACCCCTATCAGCCCAAATATTCCCCGTTCTGAGTCGCAACCTTTTGCGAGACAGCAACAGAAGCAGCCATCTCTCGACTCGCTCAGGCCGCAACCCAGTGGGCTAGTACCACCAGCTTCGTCAGGATCGTTGAGAGACCGCTCTAGGGACCGGTCCCCTCGCATGTCTCCCAGCATTCGTTCTGTTCCTGGTGACAGTTCTGATGAGGTCGAGGATATGTCCCTCGGCGGTTCATACGACTCTATGCAAGCCAGGAACCTCTCGCCGAGCTCGAGCATGTCTCGCGCGCACTCGCCCTTTACACCATACACGAATCCGTCCATCCCACGCTCTCCTTCCATGTCCTCAGAGTTCTCTACTGGCGGGTCTCAGCTTCCTCGTCCCGCCTTCAATTTCTCGAGGCCTATGAGCAGCGCGAGCAGGCCATCCATGGACATCAGGCCGTCGGTGGATATGCCGACGCGACAATACACTGATGAGAGTGTCTACACACGGCCCTCTTTCGATAGTGGCCTCCGCCGTCAGGACTCGAATGATGGTTCAAACTATGCCAACGATGTCATGCACACTCCGGTGAGCATGACTAGTGAGGATTTTCGTCGCTCCGGCGAATACGTTAACAACCCTGCTCCTTCCTACACATATTCGAAGTTTAGCCTTCCGCGCGGACGGAAGCTCGACCGCCAGTCGATCGGCATCGAAGACTTTTTGAACAGCCAAATCACTTGGGACAAGCCCTCCCAGGGCAAGGCTCGTGCGAGACCACCGTCCCCAGAATCGCCTCCTCGCTCGTTCGAACAGCCAAGGTTCCAACGCAATGCTTCGATGGAAAGGGGAGCACCGTCGTTGACTTCAAGCAATTCCACGATTCGGGCTCGCCCTGACGGATCAGGCGACGTCACAGCACAGGAACATTGTGACAAGGGCATTCAGTTCCACGAAGCTGGTGAGCTCACCAAGTCGACCTATCACCTTCGCCTTGCCGCTCGCGCAGGTCTCCCCGAAGCAATGTTTTGGTATGGTCTCGCTTGTCGCCATGGATGGGGCATGCGAGAGAACAAGACCGAAGCCCTGCAATGGCTCCGCCGTGCTGTAGATTCTGGTCAACTGGAGGTAGCGGACGACGAAGAGCAGACCAGACATGGTCAGTCGACTGACTTAACGAGACGAAAGATTCACCGAGCGCAATACGCAGTTGCTATTTATGAGCTTGGTAAATGTTACATGAACGGCTGGGGCACTTCACAGGATAAATCCCTTGCTCTACGTTGCTATGAAATCGCTGGCAACTGGGGTGATGCCGATGCCTTAGTTGAAGCAGGCTATTGCTATGCTGAAGGCGTAGGCTGTAAGAAGGATATGAAGAAAGCCGCCAAGTTCTACCGCTTTGCTGCGGCCAAGGGAGTCAGCATGGTCGGCAATAGCTGGTATGTATTTGACATGTATCTACCTACTTCTTGTAGGCTAACAAGCTGCGTAGGATCTACAAAGATAAATACATGGACGATGGCACATCGACTACTTCCGACTCTCGATCAGTCCGCTCTGGCCGCTCAGCCAAGAAAGAGACGACAGAGAAGAAACGGGACAAGAGTCGCACACGTACCATCTTCGGACGCAAGAAAAGCTTCGCCACTTGAGCAAGCTTTCAGCCCGATTTTCACTAATAGCCCGAAACTACTGTAAATGTGCTCACGAAACCGTCTTTATACATTCTCGGCGAAGGCGTCCACGGCTGGAATTCGTCTTTTGCATCCATATACCCGGGAGGTCGTTTTTTCTCCTGCTTATCCTATCCCACTTCTCCTCACAAATTCTGCCAATGATACCTGCCCGGCGCACGGCCTTGGACTTGATTCCTCCAAACGCGTTCTACCAGCATCATTTCCTTACTCTCTTGTCCTCATTTTCTTTTGTCCTATGATTTCCAGTGCGTCCTTGTGGTGTCTCATAACGGCTGGTTGTAAATGTGCGAAATTTTGGGGCATGTCCTTATCCTCTTCTTTCGATCTTCTTGGTGTCTTTCCTATTCTAATCTAATGCCGGTGCTGGCGAGCTGTGCTGGAGCTGCGCAGACCGAGTCTGCGGCGCAACTGTTAATACTACTGAGATGTCCATTTTGCCATGTGCATGGGGAAGCATAGGAGGGTATGGTCCAATGGGGGCAGGCAAGGAAAAGGATGGGGATCTGTGCATAGCGAGCCAAAAGTTAGCGAGAATGGAATCTTGTCATAGATAAATCAGAAGCTAGGAGATCGTGACATTTGCCCCCGACAAAGCACCCGTCATGGTTCGCAGGTTAGCACTTTTTTCACTGACATATTCGCTTCTGGCAAGAGTATCCTACTATCGAAGCAGGTGAAGACGGTTCAGCATGCAACCTGCCGATTAGACGAAAACACCATCTACCGAAACACCACCTGACTATTACTTGTCGCTGGTACGATGGGAAATCAGATTTGAACAGGTAGGTTTCTAAAATTCTTGGGCTTACCTTAGCAGACGATAGTGTACCAGTGCAATTTAGCCTGTACCTGGACCGACCTCGGGTTACAACGTCATGGAGCCGCATGCGAGCGGGGCCAGAGGCACTTCGCTCTTCTTTCCCGCGGACGCCTACACCGTAACGGACGCAGGTCGAATGGCCGCTCTTGTCCACGCTACGGAAGAATTGCGTCCTAGCAACCGTTTGCACCTCATTGCATGGGCGATCCTGTCTCCAACCTGGATTAGTATCGGTAGATTAAGACCCGCATCTGTTCCTGTTCGGTTGTCGGGAACCAGCGTTCCCATATAAGATGCAGGCCCTGTCGACCACACGTCTGGGTGTCTGGGTAGGTTGCTGTTGTCGCAATTCGACGTCGAAAGTGTAATTAGTCATGGTTGGCGTGTCTGTCCTTGCGAGCCTGGCGGCTTTGGTCCCCGGTGTGCTTTCGCAATATACGGTTTCTTGGACAAAAGATGGAGGTCTGCTTGTTGCGGATGGCAATCGGACGGTTGTTAATAATTCTGCGATTCTGGCTGGGGGCTTGAATACCACGGTCACGCCGTTGGGGAATGGGACGGAGGGTGTGTCTTATGAGTTGGTTACACCGACTGTTGCCAGAGTTCAGTTGAATACGTCTGGGGCATTCCATGGCGCCCGGTTCTCTGGTAAGTCATTCCTCTATCAATTGCCCAATTCCAATTGTAGGTGCTAATATCATGGGCAGATGATGCGAGTACTCGATTTTTCGGCGTGTGGGAATACCCGTTCAATTACCAGATCGATAACAAGAATATTTCCTTTGATCTGAAAGGAGTCGGGAACAGTGTCGGCATAAACTGGTAAGAAGGTTTCACTACAAGGTGCCTAGGACCTACTCTCTTAAAATGATACCCAGGTTGCCTTTCGGGAGATAGGTCTTAGAGCTAACCGCACCTATTTTTGCTTTACATATTGTTAATCACCTTGTACTGACTTCTTTATTGGTCCAACGCTCGCGCACCGTTCTTCCTCACTTCGACTGGATATGGAGTCTATACCGATACCTTGACCATGGGGTCCTACGACTTCACCACTGCCGGTTCGGCTCAATTTATCTTTAACAGCAGCAGTCTTGTGTACTACATCATCCTACCCTCGGAATCCTCGTCTAACCCCTTCAAATCCATCATCACGCAATACACCGCTCTCTCCGCGCGCTCCGAGATGCCACCTACCTCTGGTCTAGGGCCAACATTCTGGTCCGACGATTTCACGCTAGACTTCCACGGCAACGTGTCCAACGCGCAGGAGAACATCAAGGACGTCTTCAACCAACTCCGCGACAACAAGATCCGGGCGACCTCTACCTTCGCCGACAGACCTTACGGCACCGGCAACCGCTCATGGGGAAACTTCGACTTCGATCCGACATTCTACCCTGATCCAGCCGCTTTCATCGCCAACCTCAAGGACTCTTACGGCATCGATTTCGCCGTCTGGATCGCAAACCGCGGACAGCTAGGCACGGAGCTCTACAACGCCTCTCTCGCGAACGGCTGGCAAATCCCACCAACACCCTCAATAACAGGGGGTCTCGGTCCGGCGCTGAATCTCTCCCTTCCAGCCGCCTACTCCTACTTCACCAGCAAACTCGAATACTTCCCCGCAACCGGCGTCCGCGGCTACAAAATCGACCGCGGCGAAGAAGGCGAAATGCCGGATTGGGCGCAGAACATCCAAATGGACCTCTTCCTACGCCTGGCTTACGATACCATGGCATCCCGCTGGGGCGCCTCCGGCTTTTACAATTTCGCACGCAGCGCCGTCGACCGCTCGCGCGCCGTTACGCACATCTGGAACGGTGACAGCCACGCCAATTTCAGCGGGCTGGCGTATTCCGTCGCGAGCGGGATCCGCGCTGGCCTCGTCGCATTCCCCGTATGGGGTTCCGACACCGGTGGGTATATCCGCGAGGGGGATGATCCGTTTACACCCAGTGTAGAGGTCTGGGGCAGGTGGATGTGGTTCAGTGCATTTTCGCCCGTGTATGAACTCATGCTGGGCACGAACCATACGCCGTGGTATGCGCCGTATGCAGATGCGCAGGGCGGGAACTCGGTGACGGTTGATGTGTTGAAGCAGACGGCGAATCTGCATGCAGAGCTTACGCCGTATATTAAGAGCTATGCGTACGAGGCGACGAAGACGGGGGTCCCGATTATCCGGGCGCTGTTCTTGGAAACGGGAGGCGTGGAGGAGGAGAGTGAGAGTCTGTGGGAGGTGTCGGATCAGTATTTCTTCGGCGGCGAGTTTCTGGTTGCGCCGGTTGTGGCGGCGGGTGGAAAAAGAAGTGTGTATTTTCCCAAGGGCGCGAGTCGTAAGTATCTCGAGTACTTTGGCAAGAAGCAGGTTTTTGTCGCGGGCAGCTCGGCGAATGTTTCGGTCGGGTTGGATGCTATGCCCGTGTACGTCAAGCAGGGCGCTATCGTCCCGAGAGGTGATGTGTACCAGGGCAACGCGAAGTGGATTGAGAACTGGCAGCCGTTTTTGAGCATAGAGGTTTTTCCGAGTCTGGACGTGCGGGAGTCGGGATTCACGTACTATGATGGGGAAGGTGCGGAGGGTAGGGCTGTGGAGATTAGTTTGAAGGTGGAGAAGACGGATGGGGGGAATGCGGATGTTAGGGTGGACTATGAGGATCTGGGGGTTGAGGCTGAGGTGGTCTGGTATTTGAAGAGTGGTGAGAAGAGAGTCAATCTGAGTAGAGGCGGAGGGTCCACGTCGCTGGAGGATGTAGAGTTGCTGTTCTAAGGGAAGGATTTCGAAGGATGTTACAAAATGTGTAGCATATCATAAGGGCATGGAAAAGCCAATTACTACTCTGCATCATTTGAGCATCCCATGATGAAAGTAGAACGAGAAGACTCCGGCGAACTCCTTGCCTTGATGTATGTGAAGCAGTGACTAGGATATTGAACGCAAAACAGAAGCAGTGTACGAGAGGAGCATGTATGAGTTCCTAGAGCACTCAGAGCTTATAAGACTTCGTCGACGTTTGACCAACCCTATGTTGCCCTCCAAGTATTATTTATAGCGTCAACGCAAGTGTTTTGGATATGACTCGATCAATACCGGCTCCCCGTACGTCATGAATTGTGAGCTCGTTCGTGCTGTCGCGCACGTAGCATGGTCATAGGTTTATGCCGGCGAGAAGCTACTACGAGGCCCAAGCGATTTTCCGGTCTGCCACGAACAAGAAGCGCAGCAACAGGCTTGGATGGGCTTTGTCCTTCTACTACAGTAGAATGACTTAACATATATAACAAAATCGAAGATAGGTATGTTACTGCTAGCTTGACCGGGTGAATATTTAGAGAGTGATATTGATACATTGAAGGATAATGTTACTGTAATGAAGGGAAGCTTAGCTGATAAAGAAAAAAGTCAGATGTTGTGCGTCGTAAGATTGAGGAAGGTTTATTAGACAGTGAACTCTCCAAGTTCCAAGGCTGCCTGAGGTTGAGGCTACACGAGCCAGGCTCTGAAACCTCTGAGCAGTCAAAGTGCCTCGAGCCACAGTGAGCCGCATCCGCAGCACCAGTCCATATTGAGCATATATCGGGCTATGGTATCTCAGGAGCAGTCAGGTAGTTAACAGCGTTATAGACAGCATAGCCTTCATATTACAGCAAGCGAAAAGGCTTTATTAGATAATAATAAGAAAGAGTGCCTCGAGTAGAAGCGTAGTCTTTTGGCCTGATGCAGCGATATCTGGTGAAACCGGAGCGAGGTTTTCACGCAGGCGCGAGACACGCTCCCAAACCGAGCCGTCGGGTTGTCTGTCGCGCCTTCGCGACCGTAGTGGTAGTTCGCCGGGGTCCATTTTGTTCAGCTACTAACCCAATCTCAAAACGGCCCCCCAGCAAGCTGCATCTCGCGGGAGGTGGTGCGGCGTAGTACCGCATGCCAAAAACGTCAGGTGAGAAGGTGAACCGCAATTCTGCCTTGAGCGCAGCACTCAGAACCGTCTGTAGAGGGGTACGCTTCGCCGTGGGTGCATCAGACATCGATGTCCGGGCAGCCGAAGACAGTAAAGACTGCGGAGAGGATAATCAACGACCGGAGAACAATGTCCGTGTCGAAAGCCAGGGCTTTTTAAGCTATCGGGAGGATCGTGCACAGTTCGCTCCCTTTTCATCCCTTACTCTCTTCCGTGGCGCGATGGGGTCCTTGCATGTTCGGAGGCAAAGTCGGACAATTTCTCTTTGCTGCCTAACACCCACCATGTGTGCCTGGTGCAAGCTTTGAAACACAAGGAGGGGACAAGAAAGGACAAGTAAAAGAGTACTGAACCCTATCACATCAGGTCGCTAGCCGCCGGGGGGATTCTCGAATGTACGGTACTGCCTGTACTCAAGTGAGAGTGTTTCATAGCGAAAGGCGGGTAGTCAGGTGGAACCTGGGGTAGCTAGTACGGCAAGGCTGATCTGTGGCCCCAGCTCGGTAGTCAGCCTAAATTTAGTTTGCATCGCGAAGAACAATACGCTGCATTCCGGCCATGACTTTTTTCGAAGTGCTGACTGGGGCCGAAATATGGTTGGCTTGGTACAGGCAGATATGCGGTCCGCAAGCGGTCACCAGTCCTAATTTGGAGTACCCATGCTAGCTAAGCCCCATGAAAAGCTTCGAATGCAGAAACAAAATCCGGGAACTGGCAAAGAAGGCTCAGATAGCAGAGCTGAGGTACTGAAGACGACATGTGGGCGATCTCTATTCGGGTTTCATGCTAGGACCGAGGTATAATATGTCTTAAGGATCCAAAACACTGGCGAAAAATCGAGACGTTGGCGCTGTACTCGAGGCGTGTACCGCCCATAGACAAATCCAGATGAAGGTACATGGAAAGACCTAGAAAGGTTGTAATGTTATCATCGAACGTATGGTACCTTTACTCGGATTTGTTGGCCCAAAGGAGAAGGTCAAAAGTCTGTCCTTTCCCCGTTACATATGTAGTGTTCATGACTTCAACCCTTACAGGTACAGAATTGATATGCATATCCGACTCGGGGCTTTCGGGGAGCGCGATGTTTCTGCACAACGATGTTGCTGCAATCCGTTAGCAGCCTGTACGAGATCCACAAAACCGTGAGACATTACACTGGCCGGTCCTTGCCAACTTGGTAGTGCGTATGGGTAATTTGTTGTGGCGTCTCGAACATTGAAGACGTAACCGAGATGGGATTCCTTCGCACCTATCGTTAGCGAGTGTCTGGTGGTCCGGATCATACTTTTGGGTCGGCCAAAGGTTATCATCTTGGGGGAGTCCTTGGGAAGGTTCTTCTAGCGTGTTGCAAGGTTTACCGAGGCGCGATTCAGGGATGGTAAGTGAACAACTGGCTCTCTCTTTGTTGATCGTTGCAAGTGTAGCTGAGACCGTTGCGTTGTCTGGTCAAGCAGTGTTGAATTTTCAAGGCTAACCGTAAGTATCTCGACATTACTTAAGAATGTCATGGTCATAAATACGTAGAGTTGACAACCATAGCTACATGTGCCGGGACGAAAGGTAGAGATCGGACGCGCTATGTTTTCGTGCCGACATTCTTGGAAATTCGAGGTTGCTGTGCTAGTGGTACCACCACTCTATGTGTCCTCAGATCGATATTGCAGGGCGGCTTTTCTGCATAGGCTTCTGAGCCGTCACACTGGATCTGTACGCGTGTTGCCGCAACCATGTGGTGTATTTGGGATACGTTTCGCGGATAACATGGCCTAGAAGACACGAAACCCGCAATAGGAAATCTTGTTCTGAAAGGAGTTTATGTTCGGCACTATCGGGTCGTCTAACCGCGTGTTGGCCCCAGGTGGGGGTTCTACAAGGCCAGTGTTCATGTGGATTTCAGCTCATGGATATGTGATAGCCAGCCCGCAGGTCTCGCTTCTCCTGGCGCCGGGAAGCCTCCATGATGCACGAACAAGCTGTTGGCGTCGCGGAACCGTTACACTGGGCTCGTGGCTTCTTCGGTGGGAGCGAGCTACGAGCAGTGCCCCTGCCGTTAGATTGATCGCTCAAGCTCGGACTCGGTATCTACTACCCGACGGCAGGTACAGTCCGGACGGACACTATGGAGAAGCTTCCGTGCGCTGCTACCATCGTAAGATGCAGCATCTTGGAACATCTGTGAGACCTTTCACAAGTTGCTGCTCAGACGTGACAAATTGTTTAAGTGGCTTCTTGATATGTTGGAACTGCGTGTCGTCTTGTTAACTTTTGTCCATTCCGCCTGATCGTGGTTCAACGCCAGACTTCTCGTTGTGTACGACTAAGAAAGGCCGTCTTACGATAATGTTCCACTTGAGACAACCGGATTCTTGTAGGGTTTAAGGGACGCACTAGCCGCGATGGTTGGTCGAGGTGGAAGAATGATATGGCAAGGGTGAGGCGCAGATGTTGGGTCATATGCCGGTCGGTCAAGCGGGGATCACTAACGGTCGCTTAGATAGTTGGCCTGATCCCCAGAACGCCACCTGTTTCTGCAATGGCACTATTGAGATGAATCTCTCGGACATACTGACTGATCGAAATGAATGAATGAAAGGGAGTCCGATAGTGATTTGAAAAACAGCGAGAGCGTCTCAGATGTGTTTTCACCTAGCCGCCAGAGAATCAAGAAGAGCTTTGAAAATGCCTCGCCTACTCTTTTGCACCAGAGTAAGCGTCTGAAGACTATCAGGAAATTAGGTGAGAAAGGTCGGATCCGAAATAGGCAGGAGCTCTAGTTCAATTCTGCGTGATGAATGGTATTCTTACTGACGACGGAGTGAGTGTACCAAAGCATCTAAAGCATACCGACCGTAATGTGCTGATCGAGCCTCTATCCAGCATGCACTGCCGAGATCGCTTGTATTCCGCCGATGGGTGATCTCCACGGTGTTCCTGGGTCAAGCGTGGCGCGCTTGAGGTTTGGGTTCCAATTACATCGTTGCAATCGATTTGTCGGATAGTGTGTCGTCTTCTGTGTGCTTAAATGGAATTTCGAAGTTTGTTTCCTTTGCGAATTCGCAGATGAACGAAGATGCTTGTGTTACAAAGGCTCAGAGACGAGCACTCCAATCGGCGGTTCGGGTCCAAGTCATAGATAGCCCCCACAGCCTAAGTCGTCGGACTTTGAGATGCCTTGAGTGTTTGATCAAGGAGAAAGAAGCTCTCACGCCGTCCTCCATCAATCGTCACCGAGGCCACAAATTTTGTACCGTGATCATTAGTCGCAGGTATAGAACAGTCGCCTTACAATCCCGAGCAGCTGGTTCACGGACGAGGCAACATTGCTTAAGTCGTTCGGCTGAAAGCGAATAAGCCGTGCGAGTTGCAGAGTTCTGTGTATCGAACTGCGGTCCAGAGACGTCTTAGCCCCGGACATAGTTTATAAAACAGCCTTCTTGGTCCAATCGAGCTTCAGCTGGGTCCGTTGGTGCAGCACACAACCATTTCTCATCCTATCAAAAGAGCTTGACTTCCCAGCATCGGGCTGTACGAGTTGTCCACCCTCTTTCGAGCAACGGGCTTTAGCGGCTCTTGACCCGAACTAGCCATGCTGCAGCAAAAGTGCATGGTACAGTCTCGAAAGGATGAGGCAGGTTTTATGCTAGCGTTCGTCCCCGTGCCAGACTCGCTGTTGTTGAGCGCTGTTCGAGAGTCCTTCTAGGAAGCCACCACGGGCCCGTCCGAGACAGTGATCCACCACGATGACCCCTTGGCGTGGCTGGTTGTGAGGTCACCATTCGCTCTGGAATACAAATAGCAGGCAGAGGCGTTCTCTTTCTTGATAGCAGATACAGACTCTTCTTGCATCCGCATTGCTAACGAGGATACCAATCCGCAAAACGCAATCTTCCCCTTATAGCTCTTTACAATCCGAGAGAATGCCTCACTCTGATCACCAACCGAATGGATCTTCCGTAAGACTATTCGACCTCTTGCTCGCGAAGTGCTCTAATGACTCTTCTTTTGTAGACCAGGAACAATCCCCCAGCGGTCGACGTTCCACCGAGTGGAGACAACCAATCGCCATTGGGTCGTTGGTTGAACGAAGGAACCCATGACGGGCATTGGACCCAATACACTCCAGCAGGCCAGAGCAATCCGACAAGCGGAAGTGGAGGGACTGGAACTACGGGAGGCACCCAACGCCAGCAGTAGTCTCGAGCCGAAACATGCGGGCTGAGATAGCAACTTGAGAGTTGACACAAGGAGCTCGGCTGCCAACATTTTCCTCGACCAGCCCCAATCTTGCGGCAGTAATGGCGTTTTGGCTACAGAGGAGGCCAATGACTTTGGGGGTTCTCGCCTCAACGCGACTACCAGGAACGTGTAGGTTTACTGACAGGCGTATTTAATATATCTGTTGCCTTATCGACTGCTCGCTGTTAGCTTAGAGTCCAAACGTGCCATGCCGTCAAGTAGTATTCCGGTCCTATGGGACATGAAACGGGCAAATGTCTCTTCATTGACGTGTACTCTCTGACGCGCACTTTTTCGAAGCGTGCTTGAATACGTTACAGTTGACCAAATCGACCTTGGAGCCATGCGCTATATCCGGGACATAAACCCATACCTAGGTGGCATGGCACGAGGAGCTCTTCCGCTGTGCCCCAAAAATCGTGGCGATATCACAGCTCCATCGTAGAGCGTGAGGAGTCATGATAATATCTCAAGTCCACTGTCGTAGAGGTATAATGGGCTTGGAAGTGTGAGCGTCGCGTGCTGGTGAGGTCAGCGTCAGGCGTCAAGAGCAGACGTGAAGTTGCTGGACGCGTGCAGCCACACGAGCTCAGACCCCCATGAGACCTCGTGAATGGTGGGGGCTTTGCGGTTCCGCGGGTTTCGGCCGAATAAGGAAAGAGGATCCGAGCGAGCCTCGACTTCCTCGACTTTGTCACTCCGACGTATACTTTCAGGAAATTCATTCGAGTTTTCTTTCTTACTCCGTAAATATTCCAGGGTCGTGACATTGACCCGATTTCTGTTGACGAGATCAAAATTGGTCTCTACCCTCTCCTTTTCCGTCGTCAATTTTGCCAACCGCCACTGAGCACACCTTCAAGCTTGCATTTTCGATTCTCGGGTATTATGCGTAGGGATGGAGCCAAGAGATAGCACGGTGGGGATGAATACGCGTATCTCAAAACCAAAGGGAAAGGGCAAAGAACCTGTCAGATTTGCGTCGAAGCTTTCTGCGAGTGCTTCTGGACTTCTCCAAGACGCATTAGGAAATTTGGGCGCGAACGATCTGCAAGATGCACTATCATCCAGCGGCAAACTGGAGCCCAGCTCATCACCAAACTCTCCACCTTACTGGCTCCAGGAGTTGCCATTACTCTCTACAGGAACGACAGCACATAGGCAGTCTAGTGCATTGCGCTCAACTTTTCGTTCGAGCCGCGGCCCACAAGATCGAAATTATGAGTTTGAAGAGTTTGTAGAGTACTCCGGCAGCTCGACGCCAGATCTTGACTTGAACAGGACGGACCCGGCAGCATGGCTAGATCACCATACCCACAGCCTGGGTGCCAAGTCGAGAGTTGTATTTGCGGAGGAGTCATTTGCCGACTCGGTGTTGGACTGGACCGATTTGAAGACTGCCGCTTCTCAGTATGGTCTATCTAGTCTATCTGACCAAGAGACTGCAACGTCGCCATCTCTAGGCAGACCTCCGGCTTGCATGTCTGATCCAAAGATAGTCTCATCGCCTGTAGAGTTGGACAAGATGTTAAGCATTAATGTGCAAAGAACTGCAGACCTTGAGGATCTGTCTCATTCTCAGAGCAGGCTCCTCCATCAGCAAGACCGGGACAACTTTCTCTCGGAGTCGATCCATGCAAACGGCCATGCGCTCATCCGGGTGAGAATGATAATCGATCATCTTGCCGATTCGGCCCAACTGTTATCGCCTCAGCAAGATCTCGGATTCCAACAAGTTGTGCTGAACAACCCTCAGCAAAATCAATACAGCGCCTTATGTGGCTCCGCTGAGATGAATCTAAATAAGATGGGTTCTCAGCCCATGTCAGAAGCAGTCGTTCTACATGCATCAGATCAGAGCGATACGAATGAACCGAAAGCAGGCGGAAACTCTATGGAGGAGCAGGCCAAGCCATCGTTCCACTGTCCGTGGGTACGTTGTCACCAGGTGAGTTCGTCTGCCGCCATCCTGGATTTTCCTCTACTAATGTATATTGTTCCAGCGTTTCAATAATGTTGAGACCCTCTCGACCCACGCGCAGTATTCTTGTATTCACGACGATTGTGTGGTCCAGTTTTCGAGCCACCAAGACTGGGCCGAGCATATCGCCCGGCCGCATCATGACCTCCAAGAGGGGAATTTTCCGATGACTCTAGTAAGCTCTGGAGGAACTATCTGCGCAGTAGCAGCAACAGCCAACGGGAAGCACAATCATTAGGCGCTGCGGGTTAGCGCTGCTTTCCATATAAGAGATGGATTGAATGTATTCTTTTTCGAAGAAATGTACAAAACGCTTGTTAGGTTAGACTTCGGTAAATGTTCAAAGACTTTGGTTTATGTAGCATGCAGAGCATTGACGGCGTTCTCTGGTCTGAGCGGCCAAGCGCAGTTGCATAGCAGAGTTAGAAATCTTTGTATATAAAAGCTTGTTTCGAGAGGGTGGACTTGAATTCAAAGCTTGTATGAAGGAGCTATGTACTTCTGAAGAACATTCAAGTAAAAAGCCGTGTAAATAGTACTATAGGCCATAACCATGGCCGCCGAAGCACTGTTAGCTGCTGGCTATATATCCCTTACTGGATCTCAGGTCCTAGGTAAGGATGTATGGGAATACCATTCGCGTAGGATGTCACCATCAGCTCGACTTTCGGTTCCCGAATCCAACCGAGCTTCCGAGGCCGACCTGGGCATGCGGAGGCGAGGCTAAGTTCAATGAGCATGCTATTTCGTCACACCAACCCTTGCGGTTATATCGCATGCCCCTCAGTCCTTGTTGCGAAATGGGTCGGTTTGTGATTGCGCATTCAATGACCAGATGGAGCTGTCGTGACGGAAATTCTTGGAAGGAACGCGCGCGGTGTCACATGGCCATGGCCGGGCACCTCCGACGACGGGGACCCCAATTGGGCGACCGTATATCAGTCATCCGTTGACCGCCAACCCCAGCGTGTTCGAGCTGCAATTGTAAGAGAGTCTCGCAAGCCAACCTAGCGTCAACCCGATGATCAAAGGTAGTTCGAGACATGACCTCCGTCACGCAATTGGCAGACCTCTGACACTTGTTTCTTCCCTCTAGCTTCATATTCCACGGCGCCAGACGCATCCCCAGAGCTGGCTCCTGCCCACGCCGACGATGCTGGGATCCCCTCCTCAGAGGACGAAGGAGACCTCGATTCCGACTCCTCAGACCCTGACGCCAGCGGGAGCTCGCTTTCCAAAGGAAAAGATAACGCGCCACAAGTAGAGCAGACAGCCGCTGGCGCACCGCTCGAGGACGATGAGACCGGGCTGGCAGACGGTGCACAAAATGCCGGGCTGCTCCCGCGCGACAAACAACGGCGTACGGCGTATTACGACTACGCTTCTGAGAAGCAGATGAGCCACTCGGAGGCAAAGCAGTTCTACCAGCGCCACCAGCTCGAGAGTCAACACGGAGGATCGCAGGCAGGCGATGCGTACAGCCCAGTCATACGGGCAAAGACATTCCCTGCCAATTTTGGCGATGCGGGTGTCGACTTGCTGTCCAGGGGAGACAGCATTCGTTCTCGCAAGAGCAATGTCAGTCTTGGGAACCAAGGTCACAGAGCTACGCTTCCTATTGGAGTGTCACAGGGAGAACAGTCACAAGAACCAAGATCACACAAGGCACCCTTGGCGCCCACTGATCACAATGTCGATATGTTGCTGCAAGCTGACCTGAAAGCTCGAGAACACTCGCAACACCCTGGCCTTCCGCACGAATATAAGACCCCCTTGTTAGCAGACCAGGGCATACACGGCGCTGGCGCTGGCGTAGGTATTGGCTCCGGCGCTGGTGGCTTTGCCATGTCAGACTCAAGCGTCACCGCCGAGCTCGGCGCCATCTACACCAACATACAGAAAGTGCTTGATCTCCGCCACAAGTACATCCGCTTGTCTCTGCAAGGATCCTTTGACAATCCCAAGGACGAACCCGGTTGGACTATATATCCTCCCCACCCAGAGCCTGTGTGGGATGAGCTGAAGGAGCGCCAGAATGCCTCGAGCAGCATGCAGAATAGCGCTGTTTTGGACGCAGCGGAGCAATCAAAGCCACCCCGAAAGATGGGCAAGGACATCGGAGAAGACTTCTTCATGGAAGACGTGCCCATCCCAGGCCCTGCAGAGATGTCTTTCCGTCTAGATGATAGTGGTGTCTTTCAAGTTTATGAAACATCCAAGTCAGCGGAATTAGACACGCCAATCGTAGCCATACCTACCCTCCGAGACTTCTACGTAGATCTAGACGCTGTTCTCACTGTATCTTCTGACGGCCCAAGCAAAAGTTTTGCTTACCGTCGACTCCAGTACTTGGAGGGCAAGTTCAACCTCCATTATCTTCTGAACGAATATCAGGAGATAGCGGACAGCAAGAGGGTACCTCATAGGGATTTCTACAATGTCCGAAAAGTGGATACTCACGTCCACCATTCGGCCTGTATGAACCAGAAGCATCTACTTCGGTTCATCAAGTCCAAGATGAAGAAGTCGCCAGACGAGGTCGTCCTCTTCCGAGATGGCAAGCACCTTACATTGAAGGAAGTTTTCGAGTCAATCAACCTGACTGCCTATGATCTTAGCATTGACACGTTAGACATGCATGTAGGTTCTGCGCTGATTATTTCTTGCCTCCTGACTCACCCAAACAGGCCCACACAGACTCATTCCACAGGTTCGACAAGTTCAATCTGAAATACAACCCCATTGGAGAGTCGCGTTTACGGACGATCTTCCTCAAAACCGACAACTTCATCAAAGGTCGCTACCTTGCAGACATAACCAAAGAAGTCATCTCCGACTTGGAATCGAGCAAGTACCAAATGGTGGAATGGCGCATTTCCATCTACGGTCGTGATCTTGCGGAATGGGACAAGCTCGCTGCTTGGGTCGTTGATAACAAGCTATTTTCGCCCAACGTTCGCTGGCTTGTTCAGATTCCACGTCTCTATGATGTCTACAAAGCGACCGGACTGATGAATACGTTTGAGCAAGTCGTCATCAATGTCTTCCAGCCCTTGTTTGAGGTGACGAGAGATCCTAGCAGCCATCCGAAGCTGCACATATTCTTGCAAAGAGTCATCGGCTTCGATAGTGTCGATGACGAAAGCAAACCCGAGCGACGTCTCTACAAGAAGTTTCCAGTCCCCAATGTGTGGAACTCGAAGCAGAACCCGCCCTACAGCTACTGGATGTACTACCTTTTTGCTAACATTGCATCACTCAACGTGTGGCGGAAGCAGCGGGGCTTCAACACATTTCTTTTGCGCCCACACTGCGGAGAAGCTGGCGATACAGATCACCTGGCTGCGGCTGTTTTGTGTGCTCATAGCATTAGCCATGGTCTTTTGCTACGCAAAGTCCCACTGCTGCAATACATTTTCTACCTTGAGCAGATTGGGGTAGCGATGTCGCCTCTGAGCAACAACGCCTTATTCCTGGCCTACGAACGAAATCCTTTCCTGAATTATTTCAGACGGGGTCTGAACGTATCATTGTCTACTGATGACCCCCTACAGTTCGCATTCACAAAGGAACCCTTGATCGAGGAGTATTCCGTCGCAGCTCAGATATACAAGCTTAGCGCCGTAGACATGTGCGAGCTAGCCAAACACTCCGTCGAGCAGAGCGGTTTCGAGCATGTCATTAAGCAGCGCTGGCTTGGTGCCAACTACCATCTTCCTGGGGTAGCTGGGAACGATATGGCCAAATCCAACGTGCCTAGCGTCAGAGAAGCTTATAGGCATGAGACTTTGACCCAGGAGTTTGCCATGTGAGTCTCAATACTTTCTGCAGTCACGTATTTTCAAGCTTACGGCAGACAGGATCGACAAGTACACGCGGGCCTCCCAGACCGGCACCAACACCCTTACAACCTCCAACCTAAATCCCTCCGAAGGCAATGTGCCTCAGACCCCTCGATCGAACCAGGCCACACATCCGGGCTCTCCTGTCGCGTCGATGCACACCAACCCGTCAACAACCAACCTCCCTGATCAAGCACACTTCTCCGCCCTTCCACCTAGCGCAAACTCGCCAGCCTTCCCAGCCCAACAAGCACGCCTCAATCCAAACATGTCAGCAACCGACACGCACACGGGCGCCACGACTATGCCAGCCTCTCCTACCCGAACTAAAGATGATGGCTTCGAGCGCCCACGCCGCAGCTCGTCCATGATCTTCAACCCAGGAGTCGGTGTCGTACCGCAGCCAACTGCCGAGCCCTTTCCCCAGGCCGGGTACGGTCAAGCCGAGGAGCCGCTGACGTTAACTCGGACGTCGAGTTCTGCTCTCGAGGGTATTGAGCCGCGCATCTTTCCGGGCGTGGTCAGTCGGAGGCGTCGTAGCAGCTTGAGGAGCAGTAATGTTGGGGAGAGTGAGGGAGGATCGGGACATAGTCAAAGTCAGGCTCAGGCTCAGGCCCAGAGCTTGCAGCCGGGACATTCGGGATTCGTGAGAGGTGGTGGGAGCGAGGCCGTCGAGGAGCAGGACACGGATGATGAGTAGATGTCGGAAGCATGGTGTGCAACGAGTTCGTTTGGGCTGTTTGGATCAAATTGGAAACTTGGGAGGGTGGTTGTGTTGAGGCTTTATGGTCGGTCTAGCTGGCTTGGGTTCGTTCGTGTCTTGTCTTAGGCGTGGACCTGCTGAGGACATGGCCATTAGACTGGATTGAGCGGCCCAAAATTTTCATGGCGCTGGTATGAAAATTGTGGGTGGGCTTCTGCAGCGGTGTTGTGGTATAGACTGAATCCATGCTATGACGTCTTACGTATGCTCGCGTGCTCTTCAAAAACCTCGCCATGTTCAGAAAAAGAGAAAAACAAAACAAAACGTATTGGATATCATGCAACTTACAACATCTTTCTCTCAACCACGCTGCCCGTTCCTTTCCCCTTCCACTCCATACCTCTCCCATCACTCAATACGAAAACGACTTTTCATTATACGGCTTCGCCCTCCCCACAACCTGAAACCTTACATCCCCCAACAACTCCCCCATAGCCTCCGCAATATTCGTATTCGTCTCCACCACAAAATCCACCAAGCGAATCCTCTTCAACGGCTCAAAGATCGGCAACAGCTCCCCATCCGCAAGCAACTTCGCGCGGTCCTGGCCCTGCGGCATATCCGTCTTCACAATGATCTCGACGCGCAGCGAGCGCAGGGTCGCAAGGTCTGCTAGCTGCGCCAGCTGCGTGCATAAGGACTGCCAGTAGTCGAGGTTCTCGGGCGGGAAGGTGTTGGCGGCGAAACCGGACCAGTTGCGCATGGGCGCGTAGAAGACGGTGGATATGCGGATGTGGCGCACGGCGGAGAGGTGGGTGGAGGGGAGGTGCGAGGACCAGGTTAGGAAGCAGCGAGAGCCTTTGAAGTCGAAGATGTTTGTGCTGTAGAGGGTTGTGAGGGCTTCGGTGTAGCTTGGAGGGGGTTAGTGTGGGTTTTTATGAGGAAGTGAGATTTTGGAAATTTGGGAAATTGGGAAATTGAGATGGGATGTACGATTTGACATGATATGATACGAGGGTATGTGATATGGGATACATGATATATGGTGGAAGTAGAGATCTAGATGCGTACATGATGCGGCACGTGAGCAAGAGTGAAAGGATATTGTCGTTGACTCTGAGTGGTGACGAGTGGTGCTGCATCGAGTACCCCGTCTGCCCAAAGCAATGATGCTGCCACGAAGGCAACGGACTCTGCATGTCGTAGCACCTCGAGTGTGCAACCTCGGGCGACCCGCGTTTAAACGGGATGATATGCATAGGCCGAATTGGATCGCCCAGCGCATACGCATATATCAGGAGTCGTAGCTCGGCAGACAACTTGCCGAAGAGAAGACATTGCAATTGCGAGCTTGTGCTGCTGCGGCGCTCCGCAGCTGCAGCTGCAGCTGGTTCTTCTGGCGTCGTGCACGCCGAGTTGCTACATGAGGCGGGTTCCGATTGATGAGGCTTCCGGCTCAGCTTTCTCCGGACCTTGCCAAGGAGGGACGACTGCATGGGTGAGGGGAGTGGATGCAAAGCCAACCGGAAGGCGTACAGGCGTCTGATCGTTGGGACGGGTACACAGCGCGGATGCGGTGACGATATGGGAACTTTGGCTGGCGCCCGTTGCAGGTTCGCTAAAGGTCAACGTGGCTTAGCGCTCGAGGACAGTCACGACACTCGAGGACTCCGGCTCTTGTATGGTTGTACTACATGGCATGTAACAGGAATTCGTGCAACACCGAGGGCTCGGTCGAAGTGCAGCATGTGCCATGATCGGATTGTGCGTCCGTGCTGGTCGCCTGATGAGCTTTTTCTGTCAGTACGAGGGCTCGCCTCTCGTTTCTGGATATGGTCCTACCAATTTACAAGTGAATGACAAGAAAATGTGTTCAAGCAGAGTTCAGTGTGCTCATTTTGGGTTGCCATTGTTAGTCCATTATGACCTGCCAACGCTAGCATGCACCGTTCCTTCCTATGTGGCCCTCACTAGCATAGCGCATTTCGAAGACGGACCAAGAAGCTTAATCGAATGTTGGTGAACCCTGCTTATTGTTTGTTGTATGTTTCTCACTACCTTAAAAGCATAGTTGTTCATGGGTAGAGTCACGTCGTCTTGCCAGGGACTCATTACAAGCACGCAGAACCTCATCTACACTTGCACCCGTGATCGAGTGTAATTCTTTTAACAATTACTCTCTTTATGGTTTTAAGATATCTGCCTCATTTTATACTGGTTTATATCAACGTTAAATATGAAGGAGATGTCTTTGTATCTTTGCTTTCTTGTAAATCTGTGGTTCTTGGTCTTCATTCTTAGTACTTGTTAAGATGCCCAATTACAGATTTCAAACAGAGCTCTATATCATATGTAAATTCACGCATACTCTAGTCTTTATTGCACCGCCTATTATAGAAGTTTCATGTTACTAAGATTAGTAAGAAAAGAGATGTTGTTAAAGTAGGTTCCCATATACATCAAAGATATATATATAAAGTAGAGCTTACTTTCATTCATCAGGTGATACATCTAGTAGTTGTATCTTCATATCGTGGAATACCTTTCGTATATAGAGGTCGGGGCTGATGAGAAGAGTGGGACCTAGATGAGACATTTCATGAGATAGATTAGAGGGGACAGGTCAGTGGATAAGAGTTGAGCAGGCGTAGGCGTTCGTGATGGGGTGTATAGGGAGGATTAAGAAGGGTTCTGCTACGTCAGAGGATAGAAAACGCTGAATCGCAATGAAGAGTCTGAGTTGTAGGAAGGATCCATTCCCGGGCCCTGTTAATTGGATTTCCACCACCAGTAAATGGATATCTCTTACAAACGCCTACCGTAAACACAACATCAAACGAGGCCAGTTCTTGCAGTCCCTGTCTTTCATCACATCCCACAGTTTCCATGATCTTACAATATCACGCTCCTACTCTCCACTCCCCACTTGGACCCTCGAACTCATCTCCCCCTGCTAAACAGGTTGCTCACCATGCCACCAGCCAGATTCCGCGCAAGACCAGACCCATACACAGCGGTCGACGCAAAGCCCGAAGCCTGGCTAAACTTGTCGCAGCGAGAGAAGGCGAGCGTATTCGTGACCGTAAGTACGAGAGCAATGACTGCATGACCCGTTAGCCAACCATCATTCCCTATGTTTACAACCTCCCTCCCCCAGAGAAGCCCCTCAAACTCACCAACAAGCGTCAACCAAACCGGCTCCATACTCGCGAGCGCCACAACCGCCAGCAGAATCCACAGCACGGGCTGCGCATACAGCGCGATCCAAAAGAAGCGCTTGTCCGTCGCATTGATGACGCGACTGCCCTCCTCAAAGCTCTCAAACACCCATCGGCTGTCGCCCGACGCCGTGTCGACCTCGTTCCACCAGCGCAGGCCCACGAGCCGCCGCCCGGCTATGTTCTTTAGGTAGTAGAAGTCGGTTGCGAGAAGGAGGATCGTGATGATGAAGATGAGCACGAAGTTGGAGGTGAAGAGGCGCAGGCCGAAGAGGTAGACTAGGAGGGATGCTGGGGGCGAGTCTTGTTAGCTTGAGTTGCGTGAATAGAATGGAGTGTGTAGATTGGATTGGGGGAGTGTTTGGAGGAAGGCTGGCTGGGCTGGCCATCTAGGTAGGCAGAGAGTAGAATGTACATACAGATGCGGAAGAAGAGAAAGGTCAGCAGCGTGATGGGGTGGCTGCTCAGTCTCCAGCTCAGACTGCCCGGCGCGGGCGTCTGCTGGGCGGTCTCCATGGTGTGGGCGGGCGTGGAGCGAGGGGAGCTTAGCTGCAGCTGTGAAGTTGATGTTCACGTGTCTTTTGGCTCAGGGATTGGGGACGCGGTCCGTGTTGGCCGCGGTGCTTCGGGGTTTCTGATTGGGAGCTTCCCCGCGTCATGTTTGGAGCTCCCCTCGGTCTACACTTCAAGCTTCACTGAGGCATTGCGCCTTTGTACATACTTCAATCCCATTACTGTCCTTCTTGAATATAGCATAAGGCAATCCAAACACCATGACCGCCCCAATAATCCGCCGGGCGCTCATGTACGGTACCTCACCCCCATTTCCTCCCCAACTATCCAGCCCATCTAACCAACCCAGTCCCATCCTCCTCCCCAAAAATGCTCTCCAAATCCCGCACCATGACCGTCGACACCATAACCTACGACCTCGAAGACTCCGTCGCGCCCGCCCAAAAAGCCACCGCACGATCAAACCTCATCCCGCTGCTCTCCCAACCCCGCCCGCCCTCCATCCGCGAAACCTGCGTCCGCATAAACAGCGTCGACAGCGGCCTCGCCCTCGACGACCTGACAGCCGTCCTGCAAGGCCCCCACCTCGACGCCATCATGCTGCCCAAATGCCAGTCCGCCGCCGACCTGCACTTCGTGACGGACGTGATACGGCACACGCTGCCATCGCGGCATTCTGCTGCCTCGCGGGACGGGCTTGCGAACGCCGACGGCTCGCGCCCCATCTCGATAATAGCGCTGATTGAGTCGGCGCAGGCGATTCAGAACCTGGCCCAGATCTGCGCCGCGTCGCCGTTCTTGTCCGGGCTGGTGTTTGCGGCTGAGGACTTTGCGCTCGATATGAGTCTGACGAGGACACCGGCGCTGACGGAGTTTCTGTATGCGCGCAGTGCGATTGCGACGGCGGCTAGGGCGGCGGGGTTGCCGAGTACGATTGATCTCGTTTGCACGGCGTATAGAGGCGAGCAGGGGATTAGGACCCTGGAGGAGGAGTGCTTGAATGGGAAGGGCATGGGGTTTAATGGCAAGCAGTGTATACATCCGACTCAGGTTGACGTGTGTCACAAGTCGTTCTCTCCAGGAGAGAAGGAAGTCGAGTGGGCGGTAAGGGTAGTGGTCGCGGATGAGAAGGCGGAGAGAGCGGGGAGGGGAGCGTGGACCTTGGATGGGAAGATGATCGATAAGCCTGTTGTAGGGAAGTGTCATGCTGTCTTAGAAAGAGCAAAGGCGTGTGAAGTGGATGTTAGTGCCATAAGAGAAAGATGGAAAGATCAAGACCCAGAGTAGAAGTCTGGGCACAATGGCTAGAGGATGAGACAACGTTGTATATACCGCTGCTATGGTTGTGAAATCCAAGCCGATCAATGGGATTCTGCCCTGCATTTGGAAGAGAACCTAGATTCGTGAATATGTTCTACCCTCAGGACGACATAGTTTGTCTCTCATACGGTACTCGTCATCCTATCAGTACCCCCTCTTCCGATCAACTTGATTCACGAAGTTCTTCCCGTCCCTCCTCCTCCTCAAGTTCTCCCTGAGCACCCCGAACGCCCTTTCAGCATACACCGTGGACATGCCACTAATGTGTGGCGTGATCAAGACATTCGGCGCATCCCACAGGGGATCATCCGAAGGTAAAGGCTCAGGGTCAGCGACATCGAGAGCAGCACCACTGATCTGCTTCGATTCGAGCGCCTTGATCAACGCAGGCTGGTCAATGATACCGCCTCGCGAGATATTCGCGACATACGTCCCGTTAGGGTTGCTCTTGTGCAGAAGCTCGAATTCGTCAGTCGAAAGGAAGTGCTGGGTGTCCTTGCTGTGCAATGGTCAGCTTGAGATTCAACGTCACAAGATATCCCGAACAGCACGACTCATGCTCCATACTGTCTAGTCGTAGACACGAAACACGAAACATGATCGCTCGGTCCGATTGTAATGGATGATGCCTGCCAGAGTTCCATGCTCTGCCCCACACCAACACCTTGCAAAGCTGAGAGGATCAAAAAAAGAGGGGAAAGCACTCACGTCAACGGCACGGACAGCACCAGCAAATCAATTTCCTGCCGCAAGAATTCATGCAAGCTCTTCTTGTCGAGTCCGCTGTACCAAGCACTCGGTATGCTTCCCTCGGGATCTCCGGTACCAGGAACAATGAAGCCATTATCGCGGCGCGACTCTGGCGTTTTCCTAGGCGAGGCGGTGTACGCGATGACATCGCTACCCAATGCTTGCGCAAGGCGGGCAACTGTGGCACAGTCAGCATCTCATACGATGATGTTTTCTCTGATTCGTGAGACTAGGGATCCGTGGGATGTCGCTTATGCTACGCAATGGGGAAGGCGGGAGGCGCAGTGGTTTTGTGGAGGATCGGCGGTGTGGCGCAGAAGCAGCGATGCCTGGAGCGATGAGGATCGTTAAGCTTGAGCTGAGATGGAGGATCAGGGTGGGAAGGATTGGGATCCTTGGGTGTCGGGAAGCGCTCCGGCGGATGGCGTAGAGTGGGCGATTGATGGTTGGAGCTGGATGCCGGTGATTGCGTTTGGGGCGGGTCCGGAGTTCGTGTACGACGTTTGGTATAGTCGCCATGATGGGAAAGGTGTATAGATGGAAACTGAGACACGTCGGCGTGCAACGCGGCCACATGATCTGGAATCTTCTGGGCGACAATGTAGTGACATGCCCTTTCCAGGTGCCAGGCCGAAGGTGCATGTCTAGCATGTCTATTACGACGACGATGTAGGATGCTTGTTCACAGACAATACGTCTGCACTTCCTCTAGGCGGTATCCGGTGTTGAAGGGGCAGAATAATCCTTGGGGAGAGGACGCACTGCTGACGAGTACTCGGACTGAACTTACCTTGTCGACCAATGCTGCCGTAACCTAAGACGCCGACCCTACGACCGACTCCATCCCTGACCTGCGCACCCTTACTTTGCACCCATTCCTTCTTTTTCTGCTGTTCGTAAAGCTGAATGTAGTTGTGAGAATGGACAAGGTTCAGCATGATGACCCATTCTGCAATCTGGGGACCATGCACGCCCGAAGCTGTCGTCAGAGGAATCTCGGAGTCCGTGTAAATTGGATGCTCAGCGATGTGATTGGTCCCAGCTGAGAAGAATTGAATGAGTTCCAAGTTCGGGGACTTGGATGCTGTAGCTGGTAGCCATGCGATTGTTGCGAGAAATTTGGCGCGTTTAGTCAAGTCTATTGGCCAATGAGTGAGAATTTGTAAGACAGAAGATACGAATGAAAGAGACGATAATCCAGCAATATCAATATCTGCGAGGCTGACTTGAAGAAACCCGGGACTACCGCTCATGCAGGTAATCCACACAGTAATGACAGACTAGGGAATTGTCATGGTGGGACGAAAGCTGACTGTCAATTACCTTCAGGCACCTCCGTCTTCGCTCGATCTTTCTTGGGGAAGTTCTCCTGAATGTAGTGGATTTCTAGCTTCGGAAACTCGTCCTTGATCTCACTGATGATCTTTGCGGACAGTTGTTCAGGCCAGGGCAAGACGGCGAGCAAGACGTCGTTCTTCTGCGCACCTTCCCGGAGCGGAACTTCTGGTCCGCCGCCCATCGCAACCATAATCCTCACAGATTTCGCGCGAGACAGCAATGGAGATCGCGATCGATCAGATGGTGTCCGGACTCAGATTGAAACTCGGAATTGGATAGAGGGCAGTTGATAGTTCTTGTGACGCTGCAAGGAGGGGGTGAGTCAATCCGCCCCGCGGTTGATTGTCATTGAGGCAGGTGTTGTCGTGATCGTAGGCTTACCAATCCCTGTCAACCACCATCTTCTGTTGACGGCCCATCGGAAAAACAATCATTGAACGATGAAGTACTGACCTCTCAAGATTGGTGCGACTCCCACGATGATCTACCTGTCACAGAACACGTGGGGGACAACTACAGAGCTGAAAGGTCATGACACTGGTGTCGCGAAGTCACCGACAGAGGCTCACCGCGCACCATGTCAGGGTGTCGATCTTCTTCGTATCTTTGCCGGCTATCGATAGCTTAGCGGGAAGCGGGAGGAACCATCTTTCATGTTTCAGCACCATGGGGGCACGTCTCTGTTTCATTGTAAAGTGCAACGCGTTAGAAGCTGGAATAGGCATGTGTTCGATAGTCGAGAACGCTCAGTGACATCGACACTATGCATACCATCTATCTTTTGAAACACTGCAAGAGCTAAGGTCACAGATTGCCGAGAGTCCGCTGAGTGTCTGTCAAACAGCTAGGTATCCGCTAGGCTTTCTGTGACCGCGACGTCTAGCTCTGCTGCTCCAGTGTCACAGCAGTGAGTCGGTACCGAGAAGGAGCTGACGAGTCATCGGGAGACGTTAATGCGAACCGAACGCCAATGCAGTGGAAATCGGTGAGCGCTATGTGGGTTGACCACAGCATAGCATGATAGCTCGAGCAGGACAAGGCGTGAACTCGTACGCTGGCGGCAATGAAGCTCCCCATCAATAGCAATCATGCGATGCTCGCCACCCTGCCTCCGCATATTCTGCCCACCAGTTCGAGAACCATGCAGCTGCGGGCGGATGCGGACAACTTGCTCAAGATAAGGTCTCAGAAGCCATTGACGAGGTTCCACTCGAGTACCTCCGTACCATCTAGGGAGTTGCATGCAGCTACTCCGTAGCGAACAAGGGAAGATAGAATACCTCCCCTAGACAATACATCGCTTGCTGTTACACACGAAGGTTAATTTTGCTCAACAAAGAGCACTTTTCCCCCCATTAGGAGATGCAACGGTTTTCATTAACCGGCGGCAACGGTCCGGGTGTGCAAGAGTCGTGAACCACAATAGCTACCGGTCCGACTTTCGCTATTGATCTTGGCCAGCTCCCAGCAGCAGCGCAAGCCTCCCGAATTTGCGAGCTGCGAGCCCATGCCGTGACGCCTCACGGACATCCTCCCCAATCCAGTTCTTCCGCGTCCCTGTGGTTCGACCTCCCCTAAACAGGCATTCTCGCGGCAATTAGCTCCGGGATGGGTTCCGCTCGCTTGTCACCACCTCCTGTTTTCCAGAAGGCCGCTAACTCGTCCTCTGGGCTGCCATTGCGTTACATTTTCCCTCGACCAGGGACGTGGAAATCGGCGATGGCCTCTATTCATCCAGAGCGCCGATGCAGGGCGTCATTCGTCGTGTGGGTGGACGTCTACGCGTGAAGCCTCGTCCCAAGTCGCCTGCTCGCCTGCCGTGCTTCGCCTAGACAAATTCACTCGTTCGAGGTCACTCTGTCCCTGATCTTCCCGCGCAGTCAGCAACTGGTGCTGACGTCCGTCCCGCAAAAACAAAGAACTGACAGGCGCCGACAAGGGGCTTGTGGGACCGGTTTCCTTGTCATAATTTGCCTGCTCGTGTGCGTCTGCTTTTCCCACACGCCCTGCCAAGGCCCCCATATAAGCTACATTTATCCAAAGTACCTCTACAAGCCCCGTCCATGAGCGCAACGTGACGACACGTGCGTCTTCGCGAGTCTCAACAAGAACTGAGCCAGAAGCGAGCTGTACCTGCATAGAGAGCTCAAGGTATATTGAGTTTCAACATATTCTTTATTGTGTTTTTGGCATAAGCGAGGCTGTGGAAGGCTCCTTCCCGTGGTACAAAGCTCGAGGCTTCATGCAGGTGATAAGGTATGTACAAAGCTTCGGCAGTGCGAAGTGCATGCTATGGACAGGACCTGGGCCAATCCAGGTACGGAAGAATAGGTACGAGACGCATGAAGTCCCTATGAGAATAATAGAAGCAATGATATAGGAAATTTGCCTTGTTGGGTCAATCGTGATGCCGTAGGGCTGAGGCCTGCCTTGTTTTTAAGCGCTGCTCCTACTAATGCGAGTGGCCAGTAGGATGATAACGCCTTGTTGGTATAGCAGAGCGAAGGTTGCAAAAGGAGAAGCCTGATGAGAGCCGGATAGTCAAGCGATATCGCCCAATCATAACTCCAGTACCATGTCTGAACAAGATCTTCGCTGGGTAAAGCATGTCGTGCTTCACAACGTTCTTCGAGATTCCGATTGATCCTCGCTAGCCATTTGCGGCACACAACATCGTTCAGATCGGCTGGCTGAATCTCTGTGATATTCAACCAGATGGTCGTAAACCCAAATGAGCCGAACTGCAGCGGGCAGAGTTGCTGCTTTTGGAAGCGGATGATTCGGGACGCGGGCCAGAGGCATTACTGAATCATTTCCAGCATCACAGAAGCCGATACGGTGGCCAGACACAGGTCAAGCCAGGAAACGGTGCGTGTGGAATGCTGCTGTATGTAGAATGCTGAGCGCCTCAAGAAGCGTCCTCAGTTCAACTTGAACTTTGCCTCGAAATTCCTACTTTTACTTTTTAGCCCGATATTATATCCTGTGCCGCGTGAAATCATCCTCTTCCTCATCGTCAACCGGATGCAGACCGAGCCCACCCCTTGCATGCGTGGCCCGGGGATCCCACTCCACATGCATCGCCTGCTGAGATGGCGCTCGAGGTGTCGAGAAGCTGAGGGACGGACTCCTGTATTCTCGCTGCACTTCCTTGCCAAAGTAATCGGGAGTCGAGCGCCCATATGGATCGAAGTCCGCACCAGGGCTCGTGATGGCACTTTCGGGAGCCTTGATTGGGCTTTGTGCGATCTTGATGAGCTCGTAGTTGCGCAGATCGGTAGTCGCCTGTTTTGCATCGAGGGAAACAAACTCTCGCTTGGAGTCGAACTTTGATCGTATCAATGTATACCAAGCTGTGAACATCGAAGATCGCGCAAGGAGGATGAAGCATTGGATACCCGCAAGCTAGTCATCCAGTCAGCAAACTTGCAAGTCGCATACCAGATCCGAGCAGGAGATATTGGGACTTACGGAAAGCAGAATAAGCACTGCAAGCACGGTTGATTGATTCACAAACAGATCCTGTCCTAACTTGTCGCATGTTGTGACATTGTCGGCATGCTGGACCAGGCACATCAGGAACGGCATGGCGGCCTCCAGGTCGGTTGCTGCACTCTCCTCCACTTGGTTCATGTAGACAAAGACGACGGAAAAGAAGATGACATCAACGAGGATGAAGACCACGATTGTGATGCCTCTCCATTGTAGCCACAGGACTTTACGGACGCGTCGATATACGGCACGCGCGGAACGTGTTCGCACACTCGTCGTATAAGAGGGGAGACCCCCGCTACTCTGTGTTTCGGTTTGATCATCACTCCACATATTTTTAATGTAGACCTTGATGCAGTAGGCAAAACTAAGTCATTGTTAGTCAGATTTAGTGATAGTTCAGGCTGTACTTACGTTGCGAGTTGTATCACCGTTGCAGCACCTGCAATGGCGAGCAGTGGTCCCCAA
This sequence comes from Lophiostoma macrostomum CBS 122681, assembly GCA_010405375.1. Taxonomy (NCBI): domain Eukaryota; kingdom Fungi; phylum Ascomycota; class Dothideomycetes; order Pleosporales; family Lophiostomataceae; genus Lophiostoma; species Lophiostoma macrostomum. The sequence goes on from MU004288.1 coordinate 304,696, forward strand.
AAGTCCTTCATTGAATCGGCGGAATTGACGTGACAGACATCGCCAAATCGGAATGAGACTCCTGTGACAGTGATGGTAGCAGTGAAGAAGGCCGCGACGACACCCCAGCCAAGTCCCTGCGCCCAATAGAAGAACGCTTTACCAGGTAAAACGTCCCACACAATCTGAAGGTGCATTGAGAGCGCACGGATGAAGACTGTCCCAGGTCAGCTCAACATTGGTGTGATGTTCGAGTAAGAACTTACTCCAAACGGCCATAGACAAACCGCCTGCGATGATAAAGGCGCCGGAGAAGGCGCAAGTAAGATTAGAGAACATGTCATTCGGAGTGATCTCATCGTAGCACTGTGGTGGCCGGGAAGCAAAGGGGACAACAAATCCGAGCTTGGCCAGTGTGAGTGGTGACTTGAAGAGAGTGATAACTGGACTTACTGATAGCAACATGCCCGCAACAATCAAGCAGTAGCTGAGATAGTGTTGTCTTGTCTTTTCAGCAGGCAGGCATATGAAGGACAAAAGTAGGAAGAGTAGTAGGGCGAGTCCTGCAACGTTTAATCCTTCCGCCACACGGTACCATGTCTGAAATTCTGGTGCATCATGTGAGCCACGGTCACACCTATAATCCATAGGAGGCTTCTTACCTTTGGGATAGAGAAAGTCGGTCATGGGACACGGTAAACAGCAGCGCAAGCCTTGTTGTCCGACCGCCGCGCACAATCTTCCACCAACGACTAGTCATGTAAGCATCAGTAAGAAAGGGACGTAGGGCAAGACCCACATCCGTTGGCTCCGAACTGAGTCTCTTCATAGAAAGGGGCAGGACAGTGACCCCGAAGGGCTGAGGTTGAGTTTGACATAAGGTTTCTCACGCGGCCGACTGGTCCAAGGTCGTGTGCATAACTTGGAGAATAGATAGCTCGATTCGGGCTGTCGAGCGGTGTTGATCAAGGACCTCTTCGGGGTTCCGTGCTATGGTCGAGCAGATGTCGGAGACGCTATGCGATGAAATGTTTATCTGATGTATACGGTAACGGTACTAAGGTGTCAAGCTAATTGTAATGTTGATGTCCCTGGGATGGACTGTCGATCGATCGAAAGGTAAAGGTGCGAGCTGTGTAGCTGTGTTGCGTAAAAAGAACGATAGGTAAGTAGTAAGGATTTACTCGAAGGCACACAATTGTAAGGATAGTAGAACGACTGAGAGAGAACGAAGAAGGATGGTCAGTGCTAAATCCTCGAGGCAGATTCGAGTCGGTAGGAACGTAGAGCAGCGGGACACCGCTCAATAATGTACAAGAACGCGCTACGGCTCAGCAACATGGCTACCGAAAGACCCCAGAAAAGACCTGGTCCAGAGGGCGATGTCTGGTTGGAGCACCGGCCTGGTGGTCGCAGGGAATAGCCAGAGAGCGACGACGATCCATGAACGATCAGACCAAGTGGCCCCTGCAGCCCTTGTGCGTCAAAATGTCATGGCGGCGCACGCTACGCCGGTGGGCTAAAGATGGTCCCGCTCGCAGGAGACCAAAACAGCTTCGCTCGCCCGGTGAGCAGCTGGGATTGCTGCAGTGGCGGGAGACGCCAGGGGTCCAAGAGCGGGGGCGCCCAGGAACAGGCCAGGCACGCGCCTAGACATCCAGCTCGTGCTCGTTGATTTGCGAAGTCGTTGTTGGGCCCTCGCGCCGCGACCCACGAAGACTTCTTGCGCATGACAACTCTACGCGGCCTTGATCACGTCGTCCCCTCTGCTAGCGTGTATATTTGACGCGACGCATCTGGGCAGGACGTAAATATCCGCTGTGTTATCAAAAGCGTAGCTAAACTCGCGCATGAGATTTTCCTTGCAAGAATACTAGTGATGGGAACATGCGTCTTCTCTGTCTTAGGCCCAGCCGTTGAAAAAACGTACCGGAAGCGTACATGTTCGCGGGCATGCAATGACGTATGACGGGAGGCGCTCGTTCTTGTTCAGATGAGACTCCATCCTCTCCAAGGAGAGCTTGTCGATTGCGAGTGTTAAGTGGTTGATGGCTCAAGCGCAGGCGGCCCAGCGCCAGTACCATGGTCCAATGGCCGATCATCGATCCCGTTCACACGTGGATCAGGAAGTGTCAAATTTCTCGATCTTGCGAATGGCCCAAAAGGCTTTCCGAGGAGAAGGATTCAGCTGCTGTGCCTTATGGTCACCCACGAGGGCTTCGTTCTACAACGGTAATTTTGAACGGTTGCCTGAATGCAGTGGCAGCTGCGGCTGGGTGCTGTGTACAAACTCGGGCCGGGGTTCTCCGATGCCAGAAGCGCAAACCACGATGCCTACGAAGACGAATTCAAGGAACGGGGCAGTGGCAATGCCACACAGCGTCCGCAAGCGTCCGTAGCACATCGTCAGCGTGTTGGCTGTTCCGATGGTAGACGTCAGTAGTGGGGTATCATTTTTCGACCCAGCAGACGCGTGTGAAAGGTGTGAACCATGAGGACGAATTGCAGAGCAAATCGAGGCCAGGGGAAGTGCCGCGGCGTCTTCGTGTCGTGTGCGAGTGAAAGTCAGCAAGCGGTTGTCCGTTGAGGACTAGCGCTAACTGCAAACTTCCTCGACCTCGAGCGTTCTTCTCGTTGCCTCCATTCCGACTCCCGACTCGGCGGTCACACCATGCCGCACCTTGAGGGCAAGAGTCTTCCTTGCTTGTTGGAGACAAATGTGTCGCAGGACACTCGGTATACTGTCTATCTATCGCCCAGAACAACGACTCGCTGCCCTTGACTCAGAACAGTATCCCTAGCCTACTCTCGTACGTTGAACTCTGTCATCGAGATTTATTGCAATTACACATCGTATTGCATCTCACGATTTTTGTAACCCACCCGTTTTTGGTCATATCGAACATTGAAATCTTGTTGCTAGCAGCGTTCGTGCCGCGTTCGGGCTCAGCATGGCAAAATCAGGAGCCAACACCTGGAACAAGTGGCACTTCATTGGTCACATTCCCAATTCGTGTCCCTCCACTAAGACTTTTCTATGACTTGCTGCTGACAGGGGTCGTTACGCAAAGCATTTGCTAAAGATAAATTTGTCAGCGCGCGAGTCAAACCCGATTGAAACATATCGAGCATTCAACGCTTTCCTAGCCGCTTCGACTTATTGCCTGTCTGGTCAAACATCGAGGGGTCATACAAGGCAAAAATTTGGTGCCTCTTGATCTCTCATTCGACGAAAACGATGTCCACGCTGAGCCTTTCGACAGCCACGGACACACATCCTGTATCAGTCAAGATGCGTTACACAGGCTGCAACCCCCCTCAGACGACTCGTTTCGAGGCCGAGGTAACGGAAGATAGTGACACGCCGTACTGCCGTGCCGTCACTTTCGGCACTAGACTTTTCCTTAGAGCATGGCCACTATAAACCAATCGCCCGCCCGGGGTGACAAGCAATCAGTAGTCGTTGTATGCATGCGATAATCCATTGGTAGCAAGAGGCTTGCTTGGATTTGACCTACTATTCCACATCCACTCTGAGCAAGGCTGTCTTTGTAACAAGGCACTTGAGCGGATTCCTTGCGAAGCTCCTCCTTGTGAATGTAGTCTAATGTGTTCATTCCCTTGATTATCTCAACACTAGCCTTACTCTTCAGATATTTGAAACCGACCCTATGGAGCAGAGCAACACCCAAGCGTGACCGGCCATCGTTACCATTCGCGCCTAGACTCTCGGCTCAGTGGTACATCTAGAACGAAGTCTAGGGCCAGAAGAGATGATTCCGTTCGAGCCCTCCATCGCCATCTACTCTTCATCCGAAGTGCATACAGACACACAGGTTGATCTTCACATCCTGACGAACACATAGGGTTCGACAAGGTCCGACAAGGTTCTCCACATGCTAATGCAGCTAGTGATCATTCTTCAGTGGTATAGACACATGCCAGATTTATGGAAGTCGCTAAAGGTCTCTTTCAGTCAAGTCGCGATCTCAAGTCAATGCGCGAAGATGTGCAGACCCCTGTCTCATAGCGGACAGACTGGTCTTCCATGGGACTTCTCTCTGACCTCTGCCACCGTATTTCGCGTCCGCTACCCTCTTACTTCCGAAAGCACGACCACGGTTCACGACGGCTCGATCTTGGTTCGAAAAAGTAGCGTTTCGCGAAGCTCGTATGCTTGGGCTCGTCTCGTACCTACTTTAAGGTTTTCCTTAGTGCTCACCATGATCATGCTTTTGGGCGGAGACAGACCACAATGCTACGTAAGGAAGACACGAGGTGGCCCATGACCTCCGATATATCTGCAACAAGCCTTCATCAATGCACTGAAACGTTCAACTTCTCGCACGTCGATGTGGAGCGGTGAACTATCTTCCATGGACGTTCTAGAAAGCGTCATAGCTGTCAACAGCCGCCACGCCCATTTCCATTGTTTAATTCCAGGATACGAGCTTTCAACGTTGCGCCACATGCAATCTGAACCGAAGAAGTGCACAGATGCGCATCCTCCCGGGACCTTCCCACAGTCGATCACTCACGGTTTCCATCTTCTTTACACGATCCCCGCGCCCGCGCCTCAAGCTTGTATTAATGTCCAAAAAACCAAAATCTCAAACGTCTCAAAGAGCGCATCAACATCAGAATTCTGCCAATACTTCCACCTTCCCGTTATAGCATTTCTCTTCGAGCCGTGTCGTGTGCGTTAGGCCCCGCCATGGCTACAACATCGCGCTGCGACGTGTTGCCTATTCCGGAATATTCTCCGCTGCATGCCGCGCGGGAACGCAGCAAGAGACCACGCGCGACCGAACCGTCCTGCGTGCCACCCTGGCTCGAACCAGCGACGATGAGACGACAACTGAACTGCCAGCTGCAGCCCAACCACCCGGCACCTCGGCGAGCCGTGAAATAGCGCAAGACGCCCTGAAGAAGGATGCATGCAGCAGCATTTATGCCGCGTGCTGCTAGTGTATGTGCGCGGCGATCTGGGGGTTGAACGACATATGAGGTCCTTTGTAGGGTAGCTCTGCCAGGGCTCTGGGTTGCTAGTGACAAGCCTAGCGCGATGGGAGACTGTTTGGGCTTGACAGTTGCACTGACATGTGGAAAGGAGGTTCGCAATGGCTAGGAGTTGCGGTGACGACACATATGATTGAGGTGGCATAAGGGAAAAGAAGACGAATAAGAGACTACACTAAGCTACGCTGCCAAAAATTACGGCACCTGTCAATCTCCCGACCTCCTTGCTTTTACAACCCTGGACAACATTGCATAGGAAACACTTACGCCCCATCCACAATCCGCTCCCCAAATCATCATTCACAATTTATCCCACGTCCACCTATCCTCACTCATCTCCCCACTCCCAGGCCCATTGACCTCCAGCATATCCAACGGCGTATCCTTCACAGCATCAGCCATTTTCTGGCCCGCCTCACTCACTCCAGGGGCAGAAGACGGCGCACCCTCATCTGCAAAATCCATATCCGGGTCCCCCACAGGGGCAATCGCATCGAGTATGCTGCTGTCTGGGACGGATACAGCATCCGCGGGCGATGCAACATCATCCCCAAAATCCATGTCTGCGTCCGCGAGGGGCGTAGTGTCGTTGAGCACGCCCGCTGGAACGGGAACAGTGGCGGGATCGACGTCGACTGGGAGCGGCAAATCCTCTGCAGTGAACCCTGGTACGATGCCCTGGATGATGTCTGCGATTTTGGAAGGATCGACGGAAGTGTCTGCGACTGGTGTGTTGTCGGAACTGGCAGCCGCGTCGTCTGGGGTGATGGGGTCGGGTTCTTGGGTGGTTTGTTGTGAGGTTGATGGCGAGATGTTCTGGTCTGCTCCGACTTCTGACGAACCTGGGCTCTGAGGGTTCCGCGCAAGATTGGCTGCAGTTGCTGTCTTGAGGTCTCTTAGAACGGTTCCAGAACCCGATGTACCATCCACATCACCATCGTCAGCATTTGCTAGGCTGTCCGTATCGAAGCCCTCGAAACGCTCCTTGATCAACTCCTCAAGATTCGAAGACGCTTCGTTGATTGCCCCTAGGAAATCTGCATAGTCTTGTGACGAAAGAGTATCGTCTTGTGCTACCCCGTCTTCAGAGCTAGGATCCTCCTGTCGGGCATTGAGGGATACTTCATCCTCTTCAGAGCCTCTCGAGGGCGTGGGTCCGTCAAGAGGAACGTTCGCGTTTTCGTTGTTGAGGAGACTATCGATCTCTGCTGCGGGATCATCGAGGGACGAGGCGATGTCCGTGAAGTCTCCCCCCGATATGGGTTCATCCCAGGGCGGGTCCTCCGATGTATCCTGACTCTCATCGCCATGTTTCGAGGACGCATCATCATCCTGGTGCTCTTTGGGGTTCGCTGCGGTCTCTTCTTCGGCGGTTCCATTTGATACTGTATCATCCGATGAGAGGTCCCCAGTCGTGCCAGATGTCAAGAATGACAACATTTTGCCAATCGCAGTCTTACCCTTATTAACACCTCCGCGAATCTTCTTCAGATACGCATCAAAGGTTCCAGATGAAGCGACATTGTCACTCTCCTCAGTGCTCTCCGGTATAGAGCCATCCACGCCCGCCTCACTCCATGGATAAGGACCAAGCTCCTGAACGACTGGCACAATTAATTGTCTCCCTTTTAGCCGCGAGGCAGTGAAATTGAGGGCCAGAGCAGAGGCTGAGGGAATTGGCGAAGCTGTAGCGCTGCTCATTGGAGCTTCTTCCGAGGTAGGTGGTGGAGTGGGTACGAGGATGGGCCCTGTGCGTATAGGTTGGAGATGCTTAGTCTTAGCAGTGTGCAGCTCGTGCAACACAATTCCAATACTGTGTATCTCCGCATATTGTCGCTTTGCGCCTAGCAGGTTGGCGATGATATGTCGCACGGCGATACTGGCATCGGTATCCCGCTTCGTAACGCCACTGCCAACGTCCTGCACTAGATGCACCAGGAATTGGAGCACCTCAGCTGTATCCTGATCGCTCAGCCCAGCAGCATATTGAGTGAACGCCACGTAGTCGAGTGCAAGGTTCTGGATCCATTCTAAGGAGTACATGGTCGCATCGCATGGGTGGTTCAGATCGACGTCAGGCTTGGGACCGTCGCCGTAGGCGAGGTCGTCGAGCAGGTTGTCTACCTCTGCTTTCGTTCGGTCGGGTAGAGTTTCGTATACATTCTCGAAGAGGACGTAGTTTGTCAGGCTAAAGACGGGAGTGTAAAGTCAGTAAATAGCACTTTGACAGGAGAATGAAAGAAAAGATTGCTGGCAGTGCCGCGCAGAAGCAAGGGGTTATGTACAATTGCTTTATCCAATCAATGGACCCGGCTTCCAGCTCTGTTCCTATTGCGCAATATGTCTCGTCGTTCGAGTTGGCGGCAAGACTCGTCAAGACGGTGGCCAGGTCAGTCTGAGCGGAGAAATGGGAGTCAGCATCTACTGGCCCGGAATCCGTGGAGGCATCTCCATGAGGTGCCGGATCTGTGTCCGAGGTCGACGCATCTACGTTGAATGGTGATGCCATCTCACGTGCAGCTCCTGTCTGAGCACTTGGTGCGAGACCTCCAAGCACACTAAGCACTCTTCCCTGAGTATCAGGGTCTAGGAGACCCATAAGGCTTCCCACGACATTATTAGTATCCTGTGGGCCAGCTGAGGAGGAATCCGGGACGCTCGTGACTCCCTCATCACCTGCAGCATCCGTCGCAGTAGGTATCTGTGGCGCCAGTATTGGAGTTGAAGATACAGCTGCAGCAAGCGCATTTGCCAACCCCAATAATTGACCTTGTACAGTGCTGTCGAGAGAGCCCCAGAGTTGTTCCGCTGGGAGCTCTGAAGAGCTTGTGGAAGGAACATTGCTAGGGGCCGAGACTGCATCTGGGATAGCCACAAGAACCGGAGGCACATCTTGCCGACCGAATCCTTCTGGTGAAGACTGACCTGTATTTTCAGTAGTCCCGAGTTCAGGTTGAGCTGGCTCCTGGGGCGTACTGGCCATACCATTGCTCCTGTCTGCAGATACCAAGGTTGGTGGTCCGGTCGCCTGGGGAGCTAACAGTGGGCTCAGAATAGGATTCAGGATAGGGTTTAGTAGAGAGCCCAAGAGATCCGGGGAATCCGCAGACACCGGGGTAGATGTAGGTGGTGTGGCTTCAAGGTCATCTTCTGGAGGCTCAGATACGGCTTGCACTGTTGGCGTGTCTGTCGCCTCTAGCTCACTTGAAGGGGTTGCCCCAGAAAGATCAACCGGTGTTGCGGTGTCTGCCGAAGCCACACTGTCTGCTGGCGTCTCGATAGTAGCACTTAGCGTTAGAGTATCGGTTGGCTCTAGCACAATCGTAGAAGTCTCGGGATTCTCGATCGGTGTCGGAGTGTCTGTCGGTTCCAATACAATCGTCGAGTTTTCAGAGATCTCATTCGGCGTTGAAGTGTCTGTCGGTTCCACTATGATCGTCGGGGTTTCAGAGATCTCGATAGGTGTCGGAGTGTCGCTCCCTTCCACAATGGCCGATGAGGCTTGAGTAGCAATATCTGGGGCTGACGTGTCTGTTGGCTCTAGCACAATCGGAGACGTTTCAGAGACGTCGATAGATGTGTCTGTGGAATCTACAACGATTGTCGGGGCGTCAGAAGCGACATCCGACGCTGAAGTGCCGGTCGAGTCTTGGACGCTCATCGAACTCTCAGTAAAAACATCAGTCAATGTTGGAATTTCTGTCGGTCCCACGATAGCTGTTGGTGCGTCAGTAACACTGATTGTCGTCGAAGCATCTGTAGGCTCCAGAACGATCGTAGAGTCATCAGAAACTTCGATCGGCGTAGGAGTGTCTGACGGCTCCACGAAGACTGACGTTTCAGCGATAACATCCGGCGTTGGAGTATCTGTCTGTTGCTCTGAGACACTAATCGGAGTCTCAGTCACCTCTCCGATCGATGCTGCGCTCAATGTAGACTCTGGAGTAGACAGCGTTCCATTGTCCACAGGTGTAGATGCTGGGCCTTGCTGCCAGACGCGAAGGCTCCTGAACGCCCAATACGTCTCTTGATACTCATACATCATGTAGGCCGCCATATCGATGCAGGCCTGCGTTGGATCCGTATCGCCGCGTATTGCTGAACAATCTGAATTGAAATACTGTGGTCCAGCCCAGCCTAAAGATAGAGTCACAGAGTCAGCGCGTATTCGGGAGGGAGGGGAAGCGTATGCCTATGCGTCAAGGGGCTTTTAAGACCTCATTTGAGGTCTCAGAGAGGCACATCGGCTAGGCACAGGCTATCATGGGTTTACGCACCGCCGCAAAAGGTTATATCAAAGATGATAGTGTGATTGAAAAACTTGTCACCGAACGACGAAGAGCATGGCCCAGAGAAGGATGCACTAGGTACTCCGAATGTAGTCGGATCTGGGGTCACTGGGGCGAAAGTCTGGACGTCTGTTCTCAACGAAGCGGGATAGGTACCAGGTCTGAAGAACCAAATATTGATAGTCGAGTTGGTCCACTCCATCGCGTACATCTAGACGCAATTTTAGTATGATGTTGAAGAACTACAAGCTCACGAGTAGAACTTACACCTCCGCCGTAAGAATTGAATTGGATTCCATAATCGAGGCCGTATGGGCTATCGAACTCCACTGCGCAACCTTGATTCCCGTCGTGGTCGACATTGCAGTCGGTGCTTATAGATTTACCAGTTTGAAGTACAGTTGAGGACACTGTGCATTCGCCGGCTGTATGCAAAGCGGCACGATTGGATGCTGCATTGTTCACCCCTTCGATGATATCTAATTCAACTTAGCAGCTAGACATAGAGAGCTCAAGCCCACTTCATTGACTGATCAACTTAAACGTACCGATCTCGCCATCAGCGGGCCAGTCGCCGAGGCCACCAGTCCAGAAAGCGGGCCATGCGCCGCAGCCGGTCGGGATATGCAGAAGGTCGAGTACGAACAAGCCTTCAGTGAACTTCCCTTTGCTCTCCGCCCGTACACTAGGGCGACCAGAGCCCTCCTCAGGTGGATATTGAGTCTCAGCGTCTGCTGCAAGACGAACGATGTTGGAATCGTTGCTGATCAGAGACATGTTATTGGCTTCATCGTACGTGAGGTATCTAACGTAGCCACCTGTGGGATCGGCCCCCTGTTTGAGTTTAGTTTTTCATATGTAGATAGCAAGAAAACTGCCCCCAAAGACTGACACTGTAGAGTGTGAACTCATCGAAAAAATTCTCAGCTGTATATGTCTGTACGAGTTGGTAGTTTTGAGATACAACAGCGGATAGCTGACAGAGCAGCAGTGCAAGCACTGTCAGCTGAGACATGATCAAGGTGGAGACCTCACGTCATGTGGATACTCCAGGAGAGGTGGCCGAGGGTTAAGAGTGTTGTTTAATTAGACTACGACAAGACCATTCCTCGCGTTGCGCGGGCCGCCAACGCGTTGTGAACGTGCAACATTCCAGGCTGCTAGGCAGTAAGATACCTCATCAAGCCGAGAAGGTTCGCATCGCCAAGTCGGTGTCCAGCATTGTTTTCCAATGTTTCCTTTGGATACCGAGTCCAGAAAAGGTATTAATATTACGGTCATCCTACAGCAGTTCATCTGCGGAACAGTCAGTGGCAATCAACGAAGAAGTATAACGTGATGCCAGTGCATAGATCTTCGACCGTCTTTGGGATAAGGCGATACTTACTCGTCTTCCAAGCCCATCTTACAATTCGTTACTCAGACATATCTTGCTCCAATTCTTCTTCCAGCTCGCGCAGAAATTCATCAACATCTTTCCCGTTAGCCATATGCGTCAAGTACCGCCTATAACAATAATAATAAGATAACTGAATGTCCAGCAGCTGAAAATATCATTTTAACGGCCCGTACCCATGATGCGATCGCGCTTCAACTTGTCCCTGGCGGCTTGCTTGAGGTCGTTGTCTTGCTCTTTGGCTTGGCCGCTCTCAGATCCTTCGGTGGACTGCGAGGCTCCAGATTGTGACGAGGCCTGCTCTTGCTGTTGCTGGCGTTCCCAGACCTTGCGTTGGCGATTGAGCTCGTACTGCTCAACGTCTGCAGACGTGAGCGTGATGGTGGTAGGAGCACGTCGAAGCATTTCGAGAATGATGACTCGATAAATATAAGAATGTCAAGGTTGTTGGCGATAGTCGATCGAGGAAGACGTTGCGGCGTTGAGACGGGACAAGGCACGGCGATGCAGCTTTGTTTACGTCAGACGATAGTGACACACGCTATTAATTCGATGTTTGTTTTGATGTAAACATAAACAGTCCAACGTGTGCGATGGTAATACCGTGGGAGACACAGCACGCTTCAACATGTGACTCGGTGAAGCGTGTCGCGCCAAGCCCGCGATCTGGAAACCTCATCCAGAAGTTCTTTGATAAGCTTCCCAGCTACATCCAAGCGCAACGATGATCCAACGGCATGTCTGCCCTTCAATGGGCGCAATAAGGCGCCCCTTTCTACGAGATGTAACAACCATTTCTAATCACACATCGCGGTCCTTTCACCAGTCCGCCCGTCTTAGTGAAGGTGGCAGCAACGATCCAGGACCACGATCCGGTACGCTCACTTCTCAGACCTATTTCCAGCTTAATCTCTACCTAACAACCATGAAGATGCTTCCGCTCCCCGCCAAACCCTTCGTACGCGCTCCAACGCCGCCTTCCGCAAGCTCGACAACCTCGCCGGCGACGCCATCAGCACCAGGACCTCACCCGAACAGCCCTCCCGTCCTTTGATCCGCCGCGTCGTGGAGGAACGTGTACAGCCCAATCTCAGCCGACCGAACCCACCGGGCGGGCCCCCAGGCACCATGGTGCGCGCCCCAGCCCAGCTTCGCCTATCCCCTGCCGGTCCGACGGGTTTACGGCGAGGCCCACCCAATGCGCGCGGGCGCGGAGGCGCACCAGCTCGCGACGGTCAACGACAAAGATCCGGCGAGAACAATCCGAGGCGGAGGGAGAGGAAGCCAGATGCGCCAAACAAGAAGAAGGGCCAGACGAATCAGAGTGTGGATGCGACGTTGAACGACGGCATGGTGCGGAATCTGTTGCGGCTACAACGGCTGGAGTGGGATCGGGTGCCGTACGAGCCCAAGTATGGACAAGGGAGCAAGGCTGCGTTAGATCTGGTCGAGGAGGGGAAGATGATGTTTGCGGGCCAGCCGCCGAAGACGAAGAAGGAGCCGAGCCGCCTGCATAGGACGATCGGAGTTGTGGGGATGCATGGCATTTGAGCTTTGCTGGGGGCTCGATTGTAGCATATGTATGTGTATAGAGCACCAAGTGTACAGATTTGGACATCATAGACTTTGCGAAGCCGTTGCTACTCGTTTCATTGCTATTACTAGGTTGTTTGTCTACTGCAGTCGCAGGACCATGTCTCTCGGCTTTACCTCCATGACCGGACATCATAGATACCGGCAATCGCGAATTCGAAACGCCGTGCCAATGCTCTGCGCCCAAACGGCTCTGCCATCCTCAGGCGGCAAATCTTAACCCCGTACACAAGAGCGAATTGGAAGTGTTGTTCATTTCTGAAACACCAGCTTGTACTTGAATTGCAGCGGGAACGCAGGGTCCGTGATAGCAACCTCTTCGCCATCCGACACAAGCTCGTTGAGTTTCTTCGACAGATTCGGACGCGTCTGCTCCTGAAGATCGGGAGGGAACTGGTAGTATAGCGACTTCTCTTCACTGCGAATGCTAGGCTTCTTGAGTTGAGCTTCTGGTCGTTCCGCCAGTCCTGTCAAGAATTCCTCCAATGTCAGATTAGGGTTCACCTGCAGTGGACGTGCAAGTTGTTCTTCGCTGCACACAGGGCAGTCCGGCTTCTTCTGGTGCCCGAATGTGTACGTGTAAACGCTCTCATCGCCGGTATACATCATATAGTTGTCCATTCCGGGATAGCCTAGAAATGGATTCGTGTTTGAGACGATCTTGAACGCTTCGTTGCAGCAGCTGGCCGCAACGATCGCATTAGTCGAGGCAATGGCTGGGATGATGTTCTTGACAACGCCCTGTGTCATCGAGTATGTGACGCCGGGGATGTTGAACTCTTGAGCGCGCTTCAACGCCTTCTGGAAGAGCCAGGTGATGTGTTCCGGATCGTCGTTGTCGAGGGTGATGTCCTTCCGCTCCTCTTCCCATGCGATGATGTGCGCCCACTCGATGCAGTGCTGAGGCTGGCGTGGGATGGTCGCTAAAGTACAAAGAGGCACGGCAGCCCGCGGTGCATGCATATCAAGCTGGCACTCGATGCAGCTCGTCATAGTTGGGAAAATGACCCTCGCCTGGCCCTTGAAACCTTCCGTTCCTCCATCAATGAGCGGCTTCAACGAGTCTGGGTTCTCGTTGTCCACCATCCCGACGAGTGTAGCGTTGATCCAGCGGCGAGCTTCGATGCTGTCGAGACCGCAGACGATCAGAGCAAATTGCATGTAGTATTCCTCGTCTTTGTCTTGGATTTTACCACAGTAAGGTGTGATCTTGACGCCTTTGACGCGTTTTTCGACGAATTTTGCGGCTACCTCGGCTTTATACTTGCCTACATCTGCGTGACGGAAGAGAAACTGCCGGTTCAAGTTCGAGACGTCGATGGTGTCCATGTCGATAACGTGGATGTCCTTGAAGCCAGAGAGCGCAAGATTCTTGAGAATTTCACATCCTAAGCCACCCGCTCCACTACGACATATCAGAAACGGTCAACATACACAAATGTGCATATACTCACATGACTCTACAAAACGTCAGCTTGCTAGATTGTATATAGAGGTATGTGATGAAGCTTACAAGACTTTTGATCTTGACACACTTTCTATCTGTGGCTCGCCAGGAACCCATTCGGGGTCTGTGAAAGGTCCAGGCCGGTTGAGGATGGTGTCGAGATACTTCCTTGGTAAACATTAGCTGGGTTAAAAGGTCCTAGTCGAGCATTTCCCACCATCTCGCCCGTCCCTGCTCTGGAGACGTCTGAACATCAGCTGCCGCCATGGTGTAAGTCTATCGAGTTGGTGTTGCCAACTGCAACGCCGAGCAGGACGGTTATATGTGGTCGTAGGCATCACCGCCCCGATGCAGGTTAGTCACTGCCAAGGCACTAGCGACGGATAAGTCGGCAGCCCTATACTTCCATTCACGTTGCCATTTTGCTGCACGATTTTATACCACCTTTTGATTCGACCATATCGTGGGGCTTCATTTCGCGCTTGAGTATGGAATCAGTGCCATGGATAATCTCCTTACCACTGTCTCTACGACCCAGGTGAAACACTCTTCTCCGGTGACATTGGTCGAGGAATCGTCTCCGAATAGCACCGAAGAGAAGCAGAAGGTCGATCTGAATACACCCGAGGATATCTATAGAATCTTGAAGGAGAAGCCCGATCTTGCAGCCCTGAATCTTGCCCTGAAATACCTCTCCCAAGAATCGCGCAAAAGAGATGGGTTCAGTTTGGTAACTCCTGGGCCAATCGCCGCCCAAGTAGTGGACACCTTAGTCACTACTACCATCCCAGACTTTTGGCCGTTTTCAGAAGCCCGCAGTACGAGCAAAGCCCTTGCTACATGCCTTCAAAATGCCAATGGGCTCGGAGCCCTTATCAGCAGGCTCAGAGTGTTGATTATCGACGTGCGGCAAAAGAAGTTATTGGAAGGCGCGCGAGATCCATCTAAGCATATCGAAGGCATACTCGAAGTCTTTGAGCAGGTTCTTCGAGGCAACGAAACATCTAGCCAGATCTGGAAGGATGTGGACTCTCACGCTCAGAACCCCATCCAAAAGAAGTTGATGTGGAAGGAGTATGTTGCACAGGTGGGTTCTGGAAGGATTCTCTCCTTGGTAGCAGAGGCAGAAGATACCCTAAAAGAATCAACATCCACTCGAAAACCGTCCTGGCTTGCCAACGGCTCCGATTATGCTACATGGTTGGGCCTAAACGTGGCTAAGCTCATGAAAGACAATGTTGGAAGTCAAAAGTCCTCGTCAGCTGTCGCGGAAATATGTTCAAAAGCGCTTGGGATCGGTTATATAGGTAAAGCTTGAAATTACCGATAAAAGACCGCTTGTTCACTTTCTTTTAGATGACTTTATAGGCCCTATGGTCGCTTCAATAGTCAACGAGGGGTCGGCGAGGTTTCTAGAAGAGTTCCTTCCTTGTCTGAAGGCCCATGAGCAGCGTAAATATCTCAACAGTGTTATATCTTGCATAACGAAGCATTATATGAGATCCACGGTCGAGAGCACAGAAGATGTGCCCATTCGGTCGTCTGTTGCTATATCAGGTGCAGCATACCTGCTCCATTGCTTGATTCGAAAGAATGAGCTTCTGAAGGACCATGTTGTCACAAGTTTAGTGCAGTCATCAATACCCGCACTAGATGAGTCGCTTCCTGCCAGAAGAAGCGTCTTAGCTGCAATAGCTCAAGATGAAGGTAGGCTGACCAACATGCCGAATGATTGCGAAGACTTATAGCCAGCAGACAAATTGCAAACGGTCCTAGAGAAGTGTATTAGGGTTTTTGGTGACTCTTTCTACGTCAAGCATACTCCCGTATTACAACAAGAAGGCAAGTGGCTTTTGATTCATCTATGGTCGCTTCGACTGACGAAGGTAGTCCTTGCTCGTACATTAGCTATCGTGTGTGGTTATGTTCAGCGATCACAACCAATGTTTCTCACTATGATGGCAAAGTCAAGTTATCATACGGCTGGCATGTCAAATCGGGTCGGCGCTACTTCGCCCAGAGCTCGCTTTCTCGGTATGGCGGTCGGTGTCGTAATATCGAAGATTGTTGATAAGCCGGAGTTGCAGCTTAACTTCGAACTGGAAGGAGACGAGGCCACAGAGGCCAAATGGTACGAGGCGCTCACCAAAGTTGACGACGAATTGGGCAAGATTGAGGATCTCAAAACTGGGCTAGTATCGAAGGTCAAAAGGCATACCGATGGAAAGAAGGCAACGCCAAGAACAACAAACAGGAAGCCTACTGAAACGACATCATCACAGACCGAGATCACAGGACCCCGCATCGTCGAGCTTGTCGACGAATCCTCGGACGAAGATGATGACCTGATGCCTTACGACAAACCAGACTCAGATCCAGAGGACGACACGGATGACCCCACCGAGATTAATCGCAACAAACCTTCCGCACCAGTCTACATCCGAGACCTCATAGCCGGTCTTCAAGATCAAGAGGACTACGATCGCCACCAATTGGCCGTTTCCACAGCAGCCTCCCTTATCCGTCGCAAAGCAAACTTCGGCACAGAGGTCACTGATCATATCGAGCAGCTCGCCTCAATCCTCACCGGCCTCAACGACAACTTCGACATGCCCAATTTCGCCGAACAACGCCAACAAGCCCTCATCGCCGTCCTCCTCGCGAAACCTGGGCCAATGGCGCAATGGTTCGCACGCTCTTTCTTCTCCGGCGACTACTCCATCTCGCAACGCATCGCCATGCTCAGCACCCTCGGCCTCGGAGCACGAGAACTCGCAGGCCTGA
Source organism: Lophiostoma macrostomum CBS 122681 (assembly GCA_010405375.1). Lineage (NCBI taxonomy): Eukaryota > Fungi > Ascomycota > Dothideomycetes > Pleosporales > Lophiostomataceae > Lophiostoma > Lophiostoma macrostomum. Next base: position 321,203 of record MU004288.1, read on the forward strand.
AGGACTCCTCAACCTCCGATCTAATCCCACCACCCGCCTCATTCCCCAGCAAACAACTCCCACCGCACCTCCACAAAATCTACTCCTCCAAGACAGACCCCAGCCCCGTATCCCGCATAACCAGCTCTCTAACCCAACACCTCCTCAGCCCGCTCGCCGCCACCGCCGCCGACCAACTAACCGGGCCCTCAATCCTGAAAGTCGGGTCCTCGCGCACCTTCTCCACCCGCATGGCCGTCGAAGCGCGCCGCTCAAAGCCAATCCCCAACGCCCTCGCTCAAATCGTCGCCGACAATTTCTTCTTCCCCCTAACAGGGCGCTGGTTCATCGCCGCACGCTCCTCCTCCTCTTCCCAAGGTACAGACCTCTACACAACCCCACACCTCCTGCCCCCCTTCCTGCAAACCCTCGCCTTACTCCTGCACGCCTCTGGCCCCTCCACCCTCGCCCTCCCGCAAATGACGCGCGAATTCTGGGACCTGCTGCTCGCCCTCCGCAGTCTTGCTCTGGCCGACAAAACGATTCTGCCAGCGCTGCTCTTCGCGTTTCTGATGCTGTTGGAGACAAACGAGGATAAGCAGCGGCTGGCGACGGAGCACGGCAAGGAGTTGTTGGAGACGCTGGAGTGGGTGCGCGGAGTGTTTGAAGGGCTGGGGGCTGGGAGTGAGGAGGATGATAAAGTTAGAGTGCTGGCGGCGGGGGTGGTGGTTAGGTGTCAGGAGGTGGTGGAGAAGTATCAGCGGAGGTTGGCGGGGCGGATGATGGATTACTAGGCCTCGGGGTGTTGTGGACGGACGGGAGTGTGTTCGAGTTCTGTATTTGAGCGTAACTCGATTCGTGAGGGTCACGATAGTATCATCTCATTGGGTGCTTGAAGAAGTCTGTTCTCAGGCACGCTCGGATACGTAACCTAGAGAAGGCAACTACACATAGTCCGAAAGCCTTCACACAGCCCCTTCTCCGCCATTACAATCTGGTTGACTCTCGAGTACAGGCTCGGGTTAACACGCCCCTAATTTTGTTCCCTATCGCTAAGTCAAGCAAGAAGGTATAATACAGCCGTGACCCAAAAGCTGGCGGTCCACCGCCCGGTCCACCGCGTTGCAGAAGGAAGTAGAGATGTCTGGATCGAATCCACTCGGCTTGATATAGAGCTAAAAGCAAATAATGGACTTCTGGTCGTCACAGCTCCGTAGTCCTCTAACTAATGCTTGCCGTCCTCGAACTCCTCCTTCAGTTGTCCATCGAGCAGCTATGTGACTGCCCTCTTTACTTGGCGAAGTGCAAATCATACGCCAGCCATTTCCTGGCATTCACTTGGTCAACATTAAGACCCGGCTTGCCATACGTCAGAGGCGCGAAGAACAAGAAGCACCAGAAGACGGCAGCCAAAATCACGATAGCCGCAATCCAACTTCCCAGAAGACTCTGCGTAGCAATACGTTCCCGAACAGGTCGCGATGCAGTTCTGCGGTGGGTCTTGGGGTTCCCTGCGGATGCCGGTGGAGATTCAGGTTCGACGGGTTCGATGTTGAAGATGAACTCGACGAGAGCGCCTGTTACTAGTGCAGAAGCGAGATGCGCAGGAAGGTAATGGTGAAGGAAGAGCTGACGACCCATGATGTAGAAAGGAATATAATGGGCAGCCCAAGTTAGGAAGAAGAAACCTGTAGAGTTGTAGAGTCGGGAGCGGGTGCCTAGATGGAAGGATTGAGTCAGGAAAAGGCTGTAAATCTATGAGAAAATATTGACTTACGATCGTCGAGCGCGTCCATGCCACGGCGGAGAGCCAATTGATCGGCACCAATGATACCAGCAAAGACCGCAAGAAGGGAAGACGCAAGCCACCAGCCAACGGGGTTTCCAAGGAAGTAGATCTGCTCTCGCGTGTCGTTGTTGGTCCAGAAAGAGACACCGCGGAGGAGGAATGGCCAGGAGATCGGCTGGGAGGCATAAGGATGCGAGCTCGTCAAAGCATTGTTGTGGAAGAACATTGCGCGTTGGAGCTCAACATATTTCCTCAGGAAGGACAGAGATTTCACCTGTTTCGGTTCCTTCTTATTGCGTTCGCTGTCGACGGGCAGAGATGGGATGTCATCGACGTACCAGACGTTGCTGGTTTGCTGAACGTTCTTGTTGCCGTTGATCTCGGCTTGTTTGTAAGCCCAATCAGGAAGCGGTGAGGTATGAGTCCACATGGCGACCTTTGATGGGATATGGATGAGCTTGAAATGGGAAGACATGGTCTTGAAGTCTTGTCCTCCTTTGCTGCCTTCAATCTTAATTTCGAAGAGAGTGTCGTTGTAGCGAGCGGCGTCAGCCTCTTCCTTTCCAACAGTCGTGAACTCCTGGTTAGTCGGGTAGTAGGGAGACGCAACATCATGGGAGAGAAGCACAGTGTCAGTCACGAGATGGCGAAGACGGACAATGTCACCTGTCTTGACGCGCTGACCCGTAGTGCCGGGAAGTTGTTTGTGTGGCAGGACTTGCCAGTGGTTGTTGGTGTCGTTGTGAGGATACCCAGTAACTTGCTGGCCTTGAGAGGAAATGCGACCATCGTCGTAACGTAGAGGATACTTGTCCGGATGACTGTGAAGGTAGACTTTGGTGTCTTTGTGCCGAATCGTGATGGCGTCGAAATAATCAATGCCCACAGACTGTAGGCTCATGACGTTGTCGCTCAAAGTCTCCTGGAATTCCGGGGTCATGAAGTCATCTCCAGGACCAGACCGGGTGAGGATCGAAAAGTGGACCTGGAACCAGAAGAGATACAAAAAGAAAGGCATGATGATGAGGCCGAATGCACGAGCAGCGAAATGTTTGCCAAATTCCGGAAGGGACAATGCTCCCTGGCGACGGTTGATGTCCATGAGATCCCACAGGTCAATCATGACAGGGAGGCCGATGGAGAAGAAGGTGAAGGCGCCAACGTACTTGATGGACATGACGCAGCTCAGGTTAACACCAGTAAGCAAGAGCCATTTCCACCACTTGCGACCGAAAGGATCATGTCGTAGTTTGTAGAACCGGACGTAGGATAGCACCGCCGTAGCCATGAAAAAGATGAGAGAGGCATCGAGGAGGATCAAGCGCGTCTGGCCAATGTGGGCATTATCGAAGAGCAGGAGACCTGCAGCTGTCACACAAGCAGGAAGGGAGTAACCCGATTCCCACATGATGAGGAAGACAGTCGGGACTGTGAGGGCGCCCAATGTCGCGGGCATTGCGCGGTAGGCGACATAGGGCACCTTGTTGGTAATGTACGAATCGCCAATGTTCTCGAATAAGAAGTCGCCTTTGTATCCAACCAGCCAGCCAGCGAAGGCAAAAAGGAGCTTTCCGAAGGGAGGGTGGACATCGAAGAAGTAGGTGCGCTGCAGGTAGTATGAAGCGAACTGGAACAAACAATTAGCCTTGTCTTGAAGCCACACGACCAATTCATCAGGATGAGCTGGTAGCTTCCCAACACCCTCTATGAGCGTACCTTTCCGAAATGGACCTCATCGAAGACGACTTGCGAGGGGTGGCTGATGCCCCAAAACCGAGTTATGAATGCGATTACAGTAATGATGGCAATGGCGATTCGGTAGTCCCACTCGGAGCCATGGTGAGAGGCTAATTGCGGCTTCGCTTTCTCAATGACGTCCAGGACCTTTTCTGTGACTTTCTCGGCGTTTGGGGCAGCAGAACGCTTCTTGTCCTTGGGATTTCTCTGCCGCACACCAGATGGGGAAGACATGGTGAGCTACACCGCGATGGAGCTGCCTGATAGATTAATTAACTTGCGCGTCTCGAACAAGACACATCTGAACGAGAACTGGAGAACGTACCCACGCACAAAGTAAAAGAAGGGTTGCAGACGAGGTTCAGACCTGCGATGAATTGCAGGAAGCGTTTAGCTCTGGACACCTATCTTTTGACGCGGCCGTGCCCCTTGCGGTCGCCAGTTCCCAGCTGCCAGGGCTCGCACAGGCCACATTGACCCTGTGGCGTTTCACGTGACCTCACGAAACCCAGGTATCTGGCGAATGCTACCTTGGCAGGCATTCTACAACCTGCATCGATCGGGACGGAAGACGCGATCAATCGTTATTGCAGCGTAATACTTCTTCTACAGAAGCCTTACACACAGAGGCATTATAAGACTCCCGTCTTTCTTCTATTCAGACAAAGCAGCGACTACCTAGGTAACAGCCAGTGAAGCGATGTCACTAACGACTAATCTAGGACATCGATAGCAAGTGGGTTTTTCTCAAGCCTCTTTCTTACTCAGTCATGCATCATAGGTTATTTAGGAAGCTGTTCCGTACTCTGGTGGTAGACCATGCATCGCTGAAGGAAGAGACCCCACCTTGGTTACACACATCGTGCAGCCTATTCGCATTGCAATACGAAAGAGCTGGTTTTAAGGGAGGAACTGCTAGGGACCTTCGTCAAACATCGTTACATGCTACATAGCCATCATTACGAGGTACAACGAAGTGCAATGAAACGTTTTGGGTGCGGGCTGTGGGTGTAGGTGTTGAGTATTCCTCACCAAAAACCTGGCTCCTTCGTAACCGGAGTACAGCTAGGCACCAACATTCCCAGGCCAACGTTCGAATCAGCCGATCAGATAAGATGTCCATATACTCGGTTACTTGTTCCCGATCATTCAGGTAGCAGTTATACGTACGCTACTTGCCATTTCCAGCAGAGCGTATATCTCTGGGGCAGTAGATTTGCGCATCTCTATGAGCGCCATCACAAAGAGAGTAGTAGTCTCCAGGGCATCGACCGGGCTCGCATCAGGCATCAACAATGGATGCGCGGTCACTGTGTAAATATCCCGCCTATATGTACCTTTGGTGAAGTATATATCGAGGGTTTGAAGACTACACAAAACGAATATCAGAAGCTTTCTTGAGCAAACCGTTCATATATCTTGTTCATTTTCTTCCTGCGACTCGTACCCCACCAGCAAGCACCATACAACATGCCAGGAAACTTTGTGGCCCTTCCCCGCCCCGGGTTAGCCAGCGCTTCAGCTGGTCTGCTTCCTGTAGTCCCAATTCCGGGCAACGATCCCCAAGCTCAATCTGAACACAAATCCTGCGCTCGGAAATCCTCAAGCGGGGACGTAGCAGCAAGCACACGAAAGACAAGTCCAGAAAGTCAAGACGCGATTGGGGTGGAGAAAGAGAGGTAAGTGACCCGTACCCAAGACATCTCTAAAATCATGCTGACATCGCGATATTAGGGAAGCCTCTTCTCCAGAGATGCCCAGACTTTCTCTTCGTTCTGTACTCAACAAGGCGAAGCACACAATTTCGCGCTCGGACAAGGGCAGAGTCGCCGGAGCAGAGGGAGTCAATAAAGTCAATAAAGAGGAGACGAAGCATGTTGCCAACCAAGGAAACATAAAGAAATGATGCGGAGAAGCTGTGGGTCTGCAGCTAAGTAGAAGAAGGTTTTGGCAAAGATTGCCCGAGGCCGCCTGAAGCTGATTCTCGATCAATTTGAACTCCGGACTGCAATTGCATACTTACTTTGCGAGATACTCTTGCAGTATGAAACGGATATCATTCCTCGAATATGTACAGGTGTGTTGATCCTAGAACCCAGGCCGGGTTACAGCTTTCATCTGGTACCCGCGGTATCTTGGGCCCACCATCTCTTCTATAGGCTCCTCGGCCTTGAGCCTGCCTTCCCTCAATTCCTGTAGCTTGCGCTCATTGTCTTCGTATGCCTCCTTTTGAAACTTGGCAATGACCTTGTCCATGTTGACCTGGCTGCCGGCGGGGACGTTGTACGGTGAACCTTGATTCATGATCCTGCCCGCATGTTAGCTTTATGCTCTATGACCTTCCTATCCAACCTTTCCGATGCCCGCCCTCGAGCTCCCACAAGCCCACTTCTCCCGAATCGGAAACCTGTGTTGGGTACGTACTCGGGGAACCTCATGTCTACAAACTCCTGCGGCTTGGAGCTCATGAACAGCAGTCGATCGGAACCAGCCTGCTCCATGATTCGGGTATGGATATCGTTCTTGGCCGCCAGGACGTCCTGCGCCTCGGTGTACTTGTCGATCAATTGCGTGAGGTATAACGGCTTGTTCGGATCTTGTCGAGTGACAGTGTACAGCGCCCACCCCGCGGGGAATAGAGCTAAGCAGCCCCAAAAGGCGCCCTATCCACCATATCAATCAGCAAATACACAACAGCGCTCGCATGAGCCAGAGTCGCTTGCGTGATGCGCAATTGGGCTCGGGAGGCGTTGACGTACCCCCATAGACTCGGTAGTGGCTTGTTCGGCATGGCTATGGCCCTTTGGCTCATCGTGACCGGTGGCATATCTTCGCGACTGGGAAGGGATCGTGGGTCGGCCCTTTCGGGCAGCAGAAACTGCTGTCCTACGGAGCGATTGCATGTCGACTGCGAGGGGGGAGGATGTTGGCAGTGAGATTCGCGGCTGGAGAGCTCGACGCCGCGCTAAGGGCTTACGTAAGCAGCATGCATCCCGAGGTCCCTATGCTTGGACCCTAATGAGATGTCGAGAAGCAGCACCATGGAGTAGGATCACTCAAAGCCTTCAGAAGAGCCCGCGACTATTGACATGCTTTTGGCTCTCACACTGACTAGCACTCGTAATGCGGCCTTGAGTCCCTCGGCATCTGAGGCAGTCGCTCAAGTGGCTTGCCCATGGCCACTGGTCAATTGGTAGCATTGTGGTATCAATGCGCACAATCTCAAAGAATAGCTACAGACGGACCACCCTGGCTCCTGCATTACGAACTTTCTCACTTTCTGACTTTCTGACTTTTATACTGGCAGCTTTCTTCGTTCACCAGTGCGGGGTGACGAGCCTCGGCATTTCAGTCATTGTGATTACACCCGTCCGAACTACTAACCCAAAGACAGTACCCGATCTGCCTCTTATCCTGCATATCTAGCATACGTACGTATCTAGACAGAGTATATAACCACGCGATATTTCTTTTCTTCTCTTACTTGGATTACCACTTCAGAATAGCTACATAGTATGACGTCTTACACAGCAATTCACCTCGCGGAGCGACCGACAGACAATATTGTTCCGGGAAAGACATTTACAGCAAAACAACATCCCATTCCCGATGCAGCCAGTCTCCAGGATGGGGAAGTCCTATTCAAGACCCTATATCTTTCACTTGATCCGGCAATGCGTGGTTGGCTGAAGGATCGCCGATCGTACCTGTGCGTATCCCGTTCAAGAGCAGCAAATTGCAGATGCAATGTATAGCTGGTGTCTCTGTAGACGACCTTAGTCTTCCTCTTTCACGAATGATGGCTGACCTTGCATCTCGACATCTAGGCCACCCGTCCAAATAGGTCAGGTCATGCGTGGAATGGGCGTTGGACTCATCGTCGCCTCCAGGGCTAAAGGGTTCCCGGTTGGTAGCTATGCTACTGGGGGTTGTAATTGGTCCGAATACGCGGTCCTTAATCCGGATAAGCCAGACCAAAGCCTACAGTCCCTAGACCTGCCCCGGGGAGCAGTACCTACCGATGCTCTAGGAGTCCTAGGAATGACTGCGCTTACGGCTTATTTCGGCATGCTGGACGTTGGGCAGGTCAAAGAGGGCGACTTCGTGGTCGTTTCTGCGGCTGCCGGAGCAACAGGTAGTGTTGCTGGTCAGATCGCCAAAATTCAGGGTGCGAGGGTCCTAGGACTAGCTGGAGGAGGAGACAAAGTTCGGTGGTTGAAAGAAGAGCTTGGTTTTGATGATGCTTTGGACTACAAGGATCCGGACTTCAAAAAGAAGTTCAGAGAGGCGACGAAAGACCTCATCGACGTGTACTTTGATAATGGTGAGTTTGCTTTCTCCCGTTCCAGGATGATGCTCACTGTTCAAAGTTGGAGGCGAGATCTTGGACATGGCGCTCGCGCAAGCCAAACCGCATGCTAGATTTGTCGAATGCGGCGCGATATCAGAGTACAACAAAGAGAAGCCAGGCGGCATCAAGAATTATACCGTGATCATTCCGATGCGCATCCGCATGCAAGGTTTCATCATCCTCGACTACAGAGAGCGCTATGGCGAAGCTAGGAAGCAACTTGCTCAGTGGCTGTCAGAAGGCAAATTGAAGCGAAAAGAAACCGTGGTCAAGGGCGGTCTTTCTCAAGCAGAGTCAGCTCTGCTTGGTCTGTTCAGAGGCCAGAACACAGGTGAGTTACCGAAAGCGTGTCCTCGGTGTTTGATCACGACGGTCAGAAAGATGAGGTGAAGACGCTGACTTTTGGGTAGGAAAAATGATGGTAGAGGTTGCAAGATCCGAGGACGCTGGAGCAAAGCTATAAGGCTTGGTTCGCATGCTATGCATGCTTCGCATCGGTCAACAAATCGCAAGCGGTTCACAGCATGAGGAGCGCGTATTGATCAAGTCATATCAGCAGGCTTGAGCTAACATTATAATGCGCCCTCTAAGGATTATTATCAAGTATAACAAAGACCAATGAAGCCTCTTGCCTTCTGCTGATTTTGGTCAGATAGGTATGCCAATGAATACGCGCTCCTCGTAGTGATTCCGTACATTCGTCCGACCTCGGGAGCCCTATATGATTTACAAGCGAGACTAATCTCTGGAAGAGAGTCCATATCCTAAATCACTCACGTCATTGGCTCATTGGAGATGCTGAGTATTGATTACGAATATCTCAGTCATAAGTGCAATTCTACGTAGGTGCTCATATCCATGTATTACAAAATTTGCACACTCAGCCTGTCAACACGTATGGGGACGACTATCTGTACAATGCCGACGAACGATTACAGCTTTCGATAATACAGTCCTTTCAGGACGCATCTTTAACGCGACCAGGTATTTGTGATAGGATTTGCGGTAAAAAGCACCTCGGAGAACGTACAGATGTACCAATGCACCTCCAGTGCCGAAATGCACCGATCACCTAGTATTGCACTTGAAACAAGAATATCAGCTAGCCAATCGCAAAGTCGTAAAGCCCCTGGTACGGACCCACCTACCAGATGCTTCATGATTTTGGCTTTCTAAGCTTCCAATAATTTATAAGTAACCCCATCCCAGATAGTGTACTCAGGTCCTGGAAGGACACACCTTGGCAACATACAATAGGAGTCTCGCAGCTTAACCCCGAGAATATTCTGAACGACCACTTTATGTTCGAAACGAGCACCAGGGTTCAGTCCTAGTTGTTTCACTAGCCTCGGTTGGTTACAAATACATCTCTTCCCGGTCCGTCTCGCGGAATTCCACAGCATAACGTGAGGAAAAGGGCGGTCGCGACGCAAACGCGTAGAAGGTACGCCCTCACGGGATCGGAGCTCAAAAATTTACCAGATACTTAAAGTCATTAGTTTTCCCACGGCACCTCTCATCACTCGCAAGCAAAGCATAGGACTCGGTACACTCTTCTCTCCCCTCTCCTGCTATTCATCAACAACGACCTTTTCAAAATGGCACCAAAACGATACCAATCTGCTCCAGCCGACCCAGCACCCCTGGGTCAGCCCATACACTTCCCCTTTTCGAAGCGCACTTCTCCCAACAAGTTCCTCAAGGGTGCTATGACCGAACGTCTATCATCTTGGCATCCTACAGACTTTCTGAAACGCGGCGTCCCTTCACCTGAACTGATCCATGTGTACCGACGCTGGGGACAAGGTGGTACCGGCCTTCTGTTGACAGGAAACGTCATGATAGACTACGATCAGCTCGAGGCCCCGGGAAATGCCATCATCCCTCCTGGCGCAGAGTTCTCAGGAGAACGGTTTGAAGCCTTCAAAGAGCTCGCAACCGAGTCCAAGAAAGAGGGATCGTTGATCCTGGCCCAAGTCAGCCATCCAGGGCGTCAGGTCGAAGCGAGAGTCCAGAAAGATCCCGTATCCGCCAGTGACGTGAAGTTGACGAAGTCCCTTTTTGGGGCCGCCATCGAATTTGCTAAACCCCATGCAGCCACAAAACAAGAGATTGGGCAGATTGTCGATAGCTTCGCACACGCGGCGGAGTATCTGGACAAGGCAGGATATGATGGTATCGAATTGCACGGTGCTCATGGTATGTCCTTCTACCACAGGGTCGTCAGGCGATTTTCCGGCTCGCCACAAACAATGAGCACAGAAAGAGGCTTAATCGGGCTTTGTTCTACTACTTTCGAATTGCTCTAAGAGGTATAACCGCTGAGCGGAGAATCGCTTGACAGTCCTGTGGTAGGCTGCCCTTCGCAAGAGGATGTCATCGCTAATGGCACCAGGCTATCTGCTTGCCCAGTTCCTTTCCCTAACCACTAACAAGCGCACCGACGAGTACGGCGGCTCTATCACAAACCGCGCCCGCATCATCACCGAGATAGCCTCGAAAATCCGCGCCCGCACCTCTCCTTCTTTCATTCTCGGTATCAAGCTCAACAGCGTCGAGTTCCAAGAGTCAGGCTTCCAGCCCGAAGAGGCGCGCGAAGTCGTCAAGCTACTCGAGCAGTACCGCTATGACTTTGTCGAGCTCTCCGGCGGCACTTACGAAGATTTCCGAATGTCGGTTGCCGACATGAAAGAAAGCACCAGGAAGCGCGAATCCTTCTTCATAGAATTCGCAGATCTGATTGCACCCGCGGCCAAGGAGATAAAGGTGTACGTCACCGGTGGCTTCCGCACTGTGGGCGCTATGGTGGAAGCTCTCAACACAATTGACGGCATTGGGCTTGGTCGACCACTGTGTGGTGAGCCTAACCTCGTGAAGGATATCCTCGCTGGCAGAGTATCGGGTGTGATTCAGCCTGCGCTTGCTGATGCAGATCTTGCACTTTCGATCACTCTGGGCGGAGTGCACATCAAGCAGATTAGCAAAGATCACCAGCCGTTCGATGCTAGTGATCCGGAGAATATTGAAGGCTTCAAGAAAGATGTCCAGGCGAGCATGGCGAAGATGATAGCAGATACCGGATTGGAGTTTGTTCATTCTACGGATCTAGTGAGTGTGAAGACGATACCGTACGGGGGAGCTGCTGAGGGTGTCGTTTCTCAAGCTGTCTAGATTCGTGCATAAAGTACAACAGTTCAATTAGCGATCAGCTTACATGGGATAGTAATCCTGGTATTCATAGAGTCAATCTAAATGTCGAACAGACTTGAGAGAATAGACGAATGTGTGAAGCAAGACTGTGCTAGACCCGAAGCGTACTAGGCGACTGAGACATCCACACCTCACCAAAGACTCAAGTTCTATTTTACTACTCATGGTTAGCTACACCCGAAGAGCGTCACCTTGACATGGGCCGTCATGAGTTGTCGCTATGGACATCGTCTCTGGTCTCGCCCTCGTATCCACGAGTCCCTCAAATTTCCAGCGGCTGACCACTTACCGCCGCTCACCGGTTTTCCCCATAACCGAGCTCTAGAGCTTCTGCAAAGGCTTGCGTACCCTTGCTTGCCAAAAGTTGCCTTGAAGCACAGCCCCCAATTCTGCGGAGCCTGTTATCTCGGCCCCCACACCTCGTTTAGCGGTCGTCGAAGTCATAGTTCTTCGTCGTACGCTTTAAGACTATCGACAGTGCCTAGCGCCGGCAATAATCCGCAAGAAACATTGATTCGAACGTACTTGTTAAGGGGAAAATCGAGGATGAGGCTCTGCACATTCTGCATCACGACCATCCTAGAAAAGACCCTAACGTGGGACGAGCATCACAAGTCCTACAAAGCGTTGAAGCAGTCATCGGACGAGGGGTGCTTGTATTGTAGAGCATTACACGATGATGTAGCGATCATAGCGCCAGAGCTGAAAGAGGAGGGAGAGGCAAGAGAATGGCCTGTCTGGAGATGGACGGTCAGGAGTTTAGCGAAAATTCGAGAGAGCTTGGAAACTGTTGTTGTTACCTTTAGACAGATACCGAAGGAAGGAGGTGGCAAAGCAAAGCTGCCAACGAGAGTCTTTTACTTGTTTCCAGAAGAAGGTGAGTGTCTTTACTTAGTCACGGGCCATGCCCTTCCCTGCGTGTGGTCTATCTACGAAGGAGCTGGTTTTTACTAAGAAATACCCAACACCCTTATAGCCCTTACCCAAACTGCTTTTTTGGGCTTTGCTATACTCAAAAATAAGGTCTATATAACACATTACAACCTTTAACGAAGGTGTTTAGGTTAATTCTCACTAAAAACCAGCTATATGCTACAGTGTTGACGTTCATCTACAACAGACTTGGGCCCTCTGCCAACCATCTCCGAACTCGGCACAACAACGAATCCTACAAAATCTGGCGGCTACCTCATCACAAACTGGCTCGAAACCTGCAACTCCACACACTCCGGCTGCATGAAACGCCGCAAGTCCATCCTATCCAGTGGCAAGACCCCCTTCGTGCCAACACGGCTCCTCGACATCTCAGGCGACCCCAAATCCAACATCCGCGTCATCGAGACCAAGACCTCGCCCGTACGTGACCCTTATGTTTCGTTGAGCCACTGCTGGGGACTCAAAGAATTCGTCCGATTGACCACTACAAATCGAAAGAAGTTTACGACGGAAGGCGTGCAGTGGTCATTACTGCCGCGTAACTTTCAGGAGGCGATTGAGGTGGGAAGGTTCCTTGGTCTCAAGTATATCTGGATTGACAGTTTATGTAAGTATTCTCGGGGGAGGAGGGGGAGTAGGGGAGGGGGCGCAATGCCATTTGGACACGTATACTGTTTACAGAGCTATTAGCTGACTCTATTCTCCCGCCCTCCAGGTATCGTGCAGGAGGGACCCGAGGGAGATTTTCCAAGCGAGGCAGGCAAAATGCATCATGTGTACCGCAACAGCTACTGCAACATTGCGATTGTAGACTCAGAAGACAGTATTGGCGGGGCGTTCCGGTCGAGAAAGCCCGAAGACGTCGTCCCAGTTTCGTATCAAGCCGCAGGGGTATCTGCCCTGTTTCGAAAACAGACATGGAGAGTTGTGCCAGCAAATCTATGGGACTCTGAGCTTCTCCAGACTTTCCTCTACCGCCGTGGCTGGGTGTTTCAAGGTATGTTGCAAGTCAAAAATTCGAGCTGTTAATACTAATAACATCAAGAAAGAATGCTAGCACCCCGCATACTTCATTTCGCCCATCGTCAGATCTTTTGGGATTGCCCTTCAATGAGCGCCTGTGAAACGCTCCCAGCAGGCTTGCCTCAACCCATGGATAGTGCAGCAGGACCGGACCGGCACTGGAGAGGACGACTGCAAGAATCCGAGCAAAGTCAAGAGCTGTTGGCAGGGGCAAGTGACGCGTCTCTGGCAGACTTTTGGAAAACCGCTGTCCAGAAATACACCGTCTGCAATCTGACCATGGGCAAAGATAAACTGATAGCTATGTGGGGCATCGCGAAGCTTCTTAGAGACGCTCTTCACATAGAGTACGGCGAAGGTCTTTGGGAACAAAATTTGGAGGACCAACTGGCATGGAGAGTCACGGAGTGCACGCTCAAAGTCCGTCCCAGCGAGTCAACAGAAGTCGAAATAGCGCGAAAGATCCCTTCGTGGTCTTGGGCTAGTATGGACGGCAAGATTGAGGTTCCGGATCCCCTGAGCAACGTTCCCCATCACACCGTTAAAGATCACAATAATCGACCGCTCGCATTCGACCTGAAAGGCGTGAAGCGAGTGCCAGAACCTACTAGAATAAGTGATAAGGCGTTTCCTCAACAGGCTCGCGGGATGAGCGACAGCATTGCTGAGATGCAACGACGATACAAAGACATGGAGAAAGAGGGCATGGTCCAACCTAAGACAGAAGAGCATCGCACCGAAGAAGTCAACAGAGACGATCCGCCAGTTTTCTATTCAAAATCTATTGAGATACAAGGTCACGTCGGTCGCGGCCGCCTAGAAAAGATAGAGATGAAAGGACAATGGTGCCTGAAAGTTGGTGGGATATCAGAGGATATCATTGACGCATTTCCTGATGTACTGCCAAATGAGGAGAGTCCAGGCGAAGCCAACCCCTTCTTCATCGTTCTGTCAGCAAAGAAAGTAACCCAAACCGAAACGGTATTCAAGCAGTCCAAGCAAGAGACCGTCATCAAGCCTGCAGTTGATTGGGTGATATCGGGCCATGGTATACTCATGAAGGAATATAAGACTGACCATTTCCTCCGTACCGGAGCTTTCTCGTTTCGGAAGGTCGAGGACGCGGTGTTCCAAAAGCTGCAACAGACCTACGGCAGCAAAGAGCTATTATCCCGTGGCATGTACAATGCTGAGCATGGCCGTATATTCTGGCTGGATTGACCAGAGCATCGTGTGTCCCATGAAGCTAGTTCCACGCGCGGGTACCCTTTCTTAGGATGAAAGGATGCGCCGGGCCATCGTCGATTGGTTCCATGATCGGATCCATAGCGGTGACAGTTCGCTGCAGCTTGAACGGCGTCCTCTCAGCGGGCTCGGCAGGCACATCGCGAGGCTCAAAACGTACCTGCGATGCTGCTGACGCTTGGACCTCAGCAAAAGAAGACATTCTCCTTGCATTGTCTGCCCGAAGCCGACGGTCGGCTTCGAAGAGGTTCAGATTGTGGCGTTTCGCAACGTAGTAGTAGAAGCTTGTATGGTAGACCTGGATTTTCTGGATAGCATCGCCCGTCGTAGCAAACAGAAAGCCGTTGGTGGCCTCGAGAATATCTTCACCGCTTCGAGTATCTTCCGAGATGGACTGATGCAGCCATCGTTGCATGACTGGTATCGAAACTCCAGTTATGTCTCTTCCTGAGGCTGCTACGGCCTTCAACCCTAGATCTTTCTCTTCTGGAGATCGTCCCTCGAGCTTTCTAAGGCCGGCGTCGAACATGGCCAGGATGTTGGCTGGCAGTTGGTCGCGCCTCGCCTCCATGTCCGAGATCGACTCCATTTCGTGTACGAGATCTATTCTCGCTTTCGCGAGACCAATGTCCCCAAGAGCTAAGTCCAGTATGCGTTCGACGAGCGCTCCAGCAGTATTGAGGGTGCTCTCGGCAAGGAGCGACTCGCCTAGGATGGACAATGGTGGCTTTTGAGCAGAACTTCCAAGCTTGAGATCGCCGTGTTCTCGTTCCAAGTTCCAAGTGATGTATTTCGTCATCTGGTCGTTGGGTATTTGACCAATCCGGATGTTGACGAACTCATAAGGCTCTTTCAATCCGTCGTTGTTGCCACATTTGCGACATATCCTTCCTGCGTCTCTACAAGGGAAGCACATGATATCCTCACAGACTTGGCACTCCAAACAGAGCCCCAGTACTTCTCGATCTTCCAAGTCAATAGGGTCATCATCAGGAGCACCACCGTGGTTCAAATGGTCACATCGTGACTCAATGTTTTCGTAGACCGCAAGCCGGGAGGTGATGAATATGCTCAGATCCTTCTGTTGCAGTGCCGACAACTCATTGTCCAAAAGAGTCTTGAGCGTCAGACTACAGCGATCGTAGCCGTCGAGCACAAGGTACACGTGTGAAGACTTTGGCAGGTTTGCAAGACAAGAATAGACGGCTTTTTGTAAAAGTTGGATCCTTCGGCTGACCCTACAGCCTCCTAGCTTCTGCCGTTCTTGTACATAGATATCGAATAAGTCTTCCGAGTCCTCGTCATCTTCGTCATTTTCTTCACTTTTCGACTCCAACTCTTGATATATAGCTAAGAGGAGATCTTCGAGGAATTCCAGCTCGCGAGCACAGACGTCGTGTTGTACCGAGACATGCACTACAATGGATCTCGAGAAATGTTTAGACTTTGCAATATGTTCTGAGACTAGCGCGGCTAGAGTAGTCTAGAAAAGTGAGCATTCCCTAATTGAGGTACCTTCGGCGAGGCTTTTCAACTCACCTTGCCAGAGCCGGGACCGCCTACGCAGTGTAGCTGCCAGGGAGAGCCCTGATACCAGCGCTCGAAAACAGGGTGAGCGAGAAACCAATCATACAGATCTCGGTAGATATCTGATGAAGTGCCATCAGCAAATGCTAACGCACTATGCATCATGTTGTCTGCCTGGTGTGGCATAAATCAGATATTGCCCCAAACCAAGGAAGATTCAAGTGGTCACACCAAACGGAATGACAGACGAAAGCGGAATATGGGCTGTATTAGCAGCTATTCCTGCTTAGTGTATTGTGGCTAGCCGCTAGCGTAAGAGTCTGATGTCAAATGGCGCCGACCCCTGGCACAACATCTCGTATTTAGAGGGGTGCATCTTCAGCTCTAAGCTTAATAAGATTTTTGGGGGCCAGCTGTTCACGAGAACCACGATCCGCCCCCATACGCTTGGCTCTTGCGGGCCCTAGCATCGTAGCCATGGCTTTTTTGTAATTAGAGATCAGGCATCAGGTATGCGGCGGCGAGATGTACCGGGGTAAGAGATCAGATGCATAGGGCTTAAAGATGGAGGCTGCGCCATGGAATTGCGCCGTTTTGACTTCTTGGCCGACCTTCTTCATTCTTTTGGTGCAGTATGTTGTTTTCCAGGAGCTTCGTAGCATTCTCCTTTGCGGCCTCTGTTCTGGGCAGGTCGTTGCCTGCTGGGCTCAAGCCTCGACAGGAGGCGACAGCTACTGCAGGAGCGCCTGCCGCCCAGTCGACGATTTGTGGCGATATCATAGATGCCGTGAATGATCCCGCGGGTATGTATGCTGTGAACTGATATCGAGAGGTGTTTGGTGGCGTACCAATTCTGGGCGCGCGAGCTGAGCAGCGTTCTATCCATGGATATGCTTACTAATCGCTTGTCACTGGCGATCCTCTTTCCGCATGCGGTACTAACAATGATGTAGGGTTCTCGATATTCTGGGCGTCGGACGCCTACGATTGTCTTACAAGCGTACCTTTCTCAAATGCTGTCGCGACGAGGTTCCTGAAATATTGGAATCAGACAGCGCAGTTCCAATCGACCCTCGCGTACCTGAAGGATCCACCTGCAAGCTATCAGCAACCCGCCGTCGATGTGATAGAAGAGCTCCAGAAGATCCAAGACCGCATTGACTCGGGATTCTACAAAAATCAATATGCCTTCGAAGCAGACTTCCAGCTCCTGACGTATGCTACCAACGATGGGCACGTCCAGCTCACCGCGGGCGCGCTTTCAGCATTCTCATTCGGAAGTCCAGTCGAGGTCGTCTCGGTATCAGCTGATGGGAAAGAGGCGCCAAAGATCTTCATAACGGAGGACATTCTCGAGAGTCAGGTTGAAGGTTGGACACCATCGGCTGTCAAGTCCATCAATGGAGAAGACGTGGTGGATTTCTTGACCAAATACGCTGCATTGAATGCTTGGGGCTATGTTGAACCACATGCTGAGTGGAACGCCCTCATGTCGAATCCAAACCTGGATATCCAAGGCGGATTGACAACTTTCTCGGGAGGCGGAACCTTTTACCCTGGGCAAAACCTCACATTCACATTAGAGAATGGGACCGACTATGACACGATCTGGGTAGCCATATACAACGAGTTGGTAAGAGGTTCTCTCATAATCTATCTACTTGCCGCATGCTACTCGCCCTGGCTTCCATATGGCTTAGTATGCATCATGTGCTGTGGTGTATCGCTACAGTCTATGTACCCATGGAATACCGTGCGTCGGTCATAGCAGTGGATATCCACTAACGCTTAATCCAGGCAAATTTCACAGGTCCTCTTACTACAGGAGGCGACTTTTACAATTACTTCGTTTTAGGCTTCCTCCCACCTTCGTTTGATCCTACCAAGATCGTGCAGCCGACATTCACAGATATCGGCCCACCGACTAAGAATTGGAGCGAGGCCAGTTATGGCGCCCTGCCCGACGACCCAGCCGTCGCACAGTATGACTTGGGTGTTCTACATGGCGGCATCGTCACCGGCTACTTCTTCGATGACATCTCCACTGGAGTTTTGAGTCTTCCGACGTTTGACGCAGTCCCCGAGACCATTGGCAACTATACAGAGACGGTTCTCTATTTTGGTAGTAACGCGACAGCGAAGAACATTACCAACATCATCATTGATCTGCAACGCAATCCCGGGGGTGCGACGCTTCTGGCCTATACTATTTTCAAGCTCGTCTTCCCAGACCTCCTGCCTTTCGCAGGATCGCGTCGACGTAGCTTCGACATGAGCAACGCCCTGGGTTCCTCCATATCAGATTTCTATGACTTACTCGACGAGAGTGATCCCGATCAGTTGCTATTCAAGCAAGAGATTGCTGCCAATGAATGGGTTATTACTGACCGACTGAACGCTGACACCGGCAAGAACTTCACAAGCTGGAACGAATACCAAGGCCCGATCACCGCTAATGGCGATTTCTTCTCGCTGACCGAACGATATGATTTGGCAAATGTCGTATTTGATCAAGCCGCCTTTGATCAGTGGTACCCTACCATGTATCTACCGGACAAGTCCCAATGGCCCGTGACGAAGCAATATTTTCAGCCAGAGCAGGTCGTACTTCTTACAGACGGACTATGCTCTTCCGCGTGTGCTCTGTTTGTGGAAATGATGACTAGAGCGGGTGTTCGTACTGTGACTGCCGGAGGCCGTCCTACGACAGGACCTATACAAGCAGCGGCTGGTAATCGCGGCGCAAGCCTTTATGGTACCGGCGATCTGGACGACGACATTCTCTTCGCTCGTGGCATCGATGAGTTTGTGCCTACCGATGTCAACGCCTCCCTTCCTGAAGAGCGGGAGAGCGGCATGTATATCAAATATGCTGGCATCAACCTACGGGATCAAGTCCGTAAGGGTGATGACGTCCCTCTGCAATTCAAGTACGAAGCAGCGGACTGCCGAATCTATTACACGATGGCGAACGTCTACAATTTCACGCGGCTATGGAGGGACGTTGCTGCCGCCGCCTTCACAGACCCTTCGCTCTGTGTTTCGGGATCCACTGGGTACTCGACTACGAACAACACTTCGCCCAAAGCTCCTCCAGTCCGATTGGCCGAGAGGCCAACGCTCAATCAAGATAACCCCATTATCGAGCAAGTCCAGTTCGAAGAGAACCCTGATGGCGGCCTACGCGACGCGCGAGGGATACCCATAGGCGGCAACGATATAACCCTCTGTCCAGCCTCCCATATCTGCCAGGATGGCAAATCCCAGTGCCGCCAAGTGAGCGTAACTTGCCCTGGCAAAGAGGGCACGAAGAGCGTTTACGCGTGTCTTCCACCGTGTACTAATAGAAAGGGCAGCACAAGCTGTCCAGGGACGTGCAACATCCTCCAGACACAAGAAAACAAGGTGGGCCTGGGACAAGGTCACACTAGCTACTCAGAAAATCTATACTCGGGGCTTTGCTACCCTGCTGTGGGGACGAAGAAGCTTGGGTGCCAGAAGAACCCTTTGTGATAGGATGCTGGAGTCAACGTTGTAAAACCAGGCCTGTAGTGCACTGCAAGGGTTAACCAAGGCCGATGAAGCCTCTTGGCGGTTGGCGGGTTGTGGCGCGTTGCAATATTGCACCCCGATTCTGACTGGGAGAGGCTTGCCACAGCTCATAATAGTAGGCGTTGAGGAGATAAAGCACCAAGAAGTCCGCGGGTGTGTGTGGGGATACTCTCACTACGAGGAGCGAGTATTTTTGAGTCATGAACTGGTCAACAGCTAAGAGGCTTTATCGGCCTTTGTTACCCCATATAGTGTACTACAAGTGTGGTTTTACGACGCTGGCGCAAGCTTAATTGTAGCTTGGTTGATACCGGCACGCGGTGAACGAAAAAGCTCGGACTCACAAAGCACCTCTCTTTACTAAAACTACAGAAACACTAAATCTTATTTAGCTTTAATATTATATTCTATAAAAGCTACACTATAATTTTTTATAAAATTAGTATTAGACCTGGAACACAAGCTTGGCTTATATAAGCATAGCACGCGCACCTCTACCTTTACCTCTATTCCCGTTCAGAATCTCGCCGACGTCGATTGCTTGTCGGCGGCCGCTCAGTTGTGAAAATCTGGTACGCTAAGTGCAATTGGTGTAGCGCCAGCGCGCTGGTTCCAAGAGGGAAAGAACATCTGAGGTTAATTCCACCTCAGTCATGGCCTACCGAGGTTGACACTTTCACCTTTCATCTTCACATCATCTTGATTACGCACCAGATATCGGTTCGGCGGTGAAAGAACGTTTGCATATTCAAATCAGCTTTCGGAGGTCTTCTCGAGGAGTAGCTGGAGGAAGTCCAAGGTAGCCTCCCTGACCCAAAAACAGACGTCTTTTGTTCTGGCATTCTGACCTGGCGACTTCAAAACTACTGGATCGTCACTTGCAGGGGCCAATTGTGTAACCGATGAGGCTCTACTACGGGCAACTCAACACATCCGGAAATATGACTCCTACTATTCACTCACTCTCTCTATGTACTAGCGACAGCTACGTTCTATTCCAATACGGTCGAAGTTTCAGGTGTAAACATTTCGTGCAGATTCCCTATCGTCAGGAGAGCTCGCTCTCCAATCGCCACCATCCATCAGCCCTATGGCACGGGTCTGACCGAAACGAGGCTGGAGGACTACGCTGACGGTGCGTCCCGGCGCTTGACGCACATGCATCGATGAGCTGCATCTTATCCCACGTGGGCCGTGTCGAGGAATTCCCTCCACGGATGGGGCCGCTACTGATAGGCTACCCGTTGTTCTGAACGGACATCTGCCCCCTGCTGAGAGGAATGCTTCCATTGTCCTTCGTTCGAGGTTCCACAGGCGTCTGCCCCC
Source organism: Lophiostoma macrostomum CBS 122681 (assembly GCA_010405375.1). NCBI lineage: Eukaryota > Fungi > Ascomycota > Dothideomycetes > Pleosporales > Lophiostomataceae > Lophiostoma > Lophiostoma macrostomum. The sequence continues at coordinate 341,878 of MU004288.1, forward strand.
GCACCAAGTTCTCAACGACCCAGTGAGGTGTGCTTTATCTTAAGGTCTCAGGAGTACGGCGGCACACCGAGCGCCCATGCCCCCGGGTATTCGTGGAACCATCATCAAAGTCCCCAGTTATCCTCCGAGCTCGAATCATCCTCGGAATTTGATTCGTCTTTTGCGATTCCGCTGGTCTTACATCCCTGATTCTGAGTCTTGACTATGCCTTCGCAGAAACGAAGCCCCAGAGCGGCGTATAAGTACCCCCAGTGTGTCTACGAGTCCGAGAATCAAGTCTTCAGCAGCTCTCTGCGTCTGTCAAAAACATCCTCTGCCTTATCTGTTTCCGTCGATCGTTCTTGATTCTGTGTTCTGGTATTCAATAGCCCGGATATTCAGCCAATGACGACGTCACTTCACCCTCCATCGGCTTCGAATATGCCCGATGACCCAGCCGATCAGCCCAACCTACACGTGCAGGGCTATCCTAAACTTGCTTACTTTTTTTCTCACTGTTCTCATTACTTGTACCTTCGTCGATTCTCGGGTCTGGCTGTACGAGCGTTGTTGTATCGTCAACATAAGCTCGTCGTTCTCGAAAAGAAATTATACGCCTTGGAAATCGGTAACCAATCTAGCACCGATTGGCGCAGAAATCGTCTGCAAGAAGACTATGGATACCTTACAGACGAGGGGTTTCAAGAAGCCAAGGACGTTCGAAATCTGTATGAAGAGATGGAGAGAGAGTTGAAGGAATACGGCAAGTAATCTTCTCCTGTAGGTCTTCTGATTTGGCCCGCTGACGTATATCGTGGGACAGAGGCCAGCCTCATCCGATTCGATGCTCTAGGACGCAAATCATACAGCCAATATAGGCTGATACATGTCCAAAGGTGGCTCGATCACCCCAAAGGATGCCACATGAAACTTCGAGGAGTCGATGCTCCGCTATGGGGATCCATAGAGAATCCGAGCGGCCACGCAGGGGACATTATTCAGGTCCTTGACCAGCCCGAAATGAGCATCATTGGGGCCTTTCTTCAAAATCGCTTTCTGAGGTGGGCGCATAAACTACCGTCATGGTTGCAGTGTGTGCTATTCTGGTCCAAGCAACAGCCGGACATGTTTGATCAGTACAGCCGCAGTGTCAGATCATTCGAAAATGTTACCCTCGGACTCGGAAACATCTTCACCTCCCTCTTCGTATATGCTGCTGTCACTTCCTTATACTTTTCTTCGGGAAAGGCCGTGAACGCCGTCGCAGTCGTAGTGATCGCATTTGTCGTCACAATCTGCAGCATCTTTTTTAAGAATGAACAATTTGTGGTCTTGCTCACAACGTACGTATGATACGCTCACATGGACTTTCTATTTGTGACCCTATGCTAATTGCCGACAGGGTCTGCGCTGTACTCGTCACATTACTCACGAACAACGAGTCGAGAGTGAGCCAAAGCCTGAATCAGACGCCCCTCCAATGATGGGACAATCATCATCGATAGTTGACACAGGCTTGGTATTAGGATGTGAACGATATGGTGCTAGATACGTAGAGTGTGAGTGGATGCACTGTTTGACCCAAGACGGAATGTCCAGCTAGAGGGAAGTTGGGGAGGCGATCCTTAGTTTCTGAGTCAGCTTCCATGCTAACGGTATGGAAAGCTCCATTGGGAAATCGCAAGCTTATCTATACCTGAGTTGACCCCATTGGCCTCGGGGTTTCTCAGCTTCGGGAAGCCATTTCGACATGATTTGCACGTTTGAGTTCCTGCATATTGCGACACCTTGGACCCTACAGCTTCACAATAACCTCTCGATATTGACATCGACCTTGAAGGCAGCTCAGTAGCCTTTATGATTAGGCCGTCTCCAATCGAGCCTTTAAGGATCTGACAACCATCATCGTACGTCGTACCTGCATAGACGTGATTTCTCGAACAGATCTGCGGCCGAACTATTTGAGTGGTATATCGTCCAGTATGCTTCTTGAGTGTCATGCCATAGAATGCTGCGGAAGGATGGTCATTGGCGCGATGCTAGGCTACATTTAGCGAAAAGTTCGACGGAGAAATTTATCAATCTTAACCAGCAGATGGACCAAGTCATTCACGAAGCGAATGCGCAGACCGCCAACCTTCACAGGCCGCTAGTCATCCCTGGTGCCAAGCGCTTCATGGGCACAGTCGTACATCAAAAATGACCCGTCAGCTTGCAAGTGACAGGTCACTTCCTACGATTTATGTCCCCATGGAAGATTATAAAGGCTCCGAGACCATGTTTGCCCATGAAGCTTCCCCTTCGAAGTGCGCCCGAGCAACTACTCCACCGAATATTAGCCCATACGAGACAAAATCCAGCCGATTCACCAGTCATGAACAGCTCAATTCAACCCGCTGATTGTCTTCTGCAGTATGCAGGAGACCTCAAAGGTACGTGTCTCTCCCTGCCCTTCCACAACGCCAGTCAAGATCTGATAACCTATTAATTGACTCGCAGCGCTCAAAGAATCGGCGTGGTACAAACAAGCGAAAGCAGAGCAGCGTAGAATCATAGTCGAAGCACATGCGAGAATCTCGCAGACGCACGGCACTCCCCAGGCCCACTCCACCCAAAGCACAGCCACCTCTAGTACCGGCACCAGCTCATCGCCCTAGTGAGCCCTCTTCGTCGGGGTATTGCTATCAGGCACGAGGGAGCCACCGGTAGCTAGTAGCCCTAAAAAGATCGGATCTTTTGTCTTTTGTCGGTTTTTGAAGACGGGATCGAGCGGAACGTAAAATGTGGTCGACTTACACCAGGCTCTTGTTTTATTTAAGAATAGGTCATCGGTTTCCAGCGAGTGCCCGTGTAACCTTGGGACGGCTAGGGGGCCATGGGTGTTTTCTTTGCTTGTCACGCATTTACCGACACCCCATTTATTTGGCGTTGACCGCACGCCCTTCCCCAGAATGGCATTTGAAAATGTATTTCATGGTTACGATATTTCAACTGTCTCGGTTGTGTGTCGCTCGCCCCATAGGCACAGGCTTGCCAGGCACATTCGCCAAAAAAAAAATCCCCGAGACCTGCACTGACAGGGACTTTCGAAGCACGGTTCCTGGGTCTCGATGAGCAAATGGAAACTGTGCGGCTCGGGTTTTACGAGTACCCACTTCGTTAAGTTGCATGAGGAGCAATTTCCGCCTACTTTCAGGGCATCGAGAAAGCGTTGGGGAGCTGTTTAGGCTCTCTTGATTCACACTGGACCATCGTCTAACGATGCACAAGAACGTAGATTGGCCGGAGCCTCTCGAGGAAGCATAGATCCAGTGTTCTTCTTTTCTTCCGCAGCTTACTTCCTTCCACGAAAACTCTTCAAACGTTCGTTTTCCGTCTCATCTTTGATTCCTGTCGGCACGGTGGACGCTAGCAGCGGGGAATCGCAGATGGAGCCGTTGAAGGACGTTTTAGTGCGTGTGAATGTGGCTGGCTTAATGCAGCCTCCCAATGTCAACGGTCTCGGTCTTCCAATCGAGCGTGCCGTTTGTTTCACCAGGCCAGAATCAGAGTCGACGGTGGGCATCGATATCGGAGGCCGCAGCCGGGTGCTTTGCTTCTTGGGTCAACGCCCTGGTCCGGAATTGGTGCTCTGCGCCACCAGTTGGCCGCCGGCAAGAGACCCGTAGCAACAGGCAGCCGTTTCCCCGATTCCTCTTAAACTCGAAATCTTTACCGTCGCGCCGATCCCAGGGGCTGGAGAAGCAGTTCTCACCGGTTCACCACGTTGACCACACAGCTCCCGAGCACCTGATGTCCTTCATATTGGAATCGTGACCACTAGACGAACATCTCCTCACACCCATCCACCAGCAACAAGATTCTTTATTTGTCTTTCTTCGCATTTCTTGTGTTCTGCTGTCAACACGCTTCCATATTCTCGGACGCTAGACACGACTTGTTGACGCATGGGTACCGTGCTCAAAGCGCCCCTGAAACGCGCTCCATATTAGCGAGTTAACGCCTCGTCGGCAAGCAAGCCCATGGATGTACGTACCGCGAAAAATAAACAGTCGCGTTCTTTTACAGTTGACAACCACCTCGCAGGACGTTGAAACCGATCGGGACATAGCAACAACTTATTACTTTGGACCTACCTCTTCTTCGAGCTCCCTCCGTGCACCCTTGCACCCTATACGCAGCCCGCGGTCCATGGTGTCTCATCACTAGGAGACGCCAAAAGCGCCATTATTGTGACGAGTGCTGCGGTCTTGCATCTCGACACCCCACGTCTACCTCTGCCGTTATGGATACCGATCACTACTACCCCAGATCTGGGTCCAAGCGCACGTCAGGAAGGAACGGTTGAGCGGGAGATGTACGCGGCTTGGAAGCTTGACTCCACGACGTTTCCTAGGGTTGTCACGTCTCTACGGATGTCTGCTGCCGATCATATAGCGTTCACACTATCCCCCGAGAGCGCGTCTAAAGGCGCTCCAGGCGATCGCGCGACGACATGCCATCCCACCGAGCAGCGCCTGACGGGAGATCTGCTTTACGGCAGCGCGTAACGCCCGTGAGCAGGATTGATAGACCACGACCTACGCGCTCGTTGGATTGAGCATTCGATTACTCTGCGGGAGAAATTCAATCGTCCAGTCCAACGCGCGATTTATCATATCCTGGTGTTGTAAGCTTTCCTCAAGCAATTACCTAAATTGGTCGAGCTAATCCAGCATGAGCAGAAGGTATATGTGCTGGGTCGATCCTAGTTCCACCCGTTAGGCGCGACGAATCGCAGAATATCGCGAAGCGAGTGTATACCCAACGACCGATGATTGAATCTACACGTATCGCGGGAGGCGATGGGCTGCAGCGTTGACGCTAGGATAGGTAGAGGGCTACTAGGCGATGAGGAAGGGTGCATGGAGACTATATGTGTATGTGGAATTGTATTATGGAAGCTTCTTGGGGTCCTTAATACTCCATATCATGAATCTGGGGGTCTCCGTGCTCTTGCTGGTCGAATATCTGCATTGCACAACTGTCTCCATCTGCAAGGAGTGACTATTCACTGCCTGGTTATAATTTAGCACATCTTGAGCCGTGAGCTACAGAAACATCCATGACTTATGTCGTGGTCATTTGAGAGCGTTCAGTGTTGTTTGTATCACCCGTAGTGAGGCGATGCTGCCAACCGATGAGTGATGCATAGCACTACTCAACGGTAGCACAATGCGCCCTAAGCTAGGCTGTGAGTAGAGAGTCTAGCAAGCTTCCGTCCCAACGGCGATGGAAATGATCTGTAGCCCAACAGCGAAATGGATTCACGGATGATGAAAGACATTTGATTTCCCGCATATGACTATCGCATACGTCGATGGACACATCAGAGTGCTCTAAGGGTTCCTAAAGTGAAGGATTCTAGGGGAGCACGGCTTCTTGTCCTTTGCATCACGCCGCTGGGACGCTATGATGTCTTTTGATGGGTGCAAAACTTGGCTATCCTTGTTCAGTCGCTGCTCATGGGGCAGAATGCAGTCGTGAAGGCTGTTGAGAAGCCTATGTACTGTTCCTACGTCATCACATCAATCGTTCCCAACTCGACGCTGATCCATGCGCCTCTACTGCGCGCGGCCGCGAGAATCTTCCTTCCGAAGCTCCGCTCATCTCTCTATCTCGAATTCAAAACCCTCACCGCTAGGTGCCGCTCGCGTAATATGACCGGAATAGCCTCGCCTCAACGGCCCACGGGACGTTTCCGGGCTTGCCGTATCATAGCTGGAGGGGTCCGAGCGGCTGCTTGATGTGCGATAGTCTAGGCAGAAGCACATGGCATTCTGCGGCCCAGTACCCGTTCGAAAGAGACACATGCAGAGCAATTTCTGCTTGGTTCCAGGAGTGTCGAAAGCTCAGAGTTCCACGACTGTTCATGGTTGTTTCGAAAGTAGAGGAAGAATTCAGAATGCTGTAGACAGACGGACATGCATTCAGGTCGTGCATAATCCAGACATGTTCTTATGCTCTTGTCGTTTCTAGTTGAATACTCCTCCATATAGATGCGCGCGGAACCTAGCGACGCTACCGATCGGGGAAGTACAGGTGGGACCCGGTGAAGAACCCTTCAGTTCGTGGCGGACCCTTGATGCCGAGCAGACCCAGCAAAAGCTGCTGCAAGCAGGGATCCTAGTTTCAGTTGGCCGATGTCCTGGCAAGCGGATGGTCAACGGCGATCGGTGAAGCTGCAAAAACGCCCTTTTCTTTCGAACTCCTGCAGCATTGGTTGAGTGCTGCCCTATGCTAGCTCAGCGTTCCCCAGCCCCCTTCTTTTGCAGTGAGCCAGCACCGTGCTGTTCTTAACAGTGCTCTTTCTTGAGCTCACTAAGTCATGCTCACATCAATCCCAAGGAGGGTTGGCGTCTACTGAGCACAGGGTTTCCGTTCTCGGTATCCTGTCCAGTCGAGGCAGCAAGCGCGTGCCACAGAAGTGGCAGGCTTACTTCCTCCTCAACGTCGGCCGGTCGATCGAAGCTCTTCCTCACACTTCTTTCTTCTGTTTGCAATGAAGCATCGCCAGGACTTCTTGTCCATCAGAAGTGACGAATCGATGTCTGCAAGCGCAACTGTAGCGCCTCAAGCGTCTTTCGGACACGCCCCTCATGTCATCGAGCTCAACGCACACGCGCCAGTGCAAACAACGAAGGTATGTACGATGGGACCGAAACGCAACTCATTCCGTCGCTGATAGTGGGCTCACAGTCTCTTGCAACTCATACAGAAGGGGGAACGGCGTGTTATACACAGTGTGCGCACCTTCCATCAAGCTCCTTCGGTTTACCCGATTCTCCATCCCGCGAAACGACACGTCTTCCCGAGATTACCGCCCTAAGACCCTGACTCCACGCATTGACACATGGACATGAGGATACAACCATGCCACGATGCGCATACTGCACCCCACGCTTCAATTGTAGCTAATTGCGACCTCGACACACTCATGCCTTGTCACCCGTGACGGACAGCGCATACGGCTAAGAATGGGGTAGGATGTCGAATCCGGTCTACGGCTCGATTGAACGACATCCGCAAGCAGAGCTAGCCCGTCAGAATGTTCACGTGTGGCTGCTGTTGCGTGGATATCTGGGCTCTACGTGGGTCAATTCAAAGAGCTGTGAACAATTGAGCGCGTCGAAAGCTCACTCAGCCCTAAGCCGCATGATCTGGGAAGAGCAGATATACAACGCAAAGCGACGGATCGTGTACGACTTCTCCTGCTTCATGGCAGTGGCGGCATACAACTGCTTGTACGCGCAGAGCTTCGGCTTTCGAGCGTCGCTAAGTGTCTCATCTTCCTCACAGGTCTGTCACCTAGAAGTTGTAGCACATGATCGTGGTAGCATAATAGTGGAACGATAGCCGGCTGCGCATACACTAAGTCGGACCATAGATGCCTTAGCCGCGACGAAGCGCACAACACCAGACCCCCGAACTCCACGACCACACATAAGAGCACGCGAAAAGCCAACACTCTAGCCGATCTATTTTCATATCGGTAGCAAGAGCCAATCGATGGGAGAGTGTGAGGCCTGCCCGATGGAATTCACGGTGCTGTTGCACTCGTAGAGTCAGACGGGTGTCGGACTTCGTCACACTGCGTGCAGCGCGGGGCTCGTATCATTCCGAAGCCGGTCGACGAACATGTCAACGCGCACGCGCTTTCGACTTCTGACAGATGGTATCGTGACCGAGGACAGATCTCTGACGACTTCGAGCGTTCGGCGCTGCATCAATTGATATCAAAAGTGTAGAGCAACGTTGCATGAGCGATTGTAGTCCTAGGCTTTGTGTACATCACGCAATGAATCATTTCATGAATATCTGTATCCATATATGTATGATTGCTATTGATCCGTGACGAGATGATTCCGCCCTTTCTCGGGTCTGTTATTGTGTGCACGTGTGAAATTGTCAGACCGTACCGTCGCATGTCAATATGAAGTTTAGGAGGCAAATAGCTGTGGCATCACCAAATAGATCATTGCATTGCCAGTCTAAGGACAAGGCCGAAGCCAATGCCAGCCTATATCCTTCTCCCACAGTAGCGCATACCTATGTGGGCGGATCTGAGGCTAGTTGGCGGTGGTTGTGCTTCACATTGTCAACTAGTAGCCTACTTCATAAGATCCAAAAGAGGGAATCAAGAGTAAGGCAAAGCAGTAAATTTCGCAAATGACTTTTGTATGCCCTATATGCGCATGGTTTTGGCGAGAACAACGCTATCTTAAGAGTGTCCATGTGTTGAACCAAAGTATCTCATCGATTGCGACTAAAATTCATCGTTGAGAGGCCAACAAAGTCTGAGCTGTCGCTTCCATGCCTCGTCTTCTGGTCTGGGTTCCATAACGCGTGTGTCTGGGAATTGTATAGTGAAGGGTACCATGGTATCCGAAGGTCGATAGCAGTGATCTGCTAGCGTGAGTGGCCTAGCGTGGGCCATGTTGCATCCCGTGAAGGGCGTGCCGCGTTTTTATGTTGTCTATCCGTCTAGCGTCGAGAAGAGGATAAATCCGAGGTCTGGTCTTTGACTGGTGTTATGGCGTCAGGGTCTTTGGTTGGCTCTGGTGCCACAGCGTTAGGAGTTTTCTTCGGGTCTGTTGTTTTGGCACCAGGGTCTTTAGTCGGGCCTGGTTTCTTCGCGTTTGTTGGTACAGAGTCTTTTGTTTTCTTCGTCTTCGCGGCGGCTTTGGTTTTGAATCCCCCAGTTGATTGGGGAGCTACGAGGAGTCAAGGTTGTACCTAATTCTTGGGATGTGAGCGTACCAGAACCACGAGGGCGTCGGGCAGGATAGAGGAAGACAATTCCCGACATGTCTATGCTGTGCTAAGTGTTGAAAAAGGTGACAATAAGGTACTACCGGAGGAGAAGTGAGTCACCAACGCGTCTGATCGATATGCTAGTAGGAGAGACGCGAGAGCTCGCGCACAGAAGGGTACAGGCATTTTGAACGAGTTCAGAACTGTGACAGGCACTCCTCGAGGCTGTTCCGGTCACTATGAGCTGCTTGGGCTTCCCCGAAATAGGTCTAGAGCAGGGAGGGGTGTCATAGCGCGCCCTGGGAAATCCACTGCAGGGTGCAGGTGGCCCACAAAAGCTTGGGCAAAGCCTGGATCCGAAACAGTTCGAGAAGATGCTAGAGCAGTTTGCTCGAGCTGTCGGCGTATTGATTAGGGGTGTGTGCTTCTGTCCGTCGCTGCTCTGTGCAATCGGCTGTCTCGAACGGTGCGGCAGCAGCTCTCATGATCTTGGAGCGTCCATGCCAGATCATCGTTAGGTATTGTTGGGGAAAGGGCGGCTTTACGATTTCTCGACGCTGTTAACGTGGTTGATACAATAGGGAATCTTCCTAAAGGTCTCGGACTGGGGTTTCGAAAGTACCTTCAAAGTCGGTATTTGTATTGTTACGGGGCCCAAATGCTGGCGCAAGCTAAGTGCGCCCGACCCGTAGAGATCTAGGCTGACAAGGTAGAAGAGTCATGTAGGAACTGTACTAGATGGCGAAGAAAATGCTTGAGCGCAAGCGAGAGCACAATCGCATTGGTTCCAAATCAGGGTACCGCTTGCATTCTCGATGCTCGCCAGCTAGATCCAACGATACCGGGTCGTCACCTCTCTTCGTAAGTGCATGGTCGCTTGCATCCATGAGAGTCGTCGATGAAGTGGGTACCTGGCCAATAGAGGGAACGCGCGGGATGGCGGCTAAGGCAGGGTTGCGCGCGCGGACAGAGCACCTAGCCTCGCACCGTTTCCTAACTACTTCCACCTCACTTTGGTTTGATCCAACTTCGCTGGGTCGATGCTCACTGACATATGGTATTGTTGCTCGAGTTGCTGACGAATACCGCTGCCACTGCAAAGAATCCGGCGGTCGCGCCGAAGACTTCGCCTCGTGTAGGGTGACCCGCGATCCATTTGACGGCGATGGAGAATGCCAGCCCGAAGCCACCTATAGTACCGATCCGAGCCTTGAGAGGTCCGATTGCGACTAGGAGGAACATGACTGCGGTGAACAACACCGATGGAATGATACACGTGACGACGTCCATTGCCGCAGCTATCCTGTGATGCTGGTAGTGGCGTCGCTCCCTTCCCTGGCTACGGCTTCGACGACTAAAACAGGCTCGGATTCGATCGAGTATCTTTTCATCAATCCATATAGCATGGTTCCTCACGAAGGTAGTCACGAACTCTGCTTCTGGTGGAACCCTTAAAGAGCAGGTATCCGTCAAGTGCGACGCTCCACGGTAGATACTAGCGTCTTCGCCAGTGGGTGCAAACACCTCATCTTCGGGGGGGCCGACGAAGACCCTGGAAATTCCAAGATATTCGCGAGCATACGGAGGTTGGTGAGGCAGCTTGAGGACTCGTTCGCCCAAACACAGTGTCTTGACTGGAGAACGTAAGTCTGGCTGATTGTATCAAGTCTCTCCAGATGCATCTCTTACAATATCCCATCAACGCTGATTCATAAGCATCCCATGGCTCTTTTATCTCTTCACAGTCTTTTATTTCACTGCGATGTACTTCAAGTATGGTAGATCCGCTAATACCTGGGGTAGATTTACAGGTTGCCAAGGCCCCATTCACGACTTTGATTCGATCCTCCACGTCCTCGATATCGTCGTAAAGCTTCTTCGCCAAGAGCTCTCCGAACCGGCGGAACCTTCCGACTTCAGGATAGAGGGCGATATCCTCATAGAAGCTTGTGTAGTCAGCGTGCTCACGTTGCGACATGTCGATCTGTGATGGGGAAGATGGGACGAGAAAAAGACTAAGCTCGTTTAGGTATCCCGAGCGCTATGTGGAAGAGGTGTATCGGTCGAACCAACGAGTATGATTACTGCTGCGAACGACACTACGATGAGGAGAAGAATAATGCGGTGGAAAGAGCTTCCTCTGCTGAGCTTTATAGAAGGCATTAGGACCCCAGGCTCGAATGTGGGCGGCACGGAGGCTCTGCTTCTCTTCGAACGCTGTCCTAGGCATGTACGGAGCTTAGCGACTCAATTTGGACGACCAGATCAGCTCTGCAACCGATGAGATGAGGATCTCGGACACCATCTCGCATGCTGGGGCTTCTTACCTGCTTGCAAGCGCTCCGTGGCAGTCCACGAGAGACCGACATCTGGGAGCGCGAGCGCATTCTTAGCATGCGGGGCCAATGCCCTCTTCTTTATTTCCAGACAAGCGCCGTTATCTTTCTCAGTATTCCCAATCGTGTCGCTTACAAGGGGTAGGTTGTCGGTTGAGGCCGATATGCAGATGAACTGCGAACTCCTACCAGCCACTGGCCGCCCTCCAACACGGTTCAGTCATTTGTCAAAATGCTCTGCGGCGCAGCGTTTCTCTCACATCTGCAAGTACGAGCTACGCGCAGGAAGTAGGGGCTGAACCTGAGGAGGAAACAAAGCCTCGACATCGAATGGCAACCCTCCTAGTCGTGCGATCGGCTCAGAAACACGTCTAATCCCGTGCGGGCCGGTGCGAGTAACAAGAGAATCAACATGGAAGGCCCCATTATCATACAAGGCAAGGTAGTGTTCGTGATGAGGTGAAGTGGGGGTGGTCGCAAGGTTGCCCGAAAGATGACGATGGCCAAATCCCGAGGAAAAACAACGTCAGAAGCGACGTCCACAAGCTTAAGTCGTGCTACGCCAACACCGCGTATTGTTGACTTGCCTATACGATTTCAGTTTGCTCCCACTCGGAGAGTACAATATCATTAAGTTATAGGAGGTGGGGACTGATAGGGCTGGCATCGAAGGCCTTCTTGAGTTTCTCGCATCAAGTTTGGGGGGACCCTGTCTCACCGTCTATTCGTGCTTGCCGCAATCCGCGCGAAGCGCCAACAATTTGTATCTGAGGCATCGTCGCACCTGCGCTGGCTAATGATGTTCTACGTTTCGTTCAGGGGCTTCCAATGACATCAGAGAACTAACGTGGACACCGCAGGCACAACTCACCCCGGATATAGATAGTTTCTAAGCGCCGCGATTCGAAATTCGCAGATGCAGCTAGTCTTGGAACAACGTTGTCCTTGTGGGACAGCGTTCGGTACCATGAAAAGGCCTGTCTCACTCCAAGGAAAGGGTAGTCGATGGCGGGGCTACACAATAACGTTTCCCGGTCACTTTCATTTTCGACCAGGTTTAACCATGATTGGTTGGCAGTTCGATATAATTCTAGCCTTGTTGCGTAGAGTTAGGTAAGCCAGTAACCCTCCTCTATGATCACGAAGCCAAGGCAAAGCTTACAAAAGTCATTCTAATGACTGTACATTGAATTTATGAGTAGTCAATGGTCGTTGTAAACAGTTCAGGGGAACATCATGGCACTGTCTCCCTCGCTCTATCACGCAAATTCGCTCCCTCCATCGATGTTCTTATCACTTCAGCACATCAGGGCGTGAAGATGGAGGTTACCCCATGGCCTCAAACTGCGCATGCTTTCATAGACTGCTATGTTCCTTTCATTTTTTCTGAGGAAAAGTACATTAATCAACGTCGTGCTTGACCAATTTGTTTTCGCTATCTAGAATATTTTGGATTTCGAAGACCGGAGCTTGCCTACCTAGCCACCAATTGCTCCCAATTTCTATAGTCATCTCATGTGTGAAAGCGCTTCCAAGTCAGTACCTCAGGCCTTCGTCATGGCTTGACAGAGTTAAAGTATGAGACAATACTAGACTGGCATGATTGGAACCACTGCTTGGTTCTGGAACCACATACATTCGCGTATGCTCAACAAGCGCGTACAACAGCAATAGAACGGTATTCGGCCAAAATCATATTTGGTTTCACTTCCAACAAGGTACTTAGATCCCTCCAACCTAAATTATGATCCTCTCAATTAGTACGTTGCACCGTAGTGGTTCTCTGGCCACCTCTTCGGGCCGGTAGACGTTCACTACGGAACATTACGATTCTCCGATCCGAATTAGAACTTCTATGCTGACCTGAGACAGTACCAGCTTCTTCACCCGGTATGCTGGGTCAATCATCATCTTTTTATAGTGACATTTGACGTGTCCAATTTATTCCTCTTATAACTTCCAAACACATCATCTGGTGTCATCATTTGTCGACCCTCGGTAGACAACAAGAATCATCAAGCCAGAAGAGATGTCGCGGAGAGGTCCACAACGACCTGTATGAAGATCACGGTTTGTTATTGGGAGCTATAAAAGATTTAGGGGACTTTGGTTGACAACCAAGCTAATGCTTCCTAAGATCTCATTGAATCACAATATCTCGAACGATTCAGGGCGAAAGAGGAAACTATCTGTGAGTATGTCACCATCTCGCTTAAATGTCCTATCGTGGACATACACACACCACAGTTGAAAGGAATTCTCCAAGGATCGCGACGCACACTTGACAAGGAGAATCTCCGTTCTTCTATGTACTAGACTTTAAACTGATAAGTGGACGTAAGACCATTGTTGGGTCTACCGCTTGGAGACCGAAGGTGCAGCACTTCCATCCGGTTTTTGATAGTACGTGGTCGAAGACTCACTTTAGCTTGTGGAGGCATGCTCACCTATACCCTGTTCACTCCTAGATAGACATCCACCGTTGGCATTCACATGCTAAGCTGACACCGTGGACTTGTTTCGGATGACAAGGCTGAAGCGAGATGGTCAGAGCCTCCTCGCGACGAACTTTGAGGCTCAAGTGCCAGTCATAGACCGGTCTAGGTCGTTATCAAATACAGATATCAGCGCTGATGCTGAAACCATGTACCGAGCTTATAGGCTCATCTTGACAGCGAGAAGCTTGACACTCAAGCATGATATCTCCACTTACCGTCCGCTTCACACCGCTTGTGCGCCACTTCGCTCGTATACATCAATCCGAGCAATGCATGACCATGCAAGTCCCACCCCTTTTGCTCTGACCGGTCAGCTCTGGAACTCTAACGTTTGCTAGGCTGATTGTGGGAGCAAAAAGTGATCCGTGCCTGGTCCCTCAATATATGCCAACTCACGCTAAGCCGAACTGAGACTTGGTGATGCTTGATGAGAACGGCGATACAGCGTCGATCGGCAGACGAAGCAGAAACCTGGAAATGCCAAATTACGGGAGACTTCAATCCCGTCCCTGAGGATGTCGCCCCCATCTCGGACGCGTACTGTTCGATTCGGGGCTCTGATGGCCCTGCTCAAGTTGCCCTGTGCTACGTCAGCTCCAGCTTCCACGTCAAGACCAGTTGACAATCTAGTCACAACACAGTAACAACATCTTGCCTCAAGAATTATCAACACTACACCTGACGGTTCCTCTGTGGTTGATAGCAATATTGTTCGTAATCAGTATCACCACTCCCACTGACTTATAACCTAGCTCGCTGGCCAAGCTCCATCACCTACCACTCACAAGAGACGAGGTCGATGCAGCGACTTGATCATCGAATCACAGAGCTTATTCCGTCGATCAAAGACACAGTATCATTTCCCACGCCCTCAGCATTCTATTGCCTCCTACTCGCAACACCGCTCCTGCGCAATCGCACACCGCACCCACCACCACCATTCACCAAAAAAAGAACTTCCGAAATCCGCTCTTTTGAACGAGATATGATGATGATGAGAGTGGGACTCGAACTAACGGATTGTCAATTGCAACACTCCGTGTACAGCCTGGATGAATACATACCCCACGCCACTTTCGTGACCAGGAAATATTGTTAAGAGTAACCTTAACCTGGCGCTGCTTATCGTTAGCACAGAGAAGCGGAGTATAAGAACAAGAGATGTGCTTACCCATAACCAACTCGGCCATCTCACCGTAGAGGAATTGCTCATTCTCTAGACAGTGTTCTGTTGATGAGTTCTTCCACAGAGGAGGACTAAAGACCACGGTCAGAACTGACCGAGGAGCTTTGCAGCAAACGAAGGTCAGGTCTTCCCCCACCGCTCGAAGTGCAGCCAATAAAACCCCAGCTAGACCATGCGAAGCGAAGAGTATTCTCACTTGCTTCCAAAATAGTGTCTCCAGAGCTTTCCGGAGGGGAAGCCTTCATTCTTCTTATCCACAACACCGGACAACCCTAAAATGGACATCGTGTATCACATAAGAACAGAGACACACGGTACTTGTGATAGAGTAAAGGACTCTCTCGTCCACTATACTAGCGCTCTTTGGATATGCTTCACTGACACACTACTCAGGTTTCTCTCTCCCTCCATTTGACGAAAACCATTGTTTCTCAGTGTATATGCGATGCAACGCCATCAACAAGTTACCCATATCCACGATGCGCATATCTCACCTACATAATCGTAGTCTGAATCAACAAGGTTGATGCGGGTCTGGCTGTGACTAATACCATTGACCACAACTCATACAAAGCAGGAAATGGCCTACCCATATAAAACTTTGGGGTCGCAATGAAAGCCAGATTAAAACCCACAGAACCAATTTTCGCAGCTGCATTGAGCCAGGATCTAGTGTGATAGTAGTGTGCCCAACTCTGTCGCGTTTCCGGTCCACATCCCATTGCCTCCAATTCAGCGAGCGCACCAGCGTTTGGATGCTTATGAAGGCTACTCCACCTCAATTACGAGCACATCCATCGACCCTACTGTGCTTCTCGCCATCCCGCATCTATGCTCTTTGCTTTGAAGAGCACTACGCGCCTCACTCGCCCATCCTTCCCCACACCCTCACTCACTCATCAAGATACTCCATCTCAACCTCAACCCCCACGCCCTGCACCTCCCTAATCCTCCTCAAATCCGCACCGTCCAATTTCGGCGACGACGCATACCTCATCGCAACCAAGACCCTCAGCCCCGGAAACATCTTCGTGAAATCCTCATTGCACATGTAATACCAGCACTTCACCTTCCTCACCGCCCCCCTCTGCGTTTCAGAAAGCGTAGCGACCCACTTCCTGCACGTCTCAACGCCAAACCTCGGGAACGTGAATGTGGGCTTGGAGAAGAGAAGTAGTGACGTATCGGCGTACAACTGCCGACACACACTGGGTAGCCCGATGGCGCGCTTGCTGGTGACGCCTGGGCCGGCGGAGATCCGGTAGGGGATGCTGTTGAAAGTGTAGACTTCGAATTCCACGCTGGTTAGTATGGAGGAGTAGATTTTGTCGCGGATTTCGCCGGGGAGGCGGAGGAGTGGTGAGGCTGTTGCGTTGTGCTGAGAGCTGGGGTTGAGTGAGTGGTTAGATGAGCGGTTTTGAAGTGAGTGGAATAAAAGGAAAGGTCGACTGACATGGATGCAATTGAGGCAGGCATGTGAGCCATGTCTAGAAGGCCGTTGGGAAGGCGCTTAAGGTCATGTGCTGGGATCTCGAGTTCCACAGTGGCACTGTAGAATTTGGGGGGAATGTTTGTATGTACTAGTTCCATACTCCTTTAGTATAAGAATTCAGGCTTGAAGAGAGACTGTGATCGTTCGTGGTAGATGGGTATCGCGAAGATAACGTGCTAGTGGCAAATAGAGACCAATTAGGCAACTGCTAAGCTGCAAATGGAAGTCGAGTGGACGCCTTATACGAGTACGAGTCCCATAGTATGTCGATGCACGAAGGGGGTATCTAATTAGAGAGCTAGGAGGGGGAAATTGGTATTAAAAGGGAAAACGGGATTGCTCGAACAAATGACAAACGTATGTTGATTGAGACATAGAGAAAGCAAAGGTAAGGTAGCCAAAGTCATTCATTAGCCTCTGTTAGCCCCATCTTGACTCCCATACCGCCCCTCGCGATACCGGTGCAAGTCTCCTAGGAAGTCGATTGTCACTGCTCTTTGTCATCCTCAAGTATGACTAGGATCGAATGAGACAGACTTCGGCCTTCCAACAATCACTGTGACATCGACCTCTGCGTCATAGAATGCACAGGCGGACTCGCAACAGCCGGCGGAGTTGCAAGCTGCGACATGCTTCCGCCCTCGACCTGACGCAAACTGATCTCAAATGGCGAATTCGACCGAGGCATGGGCGTTCCCAACGGGCTTCCTCCAAAACTCTCCATAGTCCTCCCGGCCAACGAGTTGTCCCTCGATGAGAACTTTTTATCTTTGGGCTCGTTTGCCGTCTGTAATAAGTCCGTCTTGGAGGGGCGTGTCGATCGTCCGAAGCGTAGCTCAGGCTCTTCGTCTTTCTCCTCTACAACCATATTAGCTTTACCCACAAAAAGGCGACGTACGACATACCCCAGAAGCTCTCCCAGCCCGCAAAGAGTGGCAGTGCCAGCAGTAGCACGTTGAGGAACTGTCCAAAGCCCCATTCCTTCTCGTTTCCTACTATATGCACAGGAGCTACGCCTAAAGCTTGCGTATTGCGGAGTTCCTTGCCGACCATCTGGAGTCCGAAGATAGAGTAAATTGGTGCAATGAGCCATGTCCGAATTGGTGCGCCGATAAGCCAGAGTATCTTGCACTTTTCATTACGCTCTTTGTTGTGGAAAAAGTACATGGCTGAGATGACGGCACCATGCGCTCCGCACGCGGCGATGAGAAGCATGGCCCAGCGACCAGTGAAGGCAGATTTGAGAGGTGGAGTTTCCTTCTTGTAGAAGCATGCTAAATCAGAAGAAAGGTCGAGTCCAACTAACTGATACGAGAAACCGACGAACGAGGTATAACCTAGCATGGCCAGATTACATAACATGATGAGGATGCGAGGTAAATTGATCCACTTGTACTTAACGAAATAATTACGAAGACAGACTAATGCTAGAAGGTGCGTGATAGTAGTCAGGAACGCCAGGTCTGTTACAATCTGGAAGTGGTAGATGGAAAGCTCGCAGTGTTTTATGAGTGCCGTAAACTGTATGGCAAGACCAGTCGCAAGCTGAGTGTCGCTGAAAGCGAGTAGGTTCTTGCTGAGAACCTTCGACCAGAACCCTGGAGATCGCCAGTAGGGTACACTTATGTCCGGGACGTAGGGCTCTTTGTTATTCATAAAAGCTCGACATATACCGACTATACGTTCGTGGTTGTCGAGGAAGAGGATAGAAAAGTCCATGACGAATGCGAGGCATGTCGTTGTAAGAAAGCCAACAATCACCTAGCATGCGTCAGCAGTGAAGACTCGCTGCATGAAAAAAGCCAACAATCACCTAGCATGCGTCAGCAGTGAAGACTCGCTGCATGAAAGATACTCACGCCAACCCCAGCGACATCTGGGTTAGCGGGTACAATCTGCGCTCCTGTACAGTTTGGATGGAATTCTGCACCCTTCATCTTTGCATCTCGTTATCTCTGGTTTCTTTCAGCAGACTTGGTGATACGGAAGAGATGGCTTGGAGACAGCCCAGGGGATGTCTAGCTTGATAAGTCTCACACCTAGTTCAGCCCCCTAGCACAGTCTCCACAAAAGCCTCTGTGCAACTTTGTCGCACGGCTGGAGAGAAACACGCTGTGACCGCATCGTCTTTGTGTAAGTAAGAAACGGGTGGAAGATAGAAACGTGTCGAATCGTCCATGAGGGGGATTGAGCACACAACAGCAGAACGGGACGAGATCGCTGAAAGTCAGGGGAGTTGCAAGGCTCACACATAATAATGGTGAAACAAGGTGTGAGAGTGTACTCGTACGCTCACACTTTGATTGGTTTGTGCAGCAGCAGTTGTGCAATCGACTATAAGCCGCACCCTTCGCAGCCTTCCACACTGCCCCTCTTGTGGCCCAAAACCACAGGTTCAAGCCAGCTCTTATCAACTCGTACGGCGACGCCATCTTTCCATGAGACGTACCGCAATGCCAAAATTGGATATGCCAAACGCAAAAAGCAATGCCGCTCTATAGCACAACAGGCATGAAGGCGCCTATGGGTGTTCGTCCGACAGTCGTCTATTAATGATCATGAAGAATAATTGCTCTTGAGCTCTAAGTCCAGGTATATTAAAACCGGGTACAAGTGTCGAAGTCTTCGTAATGCGTGATGAATGTGCCGCGAGGAGTCTATGCTGTAGGCGACTCCAAGCCACATGGAAATCAGATGGTAAGAATAGTGTCAGCCGCCGCGACAGTAACGCGAGTCACGTTGGTTGCGGCATATATCGCTTGTACTCGTATGCTGGCCGTAACGTGTGACTTAGTCTCTACGACCTTTGCCGGAGTGCGTTCCATTTGCGACACCGTTCGCCTTCGCCCCTTTCTCGCTCTTCGGCTTAGACGGGATAGTCAAGCAGTTGATCCCTAGGAAGTTGCAGATGCTGGTAATGACCAGATGTGCCCACCTTCCATATACGATGGCGGCAAAGACAAGGTACGCCCGCAGATACCACAGCTCAAAGTTTGCTGAGATAGGACCGATTGTGGTGCCGCTAAGGGTAAAGTATGGATGATTGACAAGGAGCGCGCCACCAATCATTGGGATTAGCATGACTGTCCAGTATGGGAACGGTTGTCGGGTGAGGTGCGCAAGGATGATCTTGGTAGTCATTCGGCCAAAGACTAGAGACATAGTCAGGCAGTAGAGGACAATGTGGTTATCCTTCAGAATAAAGGAGTATGGTGATCCAAGCCATGCCACAGTCGAGATCACGAAGACGAATAGCGGGGTCCATTCCCAGAACAGTGGTGCGAGCGGCAGGTTCTGAGCGCGACGAGCACGTGCCACATTAACGATGCAAGCTGGAAGATGCGCAACGAAGAAGGTGAATAGGATGATCGGGACCCAGAGGTCTCGAAAGGTAATCAGACCCAAGTATTCCTCGTACGATGGTAGGAGTTTGATCAAAGGCGTCGACCAGATTTCCGGGCCGTAGATGCCCGAGAGGATCATGATAGTGCACGCGAGGATCAAGCCCTCTGAGAAACATATTAGTTATGGGAGGGATTGTAAAGGTGGTGCCAAGCCATACCTGTAGGACCATTGAAGTACCCAAGATACAGCGTGTGAGTATGGTAGGTCTCCCACGTTGAGAAGAACATGGGCAACACTGGAACAAGAGCAGTGAAGGCGCCTGTTTTGCTTGCGCCGTATCCAACAGCGGCTGTTTCAAGCAGACTTGCTAATGTGCAGTTCAGAGAGTCGATGCCGTGACTACAATTCCTTAGTTTTATTCCGTGCGTCATGTCCTAGGTTTTGTAGCATACTCGAAGAGTTCTCCTAGCGGACTCGACGTCCCGGTGCGACGTGCTTGCTTGCCGTCGACGTTGTCCATGGTTGAGTACCTGCACGGCGGCCTATTAGTGATGCACCTAGCTTTGCGTGAATCTTGATACTCACATCCAGAGGCCCGCTGCAAAGCTGAAATACACCCATGACGGTGCCGGTCCCACTAGATCGGGTACGTATACTTCAAGCAAAGCAACGTTCCCTAATATGAAGAAGAAGCCTAATAATGTGACGAGGTTCGGCGCAAGCCACAAGGGTAATAGCTCAACGAAGCCATTCCACTGCCAGTGTGTTAGAGAGGCTTTCGCAGAGTCGAGGGTCGCGTACGTAGTGTTTGAGGATGTAGCGGGATATCAGGGACTGGTCGACGCTCGAGTATTTGTAGAATTTGAGCTGCTGGAGCGCCTCTTCCGAGACGCATTCGTGCGCTGCAGTCCCTGCCGACGTCATGTCGCGTTAGCAGGTGCTGGGTGCTCAAAGGGAGTAGGAGTTCGAGGGTAGAGATAGTGGGCAGACAAAGGGTCGTTACTCACGGGCGCTCGGCATGGTGGGGTGAGTTGCGGGCGGTGGTAAAGACATGTGCGATGCGAACGAGGGGTTTATCAACGGCGACGGATTAATCTATAGCGAAATTTGAGCGGCCATGTGGGCTCTCTGCGGGGAATTGAGTGGTAGCAAAAGTCGTTTGACGCGATTTCTCGCATGCACGCGGACCCCGGCAGCTCGAGTAGACGTCAAACTTGCAGCAGGGAACGGGCCACCGGCCTGGAATCGCCAGGGTTCACGTTAGCCTCAGCTTGGCAGTCCGAATATCCGGCATATGAAAGTACCCCTCTCTATTCATCCTTGCATTTTTCCATTACAACCTCTGCCTTGGTGCTATTATGCTATAAGGATATGCTATTACTACTCGATAAAGCCCTGCGCAAACGGCTGAAACCTTGTGGAAGTAGACGCTCGATGCAGACCACCGTGATCATCGAACCTAGAATACACGAACCACATGTGCAGCGTTTGCACGTTACAACAAACCTATACGGCTTGCGGATTAGCTAGAATACGTGGGTATAGCCTGGGAGCTTCTGCAAGCGCTTTCGCTAGTCATGAAACGCCTGTTCCTTTATCGGATGAGGACTCCCGGGACGTCCTTCATGGGCCTCGAAGAGATATTCCATACCTCAAGCCCAAGAGCCAGGAACGAATCATCACATTCTCGTTTGCCTATTATAGTCTACGCGAAGATGCATTCACCATTACTCTTCGACATCTCTGTCTTGGACTTTCGCGTGTATTCGTGCAACCTGGAATTTGAAAGAGGCATCATGTCACAGCTCTAGTAGCACATGGTTTCCGGATGCTAATCAGTCACGTCAAGCAATGGGAAGCTAAATCAGACTCAGCAATGTCAAGGTCACCAAGGTGAAGATGGAGTAGAAGACTTGTGATGTACCTACTATATATTAGTGAGGCGATAGATCAGGACTCAGATCCACGCAGCGACAGCCTTCCAGACGAAGAGAAATCGCCAAAAGTGATTGACAGCCCTGGAAAGAATCGTGAAGAGCCGGCCCAAGATCATGGTACTGACGGCAGCATGCAGAGCCTTAAATAGTGACATTGTGGCCTTGTACTGGTGGGTTACGCAAGGTTTGAACTAGGCTTCAACAAACCATCACTGCGTGGGCGTTCCAAGGCCGTGATTTTGTCAGAATCACCACGCCGGCTTCTTTTCTTTCACTAGAGATCTCACACTATATTCTTCATCAAACCCATCAACGACCGCCCTCAACCTCGAATTTCGAAAATCGGTCGATTTCGTGCAGCACGCAAACCCAGCACATATCACCAAATCTCCCGCCCAAAACTAGGAAATGGCCTCATCAGGCCTCACGCATCTCCAAAGTGGACTCATAGACCTGCAGCACCCGCCACCACACATCAAGGAAATGTACGTCCCAAGATCCTCAACCCACCTGCCTCCTTCCTACCCAACATACCGCACACCACTAACATCCCTCACCCCATCTCCGACCGCAACACCACCACATCTCCCCTCCTGCGCCTCCCCGGCGAACTCCGCAACCAGATCTGGTCCTACTCCTTCGCCCCAACGATCCACTTCTCGCTCTTCACCTCCACCACGCCCAGCAGCCCCGTCCCAGCCCTGCACCTCGCATGCCGATCTCTCTACACCGAGACCGGCACGTTTCTCTACTCGGGCCCCACGTTCTACTTCGCGGGCATGTCGACGTTCAAAGCGTGGGTCTTGAACCGTAGTGCGGCGCAGCTGGGTGCTGTTACGAGCGTCAGATTCCAGGCGCGGGATGCGCATTTCAGGGATGCGGAGTATATCCAGAAGGAACTTCCGGGGCTCAAGAAGATACAGGTTGTGAGGTGCTGCGAGGCTCATGTCAGGTTTGTGCGGGAGAAGTGGGAGGAGAAGGGGGTTGAGTTGGAGATTCACGACGAGAAGGCTGAGAAGGGTGGGGTTTGGTGAGAGATGAGATGAGATGTCGATGCGGGATGAGATGAGATGGTGACGAGTGGGCGATTCGAATGACGCTCGATCATGCTATATACAGGGCGATCGGGCTATCGGATTTTATGGGGGTAGTGGTACCGGAACTTGGGGATCTTGGGTCATTTACCTTCTGCGATGCCAAGGAAAGCGCAACGGCAGAGAAATACAAGGATCATGAGATGAACGGTAAACCCTTAGAGATCATGTATCCAGCATGGGAAAGAAGATACAGTGTGGTCAATCATGGTTGCTGCCATACAGTCGTTGCCCATGGCTCAATTCCACGGAACGGGTTTTCATATGTTACAATGACGTGAAGTGACCAGGACTCAAGCTTCAGAGTCTAGCTCCCTCAAAGCTCACCATGTTCATGATGTGTCTCCGGCTCCTTTAGTTCCTCATCTTCTTTGATTTCTTCCACCTCGATCTTGATCGGCTCCTGCTCTGCCACCTTTTCCGGTTCAACTTCGATCTTCTCTTCCGATTGGATCAACGAATCAGGCAGTTGCTCCTTCTTGCCCTCTCCCATGCGAATAGCGTCGACCCACTGCTCCACCGCAACAGCACCGAAGCTCTGGCCAGTGTATTTCTTGTACCACCCTCGTTTAGCGTTGACTGCGACCAGATGAACTTCGTCTGCGGTACCGAGATTGAGCTCGGCGAGAAGCGACGATGCAAGTGGGTTCGCGGCTGAGACACCGACGAAGGGGAACAGGTGACTTCTTCCAGTATCGTGCTTTTTGTGGATTGAAGCCAGTGAGGATAGCGCCGATGTTGCCGCCTCCGAGGCCTCATCTTTCGGCAATATAGCTAGAATGCACGTTGTGCTCTTGTCATTCAAACATGAAGCTTGAAGTTCACTGGACTCGGCCAGAACCGGAATGGTCGGCTTCAGCTCTTCTTCAGGAATGACGATTGGCTTCTCGGTGTCTACGATGGGATCCGGAGACTCTGACGGCTTCAGTGGCTCCTCAACTGTTTCCGACTGCGCAGATGCTGCTGCTGAAGATGCTTCCGCAGTCTTGTGAGAGGCCGAAGCCTTGGAAAACTTGGAAGATGCCTTGGACTCCTTTGCGTCATCCTTCTGCGTCTTTGACTTCTTCGCTTTGGGCGGCGGGCAATCTGGGTTCGGGGGCGCGACTTGAGATAGAAACCCGACCAAAGATTCCTTCTTCATGTCGCCGTCGTACTTGATGGCCTCCTTGGTGCCACCAGGCAGAAGGACAAGCGAAGGTACCTTCTCCACACCAAACGTCTTGACCGCTTCGGTCTCCTTATTCCGCACCTGCGCGACCGAGACCAGGCCGGCGAAATCAATTGCTAGGGCCCGGAGTGTAGCGCTCGTTGCGCCCTTGTCACTGAAGAGAATAGCCTTGGCCGTCTCATTCTTCTCTTGTAGCCACTCGTCGAGGTTCTTGTCTGTCACTCGCTTGACATTGTTGGGAATCTTGTCCTTGACGGCATCTACGATACCCTTCGCGGCCCGTGGACCCTGATAGTCCTCGACGACAGGTTTACCCAACTTCTTGCCAGGCTTGACGATCTTCAGGGTAGGGAAGCCTTGAACGCCCATTTGGCCACAGAACGGTTTGTTCACTTCTTCGTCGCAGTTCACAGCGGCAACTTTTGCAATTCCGGCGAGAGACTTCGCCGCAGTCTCGTAGGCGGGTTTGAGATTCTGGCAGTGACCGCACCATGGCGCGTAGAACTCGACAATCTCACATTATGTTAGTTGGCAATGATTTCAGGGTAGGGGTGCACTTACTGAAGTGTAATTTGACTTTGCGATAACTCTATCATAGTCTACCCCCGATATTTGAAGAACGGCGGAGTTCTTGCCATACAAGCCAGCGGCATGAACATTAGCGAGCAAGGTCGCCGTGGTAGCTACCAAAGCGGATGTGCGCACCATGCTGAATGTCAAGATGTTGTAGGCAATGAGAAAGAGAGTGAAGTACTAGGAGGAAGATCCCAAACGTGCAAGATGCTTATGTAGCGGGTCGCGCCTGAAGTTGTTGCAAGTTGTCCTTTCGAAGCTGGTCACCGCGCTTCACCTCCGCCGCAACGACATCAGGAGACCGCAATTGAGAATGCCAAGTTAATGGATCACGGTGAGAGTCAGTTGAAGGCTACTCGCACCGCATCGAGGCACACTTTACATGTCCCGGACGATTTGGCACGTCAAACGGCTCTTCGCACCCTTGGATCACTCCCGGGCTGTCAAGCTCCACGTTGCGCTAGCTCCATCACGTGTAATGACGCAGGGCCGTGCATGGCGGGGTGCAGCGAAGATCGCGTCTAAGGCAGCTAACTTTCCACCAGCAACTGGAGCGTCTTCATCTCAACCTGTCAACCTCCAGATAACGACTTCGAGCTTGGGACCATGGCAATTTCAGCAGCAGTTCCCTCCAAGCTGAAAGATGCCGGAATCGCGCAGGCGGCGAAGCGTGCGGTCCAGCTCGAGCAATTCAGGCCGATAGTGACATACTGGCGTAGGTTAGAGCTAGCAAACACATATTTAGCTTTCCTGATTGATGACAGTTCGATACTACATGATACAGAAGGTCATATCAAAGGGTCTTCACCTCGCAGACCAGGAATGTACCGCCTACGCTTCTGATTTGATGGAAGATCTGGAGCAAACGAAGGCCCAGCATCCCACCGAAGACGCCATACATGACGAGACGGCTGCATACGCATACTGCGAGCAATTCGCACTGAAGACATTCACAAAGGGCGACAACGAAATTCGAGCGAACAAGGTGACTGTGGCGACAGTCGATACCTTGACAGCTGCCTCAACATTCTTAGAACTGCTGTCTATCTGGAAGGACCCTCCAGAGGCGGAGATTCAAGCCAAGCTGAAGTACGCAAAATACCATGCGTTGCGCATTACTAAAGCAATCAAAGCTGGGGAAGACCCAAACTTGTCCAACCCAAAGCAACCAACACCACCTGCTCTCTCGCCCGCGGTGCTAGATCCCAATGATCCAGAGGTGCAGCGGATAGCTGGGACCACACAAACTCCATCAACACAGAATCCGTATCAGCCATATGTCGAGTCCGCACCAGACACGTCGACTCAGCCGTCTCCAACCTTCTCTGCAGCGCACCCTGCGTCTCCACCAAACCTTCCATCGGCACCGCAAGGCTACGCCCCACACACACCTGCGCCTGTCTTCTCCTCACATCAAGATGTATCACCAATCTCACAACCTGGGAACTCTCGAAACGGATCAGTCGCGTCTGTAGGGGGTGGATATTTTCCTCGAGTCGACGTACCCACATTCACAGCAGACAATGCTGCGCCCAACCTGCCTACCGCGGCTTCGATTGACGAGCCGATGACGAGTCCATTCGATCCCTCTTCTCTACCGCAAGCTCCTCAGCCCCCTCCTCAACCGTCTCAGACATCAGACCCGTCGAGCTTCTACCAGATGCAAACATCTCCTCCACCTCCTCCACTACAGCAACCTACACCCCAAGCACCGCCGACCCAACCCATCTTCCAAGCACAACAGTCAGGGTTTGCATCGCCACCGCCCACACATCCCCAACAACCTCCATTCGCAGCAGCACCGAGCCAACACGCACAGCAGCCTCCGCCGAACTCCGTCCCTCCCCAGCAACACTTCGCTAATCCCTACGCCCCAGCACCTTCTCCGATGCAGTCCCAACCGACACCTCAACAGTTCGCACAGCCGATCCAGCATGCGGCGCCGATGCTG
The DNA here is from genome assembly GCA_010405375.1 of Lophiostoma macrostomum CBS 122681. NCBI lineage: Eukaryota > Fungi > Ascomycota > Dothideomycetes > Pleosporales > Lophiostomataceae > Lophiostoma > Lophiostoma macrostomum. Next base: position 368,230 of record MU004288.1, read on the forward strand.
TCTCAAGGTCCCTTCAACACAGACGACCAGTCAGTCCTACAAGCGGAGAAGCACGCGAAATGGGCAATATCAGCACTGCAATTCGAGGACGTGCCCACGGCGGTGAAGGAGCTGCGCGTTGCGTTGAGGGCTCTGGGAGCAAACTGAGGGCTGGTCATGAACCTATTTCGTGAGAGTATAGTACACGTATGAAGACTTCTTCCGTTTCGATACCCGTGCCGGGCGGGGCGTTCGGCAATACTCTGTAGATAGCATGTAGATGAGAATCATAGACGCATGGCGTTTGTATGTGATAGGATATAATGTATTGGTGGTACATATGCCATGCGCATACAGCGTCTTGTTAAGGACTGTCTTATTATGAATTCTAGGATGACCGGCCAGCTGTGAAGCCATGGGACAAGTGAAGTTCTACATGCTGATTGATATACAAGTGGCGTTAGGAGCTTTTAAAATCGCTTCGACTGGACTGGATCAAGACGCAGATGCACTTTGAGACCCTAATTGCGACGGTGACAGGCAAGGCGCTTGCAACCTTCATCCTCCGGTCAGTCCCAGGCTGTCAAAGAATGACCGCGAAGGTTCGGTGCGCACGAGAATCGTCAGATTAGCCCTCAGTGTTATGCTACAACGCTTGTTTTCTAGTTTGTACGCAAGTAGCATGCGAATCAGCCAGATCACCAACGTGCTTAGTGACTGCTCATTCGAAGACTCTTTGGTCATTGTGTCATTCTAATCTCGGGTTTAGGGAGCAGCAGCTAACAGAGCAACGTGACTCGAATTCTACCACAGTGGTATGGAGGGTGGTAAGGTAGAGCTCTGGGCCTCGGCATGGGCCCATTGCAGCGTGAACCAGAGCTGCTGGCAAATCACAAGGTAGGTAAACTGCTCGGAATTAAAGGTGCATTACCTCACGATGTCCAGAGCATTTCCGAGTACGCTCAAGAGGCTGCCTTGTAGACCGAACCCTGCGGTAGGTCCAGATCGTTGTCAGAACATGCCCTATCTATGTATAAAATAGCCTTGTGAGTGCTTTGTTTCTGTTGCTGCTGGGGTAGACCATGGCTTATACCCTAGCAGTGAACCTGCTGCCGTCGTCTCCAGGGCTGTTGCCCAACCCTTCAACTGTAGGAGAGAAGAGACAATTATAGATGAGAAATGCGAATTCATTTCAAACATTCATGCTCACCAAAGGCATCGCCATAGCCGAGTGAAATGATGTAGAACAGCGGTCCACTTTTATATGCGCTATACGCGAGCGTCACGTGCAGATCAGGGAGTCCTGCGATGTGCTCCGTGCACCAAAAAACCAAAAAAAGGAAGCGCGACTGGCAATCCTTTCTTCACTCCAGACCCAAACACATTCCCTCCATCTGCCGCCAAACATCGTCCGCTTTCCATCATGTAGGATCATTCTGTCTACGATACTTGACTCATCTGTACTCACAAACTCGCCGCAGGTTTCTCCTCCGCCGCACAGCTGCTCGTGCCCTCTCTTCGACTCCATCGAAGAGCTTCCTGGCTCAACCGCGCTCAATCGCCACATACACACCCGCTTTCCGTTCCAGGCAGTCGCAATGCGTTGTGAATCTCTTCCAAAGGCGATTCGCTAGTGACGATGTGGCCAAGAGCGAGTCGGCAGAGAGCGCCGCCGCGACAGCAGAAAGCTTTGCGCAGACGGTACCTAAGGCGCCCGTGGAGGAGAATCTCACTCCAGCTCAAGAGGCTGCTCAATCCTCGCCAACTGATGCTTCCGGTGCTGCTGGAGTCGATGCATTGGACGCTGCCGCCCGCGGTGACTCTCGTGGAAGGATAGCCGGTCGACGACTCGAGGCTTTGAAACCCGCGCCTCCTAGCAAGGTCGTATATGTCGGCAATCTGTACTACGAGGTCACCGAGGATCAATTGAAGCGTGTCTTTTCACGATTCGGTGCCATCGAGAGCGTCAGGGTCGTGTTCGATAACCGCGGCATGAGCAGAGGGTAAGACATCAGCAAGGCTTTCCCAAATCATCAGACACTGACGACCATTGTTAGATTCGGTTACGTAGAGTACTCTAACACCGACGACGCCCAAACAGCCATCGACAATCTCGACATGCAGGTTTTCGAAGGCCGCAACCTCGTAGTGCAATTCCACCGCCCGCGACCAGACGCCCCAGTCCGCGGCGCCCGCGGCGAGTTCACGCCGAGCACTCCCTCCAAAACCCTCTTCATCGGCAACATGTCTTTTGAGATGTCGGACAAGGATCTCAACGATCTTTTCCGTGATATCCGCAATGTGGTTGATGTCCGAGTTGCCATTGACCGCCGTACTGGCCAGCCAAGGGGCTTTGCGCACGCCGACTTCCTCGATGTTGCGAGCGCCACCCGTGCTAGGGACGTTCTCAAGGAAAAGGTCATCTATGGGAGACAGCTGAGGATCGACTACTCCAAGTCGACTGCCAACGGAGGCCGCGACCGCCGGACAGAAGATACCGTCTCCCTCGATCCAGTCTCGTAAGGGGGCACCGGTACGGCCTCGGGTTCGCATATACCAACAACAACAATGAAGAAGACTTGGGAGGGTGAGGACGTGCGAGGTGACTTGATGCACTTGGAGGCGGTGGGAGGGCCTTTCTACCTTGTCGTTTTTTCTAACCACTTGTGCTCATATGTCTTGATAAAAATGGCGAGGGGAGGAAAAAGGCGCCAATCCCAGTTGGCCTATCGCCCCATGTTTGCATGTATAATATTAGAGGAGCGTTTATCTTGGCGTTCTTGTACCTTACTCCTAGTGCTTGCTCTCTTCTCTCTTCTCTCCTGTACATGTGATGGGGTGCGAACGGGTCCTCGTAGATGGAGTAGTAATCATACAATCATACTAAATAAGCACAGTGTCTGAGATGATGCGGACTAGTTAGTACCAACGCAGTGAGAGGCGTTGAGGAATGTTGGCGGGCTGGAAGTGGATGCGAAGTTTCACATTTATGTAAAAGTCCACACAATCACTTCCATCCCCCAGTGATGGGAAGGGTAACCATGATGTGAGCGAAGACCCGCCTCGCGAATGAGTCGAGGTACGATGGTGAATGTGAACGTGAAGAGTGCAAGTGAATACCATAAAACCAAACCGTAAAGGCGGACCTCACTAGTGAAGACAAAACGCACTGTAGTCACGGCTCACAGTACTTGAGATGGAAGGGTCTGTTGACCAACGAAAACTTTGGGACGGCCGAGCACTACGTAAACAGTCACTAAAGACATACGCCCATGACCATGACCATGACCACGACCATGACCATGACCATGACTATGACCATGTCCATCACAGCATAAACTCTCACAGTATATCCACAAGACGCAATAACGAACACGACGAAATCTCTCCATCAAGCTACCCAAATACTAGGTCTCCAAAGCTCGCTGAAAACTCCTCTCCACTGCGTGACCCCACTGCCCAGTGACGCGGAGATATATACAATGCGTCCCTTTCCCCATCCCCATCCCCTTGCCCATCCCTTCCATCCTCCATTGCCTTCCTCCCCTGCTCTCCTCCCCAGAACGTCGAAGCGTAAGACATGAAAGAGCCCGCCGGGCAGAAAAGCGCGCCAAAGCCCATGGTATTCAACATAAAAAAACGCCAAACGCAACGACGCTATTTTGGCCAATCCAAGATCGAAAAATCAACGCCGACCAAAAGAACCCAGGCGCCATGCCGCATCATTAAAATAAGACGTAAACCCGATCCCAAAAAACCTGCGTGACCTGAAGATGTCACACAGACGGGGCATGAAAGATAGGCAGAGAAGAGAAGATATCAGTAGAGCAGCGCAGCGCAACGCAACGCACCATCACGACCAACGCAACCCAGCCCCCAAGATCGAGTCCTAGGAGTAAGAACGCCCCTCACTCACTCACTCACTCTCCATAAGCGTCCTAATCTTCTCATAGAAACTCGCAGGGTACTGTCGAATCTCCTCATCCGTAGGCGCATCCTTATTCGCATCGCGAAACCGGTCCGCAACCCTAAAGATAATCTGGCCCAGTAGATCCTGCGGGATCATCAGATCCGGGTACCCGTTCTCCGGGTACAAGAAGGCGTCTCGCTCGCTGAGGAGTTCGGGGATCGAGGGCCGCAGCGCAGGGTCGCGCTGCAGGCAGTTCTGCAGCGTGCGTTTGAGGCCCGCGGGCACGCGCACGTTGCCGATACCCCGGCTGGGGAACTCGATGGCGTACGAGGGATCCACGATTTTGAAGACGCGCGCCATTTGGTTGGGGATGTGCGCGAAGGGCGGTTTGCCGTAAACCATTTGGTAGAGGATGCACCCGAGACTCCAGACGTCGCTCGGTTTGCCGAGTTTCATCATCTTGGCCACGTTGCCTGAGGCGAGTTGGCCGCGGTTTGTGTCTATTAAGGATTCGGGGGACATGTAGTTTGGTGTGCCGACGTGGGAGTCGCGGTGCACGTTGACGGTGTTGTCGATATCGATTGCGTTGGCGATGCCAAAGTCGATGAGTTTTAAGCGGCCGCGGACGAGCAGGAAGTTTGCGGGTTTGAGGTCGGAATGCACTATGTCGTGGTCGTGGACTGCTTGCACGCATTCAAGCATTTCTTTCCAGTAGTAGCGGGTAAAACTGACGTCCAGATTGGCGTCTACAGGGTCGTATTTCATGCGTATTATGTGCGCGAGATCAGACTCGCCGAGCTCCATAAGCTACAGCAGATCAGCAACCTGATGACAGAGATTTTGGATGTAAAGGGTACTGACTACACTTAGTATCTGCCGGGTTTCGTCAACCTCCCAATCGTAGAGGCTGACTACTCTTTCTACGTTGCTGAGCTTTCTCAGCAGATCAATTTCTCCTTTGTAGCCTCGCACTGCAGATTCGTCCTGGTCCTCTAGCTTGACACGCTTCAAGGCTAGCTGCTTGAAGTTCTCTGCCATGACGCGATATACAGCGGAACTACCTCCTCTTCCAATACGGTCCATTTGCGAGTAGTGCTTCCCGTTCACAGAAAGTACACTTCTTTTCTTCCTTTCTCTCGTCTTCGTAGCTGCTGCACCGGCCGTAGCTGTTGCAGTCTCAAGCGCAGACATCTTCGGCGGTGGAGGTGGTGCAGGCCGATGTGGTGTATTTGCGCTTTTCGGCTGCAGTGGCATTGGTCTCTCCTGCCTTTCCTGTCTTTCGACAGGTGAATGTTGTTGCAACGGTGAGCGTTGCTGGAGGGGTATGCGAGCTTCCGAGTCGGCGACCTTCATCACTGAGCCCACCACCTTCTCCTTGTCGTCGACCTTCATGGTAGTCATGGGCAGATTCTCCTGGTCCTGGGAGGGCGGGTTCTCCTCTTCACTTTGCGGAGTCCTTCTTAGTTTTCTCATTGGTGCACCGCGAAGTGGTACTCGTTTGATGCGCAGGCTCGGAGCTGGTGTAACGGTATCGTGGACTGGAGTGTTGGAGCCGGAGCCACTGCGCGAAATCTTCAACTTGGGTTTTCGCGCCTTCTCCGGAGAGTTGACTCCATTCTGCGCGAGGAGAGCCGTGGTCAGAGCGCTAAGTTTCATGGGCTGTGGTATCTCGTCATCGGAGCTGTCGCCGATATCAATCTTCTGCATCATGGGCGCGTCGGCAGAAAATCCATGCGATTGCCCCAGCACTGAGAGTGGCGACTCTCGGCGCTGCATTGTGCGAATCGACGAGTGCGAGCGCATCCGTCCGAGGCCATTGTGGTAGCCCATGGGAGTGGGAGATGCGGTCGCCATGGCGGTTCGGTACGGCCTGGTAAATGCCCGTCGTGCTATCTATGGTCCAGGAAGGGAGTCGTGATAACGAATGTCGACTGTACTATTAGTTCTCCATATATAAGGTGCGGATTATCCGGCGACTGTCGTTGTAGCGATGCGTTGCGGGAAGACTTTTGGACGTTTGGTGGAGCGCGCGTGCGCCAGTCCGAGATGTGCGCGCGTAGTGGTTGCCCAGCAACGCCCGAGTAAACAAGAGAACTGTCATGGAATTGTGCTTCACCTCCACCTCCGTGCTCACCCCTCAGGTTCGCCTCCGCAGAGACATCAAACTACATTTGCTGTGAAGGTACAAAGACCCCTGCTAGGAAGCCAAGTCTTGTTCGTATTAGCCATAGTTGCCCTTGCCCTCCGGTCTTTGGTGGTTGCGTCTCGTTGCCGGATGCATCTACCCAGGTACATCAGGGTGCTGAAACAATATAATTACATTCTACTTCGCATCTATATGTCCACAGGAAACAAAAGTCCTGGAACCATCAGAAAACCTCCCACAGAGTCTAAGGGGCCAAAAGTACCTCAACGCCAATCCATGCAACGTCGTGATACAACTATTTGTACAGTAGGAACGCCTTCTATGAGACTGGATCCTCGACCACGACCGCCACCACAACAGCGATGTCGTCTGGCTTGCCTCCGTGCCAGTCTTCATCTGGATAATGCTTTTGTACTTCTTTAGCGAAAGGCCCGTCCCGTCGAGAATCGAGGCTGGTCTCCTTCGCCGCGCGTGCAATGGCAACAGCGACTTTGGCTTGTAGCGATGCGCCATTTGCTTTACGATCCGAATCGGCCTGCGCCAATCGAGGCAGCTCAGACCCGACCTCGAGTACGCCATCCTTCTCGGCCCAGGCACCAAGGTCAAGCATGTTTCGGCTCACAATACTCAAAGCATCGTGTGGGCTCAGGTTGTCCCACACTCCATCGGTAGCGAAGAGCAGCACGTCGCCGTGGCGCACGCGGTGGTTCGTTACGCTGGATTCCTTGGGAAGGTCGGAAAGCGTACTTGGTCCCCCAAAGACAGCCATTTGGCGAAGCATGCGTTGAGGGGTTTTAGAGAGCTGAAATGGCGTGTTGAACGCGTGTGTCTGTGGGTGAGTAAAGTGTCGTACAGCGTTCAACCCCAGATGCATGAAGCCAGAATCGCCGAGGTTGGCGACCTCAACATTCCCACCAGGTTCTGCGACAGCTAGACATGCCGTGCTTCCACCTCCCACAATACCATCGTCTCCTATGACTTCGTCATACCCCACTTGAAGCAGGTCTTTCGGATGTAACGATTGGGATTTAGCTCCCTGTGGCCACGCTCGTGCTGCGCAAGCCATGTACTCGCACAAACCGTGTGAGAAGTCGGCTGGGTCCACGCCAGATTCGGTCCAACCACCGACTCCATCTGCAACCCCAAATGCCGTCGTCTCGGTGGTCCCAACCTGGCTGTAGAAGAATGCGTCCTGGCCGCTCTTTGCTCGCTTGCGCGGGTTCTTGGACGCCTTGCACTCCTTCAGGCCTGTGATGTTACTTTTGCTCGGATCGAAGGGGTCTGCAGTATATAGATTGCCTGGCGCATCGAATTTGTGGCCCTTTGCCGAGTACGATGCCGCGACGTGGTATGAGAACTGCGCAGTGTCCCTGCACTGCTGGGCGCTCGAATTGAAGCCCCGAAGCCCCAGTGGTACTGGACAGGCATTCTTGGAGAGAGGACAGGAAGGCGCGGAGACGAGGGTTCGTTGCGAATGGAAAGCGGCAGATCGCGCAGACGCTGGTGCAAGCAGAGACGATGCGGAGAGACAGAGAAGCAGGAAACGCGACGATGCAGGGCGATGTGAAGCGGTGCGCTGTGCAAACCGAGTTGGGACACGGTATGCGCCGGCTATGGCGAGTGACATGGCCACAACCCAAGCCTAGATTGCTGAGGGTCAGCCGAGTGAAGGAGGAGGGATCGGTTGGCAGCGGTGATATATGGACATGGTGGCGGTGGTATCAGTTACCTGTGCAAGGACGAAGACTAAGTGGGAGAGCTTTTTTGGCCAGGGATGGAGTTCACGTTGATCCTCTGGCGTCATGCCGCTAGCTTGCATTAGGAGCTGTATCGGCGAATATCGAGCCCGGCAATCTTTAGAGACAGACAGCGGTCGATACAGATGGCTCAAGTGAAGAAACAGAGAGCTCGGCACAGCTGTCTCTGGATGATGTTCGCGTCCCTGCATTGCCCAAACAGGTGCTCGTTTCACCGCGATCTCCCCAGTGTTGGAGTCCACCTTCCATCCCAACTGGACAGACTTCAGCAGCAAACAGCAAAACGCAGCATATCGACAAACACCGGCGGACTAGCAATCGGAGCGAATACAGGCCTCGTGAAGAGAGTCCATAGTTGTGCTAACGTACCATCCATGAACGCTCAACGGCGCAGTGAAAGTGGCTAAATGCATGCGGCTCAGCCCTACCGGAACAACGTCGGAAAGAACTTTTGTCTGGGCACGCTCGCACCTCAAGCTCCAACAGCCCACCACAGCTGCCCTTTCCACACTGCACCGCACCGCACTGCGGGCAGCCACACGCCAACATGAGCGTGCATCCGTCGAGGCAGGCGTACGTGGAGGAGGACGAGCCCGAGGACGAGGAGATGGGCGGAATCGACTATGCCAGTGTCCCCATCGATCGCGACCACCTCATGCCCGCAGCCGCCTCCGGCATGCCCAGTGAGAAGGCGTCTGAGCTGCTCTCACAATTCGACCGCAAGCGTAGAGCGGCGCAGCTGATAGTACCGACTGCGGACCGCGACGTCAAAGCCCGACTCCGCTCTCTCGGCGAGCCGATTACATTGTTCGCTGAGGGCCCTGCCGACCGCCGTGACCGACTGCGTGCATTCCTTGCCGCCCAGGCTGAGGCGGCTGGAGATGATGAGGACGTCCAGATGTATGAGGCGGACATTGCTGGCGGAGAAGATCAAGAGGAAGAATTCTATACCCAGGGATCACAGTTACTTCTGGAAGCTCGCAGGAACATGGCCAAATACTCTCTACCGCGAGCGAAAGAACGTGTAGCTTTCCAGCGAAAGGAATCGACCATAGCTCTAAAGACGCATATCGACTTTCGAAACCAGATCAAAGAACGGTTGCAAGGGTTTGACCTGTATGGTTCGCAGACTTCGGATAGACCAGTAGGCATTGTCCGTTTCTCCCCCAGCGGAGAGTATATCGCATGCGGAAACTTTGCTGGGAAGATAACACTCTTGGACGTTCCAAATCTCCAACAGAAGAAAGCCTATCGTGGAGGCCACACGGACCGTACAACTGGTATTGACTGGGTACCGGAAGCAACGCTAGCAGGGAGCAATGTCTCATCATCAAGTCTTAATTTCGCGTCGGGGGGAGGAGGAGGGAAAATCCAGCTTTGGTCATTGGATGACGACAAACCTTTAAACACCCTCGAAGGCCACACTGAGCGAGTATGCAGGATAGCTTTTCATCCGTCTGGCCGCTATCTTGCCTCTGCCTCCGAAGACACTACCTGGCGGCTGTGGGATGTTCAGACGGCACAGGAAGTCCTCATTCAAGAAGGTCATTCGAAAGAGGTCTATACTGTGAGCTTCAACGGCGACGGATCCTTAGTCGCAAGTGCTGGCTTGGACAGTATCGGTCGCGTATGGGATGTTCGAACGGGACGAGTCATCTTCATGATGGAAACTCATATCAAGCCTATCCACGGCCTCGACTGGAGTACCGACGGTTACCGCCTTCTCTCTGGTTCTGGTGACGGGTTTATGAAATGCTGGGATGTGCGAGCCATGCGAGAAACAAATTCGATCGGAGCCAACTCCGGGGGCGTGACCGACCTGCGGTGGTACAAAGGTAGCGATGGACCCCATAGTGGTATAAAACTCCGCGAGGACGCAGATGGCGAGCTGATCCCGAAGAAAGCTTCCACATTGGTAGTTTCCTCCGGGTTCGACAAGAATATTCAGATATTCTCAGCAGACGACTGGGCACTTTGCAAGACGTTGAGGGGACATTCTGGGGCTGTCCTTAGCACAGACATCTCAGGCGATGCAGCGTGGATTGTCAGTGGTGGAAAGGACCGAACAGTAAAATTGTGGGCGCGAGAAGATCAGGAGGGAATATGACGCGCAGGGCCGGATACTCAGAAAATCCGCCAGAACTATCATCAATAGAGTTGGCAGTGTCTCACGTATCTCGTGGCCTACTCATTTTGCGCCTTTGAATGCGCTTCAGCAGCAAATATGGTAAGCCGCTCTGAGAACGTAGCTTGATCGACGTTGCTAAGTCTGCAGGACACTGGCAATACAAAGCCATGTTATCTCGGTCCCGAACGATGTTCACATAGATGTGTCGATTTTGACACGATGAATATACCCCTTTGACACGCCACGGCCTCAATCTACTTCAAGCGCTTTGGCCCATTGATCTGTATGCGCTCAAGTGAGTGTGACCCTACTAATAATCGCTAAATCAAGATCCTCGACGATGGTAGCCATCTGCGTGATTGAGTATAGGGGGCCTGTCACTTAGACCCCGAAAGCCGCGTATTTCTCCGCCATTGCGTTCCGTGGGCGTCTTGACGAGTTCGCAAGCTCGACCAAGCCCTTCGTACTCGCTATGGGGTAACTCTAGGTGTGCGTTACACAAGACAAAGCACGCTGCTACCCTCCCGTCCCAACATGGGAATGGATGGCGTCCCCACTTGTCTCAAACAATGCTCTGTAAGGGACCGCATTTCGTACCCGCCATTCTTTGCAAATTTCCTTTCATACTACATGTCTTTTCTACACCGCAACATGGTCGACGAGTTGAGTCCGTCTCTCGGCGAACTTTGACCAGCGTCAAAGCGTAGAGAGATGAATCTCAGTCGTCAATCGGACCGCTCACCGCTTCCGCTCTGAAACCTTGGGCTCCACTTTCCAACAAGAACACAGCACGGAAGCCCGGGTATAGTAGGCGCAAGCATTTCTGCGCCGTATGCTCAAGGCGCTTTTCGTCATCGACATGTCCTCCAAGCCCATTGACAATGTCCGGGTTTTGCTTTGACTCATTCTGGTGGAAACGTGTTCCATGCCGCCAAGCCCTGGATTACTAGAATCTTCTCCCAACAGGAAATAGACAACATACAGGCGCGCAACTGGCTACAGTTCGCTGCAAGTCCGCTGGTGTGCAGGAAGTATACGCGCGGTGAATCCCCCGTGCAGATGGCGGTAGCATTAAGCGATCCATTCATCGCCACAGCCTCAAGTCTTCGGCAGCCACAATACCAGAGCCGAAAAGAATGAGCCTTTGCCTTGTCAATTGGGCCTCAATGCGTGCAGGGTGAAGGAGAGGTGGTGCGATCGGTGGGTATTTTCCGGTCAATGCTGCCGCCGTCTGGGAGCAGAGTTATTGGAAGTGGATTACGCACATTGAGTGGACTGAGGCATTCATGCTAGCTCTCAGCTCTTGCGATGACCCTGGGCGCAACGCGTACGGAGGCGTCTAACTCCGATCAGCGCAACAGTCGATCAGATCCAAGCAAGCAACTTGTCAACATGAGCTCTGACAGTGGCTGCGACTGTCCTTGTTCGGTCGCCCTGAACTTCAAGAAGCTACAAGGGCTTCAAATGATCGCGTCTTGGACTAGCAGCCCTGTGTTACGCGACAGTGAAGGGGTTTAGTTAGGGATGATATGTCTTATTCGCTACGGATATAGTTACACGGCCATGGGCAGGCGCACACAAGCCGGAGGAATGGGCTTCACTACGGTCGTGGAGGAAGCAATTGGAAAAGAGAAGAAGCCGCATGCTAGCAGTTCCCGACTACAGCCGTCAGGGTTTACTTGACACAAACGGATCCCGTCAGACTGGACGGAGGAGGGACGGAAGGAGAGAATGGGACGTCTAGATGAATGATACCCGAAGCGAGAATGCTGATGAGCAGACCCAATCTGCCGGTACTGGGAAGATTTCCGATTATCTGTGGGACGAAACGGCAGCACCGTGGCTGCAGTGTTTGCGTCGGATCGCTCCTGGGCAGGCCTGCTGCGCCAGCCAGAGGAAGAATCGCCCGGTCGGTACCTTGCACACGGCCCTAATCACGATAACAAGAATAGCACAGGAAGGATGCGCAATAGCGAAAACAGACAGGGAGACGCGCTCGCTGCGAGGCGGTGAAATGACTCGTGGTCGCAACGGAAGCGGAAAGTTGGACAGATGACACAATGGAAGCGCAACAAAAGGCGAGCCACACGAACGGGGCTGGCGAAAGTGGGAAGTTGGAACAACGTCGGCTGACGCTCTAGCATGAAACCGTGATCGCGATTGCAAGTGCCGGGAGTGAAGGGGACGGGTGGTGGTGCTGAGGCAGACGACTGGAAGGGTGCGAATGGCGTGCAGTCACCCCGCACTCGTGCTCACTGCTCACGCCGCCCGCGACCTCTGCGCTTCACGGGGGCAGCCTTCACGATACGGGCATCCAGGACGACGACGGCGATGGTGAAGCTGCAGCCAAAGAAGCAGAGAAAGGCGTTGTTGCTGGGGCATCCATCGAACGTTCAGAGTTTTCTCGCCAGGCTTCGCAGGCCAGTCCAGGATAGCACGGGCGAATGGCAGGGCCGGGATTTTGCTAGCAGAAGGGCCGGCCCGAAAGATGGCTGGCCGTGGGTCCTGCTTCTGCCTCTATCGATACTGGCGACGGCTCCGGGCGCTGTCGTACCAAATTTGCGACTGCGATGCCCCCGTCCCAGATCTTGGGCGTTGACAGGAGCGCTACCGGCAGAGGGCGCTGGCCAAGCGGCTTACCACCGGTGGTAGGAGAAGAGCGTGAGAGCCCGCTCGCAGCAAACGGCTGCGGCGGCCGTGGTCTTACAGCAGTGCGGCGCCGCGGCCGGAGGGCAGGCTGTGACGGCCAGACTCAGCGGGCACGCGTTGGGGTTGCAGACGACCAGGGCAAACAGCGCGAAGGGAAGTGTGGAGAGTGAATGGCAATGGCTGGGCTTGTCGCTGCAGCTTGGAGCATCCTCAGCCAGTCGCCGGCCAGCAGGCTGCTGCTGTGATGCCCGACGAGGGTTGGGGCGCCGAATGGGAGCCCTGCTGGGCGTGCTGGGGTCCTTCGCGTGTAATCCCACGGCCCTCCCCTGCAACTGCACGCTTAGCCCAGCACTCCAGTCCCCCACTGATCACTCACACACGCATCCTGCGCAGTGCTCACTTTATCAGCCAGCCGGCCCCCTCTCTAGCTCCCCGCAAGAGTATACTCACCCTCTCCCTGCTCCGCTGCTGCTGCTGCTGCTGCCCCGTCCCCGTTGACGCGTAGCTCCCGGGCACACACTTGCGATCGCTCGCTTTTGGCAACGGATTGAATCGTGCTGCCCTCATTTTACCCTAATCGCCCTCCCCAGCTTGGTGCTTTTCCGTCGCCGGAGCAATCCACACACCGCTTTTCCCCCGGCTACACCGGTACTTTGCTACAAAACTACGCTATGGACCCCGCCTACACCAACCCACACCAGATGGACTTCCACCGCCCGCCGTCGACACTGAGCACTGTAGACCGCAAGCCCTCTGCATTCTCCTTCGACGACAACGCAGGCCTGGACTCCAACATCCTGGACACGCCCACCTTGATGTCGCCCACCACCAGCACCCAGGGCATCTTCTCGCCAGACACCTCGCTCTGGGACGACTCCTCCTTTGGCCAATTCGTTGATCGGACGGCCTCCAGTTCCGTTGTCAACCACAACGGCAACAACCCCTTCTTCGCGGAGCAGAGCAACAACCCCTTCGCCCGTCTACCTGCCAACCAAGCAGCCACCTACGGGCAGCAGTCGTCGTGGTCTGTGGCAGACAACTCCGGAGCCCGGACGCCCACAGCCTCCAAGCCCATGAATCCGTTCGGGCCGGGCGACTTCGACTCCGCCTCTTCCACCTTTGTCCCAGTACCGTCGCAGTCCCAGTTGCCGTATCATGGCCTGCCGGTGCATGGCAACGTAAGGCCGAGCTCCGTGTTCCCGCCTGCACCTCCTGAGCAGCCGTTGTCGCCGCACACCAACTCTGAATGGATGGCCTTCAACCAGCAAGAGATGGATGCCCGCCCAGGTCCAAAGCGCATGAGGCCCAGCTCGCCCCAAAGGTCCTTCTCCCCACGCCGTGACGGTGGCATCAGGAAGAAGAACGCCCGTTTTGACATCCCCGCGGAACGCAACCTCCTCAACATCGACCAGCTCATCGCCAGCTGCGGCAACGAAGACGAGTTGAAGGAACTCAAGCAACAAAAACGACTCCTCCGCAACAGGCAGGCCGCGTACGTACCCCCTTGGCTTTGGTCACTACGCCTTTGGTTCATCATACCATTTGGTCTCCTACATTCCGTCATATGCTAACATTGCCGTAGACTTGATTCGCGGCAACGCAAGAAGAAGCACACTGAAGAGCTGGAAGAAGAAAAGAAGTCGTGGAGCGACAAGTTCTGCCAGCTCCAAGAGGACTTCGGACGAATGGAGATGGAGTACTCCGCTCTCCTCCAAGAAAAGGAAGCATGGTACCAGGAGCGACACGAGATGACTCAGATGATGGGCCAGCTACAGTTCGACAAGGAAGAGCTCGTCCGTACCCACACACTTGAATCGGGTGAGCTCCGCAAGAAGGTCTCCGTTCTCACCGAGAGGCTTGAATGCACCAGCACTGCCATGTCTGTCGCTCCCAGCTCGACCTTTGCAGACTTCGCATCTGAGATGGACAACCTCAACATGGGTAATACTGAATGGGACAACTACATCTTCGTGAACGACTTTCCTCCTGACGACCAGAATTCTGCCAACCATGCCCAAGAGCAGTCTCTTGTCGTTGCGCCGAGAGCAAAGGACATCGAAGACAAATCAAGCGCTTCCGGCCTTCTGCTTATGCTGCTTCTATGCGGCGCTTTTGTTGCAAGCAAGTCTTCCGGTGCTTCCGGCCCGCCTATTCCTCGCATGCCTGATGAAGTCCGCGCCGCCTCAGCCACTGTTCTTGACAGCATCTTCAAGGACGCTGGAGTCGCTCCAACTTTGGCTGAGAACGGTCTCATTGCCAACCGCGTTTCGGGTATTGAACCTGCCCCGTCAGGAATGGCTTGGCCACAGTCTGGATCGGGCTTTGCTGGACTATCTGGCTCTAATCTTGACCAGCTGCACGCGCAACTCACGACGTCGACCAAAGACCAGGAGACTGAGCAACTGTTTTCGATCACACCAGCTCAATACAACAGCATGACGTCGATGGATTTCAGCCGGCCCCGATATAGTATAGCAAGCGACGACTTCAGCGATCCACTGTCACCTGGCTCTCAACCTTCTCACCGCCGCAATCTCGCAGATACACTCGCTGCTATGCGTGAGCAAAGCAAAGGGGAGTCTGCTGCCGACGTCTACACCCGAAGCCTGCTCTGGGATAAAATCGCTCCTGAAGTCGTTCACGAGTTCAAGCGCATCGTCGAAGAAAGCGCTGCATCCTCACGACCAAGCACATCAGATGGCCACATCGGCAAAGTGGACAACGTCGGATAACCGCGTCTGATCGCCCTCTTACGTTTGCTGGCATAATCGCACACTCTCCTTGCCCTCTAGTCTGCATTGTTCAGGTACTTTAGCATTACCGTTCTACCCCCATGGGGTTCCTTTAGGGACACTGTTGCATTTGGGCTGGAAATCCGTCATTTTTCGCGTTCCGCCGCTCATGTGAGCATCGCATCCGCCATATTTTCCTTTCCGCTCTGGCTCTGTTTTCCATTGGTTTATTCAAACACAACGGACGGCGACGTCAACCTTTCACAAAGCATTTGGGACACCCCGGCTTGAGCATATATGGCGGTCTGGTTCGCTTCAATCTTCTTGATGGATTGAACACTCATCACGCACCCGGAATCTCTTTTTATTTTGACTCCTGCACACTGGGTAGTTGGCGATGCGCATCGAGCGTCGCGGCACCAGTTGCAGTGTTTTCGCGCGTTATTATCTCATCTCATCTCCGAAAGCGAATTTGGTACATGTTTGAATTTGGGAGGACTTTGGTTTTGGCTTCACTTCTAGCAGAGCGTAGCGAGCGTGTTTGATTTTCCCATTGGTTACGCTTTTCACGATTGGACCGGCATGCGTCTCCACGATGTCAAGACGATAACACATGTGTTGCTACGACTTGTAAATGATGGCATGATCTTCAAAGACAGACTTGTCTTTTAGCGTTTTGGGTAACTGTTTGCTATTTGCTGGAGGATGAAAGGAATTGATCCACGGACAAATGACAGACGACTAAGAGCATGATTTGCCGCAACGTTCCGACTTTTCACGATGCTAAAGAGATATTGAAACCCACGGTTTGAGCTATTTTCATCTCATGCCTACGATACATAACGAGTTGCGCGTTTTTCTCGCCTGGCTGGCTTTCTCCACCAACCGCAATCTGGACCCGACGTCCCCACGTTTTTTTCTGTTCTTCAGAGATACCACGAATGATTGGACTTTCGGCGTTTGCGCTCGGACTGAGGAGGAAGACTGTATCTAGGCCCAGGCACTGGCCGTCACAGGCATACATCCATAATCATGAATCATTCAATCAACGCTCCACCTCAACCTTTGCACCATTCACAATTGCATTTTGACAATCACCATCCGTGAAGTACACTATCGTTTTACCCCTTTCTCCAGCATAATCTCGCGCATCCTTCAACGCGATCTTCACGAATAGTAGTGAGATAGACATGACGGTCCGCGAAAGCCGCGCCAGTGTTCGTCGGGTGCTATTCACCGATCCATACAATGCCAGCACTTGGGTCTCCGCACCTTCACACCCCACGTCCTGTGCATTCACATATGCAGCAGCACAGCAAGTTGCTGTACGCACCCCAGAAATGTCCCTCTCCGCGATCCTGCAATCGAGTCAGGCCGTGCAGTACGACTACTGCTGCTGCGACTCCGGATCCCGCCACGACGCTCTCGTCTCGTCTCGTCTCGTCTGGCGCCGCACGCCGTCTCGTCTCCCCGGTGAATGCCTCGCATCCTGCATTCTTTACAGGACGGGCCCGATGCACATCACCTCAGCTCTCCGCTGTACTCCACAGTACACTGCGTAGCGAAGCTCCCACACCCCACGCTCTCCACACCTCATCGTCGGCCTGCATGGCATCCGCAGCAAAAGCCCTTGCTGCCGCTTTGCGCTGTCGTCGCACGACAACCCTCTCGCAATCCATACAGCACGACTCCATCTGCCAACACGCACGCCGCTCCAGTCCGTACCCGTCTGCAACCTGTATCCCGCACCCACCCGCATAACCCCAGACGCGCTCATGCCATCCCCCAACTCCCAACTCTCCACAGCCTGCAAGCCGTGAAGAAAACCTCCGCAGCTCGGGTTGTCTACCCGCGAGCTGTTGCACAGCACAGCACAGCCTAGGCTGGCCTTGTCTTTTTCCCCACGCCAAACGCTGCTTCCCATCCCATCCTATTCCATCAAGCTCGCCTCTCAACCCCAGAACGCCAGCTCTAAGCGCAAGACGCCGAGCACCAATGAAGCACCCAAGCCACGAGCACTCTAACGCGTACACCTGCCCCCCTTCGCACAATGCGAGAGAAGGGCGAAGTCGCGGCCCTGAAGGCGGTGCGTGCTAAAAGTCTCGCTCGTACGATTCCTTACGCTGTCTCTCCACTTGCACACACAGACAAGGCGTCATGGTCATCATCACTCAGCCCTAATTCCTAGCTCTGTTTCTATCTCTTCCTTTCGCAAATACCCTGATGCATTACCTCGTAGTCTGCTCCCTGGCCTAGCATGGCCTCGCAAAGCATTTCCCTGTTCCACCAGCCCACACCACATGCTACTCTGATATGATTGATGATATCCACAAATATCCCTAGTCTACTAAATAAAAGTCTTCCTGTTCTAAATCACTACCCACCCGCGCGATAGAAAAATATTATCCTGAAACACCACAACCCCTTCCAGACGAGTCCAGCGCTCCGATAGGTCAAGTCTCAGGAATATCACTGCATTTTCCGCATTTCTGCCTGCTGTTGTCTTGTGTGTATCACGCGAGACGGGCACACGGGCTTATTTGGGTCACTCCCCATCCCCATCCCCCATCCACATCCCCATTTATATGCATATCCATGAATTAGATATACCTAGGCACGTAGGCTACTAGGCAGTGAGACATGCAAAGCCCGTGTCGTGTTGTATCGTATCGATAGCGAGATTTGCCATATCGATAGCTCACTCAACAAGCCCCCAACGCAAGTCCCGGCATGCGGAGAAATAGCAATGCGGTAGACTGTAGTTGGCCATCTTGTGCGACCCTGCCCCAGCCTGGCACTCGCATCAACCTGGGGAAACCCGCCCGAAGAAGTCTAGCCTAATGTCTAATTGTCTTCTGATATTCGAGAAGGAGGGTGTGTAGCACAGCAACGGTAACGCCAAAAAGCCATGTTGTTCAAAGCTTGATCATCTATCGCGTGGGTGACAGAATGTTCGCACACACGCGCCACACCACACCACAGGATTCTCGTAGGGTGAATCAGTACTCTAGCTACAACCCACAAGCCTCCCCACTTATCCAAAAGAGACATGCAAGCCGCGCTTGTCACGCCTGTCCCCCAGCGCGCAACTGCCCCATCCAGACGCTGACCCGAACCGAGCCGGCGACGCAAGACATAGCAAGCCCAAGCCAGAGCAGAAGGTACGGAAAGCAGAGTGAGAATGATCAAGGCAGGCCAGGCCGGACCAGGGCAGGGCTTTCCGCAGATGACCTGATCTGGCCTGACGCCTGGCTCGACGACAAAAAGGAACAAGATTGAAAGAGAGAAATGAACAGCGACGATGACACCACCACGCCCGCTGCACATTGCGCCATCGCCCGCCCATGCCACAGGCGAGCTAGGCTGACGGAAAACATGAGCAGCGCTGTAAAACATGCCGCAATAAGCAACGAAAACAAGCCCCTACCTATTCACCCGCGGTAAAACAGGAAATCTCAAGGCGGATGACCCCGGAATAGAGTAGCGTTGCTGTCTATGAGTATGCGTGCGGGGGAAGGCAGACAGCCATCAGCCATTACCCACCAGCCATCATGGGCACCCGTCGGCTTGATTAGGCAAGCCCAGCCAACGGAACGAAGCCCATCTATTTGGGATTGTACTTGTCTTTCCAGATCCTGCGGAGAGAACAATGTTAGCACGTGCTCTGTTACTGTACTGCGACTTGCTGCGCCGTCGGCATGCCCAGCCAAGCCAAAGACTAGCAAATAGAAGAGAAAGCGAATCGAGATGCCGCGGGGACGGGACCCGTCTGCACATGGCCATGGTGGTGAATCGTCGGACGTCGGACGTCGTGCGCCTGTCTGCTCCCGCTGTCAAGACCATCGTGATGGGGCATCGGGAGCGAGCCAGAAACATTCCAATATCAGGCCTGTATCATGCACCCGCCAAACCACATCCAATCCGCCCCGCCCGATGCTGTCGACATGACTCTTTGCCAGAATCCCAGCACGCATCCACCCTTCCCGCATTCCCGCGGCTCAGGGTCGTTCAGCTCCGTCATCGGCTTCCACACACTGAGATGCCGCTTATTGAATTTGGAACCGAGGCCAGCGAGCGCGCGCCACGTGTAGCGCAAATAGAGCCAGAGCCAGCCTGTCGGATTCGGACCAAAGCGAATGATGTTGCCGTGGGTTGGATGACAGCCGTGACAGGCATAGCGGCCCTGGGTAGAGGGAGCAACTGATGTGATGATGGTGGGGTGCGGGCAGAATGTGACAGGTCCTGCTGCGGCGAGGGCCGTTCAGAGCCGTCCGGCTAAGCGAAGGTTGCGTGAGATGGAGCGTTGCGAGCCAACCGTTGAGCCTTGGCATCTGCGTGTTGAAACCAGCCGACATGGACTAATGCGGGCGTGCATTGGTGCTGGACATCCTAGTTGGGACAGATGATGCGCTTGGCGCTGGTGTTGTTGTGGTGTTGGAGATGGGATGGGATGGGATGGACGGTTCGAACAACGTGACGACGGGTACCGCGCGACATGTGCTTCCTCCCGATGGACTGACGATCGTCGCCACAGTTCTCGATGACACTCGATGACGGTGACACAAGGAGATGGATGAATTCCAGACTTACCAAGTATTGCCTAACGTCTTATTGCCCTTTTGCTCGGCGAGGCGTAGGAATTGAGCCGCTTTGAACTGTGAGGCGTAGCAGTGCATCGTCAGCACGCGTTCATAATGCTGCCCAACAAATGAGGCTGTGGTGGTTCCTGTGTCTCAGGAACGCTCCGCGTGATGTATAAGCCGATAGTGCAGAGCTCCCAGCACACCGATCGCGTTGTATCGATGTTTATACAGACCGGTGAAGGATCAGAATGCCTTGCCCGATCGGGAACTACGTCCAATGGTGAGGAAAGCACCATACTGACCTTATCTTTTTTGCACCCAAAGCCCTCCAGATAGCACCAGGAAACCTCGTTCATGGCATCTGTATCGCCCAAATTGGCGGCCGTTTCGTAATATTGCTTTGCTGCCACTGGGTCTTTCTTGACGCCCCATCCATTTCGGAAGGAGTTGGCTAACTCGTACATTGCGAGCACCAGCTCTCCTTTTGCAGCACCGCCTTTCTTCATGCCAGCTGAGAGTGCAAGCTCCTCAATTTGGGCACTATTGGACGCTGCATACGAAAGGTACGTGATACCCTTCTCAGGGTTGGGCTCGCAACCCCAGCCGTGTCTGTCATGTCGTTAGTCACAGATGGTGATACAAGAGTAGGGCGTCGTTCGGGTATGAACAGCACAGAGAGAGCTGGAATGGATCGGGCTCACCGCAGAGCAAGACCATAGAGCACTTGGCTCAATGCATTGTTGGCACCATTGGGGTCTGCCAACTCGCCGAACATTCTTGTCGAAGCCTCAAGATCTGAGCGAGCTTTTAGTGACTGACATTCAGATTGTTGTTGAATCCTAATACTTACTGCCAGACTCGTGCAACCGGATGGCCTCCTGAATATTGGCCTATACGAGACCGTCAGCCTTCAAAGACATACATGGAAGGTCGACACATACATCGCCTCCAGCATCACTGATGGTCTTGCTTCTACTCCTCCCTCCTGGCGATATTGGATTGGGAATCTCAGTGTTCGGTGTTGTATTCCCACTTCTGCTTATGGTATTTCCTCGAGCTAGCATCGTAGCACGCTTCTCCCACTTCGCTTCATCGTCTTCATTTGTCGCGACTGCGACCTCTATAGCCGGAAGATTCTCAGGGACGTTGACCGAGCTCGAAGACCTACTACGGCCGAGGTGCAAGCGTTCCGACAGTCTCTTCTCCGCTTTATGACTCCCCGCGTCTTCCCCACCAGAAGTCTGTGACGCATTGCTGTGCCTTCTGAACCTCCCCGATTTCTTCTGTGGCTCGGGCGATAGCAGAGGTTGTTCGCGCGTGGGGTCACCGGGGAAGCTTGGCGGTTCAATGTGCTCCTGAGTTGTGGTCGTCGTGCGCATGAACGTGAACTGTGGGACATCTGGAGATAAGGTAGGCCCAGATGGTGCAGGTTGTGCAGCGCTTTCATTCCCAATCTTATCCTTCTTTTTCAACAAATCTTTGAGCGTCATGATGCTAGTGCTCGGGCTTTGCGACGCAGCACGCTGGGGAGCTGGACCTGAGAGATGGACGCGACGGTTGCGCGACAGATGAGCGTGGGGCAAGCGGAAAGGCAGTGCTATTGCACTCGGAGAGTCGTTCTATACCTCCTTAAATTTCTTGAAGAGGTTATTACGGGCATTGAACGCTCCCAGCAGTAGCGAACAGTCAAATAGTAAGGCAACATTGATGTGTGATTGCAGCCAAGAAGTCAGGCACAGCCGCGTTCTCAGCCTCCGTCAAATGGCCCCACGACGGTTTGCCCCGAATGTCATAATGGGCTCGCTGAACAACACCCTTCAACTCAAGTGTCATGATCGGGATATAATTAAGTGCATGGTTCACGTAGAGCGTCTACATCAATAATTCAAGTACATTATTTTTTTCATGATTTGTCTAATACAGCTTGCAATTGGAAATGAATCGTAGGACAAGCTCGATCAAGCTTGTGATAGCGCAGGGACGGAAGCAGCCCTTTCTGAGTCTGGCTTCGATCAACGCGCCATCCAAAAGATAACTAAGACCTCTTTCGCAATGCGGCTAGACAACATGTCTTTGCCGCGGGTATCTGATCCTTTTTCACAAGCAACGCCGACGCCGGAACCTTTCTAAGTCAGGAAGAAGGTGCTGCACTAAGGTAATACTACCTACGAGCATCATGGAATCTTCATATGGCAAGGAAACCATTAGGTCCAACATTTCGAAGGTGAGAATGGAGCACCTACCGAGATTCTGGGAGAGAAGGCCAGAGACATCCGGTGCCATGCAGCTCTCATCAAGAACCGGTGGATGGCGAACCTAAGCATGTCTGCTAGGTGCGTCGAACGCGACACCACTTCAAGATTCAAATGGTACAAAGTCAGCTTGCTGGGTCAGGGCATGAAGAGTGTCAACACCGGCGCCAAACTCGGCCTCGGACTCTGGACTACCAGGTTCGACTGGCGATTCAGCTTCTGAGGAGGACATGCGGGCCTTTCGCAACCTTGCAGCATGCACAATGTGCGGCAGCCGGCAGCCCTTCACCTCGCAGGAACCTTTGTTAGTATGATCAGGGCATTCGATGGCATGGCGATCAGCGCATGTGTCGCCCTTTTCGCAGTAGCCCAGACGTGCAAAAGGCTCGCAGACTGGGGCATCAATACCGATGCGCACATGAGCATAGCGACAGTCGTCTTTGGTGCAGTGGCTATTCTGAAAGTGGATGCAAGTCGGTGAGCGATTTGGCGATGGCTCGTGGGACAGTGGGCATGATTGGCCGAGTGGGCAAGTACCCTTGGAGAGGAACTGCCTACAGATTGCCGTCTTATCGGGGTCGTGAATGTGGGGACATCGAGGGCGCTTGCAGACACCTGTAGGTGTGTCAACGTATTACAAAGTTAGGGGACAGACCTGGGACGATCTTGGACTCATAGCTGTCCGAACGATTACCTGTTGTTGTGAATGCGGGGCAAGGAGTCTTGTCTTCTTTCTTCAGTGCTCCTAGAGTCCTGATCTGTTTGTCAACTCTGCTGGCGGGAGGAGTTTTGGAAGTTTCGTGGGCGACAGACGGGTTGCCGGTGATGGCAGGTTGCTGGAAGGTCGCCGCATGACTTGTATATTGGCCACGTCCGTATGGCTGGAATGTTGGAAGGTAGCCTCTTCCACGACCTCTGCCTCCGCGACCGCGACCACCACGATAGACGCCGCGCGCCGCATGCTGCTCTTGTTCTCGTCGAAGACGCGCATTGTAACCTAGAGTCGCTTCTTAGTTCTGATTTCGCAGGTTATAGGGTCAACCACTCACTTGACCACTCTGCGATAGCGATGGCTCGTTCCTGATCCGAGAGCGCCCTCATCTCTTCCTCAGTAAGGAACGGTCGTGGAGGACGATTCATCTTCGAAGCTGTTTTTAGTGCAAATCAAGGCCCAGGGACGTCGTAGAGGTCGGTAGTTGATCTATCCGCTCAAGCTTGGCTATGCGATCAAGAAAGTCGCTTTTGGAGGAGGTGGAAATCTCGTGAAGGAAGAGGGTGGTGAAAGAAGATGAGAATGCGGTGGGGCGACGTTCAAAGATGGATGCGCGGCGAATGATTTGAAGGTTTCGCCGATCCAGGCAGGCACGTGATCCGCTTACCACACCGCGATCTAGAATGTCTCAATTCTACTTCACTTTCCGCACCTCCCTACTCAGGCCTATTTGATGCACTCAATCACGTAAGACAGGTCTGGCTCATTGTTGAATGGTGAAGTTACGCTGAAGGCTCACGCCCTGAGCAGCTTTGAACTACAACTTCTATCATTCACGTCGCTTGGATCACCTGCGTCATGAGCTGACCCAGAGTCCCTAAGCCCGACTCTTCTGCACTGAATATTCGCTTCGGGATCTCGTACTCTACGACTGGCTCCTTCTTCAACTCTCTTCCTAGCTCGGCGTCGAGCAGCGCATTGTAGGAGTGGTCAAGAAAATCCTCTAGATTATAGGATCGTTTGGTAAACTGCTCGGAGATGATCTTCGCCAATGTCGCCACATTGGGGTGGTAATGCGTCTGCAGTGCTTCAATTTCCCACAGACTGCTGTCGATGGCGTTCGTGAGCATCGGATCCGCTTCCTCTGTATCGTAAGGGTCATCCATGCCCTCCTCCTCGAGCTGTCTCTTAGCTTTCAGATCCCTCGTCTCCCTGTGCATCATAAAGGTGCAAGCCGGGTGACTCTTGAACATATTGTAGATCCAAGGGATCACGACGACGATGCCGGCTGGAGGAGCGTGAAGAGCTAATCGTGAGAGGCGCTTGATAAAGCTAGCTACGAGGGCAGCGGGCAAATGAGTGGATGACATGAACGTGTCAAGTAGCCGGAAGAACCGTGATCGATACTTTGAGTGCAGGAGACCTTCATCCAACAATGAGTATAATTTCTCGTAAAAAGCTGGGTAGTCAAGGTTCCTTTCTGAGATGAGATAGTAGAGACCGGAAAGCGCAAGCAGCGAAGTTCCGCCTCCAATCTCGTACGAGTCGGTGAGGAAGTCCATCAGCATCTCGGGTTGCGGAAACCACGGTGCGATCTGCTGAGAGAAGACACCAAGAATGGATTTCCTTTGCTCTTTTGACACACCAGATCGCAACGTAGCCAGCCAAGCAGTCTGCGCTTGCGATTTGTACGCATCGAGCGATAGCACTGGCTTCTTTGATGATGCAGTGTAAAAGTTCTGTATATCATTCTTCGAGGCTGGCACTTCTTCAAGAGACATCAGTAATGACAGACTGTTCGAGGATACCAGTGTTTCGGCTGATCTTTCGAGTTCTTCCTCTAAAGTGTTCCTGTCATACTTGAGAAAATTTACGCGATAAGAACAGATCTAACTTACGTGATGATCTGAAAAGTGTAGAAGCGGACGTCATCAAAAGACTTGAAATACTTGTCCGCGAACTCATCTCTCATGGGGTCGTCCCCCGGCAGAAACAGGATTGCTTTTACTATCCGCGATAAGGGTCCATGTTTCCAATTGTACTCTTTCTGGTATTGTGATTCCTCCTTGACCAGGCGCATGAGAAGGGTTAAGCCAACAGACTGCGTCGCTGCGTCCCCACTCCGTAGATACTTTTGGAGGAGCAAATCCTGGAATTCTCGGTATCGCTCTTTCAACCACTGCACGATCACAGCTTCCGATTGCGGCATGCCCTTGCTCTTCACCATATCCCCCGTGGAAAGTAGCCTTGCGAATACTCGACATAGGGCCACTGCGGCGAGGACTGCGACCTCATTTTGTGTTTCGGATTGCCCCGCGAATTGAATCAAGGTCGCAATATTGTTGTAGTGTCGGCGGGACTCGAGGATCTGAGATTCGAGCTGCAGTATAGCAGCTTGCGGTTCGTCATCTTCGGCACTGGGGGATTTCCGTCGACTTTTTGACTTTGCATGTTTGGTCTGGTGGCGATCGTTCTTACTGGAGACTCTCTTCCTCTTCACCCCCGTCATAGTTGAAGTTGTGCCATCTGCCATTATGATTTCGCTCACGGCACCTGGTGTAAATTCAAGATGAACTGTATGTGGAGGTAAGTTTGAACAAAAAAGTTGGGTAGCTGCTACGGTTCGGGCTAGCGGGCTTGGCATCACCCAATTCGACTTTGCTGGAGCTCGACCTCCATCACAGCCAACCTCATACCTCCCCACTCTCATCCTCTGCAATGGCGTCCCGTCTCGCAAGGAGCGCGCTTGGTAAGTTGATACTCTCCGGCTGCGTTTCGAAGCCATTGAACGACCTGCTCACCTGCAACAGGCGCCGCTCGCCTCCGACCGGCCCTTCCTCTCCGCACTCTCCCTGCCATCACGGCCCCGATTACACCCTCTCGCTATGCGTCCAATGTCCCGACCGAGGCTCCCGAGAAGAAGGCCAAGTCGCTGATTGACTCGTTACCCGGAAACAGCCCCGCCTCGAAGGTGGCCATCCTCTCGGCTACCGCTGGTGTGAGCGCCGCGGCCATTAGCAACGAGCTCTACGTCGTCAACGAGGAATCCATCGTCGCTATTGCTTTGGTCACCATCTTCTGGGCTGTGGGACACTATGCCGGCCCGGCTTGGTCTGAGTATGCGCAAGGGCAGGTCGACAAGATTACCGGTGTCCTCAAGGCTGCCCGCGCAGATCACACTACGGCTGTGAAGCAGCGCATCGAGAGTGTGCAGGACCTCGGCGGTGTCATTGACATCACCAAGACCCTCTTCGAGGTTTCGAAAGTATGCAGTGGCTTGGATGCGGGAGGATAACCTCCATTGGACCGACAGCGACTGACAAGTGGGCAGGAAACCGCAAAGCTCGAGGCCCAGGCATACGAGCTTGAGCAAAAGACGGCCATCGCGCACGAGGCAAAGGCTGTGCTGGATTCGTGGGTTCGCTATGAGGGACAGGTCAAGCAGAGGCAGCAGCGGGAGTTGGCCGACTCCATCATTGCTAAGATCGAGAAGGAGCTCGAAAACCCCAAGACTCTCAAGCAGATTCTTGACCAGAGCGTCGCCGACGTTGAGAGTAAGTTTGACAGTCCGAATCAATCCACTGGAAGCTGACGTAGTTCGTAGGGATCGTTTCACAAAAGGCATAAGCGTCCAGGAATTTTTCTCTTATTCAAGTCATACCACTGTTACATAACACTGTGCAATAGCCAAATCCGAATCAATAGATTACCCGCAGGTCTTGGTCATAATCGATGCTTGTTAACCCTGTGCGAAGCAATCGTTAATGAGACTTGATTTGGAGACTGCTGATAGTTGGGGTTCAACAGTTGTTTACAGCTGATCGGACACAGGCCAAATACACTCGGAGTACTTTTAATTGCGTCTCTTGTGGCTATCATTGACTGAGTCCTATATCAAGGAATTTCGATCTACGCTGCAAACTACACCGCATATACAAAGTTATTCGGCTGGTGGTCGAAACTGGTGTCCGATCAACCTTGCTTAATACCAGCTTCTCGTAAAGGCCCAATTCCTGCAAACAACTTGTCCCATTACGAGGTTGAGACTCTACAGACGGCCCCGGGGATAATAAGACTGTAGTGTGGCGCCAATTAGAGTGTATGACGCTTGACAGCTAAACATTCTTATGACTCAAGGCTGGCGTGTGCAGTCGGGTTTCCGGATTTGCACTGATCAAGGAGAGTCTTGGAATTCTCGTAGTGCCTACAGAACTACAGTACCTCTGTTGTGAGGCGCTACCGTCCCATGCCAGTCTTCCTGCCATTATGAAGAGGGAGCAGGTCAGATGGGGTGAGTAATGGGGTGCGTTCGATTGACTTTCGAAGTATGCGGCCTGCCTACAAGTACCACCACGAGGTTGTCCGTGCACCATAGCGAACTTGAACGTTGACGATGCTTTTCATTGAGTTTTGACCTTTATATGGGTCCTATATAATTTGCTGGGTACGATTCCCCACTGGGAGTCAACACTAAGTCTAGCATATAGACCGACTAAGCTCTCTCGCGAGGCCATGCTTTCAGTCCCATTCGATACGAGATCAGACTCTAGAGTCCACTGAACGCCACCTTTCCATTCGCCATAACTCCGTTGTCAATGCAGTGTCCGTTGCTGAGCCAATCTTTTAGACCAGCAGGACGGCATTTAGACAGCCATCGTTCTCCGGATTGTTCGTGATTTGCGCATACCGACCCCACTGAATCTTGCCACCAGCGGTAACCAACCCAAGTTCACTCACGTTGACCTCAATGACTGTGCCCCGCGTCAACACGCCCAATTGAGTATACATGGGATTCTGAGGGTTCTTCTTGACCGAAATGATGGGGAGCTGGACAGTTACGTTGAGTTCTGGGTGAGTGACGTTCGCCTGAACACCACCATTAGGCTTATGTACATCTATGTGGCGAGTAAGAGTGCATACCTTTTTGTAGCGCAGACCCATAGGTCTGATAAAGCGCTCATACTTGACAGGCCGTCGTGTGAAACCCGGACCCACGAACGTCGGCTTCGTGATCATTCTCTTCCAGCTCTTCTTCTTGGTCTTCTTGCCCGTCTTGACGACTGAGAACATCTCCTCCTCGCTAATTCCCTTCACCTTGGGTAATGGCACGCTGAATCTCGCTGCCTTCTCATTTCGCTTCTGCTTGATCGCGCTCGACAGCGCTTTCGCGTTCTTTTCATTCGAACGGTCGAGTAGATACTGTGGCAGCGCTTCTGAGGAAGGTTCGGCAGGCTCGTTGGATTTCACGTTGCGTTCTTCGTGTGCCCGGATTTGCTTCTTCATCTGGATCTTCTCTTTCCGCCGCTTCTCGGCATACATCTTGGCCCGCAGGCCGCGCAGATTCTGCGCCTTGTAGGAGGCATCGTGACCTTCACGAGCGATGCGTTTTCGTTTCCGCTCCTCGTAGTCGAGTCTAAGATGAGTGGTTAAGGCAGATACTGGATGGACAATCGAGAACGACGAACCTCTTGCCGTGCTGCTTCTGAAAGCGCTCGATATATTCGTTCTGCGGCATGCTGGCTGCTTCCCGTGGATAAGGTCGTGGTTTAGCGGAACAGCGGCGAACTTTTGAAAATGGCGGGTCGAACTCTTGGCATGCGATACTTGTGCGCTAGCGACGCTTAGTCACCCATCTCCGTCAAAGTTCAATCCTCACGACCCAAAAGTTAGACGACCAGCATCCAGCCCATTGCCGCCCACACACCAACGATGCTCGCCCGCACAGCCCGGAGATCTCTCCTAGAGACGCGCTCCGCACTCCCACCAACCTTCCTCCTCCCCTTCCGCGCCAGCATAACCACCGTATCGCACACCCTCGAGACAGGCAATGTCCCAGACCCACTCATCCACTCCGGCCACCACATCTCGCAGGAATTAAAGTCCAAAGTGCAAAACCGCGACAATTTCCCGGAACTAGCACCACTGTCCACGTCTCCCAAACCAAGCCCCAGGGCCGCACACGCCCGCGACGATGCAGTCATCAGAGACCTAACCCCCTCAATACGAGAACTGCTACCGCTCCTGCACTCCCAGCCAGCACACTACCTCACAATTCATATCCACGGACACCCGTATCTGATAACGCAAGGCGACGAAATCCGGCTCCCCTTCCTGATGCCGCGCGTCAAGCCGGGAGACGTACTACGGCTGAACCGGGCAACGCACATTGGGTCACGGGACTACACGTTGAAGGCCCCCGAAGCGCAGAAAGGGACGCGCGATGCGCCGAAGAAGATTTTCTACCTCGATGACCGGTTGTTTGTGTGCAGGGCTACTGTGGTCGGGATCGAGCAGGAGCCGTTGCGGGTTATGGAGAAGACGAAGAGGAGGCAGAGGCATATCAAGCATGTGAAGAGTCAGCATCGATTTACGGTTCTGAAGATTAGTGATGTGGAGGTCAAGAGTTTGGAAGAGTATGAGGGGCTGCTGGACAGGAGATGAAGGTTTGGGGTGGGAGTGGTGTGCATACTATGGTCGCAATTGCTGCATATGTGGGAAGGCATTTGGATATTTCTAGCTGTACAATACATGTAAGAGAATCGGGAAGTACCCAAGAATGTCAATTCTAGAGGCATCGGAAGCACCATGGAGCAGAGCTGGTTGTTGTCATCCACGCTGTACACGTTGGCAATCGAGATGTATCATCACTTGAGAATGTATTTCAAGATATTGTCCATCCTTGCTATCCTGTTTGGTGTGGGCTTCGAAAAGCGGCAAGAGTGTGACCTCAGGTCCGCTGCGTACCAGGATTTGAGCTTTCCGCTCTGGTTTGACCCTGCGTGCCTTGAACCCATCAGACATGATCGCGGTCAGTGTACCTCATCTCCTTCCCAAGGTTGTCATTTCGTGATGCTACCCATGTTCCAAACTTTGATATCTTTTGAGATCATGTATCCACCCCAAACTCAATGCACCATCTGCGAAGCATAGAACTCTGGATGCTGGTTCTGAATCATCGTCGTCACCTTCTCCACCTCTTCCGCAAGACCCTGCACGTTGGCATCCCACTTGCGCAGTTCCTTCCCTGCGATCCTCTCAGCATGACCCGTCTTGCG
The DNA here is from genome assembly GCA_010405375.1 of Lophiostoma macrostomum CBS 122681. NCBI lineage: Eukaryota > Fungi > Ascomycota > Dothideomycetes > Pleosporales > Lophiostomataceae > Lophiostoma > Lophiostoma macrostomum. The sequence continues at coordinate 398,133 of MU004288.1, forward strand.
CTCTCCGCTTCCCTCGCCCTCGAAGAAGATCAACCGATCGATCTGATCAATGTAACCCGCCAACCGACCCTGCTCTAGCATCTTCGCCGCGTAGTCCTCCGCTTTGTCGGCATCGATACCGAGGAGCTCGCCAAGCTGATCGATGCCGATGTTGTTGTAGAGCTTCGAGGCACCCAAGAGATTGTGCTCTAGGATAGCCTTGTCCAAGACAGTCGATCCGTCCGCCGTCTTTGCAAGATGGTGCGGTTGCAGGGCGCCTTCGAAGGCTTTGATCTCGTCGGGGCGGAGCAGTCGGTCGAAGAAGATCTTCTCGAGAATGGTAAAGTGCTCTGTTGAAGTGGTCCGTTCATCCTTGTAGAGTTTGGACAGCATGCGAGCTCGGAGTGGGCCTGCCGGAGCTAGGATCGCGCAGACAATGGCGGCGCTCAAAGCTTGTATGCGCTCGTCCTCGTCAATAAGCATCTCTAGACTCATGGTGTGGTACGCCTGTGCCGCGTCCAGGAAAGCGCGCTGGGAGTCGTAGATCCTGGCTTGGCTCAACCGGAAGTGCAACTGGGTACCCTTATCCTTGACACTGTGTATGACGCTCTTGACCTTGTTGAGCTGGGTGAATGCATTGGTCGTGTCGTCCTCCTCGAGGTAGCACCGCACGATGCGGATCCAGACCTTGGCTTTGTCGTCCGGGGACAGTTGCTTCTGAGTAGAGTCGAGGGATATTGATTGTAACGTTTGGGCGGATTTGATGTAGTCTTCTTCTCCCTCATAAGCGTCGGCGAGAATCTCCTTGACCCGGGTGTCCTGCTCTTCATACTGGGCGCCTTTTGGTGCTAGTAGATCGATCACGAGCTGTCCAACCTCGATTTTGACTTCTGCATCTGTGACCTTGCCGAATTGCTCAACAAAGTTGGCGATGAGTGGTCGTAGTATAACGACTCCAAGGGATTCTTCTAATAGGGATCGCGCATATGCGCTGAGGTTTGCTGTGAGGTTGTCGGCAGAGCTATTGGCCACAATAGACTGGAGTAAAGCGGTGTATCGGGACGGCTTCTCGCCAGCTGAAGCAGACTCGATGCTCTGAATAGCTGAAGTTACTTCGGAAGAAGCCATTGTCTTGTGTTGTAGGGCCGGATTCAAGCGTGGAATGTACCTAAGTAGTGGGGTACCCTAGGTCGAGCTCCAGGCAGCACCGTACAAAGTTGGGACAGTGCTTTAATTTTGAGACAACGAACGAGGACCTCGGTTGACCGAAAATTCTAGTGTCTTTAAATTCGAATCGTGACTCTTTCAGAGTGACTTTTTCGAGAGCGAGTTTGAGCAGGTCTAATGGTATATGACCTTATCGATAAAGGCCTTGGCAAGGTTCTTTCATCACGTACCTAGACATACCGCTAACGTCTACGCTCCTTCCCTCCCCAACTTCATCCACAAACACTCACTCACACACAATTCACAAGAAGCACGTACATCACAAACACACACAAAGAACATTACAGGCCTCTCTCTGCATCCTTGTCAAATAGCCATGAACGGTCTCAAAGCCGAGCCGGACATGAAGATGGACGCGGACGCCATCACGCCGTCTGGAAGCGGTTACATGGACGATGATTTCTACGAAGACCTTGGCGAGCTGCAACTACCACAGAAGGGCGCCGACAAAGGCATCTGGTTAACGCGTGTTCCAAAGTGGCTGTACGAAGCTGTCTCCAAATGGGAAGACCTCCCCGGCGGCAACGATGATGACCAGGTAGTGATCGGAGACGTGGTGGCCTTTCAAGACCCCGCCAATCCCGGCACTCTCAGCAAGACACAACCCATGCGGCTGTTCTTCAATCATGGGCAGAAGCACGAGCATCTACCGCAAGCATTCGAGCTCAAGCCAACATCAGCCTCCCAAGACGTACTGGCAAACACCTACATTTTCACAGAAAAAGACCTGCCAGGTTACAAGCCGAACGGGCTTGGCCAAGGGAAGATGGGCGCATCTGGTGGCTTCGGTATCCAGGACCCAAAGGCACGCATCCAGAAACGCGGGCGGTACAGAAAAGCCATTCCCAAACAGACGACAATGATCGGTCACGCTGCACGCGAGTACACGGCGAATCCTCTCAACACCAAAGAATACGTCGAATTCAACAGACAGCGCACTCGCAAAGCCATATTAGGCAGCGAGGAGAAGACCAACATTGATGTCAACATGCACGATACCACCATGGGCACCAGAGTGCAGAACAGCTTCAAGAACTTCATCAAGTCGAACACGCCCGCCAGATCACAGACCAACAAGGCCGCTCGTATCCCCAAGAACGAGCTTATCGATCTGCTGCACACATGCTTTGATCAGTTCGCTTACTGGCCGATGAAGTCGCTCAAGCAGAAGACGCGGCAGCCGGAGGCTTACCTCAAAGAGGTCCTCCCAGACATTGCGATCCTGATCAAGTCCGGCACGTTTGCGAGCAACTGGAAGCGTCATGGCATGTACGATGAGAGGGGCAATCTCGCGCAGGACGGTCCGCCGCCGGATGATATGGACGATGAGGATGGGATGGAGTATGAGGATATGTTGACGTGAGCTCTTCTTCCGACAACTGCTACATATGACGTAGCGACTTTTATAGACTATACCCAGTTTTAATCAAGCAACCTAACTGTGTACTGCGTCTGAGTGTTGTGTTGAATGCTAAATAATGCCCGATAAACTCGGCTCCCCTTGCACTAGTACCCTGGTTTGATGTCCTCGGATTCGCACTTCACCCTCTTGCATGGCTGACCCTAGAGCATAACAGAACAAGCCCTGTCAACGACAACGTTAACTTACACCGAGTTCCTCCTTACAACCAACTGACGCGTTTCAATAGTGGCAGTGGTAGCGGCAGGAACGTTGCGCGGACGCCTCAGCCCACCGCAGTTCGCAGTTCGCAGTTCGCAGTTCGGAGTTTCGCAGTTCGCAGTCCCCTGTGGTCGCCCATGCAGCAAATATAACATGTCCAATTCAGTTCCATTCAGTCGGAATTACAAGCAAAAGATCGATCTTCTCTGACTTTCGTGTTCTCTCTGCCTTGCCTTACCTTATCTTGCCTTGCTTTTCTTTTTCTCCTTCGCCTTATACTCATTCCCTCCAATAGATCCCCTCCGGAGAAGGAGTACAATTGCCGCAATGTCGAACGACACGGATGTCAATTCGGATCCTCACTTCAAATACTACCACTACGATCCTTCGCTAGCCGGAGCATGTATCTTTACAGTCCTGTTCGGTATATCGAGTATCTGGCATTTGTTCCAGATCGTCAGACATAGGACTTGGTATTTTGTACCTCTGCTTGTTGGGGGAGTTTGTACGTCCTTCTTTCTTCTATCCTATCCTATCATATACTGTCCTATCCTACCATGCCCTATCCTATCCTACCTGGAGGGAACAGACTCCCTTTATACCTAGGGTACATTACTCTGAGTATATGTGCTATACTAACAACCCATCCCACACATAGTCGAAGTCGTCGGATACATAGCCCGCGCCGTATCCCACAGCCAAGCGCCGAACCCGACAATCGCACCCTACATCATCTCCACGCTTCTCATTCTCGTGGCGCCGGCACTGCTAGCAGCGAGCATATACATGGTCTTGGGGCGTGTGATTATTAGTCTGGATGCGGAGGCATACAGTCTGATTAGGACGCGGTGGTTGACCAAGGTCTTTGTCACGAGCGATGTGGCGACTTTCCTTGTGCAGCTTGCTGGTACGTTAGCAGTCCACTAATCCACTGAATATGGGTGTTTCGACGCCATGAGACGCGATGCTAATGATATGGGATATAGGTGGTGGGCTGATGGCAAGTTCACACGCCGCAACAGCACAGCGAGGTTCTCATATCGTGCTTGCCGGTCTAATCCTCCAGATCGTAATCTTCGCCTTCTTCGTGGCCGTCGCCGTGGTGCTGCATCGTCGATTACGCGCCAAGCCTACGAGCCGATGTGACAGCCCCTCGTTACCCTGGACAAAAACATTGTATATGTTGTACATTGTGAGCGCCTTGATCATGTTGCGGTCGATTGTGCGTGTCGCGGAGTTTGGGGAGGGGTTCGAGGGGACTATCTATTTGCATGAGGTTTATCTGTTTGTGCTGGACGGTCTGCCGATGTTGATGGTTATGGTTGTGTGGAATGTTTGGTATCCTTGGGAGTTTTCGGAGAGGGTGAGGAAGGAGGGGGAGTTGGAGATGCAGCTCGGTAGGTGATGGGAGAGTAGCGAGAGACGCGGTAAGTCGCTGACTGTGGCGTGGTTATAGGATTACCGGGGGTCGTCTGGCTGTAAGATAGTCGAGGGTCTTCTTTGAGGACTGATTTGATTTTTGGAACGTTGAGGACTCCAGTGGCAAGTGCGGTGTCGGCAGCCGGAAGGAATGTATTCGAGAGGGTCGGCCTTGAACCAAACGCCTCGATCGTGATTGTACAAATTTGGAACCTAGATCCTCTGCTACTCAGTCATCAAGATATCAAACTGCAAAGTGTAATAGACTAATCACAAATATGATATGTATGTACGACCTTGAGAATTCGGTAGATAGACCTGACCTCTCCCTTCAAGCTATGGCCAGACTCGTCATCAATGATTCTGGAAAAGTTCCATATGAGTTGGAAATCCAGAGAATAATTGAGGTTCCAGCCCGAACGCATTCTCATCATACGCGGCGTCATCCCAAGCCCCCCACGGGAATACATTCTCTGGAGCGGATGCGCTCACCAAGGGGTATCTCTCGATCGGTTCCAATGCCGCAGACGCGGCGACAGTGAATCCAGGATCGTGTTGACGGCCTCGTAATTCTGCCGCGGTCCAGACAGCGTTGTAGTTCAGGGATGCGCCCATTCTCGTCCGGACTATGGTCTTGATGCGCCGTCCGCCTGGTACTACTGCTCGAGCAAGAACCTCGAGGGTTCGCGCTGCGCGTTGGAACTCTTCTCTAGAGTGGAATTGTTTGAAGATTTGGTGGACCTTCAAAACTGCGGTACGAGCAGCATCTTGGTCAGAGGTCGAAGCTGTGAGGCTGTGATCGAGATATTTGAGCAGGAAGAGGCAGGCTTGGAACGCCAGCCTGAAGTGCTGCTTTGGGTGCGCCAGAAGCGGTGCGCCGCCATCTTCCGCTCTCGTGTAAGCCGGGTTAGTCGCGGTGGCAAGTCCTAGCTCCTCGACCACCTTGATCAGTCTGATGGCAGCATCGTGCCCCTGTTGCATTATGAGTGTAACAAATTGTTGGGCATCTGGGTCTTGTGTTTCCGCATCTTGATCGTTGTCCGCCAGCAGAAGGCAGTGTGTAAGGACATAGACCATAGCCCCTTGCAAGTTGATCTCTGTTGACGCGGTCCAGACATTTGTATATCTCTTCCGTATAGCACCCATTTCTTGGGTAAAGTAACGTACAAGCGATACCTGTGGACCATGAATGCTAAGGTCCTCTAAGCTGATGGTGTTCCTCGCAACATGTCTTTGGATCTCTGTCATGGCGATGACCTCCCCAGCAGTCTCTTCCTCGCAGAACTCGGCAAGTCTTTGTAGTGAAGATGCGGACGAGATATGGGGCTGTAGTCCTTGCCACGTACTCAGCCTACGCAGAGTTAGTCGAGGCGGTAAACGCCTCAGTTTTTCGGCGTCACTCTTACTGTGTACTTGTTTCAAAGACTTTCATCCAAGTTCGTCTACGGTACTTGGGGTCATACAGATTAATCGAGCGGTTCGCTCGGCGACTACCGAACAAGACCTCGTTCTTAGGCTTGTCAAGACCCATATGTAACGCAGCGTTGACCACAGCTCCAATATGTTGCCAGGACGGGTCTTCTGAATGTCTTTCAACCTCAAACGGCCATTGGCAAACAATCAACAAAGCTTGTAGGTCTTTGAGAGATTGAACGGGAGTGCTAAATAGGTTTAAGAGCAGGATTTGAAATGGCTCTCGAAGTCCATGATACAGACTAGAGTGACGAGGGTGATGTCGACTTGCTGTGAACGCGATAGCCCAGAACAGGGCCGTACTATCTTTGTAGAGGATTTCAAGCGAGCTGACTGGTTCCATTATTGGACAATGCGCATAGAAGTGTTCTTCGAACCTGACTTGCATATATAAGCTCGCGAGGGTTGATTTAGAGGAAAAAAACTTACTGTGTAAAAAGATCGAGGATCACGGCCCGCTCGACCTGGACAAGCCCGAGCGTCCAACTTCCGTGAGTAGTATCATTGAAGGATGATGTTTCTATGTCGAGCCATCGCTCAGGTCTCGAATAAGGCTCGACTGAGGGTCCAGGAGAATCCAGCCGAGTTTCAGTCCGCAAGTCATTTGGTGTATCCGTGAAAGTCGCTCGATGCTGACCCTCAGAAGCTGACCCGAAAGGACTACCCAGATGTCAGTATTATGAGATCGTTCGTATACCAGGCTCTACGACCTTAGCGTAGTAACCCTCTTGAAGTGAGGATCGATCTTGCACTCTTGCTTCCTTCCAACACATCTGGCACATGGTCCGGGAAATGTCTCCCGTAAATTGCATCGCAGCTGGGGATGATGTTAGCCCAACTCGTTATGAGGTCACGAGATTGCTGAACTACCTTGACTTGTCTACATGCTGTGCAAGATTTTGCTCTACTCTTCTTCATCGCTTCTCGAACGACCACAAAGTAAATGATCGGTATTATTTGAGTCGATCGGGGCTTTTCTGCACGTCTGCATTCTCTGTGAATGCGATAGGGTCAATGTAAAGTCTATATGTCCGGCCGGTGGTGTGTAGCCTTTGGACCCGCGCACCTTCCATCGCGAGTAGTTCACAATTACGCGGACAGTGGCTGTGCAAATACTGCATAGCCACAATCCTCTGCCGTTTCAAAACTCTCCACACCTTTTGCTGCTCCATATGTGGTAAATCACTAAAAAACGCTGTGAAGTATGATCAATGGTTCGACGCGAAAGTCTATAACGATTGGTAAAGAATGCCCGGGCGTTGACGTCCAGGTAGGAAAGGGAAGATTGCACATGGTCACAATCAACAGGAAGGTAAGGTGATATAAAGATACACAGCGTCCCGTCCTCGAACGACTACCACGATGTGGGTCTCTTAAATGCCTCATTCAGATGATGTCTGAGGCTGATCTACTACATTCGAGAGATGACCTACCATTTTTCTTCGATTCGTCGCTTGTGAAAGGGATTTCTCGTGCCTTACAGGTAGCTGCCAGGACCTGAAGGTGTTTCGTATCGTTTCTGTCCCGGAGTGCGCTTTTCGTAGGCGATAACTTTTATCTGTATGCACACCATGATAGCTATGCTGTTCGTGTGAACAGCATCGGCGGGTGCATCCTTGAGCCGAGATGCTATTGTCGCTGAGCAGGAGACAGCCATGAATAAAAAGGCTTCCCGAGTCAATCTTTGGGGGTATCACTCCATTTTCTCATGACTTCAGCATCTTGTTGCGCTTCTCCCGCCTCTTTAGGCGCTCAACTCGCTTTTTGTGCATCTTCTCCTCCATCTTCTGGTATCGCGCCCTCTCCTCTTTTGCTGCTCGCTTTGTCCTGATAGACTCGATTCGGCGCTGCATACATTAGCATACGCCATTGACACGCGCTCTAGATCAGTTGTACCTGTCTCGCGGCTTCCTTCTCATCCTTCATTTCCTTCTCTTTTGCCTTGACAGCCTCCATTGCCTTGCGCTCTTCGGCGCGCCGTGCGTACGATGTCTGGCCGGTCCGAGGTCGGAAGGCAGTCTTGGTCTGGTGCCATTGTTTGCCTGTGCGTATGCGATATTAGTGTCGTGCAAACTTAGCAGTGTCTGAATCGGGTTGACCCACCATTTTTGCGCATCCCCTTCACCACCGACGCTCCCGCGTTGGCGGCCGGTTGCGCTGCGACTTCTGCAGACATGGTTGCAGTGGATTGCTTCGGGTGTAGAGGTCGTGCAGCGTGTCTGAACTTTACGTACAGGCAGTGGGACAGGAAAATTTAGCCGAGCCGATATCGATACGCCGTGTCACACTGCGATCCGTGAAGTTGGGAGGAGGAAAACTGACCACCGGCCGATCTGATAAGATTATCTCGCAGTCGTGGCGATCACAAACTTAACTTCTACCGTCGTATTCCGTCACACCAATATCGAAAGCCGTATAGTGCGCGCTTTCCCGGGTCTTCTGAGCAGGATTTGCACAGGAACACGCAGGGATTGCGCAGCTAAAAATTCGCGCGCGTTGGTCTTTGGCTGGCTTTCGCAGGCCGATCTCGTCGTCTTTGCATTCACCCAAGAGGTCCCACCCATCGCGCCCTCCCGCTGGGCACAGCATATATGCCCAACAGGATCCCTTGTACGACCGTGTCTTCGTGATCTTTGCCCACTTACGAGCACAGTCGCTTTCCGAGCGGTCCACATGCCCACCACCACCCTCGATTAGCCTCTTTCACTCGCCTCACCGCCCCGCGAGTCTTTATATACACATCACGATGACTGTGTTCATATGACCTGGCTCGTTCCTTCCCAGTCCGTGAATCTCGACATACGCATATTGATGGAAGTCTCACAAGGGGCGGTCACTATGGCGGAGAGTCAAGTGAAACTTTCTGAGTCACTTGTCGCCCATAATGAAACATCGCTAGGAAGAAAGACCACGCAGGGACAACAGGCCTTGAAGGATGTCGTATGCGGGTCTACAGCTGGGATCGTGGGGAAGTACATCGAATATCCCTTCGACACGGTCAAAGTGCGCCTCCAGTCACAACCAGACCACCTCCCGCTTCGCTACACGGGCCCGTTGGATTGCTTCAAGCAGTCTTTGAAGCAGGATGGGTTCATTGGCATATACAGAGGCATAAGCGCACCCCTTGTAGGTGCTGCAGTGGAAAACGCGTGTCTTTTCTTCAGCGTAGGTGCTCAAAGGATCGAGGTGGACATCGTAGACTTTTACTGAGTTCTGTCATAGTACCGTCTGGCTCAAGATGCCTTCAAGGCTTCTGGTATCTACCCAAATGTAAAAGCCAACCCTGAACAAGAGCTGCCCTACTCTGCGCTCCTGTATTGTGGGGCTATATCAGGCGCCGTTACGTCGCTTTTCCTCACGCCCATCGAACTTGTCAAATGCAAAATGCAAGTCCCGCTAGAAACCCCAGGGTCAACTCTGCAGAAGCCGGGTATACTCAACATCATAGGTTCAATATACCGACATCAAGGGTTCATGGGCTATTGGCACGGACAACTTGGGACCTTGATTCGCGAAACAGGAGGCGGTGTAGCATGGTTTGGTGGCTATGAGGGAGTGAAATTGGGCTTCAAAAAGCTCAACCACCAGCCAGGCTCTGCAAAGGATGACGACAACGTGCCTGTATATCAACGTATGGTTGCTGGCGCCATCGCTGGCATGTCATACAATTTTCTCTTCTACCCAGCGGATACCATCAAGTCGCGTATGCAGACCGAGGACGTCAAACAGATAACAGGAGGCAAGTCAACCTTCAGCGCTGTGGGTCGTGCGATATGGCGACAGCACGGCTTGAAGGGACTGTACCGGGGATGCGGTATCACTGTGGGAAGGTCGATTCCGAGCTCGGCCTTCATCTTTACAGTATACGAGGAGTTGAAGAAGCGTTGGCCCGAGCAACGATATGAATGACCATCTTAAGAACATTGGCGTATACAAGGTTTATAAATTTAGCAAACGGGCATTTTGGCGGCGTTGAGCAAGAGGAAGAGCAGGGACAAGGGGTTACTGCATATATCTTATGATACCACAAAAGTTCAATTTGAGTTCATTTTATCGGAGTCTTCTTATCCTAACCTGTAACTCCGCTTCCTTACACGATCCTGACTGAGACCTCGAATGAAAAGCCTACTTGGTAATCATAACGTAGGTTGAGCGTGCCATAGACTGCGCGTCGAGTGGTGAATAATCCCCAACACGTGAACCTTCACATGTCAAGCGGACGCGAAGGCCGCTGATCCCTGTCGCTGTTCCGGCGGGCGTCTGTGGGGAACAGCAGCCGGCGCAGTGACGTTGAGCCGAGGATCAAATGCCATTCATCGCTCCCCATTTGGATTTGCGCGCCGCGACCTTCAGACCTCCAGCGACTCGTGATTCCTGCTCTTCCTGTGCATCTACCCTTTGGACCTTATTCTACTCTTCTCAAAGCCTGGTTTATTGAGTTCTGAAAGCGATCGAGCAAAGAGAGCTAAACGACCGAGACCGAGGCCCAATTCAAAGCTTCCCGCGAAACGATACGGATACGGATACGGATACCACGACAGCAGGGTAGAGAGAATGGATCGGTTACAAGCGCTGGAGGTATGCATTCCTCAGGGTGCTAGATTGCTGAGGAAGCATGAAACTTATATGGTGTTTAGACAGCGCTCGAGAAGATTGTGCTGGACCCGCAGTACCACGACGTCCTGACGCTCGTCAAAGGAATCCGGAATGGCATCGTCTACGGGACCAAAGTGCGGTTTCCGCATGCCGTGGTGTATGCTACTCCCCGCTACCTTCATGTTTCTCAGATCAAGGAAGTGTGAACTAACGATGACTGCAGGATGATATTTCTCTTCCGCTCCGGCTCGTACGTCTCCCATCTCCCTCCTCACCCTCCCCCAATCCCACCCACACTCTTACACCCACTCCTCTCGCACATCCCCCCCCCCCAACTCCCCCCAAGCCCTCACTCGAAACACGACAATCAATATATACTAACATACTCCACCCCAACCAGCTTCCGCTCAAAATGCTGGCTCGTCTTCAAAGCCACGCGCCAACACGCCCGCAACCTCGGCCTCTTCGCCCTCGTCTACAAATCCTGCATGCTGCTGCTCCGCCACACATCCCCCACATCCAGCGAGCGGCACTACGACTCCTTCATCGCCGGGCTGCTGGGCGGCTACACCGTCTTCGGGCGCACAATCCACAACTCCGTGTCTCAGCAAATCGTCATCTACGTCTTCGCGCGGGTGATGCTGGCGCTCGCTAAAATCGCGGTGCAGCCGCGCGCGGCGGGCGAGCTGAAGGGCGGGGGCGGAGGCCTGGGAGGCCTGGGCTTGATTCAGAATGAGGGGCTGAGGAGAGAGGTTGTGAGGAATGCGTGGCCGGCGTTTGCGAGTTTGAGTTGGGCTATGGTTATGTATGTTTTTCGGTGGCATCCCGAGACGGTGCAGAGTAGTTTGAGGAGTAGTATGAGTTATATGTGGGTCTTTCCCTTTTTCTTTTTCGCGTTGTTGTTTTGTTTTGGAGGAGAAGTGGCGTGGAATTGGAGTGGGAAGGGCTGTGATATGAATTGGGACGGCGGAGGGAGAGATGCTAACAAAAATGATAGATACGTACAATCCGACCACTGGGACTCGCTCCGGACCTTCATCTGGCACAATAAATAGACCGCTACCCGTCGAAGATTACACCCGCATATCAAGGAATTGGAGTCTTGGGGTGACAGGTCTTGTCACATTCGCGACTTTTGCGACTACACTTTCCTGTATATGGCTTAGGTTTCCCGCATTGTATGGTATTGGTTATGCATTTTTCGGTCGGCCGATCGGCCGGTCTACAGTGGGCCACTAGAGTATGAGGGGAAGGAAGGGAAGGGAAGGGAATCTGTGCGGTTATCTAGCTTCGCATGGTGCATGACCTATAGCATGTAGACGGGCACTGGGGGATAGAAATATGTGCGTCTAAATGTGCATTGAACTGTTCGTTCTTCTCTGCTGTATAGATGTACGTAAACAGTGGATTTATATGCATCTGGCTTCCACACTGGGACACGAATCAGCTCAAATGTTGCATGTAGTATGATGCGGAAGGACTAAAGGTAATGGAATTAGACTGGAGCGTTGGGTGGAGAGGACCGATCTGGTCATTCAGGCAGCCGGTACGGCATGGATGTTAGCAGGCTTTCTGGTTATTTTGATTATACATTCACTATCGCTCAAGAGTATGCAGCGGCTCCAGTGAGATAAGCTCCTCGTTGCTACCTGAGGTATATCTAGAAGTATTCTCAGATAACCATGCATGACGCGCAGAGCTTGACCTGTGCCGAAGACCTGTCATCCAGATACTATCTGTTGCCTTTATCTATATACTGGAGATACTGCGTATTGTTGCCATGCGCCGTTGTAGATATGGTCACCGACACACTGCAAACTGTTGTTCTGATACCTCAGTTATCTAGGAACAATGAGTTGCTGTGTGTCCTCCAGATAGAACTTGTTGAATTGGACCTAGACTGGCGCGGACATTGAGCGCTCGAAGCAGACCTCGTCATTGCTCGCCTGGTTTTGCCGGACCTTGATTGACGTCGCGATGCGCTTCATGTCATGCTCATGCTCTGTCTTGAAAGCAATGTCGTCGAAGGCGAGAGGTGAAAGCGAGCGCTTCTCGGTGGGCGGGAGGAATGCGGACTTGGATGCGAACTGTTGAACGGTTTCGGTGCTAGATGGGGTGGACTGCTCCTGCTTCTGGGTAGTGGCAAAGGGACCACCAACCATGAACCTTGGCCTTTGCACCCATTCTTCCAACTCTATACTCTCCAATCTTGATTTAATGGCATGTGCTAGGCTCTTCCGAAGTACTCCAGGATATTCGAGTGTGCTCTCACGCATCCAACGCCTGATGCCTGCTAACGTATGCTTGACTCCTGACTCTCGGATCTGTTGTATGATATCCGAGAGATCCACACTAGTCGATACGTTAGCTGGTATGGAAGAGGAGTGCTACGGGCGACAGACATAGACAAGCCTGGAGGCCATGCTGCTTCGGCACCATCCTTGTCGCCGGGGGCTCTAGCGCGTTCTAATGCATCGAATCTCAGGAGTGTGTCCCTAATCTTCACTGCTAGCCTCTTCTGTGACCTGTAAGGGCGGTCGGGTTGTTTATCTTGCAGCCAAAGGTGGATAGCAGGGGCTGTCTTCTCAACGCCTTCCCTTATAGCTTGCTTCCAGAATTCCTCAAATTGCCATCTATTTTAAATCGTTAGCATTAAAGAAGCGATGGAGGAAGGAAGCCATAGGAATCACGAACGTGGGCTCAAGTGCGAGATCAGCCTCGACAGGAGTCTCATAGAAGTTGTTCTTCCTTCCTTCGCCCTCTGCATTATGAGCGAAATCTGAACGTCTAGCACTGCCAACGGTACTGATGCCGTTCTCTGTAACGATAGCAGGAAGCGAGGGTTCGGGGACTAAGATACGAGACTTCTGAAATACAAATGTTAGCTATAAACGTGTTATATAAACAGACTCCCCGCATGGTCTAGTACTGTAGATGAGCTGGCATCATCATCTCGCCGCAGCTTGTCCAGAATCTCTTTAGTCTCCCTCATCAGCGTCGTCACCTTAGTCCAGTCCATGCCTTTCTCAAGGCACTCTTCACCACATCTCTCCTGATGACTCGGAACTTCAAGCTGACGACACGTAAGCCTCAGTGTTAACACAAATAGTTGAAAGGTATCTCACCTGAGCCTCGCTTACGTGTCGAACACCCTCGTGGACTGGCTGTGGGTTGATCGGATTGATTATGTTTTCTCCGGTGAAATTTGTCAATCTGCTCCAGTGGATGTTATGATGCGTTAGTGTTGCCGAACCTGCCGGGATTTTTCCAATACCACTGGCTACTATACTGCCATCGATCTCTCTCCAAAGTACTGGTTCTAACTTAGGTAGGAGAGGATCCAGAATCTGGAGCCGTGGCCTTCCAAGAGGGGTCAAATTTGCATTCTTTTGGCTCGGTATATGATTCCGATCGATCTGGTGAGGTATTGATAGTCTTGCTTTACTAGGCATTTCTTTGGGAAGATTGGCGATCTTGTTCCAGTCACATCGCTCCACCGTCTGTGGTGTTGGCTTCGGGGGGTATCGAAACTCGAGCGGCATAACCTCATCTTCTCCCTCCTCGACTTCTTTGCAGTCAGTGTTTGGAACGAAGCAAGTAAGCTACTGTGAGGATGTACCTTTGATGTGTGGAGAACACAATGGGTCTGCCGAGGAAATCACAGCCTTGTTTGTTGCAAGCAATTCCTTCCCAATCTCCGTTGCGATATGAGCTCTGAATTTTTTCTTCGACCAGCCGTGAACGCGGGGCAACGAAATGGCGTTCCGGTTCAGCTGAGAAAGGACTTCAGCATCCAATTGTGCCTCGTCTTTGTATAAAGTTGCGCCTTGGTACCAGCCCATGCCCTTCTTTTTCCAAGTTTGAACTAGCGTTGGAGTATAGCTCACAAACTTTGCCTTGTCTGATGGCATCTCGGGGCATGTAAGGGCGTGTGGAGAATGCGGAACGTTCACGGGAGGAAGATTGGAAGAGGTTATGAGGGTGATGAGTGGCACTAAGTGAATGATCGGAGCGCTAAGGTGGTGAAGTGAGACGGCAACGAAGACACTGGGGAAGGAGCTAAGAACATGGTCTTGCAACTTCTAAGATCTCGGGAACGTAGGGACTGACCGCAACATCCAGATTCGCCATTCCTGAAGATTATTAATAATCTTTAAGCAAACTCGAATATCCTTGAGTACCGCAACTCCGGTCCGAGTACAGGTTGAGTCCTTCACTACCTCAATCCTCCAGCCTCAAAATCGATTGATGCACAATCGGTCCCTATCAAGATCAACAAAAGAGAGTATGCAGAGGTATAGGATGAAACGCCAGCAAATGAAGAATGATAGATAAACCCATCAGAAACCCAGACTCACTATTATGCCTCGTTCAAATGTCGAAACCCCAAGATACGCCGATCTATCCCATCGCATCGCATGCTCATAGTTGTGTTCATGTCCAGGCATATATCGATCATATATAGTCATCATAACAGGGAAGCTTAGACCCTGACTCCACTGCTGCCGCTCCAGCGCAAGCGGCGCAGACCGAGACTGGCCCGTCCTATGCCAGAAGCGGCTTCCTTCGAACAGGTCCCAGTCTCGCCCGTGATAGCTCCCAGCTGGCCCATGGCTTCCGCGTGGCCCGCTTCTTTGCCAATGACGTACCCAGCTGAGAAGCTGAGAGCACTGACGAGGACGACAACACCTGCGCTGACAACCCAAGTAAGGAGCGTGGGACTGATTTCATCGACCATAGGACCTGTCCGGCGGGCCTTTTTGAGAGCACGGCGCTCCTTGCTGCTACTTCGCATGTCCTTTCTCTTCGACTTGTCTGTAGAGGTAGTCCTAGGCGACGAGGGTGATTGAGAGGTGCCCGAGGAGACGTGTGTACTTCTCGTGTCTTCAGGCACCTCACCTAGCGCCACAGACTCGGGGACGAGACGCAGAGAGGTTGGTTCAACTCGTCCAGAGGCATTAGTAGTGCTAGCGCGTGGCTGACCGGGCTTCGGCAGGCCCCGGACTGCAGCAGCTGCAGACAGGAGGGTCGAGAGACTTGCTCGGAGGGCTTCATCGTGGTCTGCTTGGTAGTGTGGAGAGACCGCGTTGAATGGGCTATGTTGTGGGTACGAGTGACGCTGTGATGTCCCTCTCGCTACTGGCCTGCGAGTAGGGTAACTGGCACCTGGCTGTGTGGTACCAGGGCTGGTGGGTGGATGGGAAAATGCGTTTGGTCGAGGCTCGAACTCCCTACGAGAAGAACGGGGGTAGTTGACAGCAGTCGCGTTCTCATCATCATCCTCGTCCTCGTCATCCCCCTCCCGCTCGGACATCGTATCCGACGAAGCGACCGAGTAGGGGTTTCGAGACGGTCGGCGTAGCTCGTGCTGCAGTGGTGATGGCCCGATGCCTTCGTTTGAGGATGACATCACCCTGTCTGACTCGCTCTCGCTTTCATCGTACTCTTCCTGGCTGCTTCCACCACCTGCACTCGTGGCCCGATATCCGGTGCCTATGACGAACTGGCCAGTGGAACGTGCACGTCGCCGTCGTCGATGCAAGTTCGAATCATGCTGTACTCTGAGCCCGTCTGTGATGATCTCCTCGTTGGCGGAAGAGAGCGAGGATGACGATGGTCTCGAGCCGACCTCGATCCATGACTCTGTGGAAGTATGCCGTCAGCGTTTGTGAAATGTGCTAGGTAGAAGGTACGGAAGGGATCGAGTAAATGAACACAGATCTTGACAGCGACTGACCTTCTGAATGTGCATGTCTAGACGGCGCAGATGTGTGGCATGCAGGAGCCATGGTTTGAGTAGACTGTGCACCTGCTGAGCTCCCACTCGGCCTGGCTTGCGACATCTGAGGCTGATTTTGACTCTGCATGGCAATAGCGGCCCTTGCAGTCTCCCAAGCACGCCTGAGAATTCGGTGTTATTCCGACTATCTTCACGCGCTCACACCGCGCGGCAGCCGCTGTGGTGGAGATATATGGGTTGGTCTTCCGACTTCGGTTCTTTGTTGCCCAGTGTAGGTTCCAGGCTTAGATGCGGAGCGCGGCTTGAGGCGGTGAACATACGCCAGACGTCACACCCAAAACACACGCTCTTGTCTGCTGGGTTTGCGTCGCTCTCTCGCCCTCGACCTCGACCTCGACCTCGACCTCGAGGTCGTCAGTGCTCCACCGCGGGCGGTAATGTCGCGATTGGAGATAAGGATTAAGGCCGCTAGATACGGCGGTCTCGACAATCGGGCGCACGGTGCGCTGATGGTTCACGGCAGATTGTCCCGCCGGAGGTTGGTCTGTGACTTTACGAGGTCGCGTAGGCGTAAGGACCGCCAGAAGGAAGAGAGAGAGAAGGAGTGAAGAGACGGTCGAGGAGCGGAAAGAGAGAAGAAGTGATGAAGTCGACGAGTCTGGGGGCGCAATGTGCCTGGCCAGACGGCATTCGTGCGCTGTCTGGGCTGCAGCTGTCACCCTGCAGTCGGGTTCATGTCAGCCGACCTATCACAGTGGCCTGCTGCCTCTCTCATTCGTGGCTCAGCGTCACTATACATATGATATGCTCACCTGGTCTGAACGGGTCAGACGGTAGAGCCATCTGCAGTTATTCTCTAGTCCTTTATTTCTGTACTACTGACAATTATAAGTGGTGTCTTCGACGTTGCTCTCTTCGTGGCAGTGATCTTCAGAGTCCAGGCCAGCTGGGATGCTGGAGATATTAGCCCCGCATATGATCCATAATCGTGGGTGTACACTGTCGGAACATGTCCTGTCCATCACGCCATCTCTGAACTTGAAAAATGTCTGACTCAATACAACGATTTCATGGTCTCGGTACACAATGGTAGACGTCTTTACGTGCAGACAAAGCGTTTTATGAGCCGTCAGCGTATCTGCCCAAGCTTTGACCAACCGGACTTGACTACCTAGGTACCCCAGAAATCTTTCAATACCTATCTCCTTCCAGACCGTTTGTTGTCGGCCGAGTCAAAGAACGGGTGGGAGTCACGCATGCGAAGTAGACATGCGGATTTGAGCGGAGAGCGGATTAAAGAAGATCGCAACAAATCTATTGCGGGTTTAGACAACTTGTATTGAACTTCAAGCGATGCATTACGACCATCGTACATAACCGTCACTTATCCACTCTCCAAGAACCCGGATTCAACGCTCAAACGCCGTTATGCAAGGTGCAATCCAAGCTGTGGCCAGTGGAGACCGAAATTAAAAGCATGCGAAGGGTCTGCTAGCAACCAAATACCAAAACATCCAAGTAGCAATCCCTCTAAAGCAGACGCGAGCCCGAAGCGCGTTCGAATCCTACCAGCGTGAAGCGAATCTAGGCAAGGACCCAGTAGAACCAGGAACGAAAGAATGTTCTTGAGTGTAGCCAAATGTAGTCGAGTTAACACTCCACGTACCTAATAGGCTTTTGCGGACGGGGATGCTGAACAAGCGTCGTAACATATAGTACAAAGTAATCCTAACACCAGAATTAGAAAATTTCATCACGAGTCCCTTCGTGGGTCGAATGTCGACCATTTCACTGGTCTGGTAATTCGAGACCGATAATCGTGCAGCTAGTCGTTGCGGGAAATATGCGTAGCGCCCCTCAATAGCCATCTATTGTCCTTTCTTTTCCTCCTTTACGTCGTCCTTCGTTTTCTTAGCTTTCATATCCTTTATGGAGTCGCTGATCCAGTCTTTGGACTTCTCCCATGGATTACGGTTCAGGCGGTTGCTCAACTGGCGGTAGTTGTACATTTCGGCCCAGCAATCTCGACCCCACTCGCAACCTGCCATGTTCACCAGAAAGTCTCTGTCCTTCTCTTGATAGTGCATCCTGGGATCGTCTCCCTTGTCCCCACAAGCACCCGGGGGGAAGCTGTTGACCTTGCGTTGTTGTATGAAAGCAACATGTGAGCGGATCCATGGCTGGTTTGTGTACATGTACTCCAGTGCATCTTGTTCCTTGTGCTCCCACTCCATGTGTTTCTGCTCATATCCAACAGGGTCCCACCATATGTCGAGAAGGCGATCAGTCCAGACACTACGACGAACAAAGAAGGAGCCAAGATTGAAACCACCGCAGTCCTGAGGAACGATGAGGTTTATAGAATCAAGCTTTCCATCTCCGATAGGAGAGCGGGTCTCTGGATCCAAGTATTCATCGTTGGGCGGATGCGATATATTCAGGGGGTTGTAGAGGTTGATGTCTCGATATGTGATGTCCTTGAGATGGCTAAAAATATGTTTTTGCAGAGAGTACGAAGGTTCCATGACGAAGGTGTTCGTGTCCAACCACCAAAACCTGGCTCTGATTAGCGGAATCCCGGTACACAGGGCGCCATACGAACCATTCAGCATGCGGGTATTTGCGCATTGCGTTTCGGATCGTATCGACCTTCTCCCAACTTTCTCTCCACTCGTGAGCGTAGCGTTTCTTGGTGCTCATGTCCACAATCTCCAATTCGTATCCCCATTTTTGTGTGTATTTCTTCTTGTTCTTGACGCTGTCTCTCTCGATGGCCCACTCGCGGGGGCCCTTCCATTCCATGACACCCCCTCCTTGGTTTGCTGCGAGGATCACAACGTATTTGCTTCCGCCGCCGAGGAGGGATGACCTCCGATAGGCACGATGCAACGCTACACTGATCAGTCAAACGTAGTTAGAGTCAAGGGCAAGACGACGCACGTGTGACGTAAAATACGATGATGCTCAACACAATGAGCAGCACGAGGCCAAGGGACCGCCTCAGGCGCCAGAGGTTCCTTCCAATCCTATTCAAGACTTGCACCAATCTGTTGCCCTGGTATCGTCCTCTGCCAAGCTTTTCCTTTTCTGCATAGCTGAAAGGCAGGCTTGTTGATATCCTCCGGAAGTGCCTCCCAAAAAAGCCCTGATTCCGGGGGGTGAAGACGTTGTAGCCCTTGACCTCTGCGCTCCTCGCCTGGGCCGATGCCCAAGTCACATTATGAGACCCCCCGTTCGCGTAGCTAGGTAGCGGGCTTGTTCTCCCGCCTGTATCGTAGGGTGTGTTCAGGCCCGGACTTGACCAGCCGCCAGGTCTCGGCGAAGGAGATCGCGATGCCATGTCAACGGCGGCGGGAGTGCCCGGTATAACAGGGAGCGTGTCTCCCAGCGTGCCGGGCGCGGCGCCGCTGGTGGTTCCGAACCTGCTTCGCGCGTCGGAGCCCTCGTGGAGGTTGAGGTTCGGTGGGTGCTTCGCCGCAGAGGAGCGTCGCCGTCGTTGGCCGAAGGACGCTGGAGAAGCCACGGTGACGGGTTCCAGCTCGAGTGGCAGACGACTGCACGGAGTGAAGAATGCCCGCTCGAGTCAAGGGCGTGGCGCAACGGTACTGGCAAGGCTGGAGCCAAGAGCGCGCGCAAGGAACTGCGACCGACCCCAGCGAGTTCCACTGCAGGCCAAAAAGCAAGGCCCGGAAGCGTCGTTGCGAGGCGCGCGCGGCGAAGGGGGGGAAGGGCCCACGGCGAGAGGACAGCGGGCTGCCAAGTGCGGCTCCTCAATCGGAGGGTGGAGGCGGTTGCACCTGATGCGGGAGCAATATCGAGGCCGAGAAATTGCAGCTGCTACACAGCGTCCGGACGTCCAAAAGGCTGGGCAGCGAGGTCTCGAGATTGACGGTAGACAGCTGGCACACTTCAATGCAGACCCTCCCCTCGCAGACGGCAGAGAACGGCGATCAAGAGAAAAGGAGGCCTCTTGTTCGATAAAATTACCGTGTCCAGCTCTCAACTCCAGAAGCACGGGCCAAGGGCGGATTACCGTTCACAGTATCAAGATTGGGAGAACAATTTCAATTCTGTCATGAACTCAACGTGCACGCGATCCAGCGGGAAATGTGGCCGTCATTTCAATGGCGTGCAGCTCGCCTTTGATGTTGCGCTGAGCTGACGGCAAGGCGAGCTCAACTGCCCTCAGCTCGCGCGATTCCAATGGTCCCAATAACCTAGGCATGACTGACCTGAGCAGCCCGCTATGACCCCACCTACCCGAGTCTGGATGGAAGGCGACAGGGGTGACATGGGTTCACTACCAAAATAGCTCCTTTGTCCGCCGCGAACTTGCCTCACGATACACAGGCACAGACGCCGAGGGGCAATGAGGATTACTGTGTCTTCTCTGTTCTATAGCCTATCTCCCCAGTACGACCAGTGTTTTCTCTTCGAGATCGTTGTCGCCGAGACATGCCCTTATCTGACAGGACATCTTATCTCGACCCAGGGAAACGTTGGGTTCCTGAGGATGTTGAGGCACAACCACTGTGAGTTGCTGGGACTGGCCGGAGTAAGAAGCGCTCTATCACTTCACCTGCTGTCAGAGATGTCCATCGCATAGAGGGATCTTCCTCGCTCTCGCTTCTTCATCGCCAGTCTCCAATCCTACCGAATGGTCCATACCACCGCCGTACCCTACCAGTATATCAAGAACACTATTGTCTGCTAGAGCATGTCTCGGCGCTGCCATAATACATTTAGCCAGATGTAGGTTACCACAGAGAAGTCGTTGAAGCCTCTCGCCTCTATTGCGACTCAATGTAGCCAATCACAAAGGTATCGGAAAATCACCGAACACCCCAATGACGACCTTGGGACGGATGATGAAGGATACGAGGGGCATAGCTAAACAGATATCGTTCATTTGAAGGACACCCAGATGTCGCTGGCTTCTCAATGCAGGCTTGGCAGAGGCGGCTCCAACCGTTGGCTGCAAGGGCGGGCGTCTAAATGGGCTTCCGAACCACTCACCTCACTGCACCTCCAGCATTCGCTCTGCGGCCACGCCAGCCTGGTCCACTACAGCGTCTCAGATCGGGTTTTATGTTGTACATATTGCACTCCAGCGAATCTTGGGCGGCTACTGCTCCCAAGGCTGCAAGATGGCGCCCGCTAGGACGGCAGATCGGTCTACTTGGGTGCTTCTGCATCCAATCAGTTCACCAGCAACCCAGCGTTCCCTTTACTTGCTCAGTCGGAGCTCTGCTCTGGCCAACGTGACCATCATGTCTATCGAATCACAGCATGATGATGAAGAGCAGTACCAGGCGCTATTCACTATACAGAATGGCGGGTAGGCCGCATCCGTGCCTGAATCTATCCAGCGACCTGGAGTCGCGTGTTCACGCGCTTCCAACGTCTTTCATCCTCCTTTGTCTTCTCACTTTCACTTCATCATCATTTTCGTTGTCTGCGCCGCTCACTTATTGCATTGTTTATTGTTGCTATTGTACCCTCATTAAGTTTCAGGTATTCGTCTATTCCAAACCTACCACAATAGAACAATACCACCATCACAAACAATCCCTGTTTCAGCGCACGAATTTCCTAACGACATTATACACGAGAACAATGCATTGTTCATGATATGCTCCGATGACACCTTGTCGCCCATAACCAGACAACAGGCTTTCGCTTTTCGGCGGCTTCGCATTTGACAGCAAGACCTCACACGCATCCTTATCATTCATACAAACAATGAGCGCCACAAATTTCGGTCCTACGGGACACTATCCGCAACCTATACCGATCCAACACCTGCCGACACACGAAGATACTCGTCAAGATCCCGTTCTTGTCCTTTTCAATGGCGCTTATATCCTGCCGAGCACAACGTATGAGAGAGCGGAATGGGGGAGTGATGCTCAGATAGCAGCCAGGAGAGCTATGTCGAAACGAAGTTCACGTTCATACGCAGGAAGAGTCTCACGGGCGAGATCGAAGAAGAAGGAGATGCTACCCAGGCCAATGATGCCTACACTGGATACTAGCTTCGTGCGGTTGAAAGGAGCTGCTCCGCGCCAGGTTTATCCTAAAGAACTCGATCCCGGAATCAATAAGGCTGTGAAGAAGCATTCCTGGTTTGGACTAGGAACACCGGGAACCAGAGGAAGAGGGCTGGGGATAACGAAGGGAACTCCGCAGCCAGAACAGGCACAGGCACCTCCACTGAATAAAAACCCAAAGACGGCGGATTCACTCACATCAAGTACCAAGAACTGGCTCGAGATCTCTCCTTCAGACAGACCTATCCCTATTGGCATATCTCTGCCTTCCGACAGCGTAGCAGACATCAGCCCATACCAGTCGACCCGGCAACGTTCCGAGAGTGATGCCACACTTGTCACACCAAGCATCATCATCACGCCCGCTGTGGCTATGAAGTCTGTATGGTCACCTGATACCGAATCAGAGTACACACCAAGTGTCTATTCTCGAGCAACGTTCATCACTTACCCAAACGATCCCAATGTGCCTCCCGTCCCAGCATTACCCGCAGATGTCTTAAAATCAACATTTGGCAAATCCAGCCTAGATCTGGATCATGACAAAAATGGTGCTATAACTCGGAAAAGAAATGATACTCTCGACTCCGCGGGAACGACTTTTGAAGACATGGAGTATGAGATGAGCCCCAAGAATCGCACAACGTCAACCGCCACAATGTTCGAAGAGGACGAGGTACCCCTGCGAGACAAACAAGGACAATTATCTGCGTTGACACCAGACACAAGTACTGTGCCCACTCCACGAAGGTCTCGGGGTTGGTGGAACGTGATCACGACTCCATTTGAGTTCTCACGTTCGAATTCCACCTGGACGCAAAATGTGCAGAGTGGAGAGAAGATCCCCGATATGCCCGAAATGCCTCAGCGTTTTGGCGGGTTCCAGTACTCCCCATCTACGTCTTCCACATACATCTGGTCTGCGACAGAGAAAAGTCCGTCCACAAGTGGAGATTCCCCTATGGTCCCCATGCCTCTATCCATACCCAGTAGAGGTGCTCCAACCGTTGAGACGATGCGAGATGAACAGATGCAGCTTGGTATGTCGGAGCAGCCCCATCAAATAGCCAGCTCGCATGAGAAAGGGTTCGCAGAGCCTATTGGGGTAGCACCGGAAAAGTCAGAACACCAACACTTCGTTGCGTCACCACCAGTGCGGCAAACGGACCGAGCAGGTGATGTAAATGTGGCCTCTCCTCTTTCGGCTATGTCTGCTTCGCCGGTCGTAGGGACTGCGACGATTGGCACGGTGCTGATGCCACGTCAGGTCTCAGAGCAGCAGCAGCAGCCCATTCACATTAACATTGAGCTCCTGGATAGAAGACCTGACATGCACGTCCGCACAAGCTCGGCACCGGTAGCACAGCCAATCTTTGCAACTCCTCAAGCACCTCAGTCAAGCAAGGTGGAATTTTCGACACCCTCCACTACCGCCTCGCGAACACCCCCGCAACCATCTCCTCCGCCTGTAATACATCGCTACGGTCTACCTTCTAATCCACGGGAAGTTATAATACAACGCGCTCAAACCGGTACCAGTACTCCAGGCAATCGCACACCTCAGTTTCCACCGCCTCCACACTTTTCCAGCAAGTCACCACAAGCCGGCTTTGATTATAGCAGTCGATCGAGTTCACCAGTGTCGTATACGGATGCGAAGGGCAAGAAAAAGCACCGGAAAGCCTTTAACTTCATGGACTTACTCCCATCCGTCTTTCGTCAGCGCAGAGATAAGAAGCAAAAGAAAAAGCGTCGCAGCAGGAAGTTTTGTTGGGGTTGCTGCTGTTGTCTTCTGATTCTGATTCTTCTCGCTATTCTGGTTCCTGTTGTTGTTGTCATCACCAGAAAACACAACAACACTGGCTCTAAAGGCCCTGTACAGACACCAACGACGCAGTGGCTGAACCTGACGGGGTACCCTCCGATACCAACTGGCATTTCAACAATAGCACAGCCGGAAGATGCCATGGAAGAACCTGGTTGTATTGCTCCCCCCACGGTTTGGAGCTGCTCCGTCCCAAAGGAAGACCAACAAGCAATCAGTCCTAACAAGCCTGACCAACCTAATTTCGAGCTTCAAATCATCTACGACAACAGCAGTACATCAAGTTCTAGCAAAACACGACGTGGCTGGAGGGCTGCCAATCCAGTCTCTGCCGGTGCAGTAGTACGCTCACGCTTTCTCAACGTCCGGGCGGCGCCTGCAGCTTCGCCAGCGCCACCTAGCATAGCAGACTATCAGTTCCTGGGCAACACGACAGATGACAACGAGGCTCCTTTCGAAGGCGAAGATACACCGTTCTTTATTAGTTTCTTAGACCCCAAAGGGACGACCTCGTCTCGTCTCTTGAAGCGCGCCGATGCCGGCAACAATCTCACCAGCGCGATTCCTCCACCCCAACTAAATTCGGATGGGACTGCAGCCCCTGCAAACCTCTTGCCACTGACGTCGAACCAGTCCCTTCGACTATTCAATCGGGGCAAAGATGACGAGCACTATGGTTTCTTCGTATACTATGACCGCTCAATTTTCCTGAAAAGCATCTCTCGTAACGGCACGCTTGGAGGTAATCCTGCGGATGTTGACGGAGGAGCCTCACTGGATGCTGCAACATTGCGGTGTACATGGGCACAGACGCGTTTCCTGGTGCAAATATGGACTAAGAGCGAGAAGACGAAGCCTCTGCTTGGATCATCTGGACCCACCAATTCCAGTTCGACATCCTTCCAAAGACCCGGCTCGTTTCCATACCCGGTGACAGTCACGATCGATCGACACGGTGGCTCGGCTACAGATAAGATGGCGTACTGCTACACCATGGACAACGACAGGAAGATTCAAAACCTGCCGGAGAACAAACAGTTTCTGTTTGAAGATCGTACGTTTGGCGGGACTATAGTGAATCCGTCAAAGGGGCCCGATCTCAATGTGAGCGGGCCAATTGACGGAGGGCATGGAGGGTGTAGTTGCCAGTGGCAGAACTGGCTTGCTTGAGCTACGATTATCGAAACTTTCCATTCGTTTGTACAACTATTTGCGGCATTGTTAGCCCATTGCCATTCTGCATCTCGCATCTCGCATTCAGCATTTAGTCGGAGTTTTGCATAGCAAGGACTTGTGGTCGAAGCTCGACGACATTCATATCCCAAATCTTCAAAAAGCATCTACGAAACATGGAGCTTCAATGTCTTAATAGTGAGATCTTACAAGCTGGACATCAGTAAGACGGTGGCCATATCTTAAAGAGAATCCACTGGTTGGAATCTTGTACCTATCGCTAGCTATCACATAGCTTATAGTTAATACCATCATTCGCTCATACTCATCAGATGACTTGCTCTATTTCGCTATGATATTCCAAAGATTCTCAAAAGTAACAGGGTCTATAGGATTTGGGAATACGAGCAAGGGTCAAGTACCGAGCCAACATTTTCAGACCCAAGATATGTCCGATTCTATGGAACAGGGGATATATCTATAACCGCCGAAATGCCATGGTACGCTATGCGATCCTGACTCGCAAGTAGATCCGACATCGTGGTATACCTACCGAACTAACTTGAACGCCTTATACGTGTTTCTTACAACGATTTCGCCGCATTCGAATCGATGGCGATCAGTGACCTCGAACTCGTTACGATGGACATCCAATATTGTATCTCCGAGGACTTCTGATCATGACTCTTTGTAGAGGCGAGACATTCCCGGGCGTCACTACAATGTATACGTGGCGATGTTGCTAGTCTTTGGTGTTGTTACCGTGCCGTTCGCTGGTGAGTGATGGCGCTGACTGATGAAGTGGGATGTGGGTACGATCTCCACCTCTAGCCCATCTGCGGATCTCGCTAGCGGCTCCTCTGCTTGACCCTGCTGCGGGACGGGCTGGCCTGTTGATCGGGCACGTTTTGGTTTTATGCTGTTTCATTGGTGGTCTTTGACGTCCATCTTCCTCTCTTCGTCTTCTCTTCCCCAGGCCAGATGCTGGCTTCACCTCGGACGACAGTATGCAGCGCCACCCGCATGCTTGTGAAGCTTGTCCCAGGCAAGACGTTCGGCAGTTCGGCTTCGGCGGCCTTGGCCTGCGTCAACTTCCAGAGGGTTTGCGTTGACGAGAAGCGACTTTCGATGTCTTCAGAGAGTGGTTGTGGGAAAGATGGACAGGTGGAAGGGCTCTCAATCTGACTCAACGATCCACCGAGAAGCACGCGCTCGAATGCGCTCGATTGCACCAAATGCTGGGAGGTCCCGAGGAATCTGTGGGCCAGGGACTTTAAAGTGCAGGTGCTCGCGTGCTCTCTTGCCTCTTCTGGCCACCTTAAAGGGTAGCATGCTACGCTTCTCCACTCTCTACGACGCGCTGTCCTAGGAGTCGGCCGACGGGTTCCAGCAGAGAATTTTTTGATCCCGCTATAAGAAGCACTTGTAACTGTACTACTCGGTGCCTTCGAGGTCATATTGCACTGGTGTGTGCGCTTCCTTCGCCATCCGCCTTCCACAACCAGCACCCCCGTGCTCGTCTGAGAGACGTTCATTGCTCCAAACCTTCAGAGGAGTCCACCACCATCCCAACCACAGACCACACTGTGACCGTGAGGCGTTGATTCACGGGATCGATCGGATTTCTTGGGAATCCTATTACTACTTTGGCGTCTGTCATTGCCGGCTCGTAGCATTATTAACCACTCAGCGGACAGTATCCCCAAACGTGTTGCACGGCTCTACATCGTCCCACTCTAGCGCAACACCCTCTCTGCTCGCGCGTGTCTAAGTCTCAGTGGACGTCATCTTACCCAACTGCTGGATCTCAGCCTTGCGGAAAGAAGCTCTCGTTTAAAGGCCGAGCCCGTTGCCCAGGCTGATCGCTTCTTGGTCGACTGCTACTATATCAACGACCGTTCTTGTTCCACAGCGGATCAAGCTACAGACGGCATGGAGCCTCCATCCCTCCGAGACTACGGCATTGCTGCCCCCCATGGTCCTAATATGGGCGGCGGTCACGTTGCAACCGCGGACGTCCGTCACGATATGAGTGAGAACGAAGCGAGTGTATTCCATTCGATCCTCCACCCCGACGACATCTATGATGAAAATGGAACCTATTGGGCGGATTTGCCCATTGGCCAGCGTGTCAAATTCGTCACCAAGGTTGATGGCGAAGAGACCAGGAAAGAGTTGGCTGCCATCGGAGCAATGGTGAAGAAAGACCCTCTGAGTCCTGTGGGATTCTATGTACGAAACATGGTCATCCCCGGTGCTGGTCTACTTCTTGAAGGGTATGCATCTGTCGTCAATGGTACTTTTCGTAGCGCTAACGGATTCATAGTTACGTTCTCTTCTCCATCGGTAACGTCAGGCCGCTGCTTCAAGCCGCATTTCCCAGCTGCTGGAGTAAGTTCACTACCTGCGACGAAACATGGACTCAGGCTGTCGACTACCTGGAGATCATTGGTATCATTGTCGGTTAGTAGTCCTGGCCATCGGCTTTAAAAGACCACCCCAGCTCTAACGCGCATCAGGTCAAATCCTCGTTGGTATCATTGGTGACTGGTTGGGTCGTCGTTGGGGTCTGTTACAGGATGCCACGATCATGTTCATCGGTCTCCTCATGTTGACTGCGGCATGGGGCGTCACCGAAAATGGCTGGGTCATTTGCTACGTCTGGTCTCTCTTCTTCTACGGCATAGGAGTGGGCGGTGAATATCCCATGACCGCAACAAGCGGAATGGAGAACGCCGTCGGCTCTGGAAAAGTCTCGACCAAAGAAGATCGTCTTCATCGCGGCCGCAAAGTCACCAGCGCTTTCCTGATGCAGGGTTGGGGACAATTTGCAAACCAGGTCATCCTCATCATCCTCTTGCTCGTCTTTCATCACGGGACCGGCAACCCCCCATATTCCAAGGTTGCTGCGCAGTGGACGTACCGTGTCAGCTTTGCTATTCCAGCTGTCGGCACACTCTGGCTAGTCTACTTCCGTTACTACAAGATGCGATCGGCGAGCAAGCAGTTGATGATCTCCAAGAAGAAGTCTAAGGTTACGGGCTACGATACGCAGTCATTGAAACTTACCTTCACCTACTTCGGGCCTCGCCTTATAGCAACCGCCGGAGCGTGGTATGCCAACGACATCTTCTTCTACGGCAACAAACTTTTCCAGAACCAATTCATCGCCGTGTTGACGCACAACAGCAAGTCTGTCATGACTGGCTGGTTGTATAACCTCATCAACGTCGGCGTTTCTCTTGTGGGATACTACCTAGCAAGCTTCTTCATCGACAACAAGCTCTACGGCAGGAAATGGATGATGATAGTCGGCTTCATGTGCGACTTTATCCTCTTCGTCGTGCCCGCCTTCGCCTACAATTTCTTCATCGAGATCGAGCATATCCACGCCTTCCAGGCCATGTACTTCCTGTCATCCTTCTTCAACCAGTTTGGACCCAACAGCGTCACGTTCCTCGTCGCAGCCGAAGTCTTCCCTACACCCATCCGTGCAACCGCACACGGTTTCTCCGCTGCCGTCGGTAAGCTGGGAGCCCTTACCGCCGCAGTGCTCTACAACTACATCGGCACGCAGACGAAGTTCTACGTCGTACCTTGGTTCGGTCTCGTTGGTGCGCTGCTAACCTTCCTGTTCCTGCCAGACACCACAGGCTTGGATCTCAAGGAGCAAGAGCGACGCTGGGCGTACATCCGCGAAGGTCGCGAGCAAGACTACCACGGTATCGCGATCCACCCCAAGCACTTGTCGCTATGGGAGCGCTGGCGCGGCGTCGGCAAGCACTACGACGCGAAGCTCGACTACGAGAGCAAGATCGCAGAGATGCGCGAAGAGTGGGTGCAAGCACAAGAAGCGAGGGCAACCGAGAAGGGCGACGGCTTCGATGATGATAGTGAGGAATACAGCCAACACGTCACCACCTTTTTCAAGCGCACGTCGCCGGCAGGAACGGTAACGCGCGAGAGGACGATGCCTGACAGCGACAGCGGCAGCGACCTCAAGGAGAAACATGCTTCCTTGTAGACGTGAGGGGGCGGGTCTCGAGCTGGCGGCTTGCAGTTGCGGGCCGGGTCCTGGTCTGGTCTGGCGGCTGGCTACAAGTCCGGGATGTTTTGGAGTGCTACACAGCAGCCATGCAGCATCTTAAAGAGAACCCACTTCGGCGCGCCGCAGAAAGGTGAGAATCCGGTCGCACATTAAGTTCACGGCAGATACAGATGCCCCATATTCCAAATTACACATCGCTATGACAACGAGCGCGCCTTGCAGTTCGAATGTATGTACTTATCAAAAAAGGCGTCATTGACGAGCGGTTTCACGAATTTGCAAAGTGTCTATTTCCAAGCGATTTTCCTTTTCTGGTTGGACAGCATGGCACAGCATGCGCTGGCGGCTGGCCCTTCTCGTTGGCTTTTGGCGCCGCCTGCCCGCCCGGACTGTTTTAATATCGAGACGCAAGAGCAATTTGTACCTACTTCGGATAATAATGCTCAAACCGTGGGAAATGCAACTTTGCCACTGGTGACCCTGTTCATAACGAGTGCGGTATCGTTCAGTCTGGCTGTCGACGCGATGCGATTCCAGGGCTGTTTGCTGGTGAGAGGCGAAGCGGAAAAACAGGAAATGGTTCGTTTGGCAGGGGGCCCGTCGGAAGTCTTGCTCTCCTCGTCTCTCCCATGCATTTGCTGCATTGGATTCTCCCGTCGACAGCTCATAGAGTCGACAGCGATGAGAGTTTTCGTTTGACGTGGGGCGTCTCGACGCAACACAAGACGATAATTGTTACGCCCGCTGGGACGGACGCGCAGATTGCAGAGTTGCGAGCGAGATCACGATGGGCCAGCACTGAGCATTGTTCAAAGTTTGTCTGGCATGGATGTTCATGGACTCTTCTCGTCCTGCAAGCGTCCGCCCGTGCGGCTATTCATAGCAGGGCACTGGGCAGTGCGGCGAGGCTTTGTTGAAAGGAGGTCGGGGCGGCGGGCAACATGAGCATGCCCCATCCTGACCTGTCCCCATGCGCCATCCTCGTCGTGCGGCTCGAGGGTTGCGCAAACCTTCAAAGCAACATGCGCGGCCAGCAGCCCAACGGTCCCAGTTCCACTCCAACAAGATTTTTAGCAGCAAAGCGGAGCGGCTGGGCGAAAGGTGGCGCTCGCCTCGCCTCGCGTCCGTTCTCCCCCAGCACTTCTGCCCAAGGTTGGCAGTGCAATGTCCGATCGTCAATGGAGATCCGTCGCGATGGAGCCGCTGGGTGGCTCGGGCCCCCCAGCCAAAAGTTGATTTTGCGGGCAGGGAACAGCCCCTGGCGGAATGGCTTCCCAGTGGCGCCGATAAGGTGACAGGCGAAGCGCAATCAAACACGGTTGCGTGTCACACAGCAGACAGGCGCGAGACTTGCGCGGCGGTGGGCGAGAGTCGAACAAGATGCGGTTGCACAGACACGACGGCGGGCGCTGGTCACAGGTCCGTCACGGCGACGGCGTGCTGCTGGAAGACGTGAATTGCGCGCGCGCAGACAGGCAGACAGACAGACAGATGCCTAGATAGATAGGGGCGCATGTGAAGAAGCAGCAGTAGCAGCAGCAGCAGCGATGAGCCAGCAACAAGCACTGGCTAGGCCGCCCAAAGCGACCGTTTGCCCGCGCCGCCTTGGAACGGAAGCGCCTTCCTTGGCCCAAGCCCTGCACCGACCCCTGTCGTGTTTCAAAAGCGGCCAGCACGGGCCACGCCTGCCCCCTGCGCCAGCCTCGCAATAAATAGTCTGCATTCCAGCCGCCTCTGCCTCTCCCTCTCCACCGCACACTCCAGCTCCAACCCGCGAACATATTACAGTAATACGCAGTCTCTCGCTCCAGCGTGCTCTCTTAATCCACTCGCTCCCATCAATTCCTGCGAATACCCTTAAGCAACACTTCAGCTTTACCCTCCACAACAACACACCACATCACCAAACAACAACAACAACAACACACAACCGCCAACATGCGCTGCTCAATCACCCTCGCTGCTCTCGTCGCCGTCGTGGCCGCCGTTCCCCAGTACTCCGAGGTCCAGACCATCACCCAGATCTCGGACGGCCAGATTCAGGTTCCTCCTGCCACCAGCGGCGGCGTCCCAGCTTCGTCTGGTGCCTCTGTCCCGGCCTCGTCTGTCGCCGTCGTCACCAGCGTCGCCACCTCCAGCGTTGTCGGTAAGTTGCACTCGCACGACGCGCAATTGCTTCGCATGCTAACGTACAACCAGTCCCCGTCACCAGCACGCCCATCGTCACCGTCCCTGCTAACGGCACCACGACGGCTGTCGTCACCACTGGCGTGCCTCACAGCTCCACCAACGGTACCACGACTGTCACGACTGGCTCTCCTTCCACGACCTCGGGCGGCGCTGGCAGCTCCGGCTCCAGCTCTGGCACCTCGGTCCCAACTGGCGCCGCTCATGCTGTCGGTGTCTCCTTCGGCGGTCTCGCTCTCGCCGTCGCTGGTCTTGTCCTCGCATAAACGTGGGACAGTCCACGACATCTCTCTTCATTCTCACTTTGACAAGATACCATGGGCTAGCGGTTCGGTTGTACGATACGGACACTAGCAGGCTGCGGAATAGTTAATGAGCTCAGGAGGTAAACGGCGGGCCTAGCATTGCTTCTCTTCCTTTCCTCGAACAACATGTTTCCGGCCTGCATGTGTCGGCTTATCGTTGACCACCCAAAATCGGAGTATATGGTTTGCATGGTCGGTGGCCAGCAGTAATGGATCTGTGTTTCTATCACGTTTAGCCTTGCTGTCGTTTGGTAGCGACAGGGGCGCATTTTCGGTACACGGATTATGTTCTCTGATCGAGGCAAAGTATGCATCCATTAATGTGTCAGTATGGACACGCTGGGAGTGCATAGCGATCATGTATAGATAGTTTTAGCTGCCACCCACACATGAAAGCAATCAAGACTACGGCATCGCGAGATGTCTAACCAACTCGTTCTCTTCTGCCTGCCTGCCTGCCTGTCATCGCTTGTGAAGTCTTTGCAACGGACTAGACGCGCGAATGCCTGTTTACCACGTAACATTCACCCCGTGTGCCACGAAATACACACGCGTCAAACATGCCCAATCAAGCCACGAACCTTTGCACCACTCCTCGCGCCTCCCGCGTTTCAGCAGCAGAGCACGGCATTTCCGCTTCTGAGACCCACGCCGCAACCTCCTTGAAACGTTCGACCGCAGCGGGTTCTGCGATGCTACGAGGCACGGGTATCACGTCTGAATATAGAATTACAGAATGCAAGGATACAGGATGCAGGATGCGGAAAAAGTAAGGCCGATAGTGCGATTGTTGGAGCGGATGGCGCACGCACTGCACCGCCTGCTAACACCTTGACATTGTTTGTCTGCTATTAAATTGTGCTTGGTTGTACGGAGTAATTCCAGCTGAATCAGTTTGAAGTCAATTCGATAAGCTCTGGACCAGATAAGCAATCGTACGCGGACCTGTCCTGTCGCTCGATATATTATTCTCCTAGAGCGTGCATTAGACGATGGCTAGGTGGTCTAGCGGGCAGATGGTGCAGCTGTAGCGCGCGGTCAAGCAGTTCAACAATCAGGAACGCGTCGTCTTTTCGGTCCGATAGAGACTTTGATGCTCTGGGTCGTTTGGTTTTGCGTTTGAGTTGGTGCTAGGCTAGAGCGTTCTTGCTCTGAGGGGCCGATGCCGTATGCGTACCTGAGGCCGGTGTTTCGAAGGTTTGAAGGTGAGGGGTGTGGTTGGCTGGGATGGGTTCCGTAGGAAAAGTGGATTTGGCTTCAGAGTCTAGACACTGGGGTGGTGGTGGGTTTGTGGAGGGTGGAATGGAAGTTTTAGATGGTCGTGTATGGCGCGCAATTGATGGCTGGATGAGAGCGCATTCCATTCTGAGGCTCTCTCTTGTCTAAGACATTGACATACCGGTATTTAGCAATTAAATCCTGTCTGAGAGGCACAGCTACCGACATTCTATTCCTATTTTCTAGAGCTTTCCAAAGCTTCTTGACGTTTGTTCCGGGCGGATTGGTTGACATCGTCAACGCTCCCATCCGGCTAGCCAACCAGCGAACCCCTAAAACTCCACGACAAGCGTCGAAGCGTGGCCGCGAGGTATGATGTTGAGGAGAGCCGGGTACGAGCTTGGCTCCGGGCTGACGCGATCGGCAGGAACAGCTGTGCGCTCGTGTCAGATTCTTAAAAGTAGCGTCGGTAATTGTAGTGCTGAAGGATGCGTATTGGATTCTAGATTCGGGTGTGTATTGGAAAGATGCGGATTCTGGATCAGGGTGCGGCGCGGGTATGGAGTGGTTTGAGATGATGATGGGAGAGGTAGTATTTTGCAACACAAGCGACCTGTTAGCGGCTCCGAACTCGTATGCAAGTAATTGATTACAATGGACAATTCCCAGACAAGTCGTCTCAAACCTCACTCTGCAATTCTGTTCCAGTGCTGTGTCGATCTAGCAGCATTCGAATATCTACCAGTCTCGAGTGCTTCAAGACTTCTTGTATTTACATTCTCTATGCAATACATTGTATACATCCACCTACTCGTAGGCCTTTGGCGCAAACTCAAGCTTCAAATCTCTCACCGTGTCCCAACAATGCCCCAGCACCACCTTTCCACCTGTCCGCTTCTTCAAACCCTTGATCATCTGATGGCTTTTCACCCAAGCATCGTGATCTCTCGCAAGCCAACCCTGCGGCACATCCTTCTCGAAGTTCTCCTTCACGTGGTACTGATCGCTGGTGAAGATCCACGTCCCAGACTTTGGCAGGTTCAGCTGCATGATGCTCAATCCCGGTGTATGGCCTGGCGAGTGATGTATATTGATACCCGGTGCAAGTTCGAGGAACGAGCCATGGAAGGGAACCCAGTTGATATCGAAGGTGAGATAGTGAGGAAGATAGACACCTTCATCGGTTTTTGTAGCGACCGCGTAAAAGGCGTACTTGATCTCCAACTCATGGACATAGACCGGAATTCCAGTTTTCCGAAACGGTTCCAAGCCTCCTGCATGGTCCAAGTGCAAGTGTCCAATCACTACCATCTTGATGTCCTTGATGTCATGTCCTGTCTTTGCAATCTGCGCATCGAGATTCATGTCCTTGGTATACTCGACGCGCGAGAATACGTCCTGCACCTGCGGGCCTACAATCTCGGGGTAGTCGTCGCCGGCACCGGTTTCGTAAAGAATGAGACCTTCGGTCGGGTGCTCAATGAGGTATGCGAGCATGATTAGTTGTCGGCGAGGAGAGACGGGATTTGGATTTGAGAGCGAGGACACACCGCCCTGAAGACGGTCAGTGATCGCTAAGTGAGGATGGGTATAGATTATGAGTATTACGTACCCCGCGCAGGAAGAAACCTTCGTCGCATTCGAGGTTCCCAAGGTGGAGGATCTGGTGCCATCATCAATCGGAAGATACCTTGGATGGGTTTCTTCTGCATCTTACCCACATCTTAGTGCCCTACAACCTGTAAGTGACATCGCGCGGCTGTTTGCACTAGGTACGCACCTCCGGGGCTTGATTTATCAGGTCAATTGAAGTTGGAGTCGCCATTGTATTTAGGTGGTTTTGTAGCCCCTGCTTGGGGAAACCGGCTCTCATATATGCTCCTGCAATTCGGGACCGGGCGGTAATGATTTGTCGTGCATCCCTGCGGTCGATAAACCCGGATCGTAATCATTGATCACGCATCATCCGAGTCAAGAGCCCCACCCGAAGCACGCCTCCAGTTCCTGACAGCTTTTATTCTGCGGTAGGGAGGGGTAGCTCATGAACCCCACCCGATGGAAAGGCGGGGCCTTGTCATGATGAATTTGCTACGATGCTGTCATTGAGACCTGACTAGATGAGAAAGGGAAAGGCCACAACGGGGAAAGGGAAGCCATGGAAATGCGCAGCTTGTCTTGGGGAAGAGACGGAAATAGTTGGGGTAGTTGGAGGTGAGAGGAGCTGAAATACGATTGGATGGACAAGAAGGCTAGTGGCACTAGCAACTCAAATTGGCAACATCTTCCATCGTTGCTCAGCAGATACATCTATACCGGAATCGTCGGGCACTAGGTCTTATTGCAACATACCTAGACCTGTCAGAAAGACACTTCTCCCAGGAAGTGTAACGCAGTTCCAAGCAGCAAAGATCCAATTACACTCCTAGTATCTCTAACGCTTCTTCTTCAGCTACTGTTCAGTAAACCCTGGCACGTCCTGGATATGACCGGTTTATCGCGAATGATAGATTTGCACTTGGTGAGTGGCTGTTCGCAGAAAGATGACGGTGGAGCCATGCGAGCTTTCTTTGTTCTCTGAGGTAGGCACGAGCCTCACCAACCACCAGCCCGAAACCATCTCGCTTGTGGAACAAAGAAAAGTATGATGGCTCTACTTTTGCCTCGTAACTGCCTTGCCGCACGGCTTCTGGTTGTTCGCAACTCCTCCCCTGATCCAACACACGATGGCCAGCAATGTGAAAGGCAAGCAGCCGGTCCGAGCAGCCTCACCATCAGCCAAATGGGTGCCAAAGCGCGAAACAGCAAGCAATATCGACATTACCGAGGGTCTCAGATCTTTGATATTAGAGGATGATCCAACGCCTCGATCTAGCAGCCCAGCTACCGCGAAGACACCAACGAGGTATACCAAGCAGCAGCCACCTCGAAGGAAGAGCGGGACCTCAGGGTCACCAGAGCGTCCGAGATTGAGGAGAAAGGCGGCTACTGCTCCACCAGGGTCGTTGAGCCTCTTTTCTACGAAGCCTCATCCACCGAGACGAGCGATCAGCGCCAGGGCTCCACGTTCAGGCCCAGGTACGGTAATTCGAACAAGGTCAATTAGCCACCGCGGGCCTTTACTACCACGGATATCGCTATTTGGAACACCAGCATCGCGGTCTCTCATCAGCAAGAGGAAGAGTAGCGGAAAGCCAGTGGGACGACTAGGACTGAAACCAAAGGCTCACGTTTGGAGAATGCTGCCACCGAACACACTGAAGAAGTACGAGTTGATGTCCAACATACTCGAGAATCGGAAAAGCAGCTCCTTTTCAGACAGGAATCGGGTTAAGAAGACATTGAAAGTGAAGAATTTGGAGTTGTTGAAAACAGACATTGTAGATTTCAAAGATAGGGAGTTGCCAGAGACCCCGAATTCAGTAGTCAACACCCCGCGGGAGTTGTACAGAACACCAGACGAGCTACCAAACGTTGGCTCGAGGCGTCAGGCAAAGAACAAAAAGAAGTTGGCGTTGCATCCTAAGTCAGCGAAGAGAGCGAAGCATTTCTCCCTGCCATTGACGCCGGTCATTCAAGAGCGTGAGAGCCTGGTCATGTATCGGTCTCCAAAACAAGACTTGTGGAAGCGGAACATCTATAAGCCTGGTCCAATTCGTTTGGCAGATACATCGGCCGCTGTATCCCGTAGGGATTCTGTAGCAACCATAGATCCCTTCATTGGCGAGGTCGAGAACATGAGTAAGCGACGATCTGACATTGCAGCGTTGGACGAAATTTTCATGTATTTCCACGAGTTCGGAGTCGTGGAGCCGGCTGCCGAGAATGGAGTCGACAAGTTCTGGATACCGAAGGTGAAGGACAGGGTGCAGGTGACAGAAGTGAGCCGTCCACTTCCCAGCCCGTCATCAAAGGCGTTGCGACGGCTCGGTTTGGACGGGACACCTCATAGCCCGAGAAGCCCTAGCGTATATTCGCGAAGCACGAGTATTCGGCCGCCTATGCCGTCTCTGCCGTCCCCCAGCCCGAGTGCTACGTTATTTCCCGGCCCCCAGAGATCGTTTCGGCTGGAAGATAGGCAGACGCCACCTGCGTCCCCGAGTCCGCGGCAGAGAGTTGGTTTGAGGCGGCTGCTGGGTTCTGCTTCGTCGATTTTGTAAGATTTGGACTTTTGTGAATTGGACAGAGTTAGCTTTGCCTTTTCCCAGGGTCTTTTCATGTTGCCGAGTCAATGCCGTCGAGAAGTGTTGTTGAGTAGTGGTAACCGCGCCTGCCTATATGAATTTCGGGAACAGTAATAAGATTGAACATTAACATGTACTATCGAAGGCAGCGTGTACTATATTGTTGACCCAAGCCAAAAGGGTTGTCCGATATTCATGCTATGAAGATTAAATGGATGTATAGGGAAATACAAGTCCACTACAAGACTCTTGTTGCAGATGGAAAAGTACTTCTCACTCATTACCTTAGTGGTGTTGATGACGAACCGTCCACAGGAAGACTTTGCTTCCCTTTCGTCGACCGCAAGTAGCTCGCTTGCTGAGCACATCCAACAATTGCAATTATTAACAACTATAACACCGTCATGAGCTAAAGCGAGAACAATGTGGTATTTAAGGTATGGGTCGAGAACGTGCGAGATAGCGATATGTTCAAAGTCGCGGGAGGCTAATTGCCCAACACACTATCGAAATTGTTGAAGGACGCGGATTGTCGGATGTTGTCCAAGAGCTGTTGCGGGTCTTCATGGGTTTCGTATGAACATGCACCTGCTTCTGAGGCGTGAGACTGGCTCAGCTGCGCCACCACTGCAGCACAAGGGTTGATTGATTCGTGATATTTTACCTGTTCTTACTCGATCCATAAGAACGTGGCAGTCTTGATCGGATGGTACAAGCATGGTATCAATCTCAATGTCGCTATTGTCTCCTTCTAATCGAAGAGGTGGCACTCCAATAGAAGGCGCCTTCGCTGCGTTCGTCATTGCTTGTGTTTCAGGGCATTGGACGACAGCGAAATCAGTATCCAGAATCTGATAGCCGGCGTATTTGCTAGAGATGCATAGTCGACCTTGGACACTAATGAAGCCAAACAACTCTCTCCTACTGATTTCTCTGGATCTATCGACCCAGGGGCAACCATGGCCAAGTCACCATATTGCATTGCGATCGTCATACGACTCACTGTACTTGGGTTGAAGTAACCCCGCAAATTATTGCTACTTCGCCCCAAGAACAGCCAAGAGGTAATCTCGAACCATTTCTGCCATATGATTCTTGATTTGGTGGCAATGTCGAGCAGTACACGCTCTACTGATTAGACATCGAGCGTCGAAGCTAGCTGGGAAGTCTGTTTGACGCCAGATAGATCATCGGCTCCAAAAGCATCTGCAATGCTGTGGCCGACTAAGCATAAAATGGGCATATAGGCGTAGAGAGTGAAGCATCCAGATTCTTTTGCTGGCAATACACGCAGGAGCATTTCTTGGCGGCTCGTGTAACAACTTCAGGAGGTCTCTGAGGCTTGGATAACAATCCCAGATGAGTTTTATCCTAGAGCTTTGGGCAAGTCCGGTATTGTCGAAAAGATCAATGAGTTGGCGAGAAGCCTGACTACCCTTGTTGAATCCTGCCGGTGACCATATCGTCTGGTCTTCTTCTGGAATCCACTTTGGATCCATAGGGGATGCCGAGGAGGATTGGAGGATTGAAGGCGAGCGTTTCAGCAGGTCGGTCATGACAACGCCAGATTTAATTGGTGTTGTTCGTCGTGTCAAATCCACCTTGTATACGATTTGAATTGATGATCGCGAAGCGGTGGCTCGCAAACTGCAAAGCCACCGCTTTATCTGGACATCTAGGACATGGTTCTCCTATATGGGATTGAGTTGATAGAGTTTCCTCCTAGCTCGTGCTGTACTCCCAAAAGAAGCGGGAGGCGTAGAATTCTGAACTCTCGAAGATTGACTCCCAACCACCCTTTATGTTTTCGATCATCTTGAAGGAGGTCTTCTGGTGAGTGTTTTCGCAACATCCACCGACGTGATGACATCGCCTCTCGACCCTCAGCTCACTTTCCTGCTTATTGGAACCTTGAGTCCTTTCGTAGACGGTGTTTGAGTCGCCCACCACGCGGAAGGTGCCGTCGAAGTGATACAGCAACCATGTGGAGATATGACCTGTTGTGACCGGTTGGGGCTCTTCAATCGAGTGATAATTCCAACTAGATCATTCGAATAGAGATGGTGGCCTGTCGGACAGACTGATCGCAATTCCTTCGGCAACGGCAGCGTAGTATGCTGAGTGTTGACAATGTTCAACCACACGCCCGAACTTATTTTCTGTATTACAGGCCTCATCCTGATGATATTCTTGTTCCACATGGCTTAGGTGGTGTTACGCCTTCACTCACGTGGATTTACACTGTACAACCTGTCGATCGAAAGCCGAAATGTGCCGCTTCGAGTCTCAATATCACTATGCATTTGTTTGCGTCTCTCAACTTGAGAGCAGGACAACGAGGTAAACAGCCAAGAAATATTCATGGAGGGATGCTCGGTCAACGATCAATCGTTAGGTTCTGTGAACAAAGACTGCACTTTCTCCCCTAGATAGAGTCTTGAAAGCACACTCGCTTGGACAAGATGGACATGTATATACCTTGTTGTGAAACGTGCCCGATGACAGGATAAGATGATGGCTTCATCCTTTTCTTTAGCGGTCCTTGAAGCACGCTCCGAAGTGCCCCGAACACGAGATGGACTGCTAAACAGTAGGAGATTTGCCTTTTGCAATGCAACGTCATCCGATGTTTCAAGTCATTGGGGATTGGGTGACGTCTGTCACTATAGTCTATGCCGCGATGGATGCTGCTGCAATGTGTTCCGAAAAGGTCGAGCAAGTACTAGTTTGGCACGGCGTGCAAACAGCGGCCACGCGGCGCCAGTCTGCCTCGAGCGAGCGATGATTGGAGTCCCGAACAGCGACAGGGCGTTGCGCGACTTCTCGTATCTGCGCAGTCCTTGGTGTTTGCCTTCTCGTGCCCTGTCTGAGTGAGGTCACCGGTCGGTCGAGAAGGATGGCGCACGAAAAAGCAACAACGAGTGGACGAGGATGCAATGCCACGATGATGGCACATGTTTCCGCATGCAGAGGGATGCATCGGGATGGAAGCTTCTCACCGGCGGTGGATCGTCGATAGGCGTCGTCGTCCTCGCCAAGGACAGCAACCTGGCATGCTGATCCGGGACACGAAAGCAAGGCAGCGAATGGAATTGACGGCGGCGTCGCATCCGCCAGTCACCAGCGCGCAGCGAGAGAGCGATGTGCAGCTGGGTTGCCCTGTTGAGCAGCGCCCTGGTGGCCCTGATGCGAGCTCTTCCCGGTCGCTTGTCAGACCAAGCCGTCCAGACGTCCTTCGCTGGAGCCAGCACATCGCCCACGACTCGCGGCAGAGGCCTGCTAAAAGCCCGTCCCCTCCCATCTTTCGTCGCTTCTGCCCGCCTTGCCTTTATCCACACTCCCCATTCGCGTCTCCATCTGTCGCGACGAACATCACTGCATCATCTCCTCGCCTCGTACTTTTGAGCGTTGCTGATCGTCGCTTCGCATTACATTGCAGTTTGCTCCTTCCTGGTCGCACACCACCACTCCCTCATCATGGCCACGGCCCTCAACACCAACACGACCTACCTCCAGATCCTCGAACGGGCCAAGCAGGAGTTCCAGAAGCAAAATTCGCATATTCCCGAACACCAACGGCATCAACTCTGGTTACAGGTTGCCTCCGGCCTCTCGAACAATGGAGTCACCACCAGCTCTCCGGACGCGCTGGCACGCCAAGTTCCTCGCTCCATGTCCTGTTACGACACCTCAGTATGGAAAACGCATTTGGTTCTATCCTCCCATTCTAACATACAGTAGAAAATCGACCTGAACTCTATGGACCGGACCCTCTCCGCCCCTGCCACTGCTCCTGTGCCCAACGACCACGACGGCGACTTTTTCCGGCGGTCACTATCCAACATGTCTTCATGGCAACACCCGATCGAGGACCAAGCCAGCAGCTACATCCTCCATTCTGCCGCGTCCTCTCGCAAACCGACTCCACTCCAAACTATCAACGAGGTCTCCATGTTCTCCAGCAGTGGCATGGTTGAGTACGATCCCGAAGAGTATATCAATACTCTCAACAGCGAACCCCTGGGTTCATATCCTTTCAACTTTCCCCAACACCATGACTCCAACTATCTAAACATCCCACTGACGCAAGATTCGCAGTGGAGTCCATCATTAGATGGGTCCATTTCACCTAGCACTCCCCCCACTGCTCTGATGACTCCTGGTACTACTATATCAAGCAGTACCATGAGCCGTGACGGCAGTATCAACCCCCTGATCTATGACGACAACAATGCTATGTTTCGCGTTCAATCTGATTCCTCAAGTATATTTCCACCACTCCTCAATGACGAGGATGGTTCTCGTATTTCGTATTCTCTTGATGTTGATCGGAAGCCTATCGGCGCCTGTGCCGATACTTCCCTTTTTCCTTTATTCACTGGACCTTCCAGTGGTGTTTTTCCTTGTCCTACATCCATGGAACCAAGTACTTCGTCACTTGGTTCTTCTTCACACGACGAATCGTACCTGGCGGAGGATATGCGGAGGTCGACTTCTACTTCAAGCGAGAGCGATTCGAGCCAAGGCTCGACGTCATCGACAGTCTCTCGACAATCGCGACGAGACCAAGAAATCAAAGCTCAAGCTGAACGCAAGATCGCACCAGCACCGAGAGCAGACGAGAGTAGCGACGAGACAATGTCAGCTTCGTCCAATGTACAGATGAAACGAGTCACGTCAGAGGACGGATCGTCTCGAGATGTTGCTCCCATTACTAAAGCTCCATATACTCGACCTCACCATCCGAAGATCATGTGCCAACATTGCAATGCACGCCCTGAGGGGTTTCGTGGCACGCACGAGCTCGATCGACATGTTCAACGCGCACATGCTGAGCTGAGAAAAGGTTACATTTGCGTCGAGCCTCCCACCCACAAGAAGTTTCTCGCCGGTTGCAAGCATTGCCGTAATGGCAAAGTATACGGCGCTTACTACAATGCTGCTGCGCATCTCCGACGTGCTCATTTCCACCCGCGCAAGCGTGGCCGGAAGGGCAAGGGTGACGAGAGAAGAGGCGGTATTGGAGGTGGTGATGATCCTCCTATGGAGTACCTGAAGAAGGATTGGATCAAGGAGGTAGAAGTCAACGACAAGGTCAAGCACGTGAAGCAAGCTCTCGTGACAGAGCGCGCTTCTGTTCCTGTTCCTGCTCCTGCTGCTCTTCCTATGCCGGAAAAGATTAAGACGGACGACACCTGCATCAACACAAACAGTCACCCACAGCTTCTAAACTCCGGCAACATGACTGCTCCATATCCACCTCAGCCCACGAACGATATGTTGAATATGATCGCCTTCAATCATTGCATCGACACCAGTATGTTCGATAACGCTGCTGACGCGCCATTCAGCGCGATCTCACCTAACACTGTACCCCACAACACGTTGTCAAATTACGGCAACTTCAATTTTGCACAATCTTCGACAAATGACTTGAATAGTTGGGATTTCGATGCATATAGGACTCAATAAGGTCCTATATGCCTTTCTTTACTTGTACATGTTTCGTTTGGTTCCTGGCGTTAGGATTGGTCATACGTTCGTATGATCGTACATGGGTGGGTCACGGTCAACCGCTCTCGGTTGACGCAGTGTTGCAGGTTGCATACGCGGCGTTCGATGCATCAAAAAGGTGGTTTCTGTGTTTTGATGTCATGATGTATGAGCGACGTACACGAACCTTTAGCTCGACATTTTGGTTCTTGCTATTGTATTGCTAGTCCACGTTGTGGCTCCGGCACCATCGGTTCTTGATGGTGCGGCTTTTTCATATGCTTCATATGCTTTCGTTGAGCATGTTCAGATAGTGTTGTATGTAATGTCGTCGTTATCAAAGAGGGAAGCTTGCACCTCTTCGCAATCAAGACTTATCCTTTAGGTCCATGCTCGTTCATCGTTATATCTGTCATTGGTGATATGTAGGCTGGGTGCGAGACATGAATACCAAATGATGTGCCTTCGCTAAGCTCTCTATTCTGTAGTTCTCCCATACCAGAATTGAAAAATTACATCCTTCGTGTGAGGTTGCCTCCAGTATCGTAAGACAGTATCGCAAGAACCTTGAGGCAACACATTGCACCGACAAGGTACTGCCTCCATCCCACTGCCACAACCGAGAGCTGATCAAAACGAGACATAGGTCGCTGTGGGGGGTGGGGTGGTTTCAAGATCAGTTCTTTACATCTCACAGATGTCCTACACCTCATAACATCCTTGGCCCCATCACCAAGCCCGTGCTAAACAGACTCCAGGTGAAAAACAATGCATTGTCTTCAAACACACGCTTTGTGCGGTCCCTTTGTCCACCCACAGGATTTACTAAGTATATCTCAACAAACCGAACAAAAGAGGCTTTGTTCTATTGTTCTCCATGCCTAACCACGTCGAGCCTTCATCGCCTCGACTCTAATGAGATGATATGCTCTATAGCCTTGCCGTCCTCTTGACATCTAGACACTGCCGTTTTGCATAACAGATCAGTTCACTTCATCAGCATATATACAGATCTTCACAATCATCTTCCGTTTTGTCGCAATCATTATGTCGAATACATCACATCCCAGATACGACCAGTCGAAACCATGGACTCCAGTTTATGAGAGTTTCGCGCCAGATATAGCATCGTGTGGCTGCCACTGCTCATATGGACCCCAGCACATCTGCAGTATAGCACCAGGACATAGAACGTATCGAGTGCCAAACTTCCCTACCCCAGACGCCTTTAGCTCAGCAGGAATAATATCGTCAAATACAGTCCCATCAACCAACCCGCCATTCCTCACAGCCCGGATGAAGAAAGACGCCGAAGAGCACTCACGCCTCCACCTCTTCACCCGCGCCGGACGTCTCGCCGAACAGCAAAAGCTCGCAGACCTCCATTCCCTCTCCCAACGCGTCCCAGACCCAGCGCCCGTGTACCAGCAGATGAACATCCAATTCCTCTCCCTGCAGCGCGAACCCCTACCAACCCACGCCCCCGGCTTCACAACGCCCCTAATCGACGACAAGACGCTCCCCCCACCCGACCCGTACACGACATCGCGCTTCCCCTCGGACGCCGCCGAATCCAGCTACCTAGAATCTTTGGAATGCCAAATCGCGGTCCTGAAATCCCAACGCTTACACATCGAACACCAACGCGAATCCCGCACCTCGACCCCAAACCCGCTCTCCACAACCTGGTACTTGTCCCTAACCTACACCCTACTGATGGCCACCACCCTCGCGCTCTCCTCACACACCCCTTCAAACGGCACAACGTACCTGCTCGGCGCCCTGCTAGCCCTTCTGCTTCGCCTCCGCACCAAGGCAGACACCACGCACGCGCCCCCCTTAGCCATCCTAACCGGCGTGCTATGCTGGACACTGCCGAGCGGCAAGACGCCGTACGTGCTCGGCGTGCTGCTGACGTGGCTTATCGGCGACGAGGTACCGGGTTCTGAGATTGCGAGGTTCAAACGAGAATCGTACACAGGTTTGCTCAGTCTGGCGGTGTACATGATAGGCTTCATACAGGGCGTTGATGGGAACAGCATACCCCATCTTATCGCAGACGAGGCATTCGTGTACTGGGTTCCGTTTGCGCTAGTAGCTGTTCTGGGAGTGCCGCACGTGTATGCGCGGTTCCCGGGCAAGCCGTCGGTGGTGG
This sequence comes from Lophiostoma macrostomum CBS 122681, assembly GCA_010405375.1. NCBI lineage: Eukaryota > Fungi > Ascomycota > Dothideomycetes > Pleosporales > Lophiostomataceae > Lophiostoma > Lophiostoma macrostomum. The sequence continues at coordinate 442,823 of MU004288.1, forward strand.
GGTGGGCGGAACGGCGGATGGAGGCGGTTGAAAGAGCGGTAGATCATTGGCAGGCGTTGGGTAGGATGGTGAGGTTTGTGCTGGGGAGTTGGGTGAGGGAGAATGGGGAGTTTCTGGCGGGGTCGTGTTGCAAGTGGGATAGTGTGAGGGCTATGCGGTGGAGGGGGAGGGTTGGGAGCATGGCGGGTGATGCCTGGTTTTGGGTAAAGGTTGCAGTGGTGGTTGGGGCGCTGAATTGGGGACATGTTAGGTGGATGGAGTGGAGTGACATGGTTGAGCCGGTGGTTCTGAGGATGTCGGGGTTGGGGGATAGGGTTGGGGTTGTTCGGATTGGGGCGTAGGTTGTCGAGTGTTTTCGTTGCGTTCTAGTATACTGAGTTGCATATCGTGGGTTCTAGAAATGGGATGAAACAACCCCAGTTTTGATTTCAGTGGGTGTCAAACCATCAAGTGGCACGCACCTGCAGGTGGATCATGTTGAGTCAACATCATGGCAGGTGGATCATGTTGAGTCAACATCATGGCAATCGTACGTAAAGTCGAAAGCGACGCGGAGCAATACAAACCCACGTATCGGCCCAGCTTTGCACCGCACCCGAAGCTGTGCCTATATCATCGCTACGCAACAGCGATGAATCCCCTCTTCTTGCCACTCCTCCCTTCTTCCCTTTCCACATCCTCTAATCGCACGATTCCCGCTTCGTCCACACGCTCTCCCACGAACCTTACGGCCGCGACGTTGAACCCAACCATGTCCTTCATACCGCCGAGCATTAGCCTCAACTCTGCACGCATGTCCTCTAGAACCACCTTCAGCTCCCGACTCGTCAAAATCTGTTTCTGATGCGTTTTGAGCATGAAAAATAATACCCGACATGTTAATGTGACGTTCCACTGCCTCTTCACCCAAATACTAATGAACGTGAAGAGCGAAGGAAGAGAGGAGAACGGGAGCACGAGGAGTGCGTCGTGGAGTTGCGCAGCTGGAATCTTTGCAAGAGTATTAAGCACATGGCGCTCTGCACTGATATTTCCAAGAGCAAGGAAAAGCGGATTGCGCTGCGGTTGCGCGAGGTTCGGTTTTGTCTTTCGCTCTTCCTCCCACTGCCGCACAAGCTTGAGGTCTTCCAAGCCAAGCTCTAATGCTTCTGCTATTTTTTCACCGGCTGTGAGTGTTGAGATTGTTTGTTTGCTAGCATCGGTAACTTCTGGCTTCTCTCCGTTGATGGCGTCCTCATCCTCTAGTGAAGTAGCTAGTGTGTTCTCGTAGAGTTCTTCGAGTTCGCGTTCGCGCTCTTCTTCGAGAAAGATGGGCTCATCTGACCTCGTCCAGATGCGTATGCTCTTATCGTGTGAAGCGGAAACGATGAAATCTCCCGTTCGCGCTACTGTCATGGCCCAGATTTCTCCGTGGTGTCCCTTAAATTTCTGTATCTGTTCAAACTTGTCACCGTCCCAAGACTTGATTGTGCGATCCTTGGATGCACTGAAGAAGAGATGCTTTTCGTCGGCTTCGACTGGGTGTGGGATGAAAGCTATCTGCATGATGCTGTCTTCGTGCCCGAAGAGCGCCCTGTGACAGTCACCAAAGTCGAGACCCCAGATGCGGACATTCTTGTCCGCAGAACAGGTCGCAATGATTTTGCTGTCCGAGGATATGGACATGTTCAGTACGGGTAGCTTGTGACCATAGAGATTGAGAAGCAGCTTCAGAGAGTCGACGAAGAAGACTTTCACCGTGTTGTCGAGAGTCGAAATAGCAAGGAGGCGGGAGTCGGGGGAGAAACAGAGGCTTAGAATGTCGTCGTTCAAGTTCAGCACACGAGACTGAACGAGCTTGAGACGAGGTGTAGTGCGTTTCGTCCCTGGTATCTCTTCTTCGACGATTTTGAAGTTCCAAAATTTTGCAGATTTGTCGGCGCTACCCGTCACGACAGATTTGCCGTCGGGATGCACCTGGAGCGCCCATATTGCGCCTTCGTGCGCGGGTATCTTGTCTAAGAGCGAGGATGCTGCAATGTCATATAGTTCGATGTCGCCTTCTTTCGTCCCGACTATAATGATTTTGTCGCCTGGTAAGAAAGCACAGCACAGAGCGTATCCGCACTCCAGTGTTCTCAAGCAGTTTTGTGTTCGGACATTCCAGATCTTGAGCGCTCCACTGGATGCAGAAGCCAACATGCGGTCGTCTGAGCTAAGCGCTATAGCTCGGATGTCATTCCTGTGCCCAGAGAGCTCCACGGATAATGTTCTTGAGTAATCGGGCGCTTCCTCGGTCTTGGATTTGCCCCTCTGAGGTACCTCGTACACATCGATCAAGTTGTTGTTCGTTCCGACAAGTAATTGAAGCCTTTTCGAGCCCCTATTGTGCATCCAGGCGATCGACCGAACCTTCCCAGCTGTCCGTACCGTGACATAGGGGACGATAACTTCTCCAACTTCGGCATCCGCAATGCTTACTTTCTCCTCACCAGTCTGCGCCTCCTCTATCTCATCGTTTGTATCATGCTTGGTTTTCTCCCGCTTTCTCTTCCGCTTGCGCGCTAAGCTCTTCTGTACTTCGCTTTCAGATCTTATTCGCCACAACTCGACGGCTTTCTCTGAACCGTGTATAGCGATGTAATCCGACTTGGAATGGAACGAGATGCCCAGTGTCCGGTCTTTGCCAGTGCGATATATGATCCCTCGCTCGTGAAGATATCGTTCGTCAGCACCGTGGTCTAGTGATGATCCCGCATGTCTTAGCCCGGCCAAGTCGATAGCCCACACCTTGAGCTCTCCATCATTCCCGGCAGTTATGCATCCGCTCCCGTCATGGGAGGTGCCCAACGCCCAGCACTCGCCATTGGTCTGCGCGACGTGTGTTTCGATACAGTGCTGTGTATTGACGTCCCATATTTTGATGAGGGCATCCTTGCTCGTAGAGAGCAGGAAGGCTTGATCGGAGTCTACGTCTCCGTTCGTACCGTTGGCCTCGCCATCAATTGCTGTTGCCTGTGCAGGATGAAGAAAGTGCAGACCAGTGATCTGCCCCTTGTGTCCCCGTAGCTTGAAGAGTCCCACCTCAGAGACCAGGTCCCATATGACGATGTCTGTGTCTTTGGCGCCACTTGCCAATCGGGTCCCAGATCGATCAAAAGCTAGAGTCGTTACGGCAGATTTGTGGCCATTGAAGCTTATGATAACGGTGCCAGTCCGTGAGTCCCACACTCGTATGCTTCCGTCCGCATAACCAACTGCAAAGACGTCCGGGTCAACGTCGCTTCTACATATGACGGTGACTTCCGCTGTGCAAGCAGAGTCTCTCCACCGGCTCAAGAGCTCGCCCTTCTTGACATCCCAACAAAGAACCTCTTCACTTGCGGCGGCGTACGCTCGGCCAGAGCTTGCGGATCGTATTGCGCTTGCTTGAGAAGCTTCTTCGGAGGCCCAGACAATATTGGAGGTGGCGGAGGTGACTACACCGAAGGCGTCGGTTTGGTCGTACTTGCTGTCCAAGTCAGCGCAGTTCCTTCCCTCTGCGACACCGCGAGCGCATTTACCTGTACGATTTGACCATATTGGCCCTTTACAAACGGAAAAGGGGTATCAGATGAATTGAAACACAGAGCAGATATCAGCAAGCCATAGCGATGATTTCGGATGTCTGTTGCAGGGTTCTGCGTGGTTGCTGTGAATTCTGAAGCTCCCAAACTTTTTTCTCGAGGTTCAAACCCCACAATTTCGTAGTCAAGCCACCACAGCCACAGAACCGGATGTCCGCCAACGACGCACATCACCCCCGTCTGTAATCCACCGCTCCCCGCCGCAGCCTCCGCAATTTGCGCACCCACTACGACTACAAGTCTCTGCGCAGACAGCCATGCTCCTCCTCGACTACCAGAATGTGCTCATTGAGTCACTGCTGAAAGACCGCTTCGCTGGGTATGATGTACCCCGCCGCCTAGCACTCACCAGGTAGCTGTTAGCTAACCACCACGCAGAGGACCCCCCCAGTCAATCGACCAGGTAGTCTCCGACTTCGACGGCGTCACCTTCCACATCTCCACACCCGAGGCGAAGACCAAGATTCTCGTATCGATATCCGTCAAATGCTTCCCCGAGTTGGTCCAATACGGCGCGCAGGCTGTGCTCGAGCGGGAATATGGCCCATACATTGTCTCTCCGGAGTCAGGCTATGACTTCTCAGTGCAGGTGGATCTGGAAAGTCTTCCTGAGGAGCAGGGTTCGTCTCGGTCTCTTTGAGACCACGGGTACATGCTGATCTCAAGTTCAGACGCAAAGGACGACCTAGTCCGGCGCATTTCCCTCCTCAAGCGCAACGCCATGGCTGCACCCTTCGAGCAAGCCTTCGACGAGTTCCACCAACTGCAAGAGGAAGCATCAAAGTATACGTCAGAATCGGCGCCGCAGGGTGTGCAGGAAGGCGGCGAAACGCGAGCAATCCATTACCGAGAAGAGGAAGCCATCTATATCAAAGCAAGCCACGATCGTGTCACCGTTATATTCTCGACCGTCTTCCGAGAAGAGACGGATCGCATATTCGGAAAGGTGTTCTTGCAGGTACAGTCTTCGGTCGTTTAGCCTGTTGAGTACAATGCTAACAAGATGGGATGTAGGAATTTGTCGATGCCAGACGGAGAGCAATTCAGAATGCGCCCCAGGTACTCTTCCGCAACGATCCTCCCTTGGAACTGCAGGGCATACCCGGCGTCAACAATTCAGGCTCTGGAGAGATTGGCTACATCACGTTTGGTTCGTGCTGCAAGTCTATAGAGCAATTTCATGCGCTAACTATTCCAGTGCTGTTCCCGCGTCATTTGACAAATCAGAGGCGCGCCGAGGTCATTTCCCACATCCAGACTTTCCGAGACTACTTCCACTATCACATCAAAGCCTCGAAGGCATACATCCATTCGAGAATGCGGAGACGGACGGCAGACTTCCTTCAAGGTACGTGGGAACATTGGCTGGATATCGGAATGTCACTAATAGTTACGCAGTGTTACGGAGAGCAAGACCCGAGGCCGAAGAGAAAGAGCGCAAGACAGCGAGTGGAAGGACTTTCAAGGTCCAGTCGTGAAAGCAAAACGTAGGATTATTGCTTTAGCAGAACTTGCCAAGTTTCTGCTCTCATCAAATATAGCCAGACACCTAAGGAGCAGGATGATCTGGAGTTAAGCGGAGGGTTGAAGGAGTGTCAAATACGTGACAGGAACGCTATTAAATGACAGCTCAGTAGCTACTTCTCCACACGGTAGACAGGCAAATCGCACAAGACCTCAAAGCTCTATAATTGAGCCATCCTTAGCCACACAGCTTCTGAATACTTAGATATTACCTCTATCACGTGTGGTGTTTGAGCTTTGACCACTTTACCAGGCGAGCACGTCGGAGAAGCGGGAATGCCCGTGTTGAAGCTCCGCTCTGTTGACGCACTCAAGTCTCCACAACACTTCCTCTCGTGGGACCGATCATGCGATGGCCGTGGGCAAGCGACGAAGATGACAAGGAAAAGCGCCGCGCTGCCTCATGGGATGGCATACTGGATCCGTCCAACTGGTCGTGGTCCACCTTGACTGACCCAGGAGTCGTCATTCCGTCAGTCGCCTTCACATTGACAACTCTGTCTGCGTTACGCATATACAAGACCTACCTGCGCCGAATACCGAGTGTCAATCACATCAAGCCCAATTACTTCAGGCGACGGAGTCTGTTTGGGCGTGTCACTAGCGTTGGAGATGCGGACAACTTCAGGTTGTTCCATACACCCGGCGGGCGGATAGCAGGATGGGGTTGGCTTCCTTGGAAGAGGGTTCCAACTACTAGGGAACAGCTGACACAGAAGACAGTGAGTCTTCGACCATATACTTCGCATCTCGTAGACGAGCTGACATGTGACGCTCTCAGATTCACATAAGGATTGCTGGCGTCGATGCACCAGAGCTAGCCCACTGGGGACGCGAAGCCCAGCCGTATTCGAAAGAGGCCTTCGACTGGCTCACACAGTACATTTCCAACCGCCGGGTTCGCGCATATATATACAGACGCGACCAGTATGACCGAGTGGTTGCTCAGGTCTTCGTGAGGAAATGGCTCTTGAAGAAGGATGTCGGGTTGGAAATGCTGAAATGCGGTCTTGCGAGTGTGTACGAGGCGAAGACTGGTTCTGAGTTTGGCGAATTCGAACAACAGTATCGTGACGCGGAGGAGAAGGCCAAAGCAAGCAAGATTGGCATGTGGACGAAGCCTACGATACTAGGACGACTTCGTGGAGAAAGCCCCAAAGCCACAGAGAGTCCGAGAGAATACAAGACTAGGCATGCAGCGGCAGAGAAGCAAAAGAAGACTGCATCATAACGCTATTCGGTCGGTTCCGACCACTACTCTTTTATATTCGAGTCATCGACAGTCGCATCTAGGAATTCGCCAGTATATATCCAAAAATACCCAAGAGCTGCACCTTCTTGAAAAAGCACTAAGTCATTAGGGGTCGTCTCTGAACAATCGCCACCCGTGGAAACAGCTTTCACGAGACGTACAAGCTCGTGTCATAGCCATGTGACCCATCCATTAGAGAACTCATCCACGGCTAAGTTAACTTGAAGACCCTGTACGATTTTGACAAGGGCCAGACAAATTCCACGCTTCGTATGGTTCTAACCCCGCATGATGGCGCCGGTGATGCAATGTGCGAATCCCGTGCAGCAGACTGCAGCTTCAGAAATTTTCTTGCACGATCATTTTGCGATGCAAGCCGCCGGCGATCGGTCGGTGTGAAAATTCCCCTCTAGCTGCATGTCCCTCGCGACCGTCACCATGCCCTCCCAAAACCTAGACGCACCCTAAGAAGACTAAGGATCCCCCTGACTTCAACGCCCTAAATAACGTTTGTTGTGTTGTGTTGACCATCTTTTTTTCTGACGGACGTCTTTCTGCCACGCTTCACCGCCGCCCTTATCAACGTTCTGCGGCATCGGCAGCCATCTGATTGGCGAGTCATAGAAATTTCGAAGCCCTCGTGCAGCTTCACCGCGCCCCGCGATAGCAGCTCGTCAGATTTCGACACGCGCTGTGGTTGCCCTACACGATAGAGGAGAAGCTCTAGCACCCTTCAATTGCATACCTACGATACTCAGAACCCCTTTTTCCCCGGCGCCAACGTTATCCGTGCCTTCGTGGGGCTTCAATAGAGCTTGGAAGCTCTCCAGTGCTGTTTGACCGCCTGGCATGGCTCTCTGCAGACGTCTGGCACGTCGCGCACCAGCTTTGACGGGAAAATGTCGACCACTTGGTCCTTCTCTCTCCTCCCGACCTTTCACATCTCGAGCTCTAAAGCCTCTCTCGGCCCTTCAAAAATCCTATGAATCATCCGTGACTGTTCGGCAATTGAGGGCCTTCTCGCAGCTTCCTGCGCGATGCAACAGGACCCAGGAAGCTCCCAATGCTCAGGCATATCTCGACAGTGGCGTGATAGCTAGCGCCCGGGATCTGGTCGACGTGAAGAAGGTCCTAGTTATTGGCAGTGGAGGTCTTAGCATTGGTCAGGCTGGAGAATTCGACTACTCAGGTAGGCTTGACTGCAACTTGGAAATGCTCATCTCCTTACACTCAGATCAGGTTCGCAAGCCCTCAAGGCCCTCAAAGAGGCCGGCGTTCGATCAGTCCTCATCAATCCCAACATCGCTACTATTCAAACCTCCCACGTGCTCGCCGACGAAATCTACTACCTTCCTGTGACACCCGAGTATGTGGAGTATGTCATCCAGAAAGAGAAGCCGGATGGTATATTTCTCAGTTTTGGCGGTCAGACAGCTTTGAACTTGGGGGTTCAAATGAACAAGAAGGGCATCTTTGACAAGTACAACGTCAAGGTTCTCGGAACCAGCGTCAAGACTCTCGAGACTAGCGAAGACCGAGACTTGTTTGCGCGGGCATTGGACGAGATCGACATCCCCATTGCGAAGTCTATTGCCGTTTCTTCCATCGACGAAGCTCTCGATGCTGCGGAAAAAGTTGGCTATCCCATCATTGTGCGTGCCGCGTACGCACTTGGTGGTCTTGGGTCGGGTTTCGCGAACAATCCCGAGGAGCTAAGGGACCTGTCTGCGCGGTCGCTCACACTGTCGCCTCAGATCCTGGTCGAGAAGTCGCTCAAGGGCTGGAAGGAGGCAGAATATGAGGTGGTGCGGGATGCCAGCGACAACTGCATAACAGTATGCAACATGGAGAACTTCGACCCCCTCGGTGTGCACACTGGTGACAGTATTGTGGTTTCACCTAGCCAAACATTCAGCGACGAGGAATACCATATGCTCCGCTCAGCCTCCATCAAGATTGTTCGACATCTAGGTGTGGTTGGCGAATGTAATGTGCAGTATGCGCTCCAACCAGACGGCTTGGACTACAGGGTCATCGAAGTCAATGCTCGTTTGTCTCGTTCGTCTGCCTTGGCTTCCAAGGCAACTGGATACCCGTTGGCCTACACAGCCGCGAAGATCGGATTAGGCCATACCCTGCCAGAACTACCGAACGCTGTTACCAAGACCACGACCGCGAATTTCGAACCCAGTTTAGATTACATCGTTACAAAGATGCCGCGATGGGATCTCAGCAAGTTCCAGAATGTGAAGAGGGACATTGGCAGCTCTATGAAATCGGTCGGTGAGGTCATGGCAATCGGCCGAACTTTCGAAGAGTCATTTCAAAAAGCTTGCCGACAAGTCGACCCCAAGTTCCTGGGTTTCCAAGGCGATAAATTTGAGGACCTCGACGAAACTCTCAAGAACCCTACCGACCGACGATGGCTCGCTGTTGGCCAGGCCATGTTCCACGAGGGCTATTCTGTGGACAAGGTGCACGAGCTCACTAAGATCGACAAATGGTTTCTGTACAAGCTTCAGAACATCGTGGACTGCACTCACGAGCTGGAGGATATTGGCAGCCTCTTCGGCCTCAAGAAGGAAGTCCTCCTGAAGGCTAAGAAGATGGGATTCTCCGACAAGCAAATTGCGAAGGCGGTCAACAGCACCGAAGATGAAGTCCGGGCACGCAGAAAAGGCTTCGGAATCAGGCCATGGGTGAAAAAGATCGACACTCTAGCCGCGGAGTTCCCTGCTGGTGAGTAAGATCCTGCTAATGTCCGCGAGCATGTATTAATCGTCCCCAGACACGAACTACCTCTACACCACCTACAATGCTTCGTCCCACGATGTTACATTCGATGACCATGGTGTCCTTGTTCTCGGTAGTGGTGTCTACCGTATCGGTAGCTCTGTCGAATTCGATTGGTGTGCTGTCAATGCCACTTTGTCGCTGAATAAGCTGGGCAAGAAGACCGTCATGATCAATGTGAGTCAAAAATCCTGACTGCGAGAAGCACGTTTCTATGGAGTCATATTCCAGCCAGGAGCCAAGATGCTTTCTTGGCCTTTGGGATCCTCTTTAGTGCCCCTCAGAATGCGTTTTACAAAACTCAAGGGAAGCCTCTTGGACATGACTTGATTGATACTGGCTTCGCGTAGCCAAAGATGTATCTACAACAGGCCAGCTAACATGATATAGTACAACCCAGAGACATACTCGACTGATTTCGACGTTGCCGACAGGCTATACTTTGAAGAGTTGAGCTACGAGCGCGTCATGGACATTTACGAACTTGAGACTGCCAGTGGTGTTGTTGTTTCAGTAGGAGGCCAGCTTCCGCAGAACATCGCGCTCAAGCTGCAGGAGTCTGGCAAGGCCAAAGTGCTTGGAACCGACCCACATGACATTGACAAGGCCGAGGACCGCCACAAGTTCTCTCAGATTCTAGACTCGATTGGCGTCGACCAGCCTGCATGGAAGGAGCTCACATCGTACGAGGAGGCCCAGAAGTTCGCCAATTCTGTTGGATATCCTGTCCTTGTTAGGCCATCCTACGTTCTCTCCGGTGCGGCGATGACCGTCATTCGGAGTGAGAACGACCTAAAGGAGAAGCTCACGGCTGCCGCGAATGTGTCACCGGATCACCCAGTCGTCATAACTCAGTTTATTGAAGGTGCACAGGAGATCGACTGCGATGGTGTAGCGTCAAACGGCAACCTTCTCGTGCACGCCGTCAGTGAGCACGTCGAAAATGCCGGTGTCCATTCTGGTGATGCTACACTTGTTCTTCCACCTCACAGCCTCGACGAGGCTATCAAGGGGCGTGTCAAGGCTATCGCAGAAAAGGTCGCGAAAGCATGGAACATCACGGGACCTTTCAATATGCAGATTATCAAGGAAACGGACCCTGAAGGTGGCGAACCCAAGCTGAAAGTCATTGAGTGCAATCTACGCGCTTCTCGTTCCTTCCCATTCGTCAGCAAAGTCCTCGGGACCAACTTTATCGATGTGGCTACCAAGGCTCTGGTTGGTCGTGAAGTTCCCGAACCTGTCGACTTGATGAAAGAGAAGAGGGACTACCTCGCTACCAAGGTACCCCAGTTCTCATGGACGAGGCTAGCGGGTGCGGATCCTTACCTCGGAGTAGAAATGGCATCTACTGGTGAAATGGCCTGCTTTGGGAAGGATCTCGTGGAAGCATACTGGGCTTCCGTGCAGTCAACTATGAACTTCCGCCTTCCGCTGCCCGGTGAGGGTCTGCTATTTGGTGGCGACACTACTGCTGACGCCCTTGTTCAAATTGTGAAATACGTGCAGCCACTTGGCTACAAGTTCTACGCTGCGAACAAAGACGTGAAGAACCTCATTGAGAGCAGCTCGGAGGCTACAGTCGAAGTCATCGAGTTCCCGAAGGAAGACAAGAGGGCTCTTCGAGAAGTGTTCCAGAAGTACGACATCCGGGGCGTGTTCAATCTTGCCAAGTACCGGGCCAGCAGCTTGGTAGATGAAGACTACGTGATGAGGAGGAATGCGGTCGACTTTGGAGTTCCCCTGTTCTTGGAGCCAAAGGTAAGTCCTGATCTCAGTCTTGATTCATATGCAACGTGCTAATCCGAGTGTAGACTGCCGTACTCTTCGCTCAATGCATGAGCGAGAAACTGCCCAAGAAGGAGGGCATCCCCAGCGAGGTCAGGCCATGGAGCGAGTTCATCGGCGGAAGGCCGCTGTAGACGCGACGCGAATTGTAGAAATCCGGGAAAGGCGGGCCGAAGAAGATTGACGGAGTGATAGAGCGATATACCATTGCGGACGGGAAAACGCGGAAGCAAAGACGGCAGGGGCGTAAGACATGTTCTTGTATATAATCTTCTCACGATCGGCGCCCATATCAAGTTTCTTACTTACTTTCTCTCTGCTGTCAGCAAAGGAGTCTGAATGGCCGGCTTAAAAGTTCGAATGACCAAATTTCTGCGGGATATGGTATGTAGCGTTAGTGGGTAATTGGTATTTCATCATTCTATAGCAGATTGCGCATTCATCGATGGGCATTTAGACGCGATTGATCAACCTTGCTGTCAAGATGTCAAAGTTCTTGGACTTGAAACACGTTGTTTCGAGCTTGGGGCACAACGGCTTAATCGGGATCGATATGGAGGCTTGTTTCAATCCCTGCTGCTAATCTCGAGAAATCCGGGAACGCACCACAGGGCTGGAAAGGCGCCAGCAAAGCTTCTTCGATCTACCGGAACTCATATTTCTGATCTGTGTACGTATATCAAGGGAGCTGGAGTCGTAGCTAGCGGTGTAGGTAGGCGAAGAACTCGCATGGCGGAGTGAGAATGTGGCTCAGTTGTGCAAAATGTAAATGCACGATCGGAGAATGCGACGGAGTCAGAGCGTAGGTCTTAGAGAAGGGGAGAGCTGAGCTGCTGAGGCATTTACTAGTCAGCCCTCCATCTATTCTCAGGGGGCATCAGCGCACGGTGCGGCATTTTCAGAGCGTTTGAACAGGCATGCTTGTGACGTGAAAAGGTCGAAGATTTCGAAATATCAGAAGGGCACGAGAAAGCGCGGCCGACCTCCACGCCCGCCCACGCAGTGAGATCATCGGGGTTGGGGAAACTTGTGCTGTCCGGTGCTGCAGGACGCGGAGACAGGGAAGTGATCGGGACACGTGCATGCATGAGCGATCCTGCCCACACCGCTTTCAACCTTTCTGCACCACTAAACGTCTGCTAACCCACGGCCTTCGCTCCCCGCCCGCCGCGCAGCGTTACTACACGCAACAGCTCATTAGCACCCAATCCTGTGGTGAACTAGCAGACGTGAGGTGGGCTGACGTTGCTTGACGCATCGAGGCTCGACTTTGGAACCACTCTTATCTGGGACGCTGCTATGCCACAGCTCGCGCCAGCACCCCTATTATATTATTTGTATCTCTTAAACAGACTGCGGTGGACACGACCATTACTGTGTCCAATCGCTGGTTTTTACACGAACCAGACCGTCCCTTGATCGCCCATCTTCCCCAGACTCAACGCCTGTCGCGGGCCGGATCCTTGTCCCAACAACAGACAGGAAGACCACCTCAGCCCGTACTGCTCCTTCGCAGGGACCAAGAGCCTCAAGTGACTCTGAAAGAGGCATTCTCGACACCTGTCTGCGTTCCACACGTTATTTGGTGCGAGACCACAGCACAGGAAGTGTCCCCTAGGCAGCTTCCGTACGTCACTGCACGCTACCACGAAATTTCCGCATCTGTCAACTGCAGTCTTCACATGAAGGTGCCTTTTCGGGAAGCGACACTCCTCGGCGTACACAAGCTAGATAAACCGTTTGTTGGTATCAGGAACCACAATTCGTGAGTAGTGAACCGCGCGTCGCCCGCCAACTTTACGAATGCACGATAGTAATGACCTCGAAGCCAGATTCATCACCACTAAGCGCCCTCCGGTCCTTCCTCGTCGCGAACTCCTTTCCTGCGCCTGCTTGCGCACACCTGGAGACGAATTACACAGTTGCGGAGGGCATCCGCAGCTCCGGTCGACAGGCAGAGGGTAATTGACGGGTTTGGAATCTCACACCAGTTCAGGACATCGGAAGCCGTGCCCGGTTGCTGACGGGTTCGTCTTTTCGCGCCGTTCCGAGATCGCCCGAGCAGCGATTTCCCCGCATTTCGGTCTCCGGTTCCGCAGGTTTAGTCTTGTTAGTTTGGCTTGCACTAGTGAGCACTCAAGTGTGTTCAGCTAGCACAAGCAGTTTAGTCTCCAAGGGGTGATAGGAACAGGGAAACGTCAGAGTCATTTATGTGATGAGCATACGACACAGTCTCCAAACCCCACTTATACACACAAACACCCTTCAAGATGTCGGCTACACCACCAAGACGCTTCAAAGCAGAACCTATAGAAACGACGGTCAAATCGTCCAAGGATATGTCACCGCACCAAACAGACAACCCTACACCTGTCCGCAGATTCGCAGTAGAGCCCGTGGAGACGTCTTCTAAAGTACGGCGGAAGTTCGAGCCTCAGCCAATCGAGACGACAGTGACAAGGTCCCGAGATGCAAACAAACAATCACCGCCAAGGAAATTCAAGCCCGAGCCTGTAGAAACCACAGTCAAGAAAGCCCGCAGGAACTCACGGGGCAAGTTCGATGAAGAGTGGGCAAGCCAGACCCAGGATTTCGATCCTCGCCCGTCTGAGCCTACCAGTCCCAAACAGCTTCGTTTCAAGGAACAACCTGTGACAGAAAAGGGAAAGAAGCCGCCGAGAAAGTTCGCTCCTATGCTCATTGAAACAGCCAAAAGGTCAAGAAAGTCAGGTGACGTTGCCCCTGCGCTTCTGCCCTCTGACAAGACCGAGGCGGTACCCGGACAAGAGACACTGAGCCAACGAAGGAACAGGCTGCGCCCTGTTCCTCCCCCTCCGATCAACACGCCAAACGGAGACATCACGAAGAATCCTTTGTTCCTAGAAATCTCACAACGCGCAACGTCCCCCTTGGCCATGCGCCGACCAAGCTCTCTTTCCAGCATGCGTTCACATCACTCCTTCAGGGTCCCCGATCTCGATCCGATAGAATCATCCGAGTCCGAACGGTCCAGCCCACCGTCTCCCTCGACCTCTCCATCGGCGACCTCAGATCATTCCTACATGTATACTGAGGCTACAAGGATGCGGGAAAGTGTCGATGACAGTGTCTCGGGCTACCTCCTCGAGCTCGCTGCGAAGGCTGCAGAGAAACAACTAAGAGAGCAAGCGATGGCGGCATTCCCAAACGATGATCACCATGAACCTGTAGACCATTATATCGATAGGGACTCGGACGATGGCGAAGATCAGACAGAGGAGGCAATGCGCAGAAGAGACTCGTCTTTTAACGAAGTCAACTGGGATCTAGTGGCAATGCAGAAACATCGTGAGCAGCTAGACAAGCAGAAGGAGGCCGAACGGGAGAAGCAGAAAAAGAAATGGGAAGCTGAGATGAAAAAGTCAGCTCCTCCAAGTCCAGGGCCATGGAGCAATACTGCGGCTCGTCCGGACCCAAAGAAAGGAACTCATGGTATACAAAGTGATGGCGAATTGGATCGTATGAGAAAGGGCGCGCGGCCTCCAATGCTTGGCGGGGACATCAAGTTCCCACGGTGCCCCTCGCCCGAGCCAGCCCGGTTCGATACCACCCAGGGCTGCGACGCTGTAAGGATAGCAATGTGTTATCTGTCTGAACAGAGTGAGCAAGCCGAGAAAGGTGAGGGGTTGTGGTGTGGGCAACACGATAGTAGCAAATCAGTGAACAAAACCCCATCGCTCTACTCCGCAAGTAGCCGAAATCCGAGTCCCAGTCGAGGCGGTGGCGGTGGTCTGTGGGGCGGCTGTTGCGCAAAATCAGGACACACTCCTCCAAGGGGACCCAGCGGACTGCTTACTCCCAGTAAAGAGATACCGAATCCAATGTCACCTTGTCCCACGCCGCGGACGAGCCTGATGCCTCCAACCCCACCGGCTTCGAACGTCGATTTTGCTTGCATCGACGAGAAGCTTGCCAACGAGGCGGCCATAGGGGAAGATTTTGGTGATGACTTCATTACCCAAGTCTACAACTATCTCTCTCTTGGTTATCCATCGATTGCACGCATGTTCGATCACGAGCTGTCTAAGATCTCCAATATTCCTGTCATCGAGTTGAGGCAGGATGACCATCTCGCGACTTCTAGGGGCTACATCAGATTAGGGGGAGACGGAAATCTTGCCGATGCTGCTATCACGGAAGAAACCTGCATGCGGTGGCGGGCGTTAAGAGTCTACGTGAGGGAATGGGCGAAACAGCAGCCTACCATGGTTGCTGATACCGCCGCGGGCGGTGTAGGCATCGCTGTGCGAAAAGGAAGTTGGGCGTTCTGAGCATTTGTTTCTTTTTGTGTTCCAAGTCTGTCTTTGATCGTTTCAGCGCGCATTCAGCGGTTCTCGTGTTATGCAAAGTTTTGAGCGTCTGATCATGTTTCAGTATGCCGACTTTGACTCTGTGATCTGTAGGGTGCTGCCTCCGGATTTTTGCGGAGGACGCCGGAATATCGTAATGGGGAAATTTTTGTTTTTGTCATTCAGAGCACGTAATAACGCGGTTTTCCAAGGTTCGGGACAGAAGGGTCGTATGCATTGCATTGCAGATGGAATCTGGAAATAGGGAAAAAGCAAATGCTGGGAGGATAACTGGGGTGAATGGGAATTCTGTGGTTTTAATGGAACATGAACGTACACCACCAACAGTGACGACCGAGACACCTGCAGGAGGCTTCAACGTCTTCCTAGTCTGTGACCGCTGAGTGGAAGGTAGGCCTCGCTCATAGCACACTGGCTGGCGCTTACTGAGCGCCCGCGGCGCAAGGAAACCAAAGGCGTGGGATTTTGGCCACTGGCTTGCTCGCTTGGCGCAGCTGCTTTTAGTCTCGACGCTTTCTTTTTTCTCTTATCTGCCTCCACTGTCGTCCGTAATTGTCCCAGTCAAGCTGCGTCCCCACAACACGCATTCGCTCCATGACCGTTATGCGATCATGTCAGGGCTTGACCTGCATATGTGTCATGCCGGCGCAATGACGCCAGCGACATAACCCAATAAATCCAGTGTTCCGTGCGCCTGAGGCATATTGAGGCTGCGGCAGACATCGTGGTATGCGGCTCCTTCAGCTACTTACGCGATCGTCACATCAAGTGCCGGATGTTGTCGAGGGCCTTTCCAGACGGGACTTGTTCACTTCAGTCTTATCAATTGTGCGATATCAAAGACGCCCAAGTTTGTGATCTCAGACTAGGAACAACGATAGTGCGCGGCCACTAGCATAGACAGCTTCATCTATCATCCACTTCTTCAACTCCATTCGCCGAGTACCTGCTTAGTCGTATCTCGTCCCGCTCAAGACTGTCTCCTGTCCTGCTTACATGCGGCACTGACCCTTTCCATCGCATACCGCCATCCCACGTCCGTCCTACGCGAGCATTGCTTGTTTGCAGCTCGAAGCCAATGGCGACATCTCCATGGCCCAATGTCTCTTAGCGCCAGGAACCGCATGCGAACATTGGGACCTGCCGCAACCTCCCAAGCCAGATGGATCTACCTCGGTGGCTTCGTGCAGGGATTCCAGAGGCGTGGTTGCCAGTATCCCTCGTGGCGGATCCAGGATCGATACTCGAGGGCCAGGGCCTCGTAAATCGGTGCTGGGAATCGAGATCGACGCTCGGAGAAAGTCTTCGTTGCCTTCTCGTTGGTGGATCGCAGGTTGCTGTCTGTTTCTGACCCTTACCGATGCTGCCGTGTAGGCGAAACTCGAGGCCAGCTGCGAGACTGAAGGGTCGCGGCCGGCTGCTAGTGTGGGTATAGGGACCTGCCCATATTAGTCCTGATGCCCCAGCTTGCGGACCGTCTCCGTGGAGTCTAATATCGGCAGCTATGGCCATTGCGTCTTGTGTCTAGCTTCTAGTCGACCCTTTGTTCATGCTTTCATGACCAGCGTGCTCCTTCCTTTGCCTACGATTCCTGACTACTGGAAGAGATTGTATTGACACTACTGGAGGGGAACCCGATATTGATGCCCTTAGTATACACGAGCGACCTCAGCCTTATCGAGGAAGATCCAGCGCCCTCGAGGCGAACGCAAGTGGAATTCTAGGGCCAAGTGTGGACCAGTGGAAGCTCTGAGAGCTTTCCGCTTCTCTTCTTGCTATCTGGCCTTTCTGGGATAAACCGGACCTCCTTTGTATCGAGCCTGTGACCGGAACGTTCAATCCTCGTCCGACACGACAGTCCTCGTGGACCATTACCGCGGATCTTTTGCACTGTACCACACACCAGCATGGGTCAAAGCTTCGATCAATCGTTCCAACGGGAACTAGCGATTCAGTCATGGAGTCTCTATGGTGTGGGCATGTTCATAATCCTCTTCCGAACGTGAGACACTCTCGCGCCCTGTAATAGTACATAAACTGATGCTGCAATGCTAGGTACGCACGATGGCGACGAGCACGCAGTTTTTCTCTCCTGGCACCGGACGACTTCCTGATGATATCTCTCGTCCCCGCACTCTACACGGTTCTCATAGTGTGTCTGAATGTGATAGCAGCGGGGGGTGGAAGTAACCTGTATCCGCCAGAGCAGTTTGATACGTTCACCGAGGCAGATATACAAGAGCGTATCAAAGGGTCCAAAATTGTTGTCGTTTCCGAGCAGGTAGGCCATTGTTCTTCCATACTGAGTTCAGTAACAGTGATACTAAGACGCTCAACACAGGCCATGCTCAACCTGATATGGACCATCAAAGCATGCATGCTCTTCATGTACGCACGCATCTCCAGCGGCACGACCCATCGCCGCTTCGTCAAGTACCTATCCATCTACGTGGGCATTGGCTGGGTAGCCGTCGAGATAGCCTTCTTCACGGCCTGCCGACCTTTCAAGGGGTATTGGGGGATGCCGCCTCCTAACCCGCAGTGCACGACACTAGAGCACTACGCCATGATTCAAGCCGTCTTCAATCTCAGCAGCGACGTTTGCATGATACTCATCCCACTGCCTATGCTCGTCTCCCTGAAACTCCCGCTCAAGCAGAAACTTGTTTTAGGCATCGTATTCAGTATGGGAGTCTTTGTCGTACGAACCCCTTTTCATTCTATCCCATCTACCCATCCCATCCCATACCAACCCACCCCCTTTTCCGCCCCTTTCTTCAGATTCCCCAATCCCCAACCCCCAAACTAACACATCCCAGATAATAGCCGCCATCCTAACAAAAATCTACAACCTCTCCGACGTCTACAGCACCGTCTACATGCTGTGGTACACGCGCGAAGCCAGCGTCGCCGTCTACGTCGCCAACCTCCCCGGCATCTGGCCCTTACTGCGCGAGCACATCCGCTTCCTGCGCAACCACACCAGCTACCCTTCCCGGCCATCGCACCTCCCGCAATCGCAATACGGCAACATATCGTCGTCTGTCCCTGCCTCGCGCACCCGCAAACACGGGAGCACTGTCGTGGAAGACGAAATCGAGCTTGGCGCGAGCCGCGCGAGTTTTGCCAAGTCGGCGGGCACGCGGAGTTTGAAAGGCGGGCGGGGTGGTGTGGGGGATGACGAGAGAGAGGGGGAGAGGGAGAGGGTTCCGCATTTTGGGCTGGGGCTGGGCACGGGGTTGAGGAAGGGGAGTGGGAGTCCCGAGAGCGATGAGCGCGTGTTGACGGCCGGGGATGGGGAGGGCGGGAGCGGGTGGGGTAAGGGATTGCATCTGGAGGTGCAGGTTGATAAGACGATTGAGGTGCAGAGGGGCAGTTGGGATAATGGCGGGGCGCGGATGGGAAAGGAGAGGTTTCAGTGGGAGGTGGAGACGCAGGCGCCCAAGGTGCGGATTCAGGGGCCGGAGGGGGAGGTTGGGAGGAAGTGAGTGGAGAGGTGTTGTATTGTGTATGTGGGTATTCGTTATGGTTATGATTGTGCTTTTTTGCGTGGTGTGTGGGGTGTATAGCGGTCTTGGGATTCTGGCTTGTCTGTTGGGTCGTTGGGATTTGTGTAGCGCGGCGTTCTGGAATATCTAGAGTCAATGTTAGATAGTGCTTGTAATTCAAACCTCGCAGGCAAAGCCATGCCTCTGGTGATATTCTTCTCCTTCCTGTTGAACGAGTTCACACTGTCGAGGTAGTGCTGGATAGCTGGCCAGCCCCACAGATGACTGACATCATTTTGATAAATCGCCCTAGATGATTAGCCGGGTAAGCAAGTAGAAAGTAGAAAAACCATAGAAAGGAGAATTAGAGAGCCCAGAGTTGACCGTGAACAACCATGAAAGTACAAGAGTTGATGAGTCCCATATTCAGTCTCATTATACATCAGCTGAATACTCCACTCATGGATACAAGCAAAGGAGAAAGTAGTTCAATGAAAGTAGTAGATTATTAATAAGTCATAGTGGTCGAACCAGCCGAACCGTTCAAACATTGGTAAATGAATGTGAAGAATAGAATCTGACAAAATGAAAATATGTCTCAACCATGACCAGCCCGATTCATCTGACCTCGATTGGCGGAGCTCACACGCCGCCTGTTTCCTCGTCCGATTCAGGCATCTATCCCGTTGTCTTCCCTATTAATTGAACACCAGTTGCAATTGAGATCTCTATCAATGAAGTCTGCATTCGGGCCCGTGTGCGGCTTTAAAATCCTCTCTTTAGGGTTCCCACACCGATCCCCATCGCTGGGGGTTTTTTCGCATATTCTTGTTCGTTCATATGCAATAGTGTCATTGCCGAGGTTATTCCAGTGGCCACATAGGTAATGTGTCGCTTTATATGTACACATGGTATCGAGCTCTTGAGAATCGTCGTAAAAGGAAAGTTCGGAGTATGAAAGATAATAGGTTTCTGTTGCTGGAAATAATGTAGAGAAGTTGCAGTCGTCGCTGTCGCTGTCGTTGTCGTTGTCGCTGTCGTTGTCGTTGTCGCTGTCGTTGTCGCTGCCGTTGCCGTTGCCGTTATCGTTGCCGCCGTCGCTGTAGTTGTATATTCCACAAAGCCCTCCCCATCGATGCCTTTTATACCCACACCCCATAGACTCATACTCCATGACTGGTCTCTAAAAGTGCGACTCATCGTCGAAGCAGCAGCATTGTAGTCACAGAGCGGCCGAGGAGATTGCAGGTCCACGCGAGGCTGTGCCGCAATCAAATCTGTGTGACTCTTACGTTCACGTGACTTCCCAGGGCACGAGAGGCACCGATGGGTTGGTTCACGGCCATAAGAGTCACAGGGTGTCCAGGAATGGCAGGATTAAACGACCGTTCGTGACGTGTATAAAGCGCAGTCATGCCCCGGTGGTTGAAACAAGCGTAGCAGTCCTTCATTTCATGGCCGTATGACGGATCTGGGCGCGGTTTGGTTACGTGGATGGAGCACACTCAACATTTGTGAGTAAACCAAGGACTTGGACGCCCACTGGGGAAACATACCATGACCGACTAAATGCTTATGACACAATATCTGAACAAGAACGCCGTACCAATCATCATCATTTCCCGCTTTTCATGGTCATGCCCTTGCAAAAAAAAAGCCTACTCCTCCTCTTCATCTTCCTCATCCTCATCCTCATCCATGCCCTCCGCAGCCCGCACCACAAACGTCGGCGCCTGATCAATCCCCAAATAGCTATCGCTGACCAAGAACAGCGTCAACTCATGTTCGCCAGGCTCCTGGACTGTAAACTCCAGCTTCGTTTTCAGCTGCCGCCCAATCGTCACCTTCTTGATGGCCAACAAACTCCGGGCCTTCTGATCGCCGACAACCAGCCAGAAGTTCTCCGTCTTGTCCGCCGGGTAGAACGGCGCGTGGACTTCTGTCTTGGGCTCGTCGTCTTCGTCGAGCTCTCGGGTGACTGTGACCGCGAGGTAAGATGGCGAATTCGCGGTGACGTCATCCGGATCTTGGAGCTCAAAAGCAAGCTCGACATTGGGGTAGTAATCATTGGTGAAATTTGCTGCTTCGCTGAGCTGTTTGTTGTCCAGGCTGAGCGCTGTTATGAGTTTCTTGTAATCCTTGTTCTCTTCGGGATCCATGGCCTCCATGAACTCGTAAATATCGTTGATATCGAATTTCTGCGCCGCTTTGACGGCGTCGGTATCGAAATGCGGTATTTGCTTGAGTGGCGAATCTTTCTGCCACATAGCTTGCACAACCATTTGCGAAATTTCCATGGCGTTCATGGCGTTTAGATGGCCTTCGGATGAAAGTACGTCAACGCTGGCGCTGAGGATCGTGAGCACGCGCTTGACCACGAATTCTTGGTCTTTGGCAAGATCGATTGGAAGCTGCATGCGCGAGAAGTGAGCTTGCAGGAGCACGAACGCCTTGAAGTGTGGTGTCTCGAAGTTGGGCTCCTGCATCTTGTAAGGGATACGGTCGTAGATCCGGCTAAGGATATGTTCCTCATGGCGTCGTATTTGGATGTCTTCGAACTCTGTGGCTGCAGTCACAATCTCGAGTATGCCCTTGATGCCACTCTTCTCATTGAGCGACATCATCAGCGTCTGCATGGTGATGAAGGAAATGTTGTAGTATGCCGCAATCATACACGGATTGAGGGGAGTGATGGTATCATCCTCTTCGTCGTGCTCAATCAGGCCGGCATCAGTGAGCTCTTTCAAGGTCTGCTCCACCATCTCGGACAGATGTGCGCTCAAACCTTCATGTGACGTATCATGAAGATTATAGTAGCTGGGATTCGCAAGGAGTCGGCGATAGAAGAATGTGTAGGTAGACCAGTCCACAGCTTCTTGTGTGGACTCGATCGTCTTCGCGCTGATCTCGGCAACGAAAGCATCGTGGAGATAGTCGTGCAGATAGCTCTCGATAGGAAGCGCTTCATTGAGGAACTTCTTGTAGTAGTCACGCTTGACCGCTGGGACCATCAAGACTCCTTTGGCGCTCTTGTCGTCTCCGACCCTGCCAGCTTTGCCGAACATTTGTAGTATTTCGCTGATAGGGTAATCGATGTATCGGTGTTCGCGGCCCTCGAAAAACTGCGTACCCATCACAATGACTAGATACGCAGTGGCATCGATTTCCCAGCACGAGTCTCGCGATACTATCATAACTTGAATTGCGCCCACTTTGAACAGGTGCTGGACAGCCTTCTTGTCAAATGGGCTGAGAGCCTCGTGGAAATACCCAATGCCGTGAGACAGTGATTCCGCCAGTGCTTGCTCATTGACTTTCTCGAGAATTGGTTGGATGTCCTCCAGTGGCGCATTGAGGAATCTATCTTCCTCATCCTCAGCAACAGCCGCTGCAAACACATCTGCTGCTGACGCGCGCGCCTGCTTTCGGCTTGGGACGAAGACTATCGCTGGCTTATCCGGAGAGTGCTGTGTAATAGCCTTGTAGGTTGGCTTTGCCATAGCAAGCATCAGTGACGGGAAGTGAGGGATGGTGAAAGATTGTATCGCCAGTTCCAATGGTACTGCTCGTATAGCCGGGCTGAAGTTGAATATCGTATGCTTGTTGGCACCGATCCACTCGCCAATGTCGCGGGAATTGGACAGAGGGACACTCAAACCGATGATACGTAGTCCAGACTCGATTTGAGCGGCCATGGCCTGCATACGAGATACAACTACCTCATATGTATGGCCCCCTGAGCCACCCAGTAGGTGCAGCTCGTCAGCAATGAGTAGTGCGACCGATTGCACGTTCTTTCGTCGCTGCCATTGCCGTGAAAGGACGTCCCATTGTGTCGGAGTAGCCAGAATGAGATCGCCCTTTTCGAGCAGTCGAAGGTCTGCCGTGGTCTCGCCAGTGAGCTTTACGACATCTTTACCGCCGCCGAGTTGAGATAACCTGGCACTCCAGTTCTTATATTGATTATCAACCAGCTCCTGGAATGGCGCAAGGTACACGATGCGACCCTCCTTGCTGCTCGACCAGTGGCGCAGGATTGCGAATTCAGCACATACAGTTTTGCCAATGCCAGCAGATGCACCGACAAACACGTTGTCGTCCGAACCATGGAGGGAGGTGAAAACTTGAGTCTGGACCTTGTTGAAGCGACCAAAGTCCTCGTAGAGGTCTTGGTACTCACGCCTCTTGAGCGCGGAGACGGGCAATGGCTGCAAGTCCAGGATTGGAGTATGAGGAGGGAATTTCGCAGGAAGTACAAGCTTCTGGAAGGAGACGGCCAGCTTTGTCTCGGATCCCATCCATCGATCGGAAATGGCAGTGACAAAGTAGTTTGGCGGCATTGGTTCGTCGATAGGGACTGTCAGCTCCACGAGATGCTCATTCATCTCTTGGTTGGCGTAGTCTCTACGAAGGAGGAAGGTGTCGTGGAACAATACTTGCTCACCATCGCAGTCCTCGACTAAGATCCAAAATGCCTCCGAGGCTCCATGGAGCTCATCGTCCCACACGAAATCCGGTCGAATGGTCAGCTCCAACCGGATCATCGACCGCGTGACTGGTCGTGGGGTAGCTTCTATATGCAACCGAGGGAATTTCTCTACGAGCTGGCACACAAGTTTTCCGGCTTTGGGCATGCCTAGAAGTTCGCCCATGTTTGGGGGATCCAGACCGAAGTAAGCTGCCCATGGCACGTCGATACGCTCTGCCTTCTGGACAACGTCTCTTGGGCAGCGAGGAAACTGCCTCAATGGTGACATGGTAGGCCACATCCTCTTCTCGGCCATCTTGCATAGATCCAGAGCTAGCTTAGCTACTTGGGACCAGCCTTTCTTGAGACATATCTCAAAGATGGCGCGTATTATACGTCCAGCTGATTGCGTGACGTACACGAGATCAGCCATGAGTGCCAAGCCGTCTAGCCTCAAGCGGGAAATGTAGGCCTGCAAAAGGACGTTGATTTTAGCTTGTGGCTCCTCAATTCCTTCTTTGACAGGAATGGGGACCTTTTGGAGGAGCTTGGCGAGTTCGAGCTTCTCGTCTTGTCGGACCGGGATGTATTTGAACTCTTCGCTCAATGCAAATACACGAAACAATTCGATCGCACTGATGCCCGGTTGGATATGTTGATTGTAGGTGGACATTGAGTTATGCGTGATGTAATAATGGGAGGCAATTCTGCCAAGCTCGGTCGGTAGGAGGTTCCCACTCTTCTTGTCGTACTTGATGAGGTTTCCACGTTCGAGCACGTGTGCAGCAGCGTGAATCAAGTCAACACGCTTTTGCTCCAGCGCTTCATCCTCAGCGTAGTCCGCTCCAACGCTATACAGGCCAGGCGACCGAAGCATACGAACGAAGAGATAGGTGTAGCCGAGCCAGTCAACACCCTCATCTCGTGTTCGAACGTTACCTAGGACAATCTCGGCATTGAGGTTGTCAGCTAGGCAGCTAACGAATTGCGATTCAATCGGTAGTTGCTGATTGAGAAGAGATAGATAATACTGAATCTCAGCCTGGGTGGTGATGATGATACCCTCACCGTAGGTGTCGTATTGGGGTCGACCTGCACGGCCAAGCATTTGTAGGACATCCTGTGGGCTGAGTTCAACCCAGCTGCCCTTCTCAGGAGAGTACACTTGAGTGCCCTTGATGATGACTGTGTGTGCTGGAAGGTTGACACCCCAGGCTAGAGTTGCTGTGCAAACAAGGACTTGAATGGCACCATCCGCGAACAAATCCTCGACGGACGTTCGGTCTGCTCTTGACATTCCGGCGTGATGAATACCAAACCCATAGGGCATGAGATCTTTGAGGTCGGCATTCTGAACATTGTCAGATTCTTCTCTGAGAATCTCTCGGCTGGCTGCGTCGGAGCGAAGAATCTGCCCAATCGTCTCCATTTCCATAGCTTTGTCGCGGATGTACTTCGCCGTCTTCGCCGTCTCCTTTCGAGAGTGCACAAATATCAGCATCTGGTTGCGGTTCTGGCCGACCTGCTCTAACACCTTGGTATAGCACACATCGTTCATTGTCTTCAGCTGCTTGATGGCTTTCTTGTCAGTGACGCCAATGAACTCCTGTTTCAGAGGACATGGCCGGAAAGTGCCATCGAAATGGAAGAGCCCCTTCTCAGGGTCCACTCGTAGGAAGCTTGCCACGTCGCGATAATTTGGCAGCGTGGCACTGAGACCGACCAGTCGAACGTGATCGCCGGTTTGTTCACTTCGGCGTATTGTTCTACTAACAATGCTCTCGAGAACGGGTCCACGGTCGTCGTGGAGCAGATGGATCTCGTCGATACAGATGAGACGTACGAGGTTGATGTAGCTAGTATCGGTAGCTTTGCGGGTGATAACATCGTACTTCTCTGGCGTGGTGACGATGACCTGTGTTTCAGCGATTTGCTGTTTGGTGAGTTGCCGGTCACCAGTCAGTTCTGAGACTTTGATACCATAGGGTTCCAAACGTTTGCCAAAGTTGCCGACCTGCTCTTGTACCAGAGCCTTCAGTGGGGCGATGTAGATGATCTTGAAGTCGTCTAAAGCAATCTCGCCAGTGCGAGGATCTCGGTGCTTCCCGATTTCCCGCAGCATGGTGAGCATAGCGACGTTCGTCTTTCCAGAGCCAGTTGGCGCGCAAATTAACATATTACCATCGTCATTGAATGCAGTGGGGTAACATTTGGTCTGGATCCGATTGAGGTGGCTGTTCTTCCCAAAGCCCTCTCGAGCCCATTCAGGAAGATCAGATGTAGGGATATTCCTCTCGTTTGCATTGCGCTTCCCTTTCGGCGCAGGAACATGAATTTCTTCGTATCCTTTGAATTGTCGCCGCGTAGAACCTTGGGGCAACTTGACACTGGGATTGGTCATGAGATGGTTACCTTGATCAAACACCAAGTTGTCCAAGTTGATCAACCGCCCTGATGGCTGCAATCCTCCGACCAGACCCTCCTGCTTTGGCGCGTCGGTCATTGCTGCGTCCTTTGAGTCTTTGGGCACATCAATATCCATCAAGTCGAACTTCATCTTCTTTGGCCCGGACGAGTCCTCGGCCTTGACACCCGTCTCCCGCGCCCGTAGCTCCTGGAGGATTCGTAGGTGACCCGCAGCCTTCATTTCGCGCTCGACAGCTGTCCGTTCATCTTTGTCTTCTGCAGCACGTCTCCACTTGGTGACCCAGACTACCCTGTCTCGGTTGAGAACAAGTTTGGCAACGAGCTCGTGATGCTCATAGTCAAATAGCTCCATGAGGTCATTCTCAATCTCGCGCAAAGGCTTTTCTTCCCCCTCCTCGTCCAGACCGGAGAGAAAGGTCAACGCATCTTGTGTCTTCTCCTGCTGCGTATGAGCATCTTCGTAGACCTGGCCGATCTGCCGCTGTAACCAATATGCATCGATCTCATGTGCGGGTATGAGCTGGTCAGCCCCGTCGTTTGCGCCCGCAGAGTCTGCAGAGTCGCCCTGTATGACAATCTCTTCCGCATCGACAATACCGCCGTCTTCGTCTGCTGCGTCTTCATCTGCTTCAGCCCCGTCCTGCGCCAGAGCTCCGTCTTCATCCGCGTCTTCGTCTTCGGTATCTTCGTCGCGGACTTCAAACTCGGCCTCCTCCTCATCTTCGTCCTCGTCGAACACCACAGCTACACCTTGGTTCTCGTCAACCTCCGCACCGTCCGCACCGTCCCCTGCCTCGTCCATATCCTCATCCTCATCCTGGGCATCGTAATCGGTGATCTTCTTCCCAAGGTTGACCAGCTCGTTAAACTCTTTCGGGCCCATTGAGCTGCCGAGGATATCATCAATCTCCTTCTTTTTATCGAAGTCCTTAAGACCCTCATCCTTGAGATATTCCAACACGGCGTCGGCAGCGCTGCGTGTGACATGTGTCGGCACATCCCCTAGATTCCTGCCGATAATCGTCGTGATCAATTCGTAGGTAGCGCGCGTCGCAGGTGTCCGCGGTTTGTATCGAAGATCCTCCACGAAGAGCTCTTCCTGTGTCGTCCTACTGGGGCCGGCTGGACCAGCGCCCTCACCCCTCTTCCTCTTGCGCTGTTCGCGCGCGAGTACTTCGCCACCTTCGTTTATGCTTCCTCGTTCAACATCTAGAGGACCTTTCGGCTTCTTCTTCTGAACGGGCGCATTGTCCCGCGCTGTGCGTCCACCCATGTCCCGAATGTTGATGCGTCCAGCGAGCGACTCTGGATCGCCTGTGTTTTCATCACCTCGGCGGGTGACGAATCGTCGGTCCGCCTGGAGGACCAAATTGGACATCGCCGCATATTTGAATTGCGCGAGGTTGTTCTCCTTCTTGTCGGCCATGCTGAATGCGGACCTCTCGAGGGAGGATTTCTTTCGCGTATTAATTGAGAAGGAACGGTATGAGACCGAAAGAACAGTGGTAAGTTGAGATTGAAGTGGTGGTGGACGGCCCGCGATCAATCACGGCGCGGGTTGGCAGGAAGGCGACTTTTTCCAATCTACAATCGCCTGGGGAGCTTGGGCCACCTGGGGCAGGCTGCCGCCCGTCACGTGATCAATATAGTTCGTGCCGCTCCGACCTTAGAACACTAGCATTCAAGGCATAGTTGATAAATTCGTAGACTCGATCCAAGTAGTGATCGCGCAGAAATCAAGAGCTCAGAAGAGGCAATTGAATTTTCCTCCTCCGTATTCCTACTAGATAACATCCAGTTAATTCAGAGTTAATAGATACTAAAGGACGAGCCGTTACGTCTCTATCCATTCACCGGCTTCGTTCATTCCATTTGCCAGAATCCTTATTTTCGGTTCCATTCGAAGTGTCACCCACCATCCCCTAAGCACAGTATTGCGGAGCATACTCTCTGCTACCTCCCATGCTTGTGCTATCGTCGCTTTCGCACTTGGAGTCGCTGGCACCGTGGAGTTATTCGGTGATTCAGACGCCTTCTCGCTCTTCTCACCAGGCCGCAACAACCGAACGCCACTATACCCGTACACAGTGTGAATGGCGTCCCAGCTCCCGATAACCTTCTCAGGTCGCTCGGCGAGCACGTAGTCAAAGTTGAACCAGAAAGTCGGATCGAGAAGGGCTTGTGGATCTTCAGTCTTCGAGTAGGTCCATGTTCTTTGACTGGTGGTATTCTGGGCCTCCAGCACATCGATAATAGTTTGCGGGCCATCATGCCTTTCAAGGAACCTGGTGACTCCAGTCTGACACGCTAGGTTGTCAAAGTAGACGTACAGATGATGTCCTTCAGGATGCCCGATCTTGTTGTGGAGAATGTCAAGAGCCTCTCCACCAGGATAGTTGAGACTTGAAATCGCTAAAAGTGCTGTTGATGCCGTAAAAGACAGCAATACGGAACCCACTAGTGCAAGGCTCAAGGTAGAGTATATCACCGATTTTGCCCTCCGAGTCCAGATCCACGAAGCCCCAGCTGCAGCCACCGCAGTCAGCGCAGGAACCACGTAAACGATGAATCGCCATTCTTTATGCGGCAACAAGCTGTAGAGGCCCACGAAAGCCATGCTAGGTACGATCAAGTCAAGGCTCTGTCTCCGGCTTGCCGCATTCAGTAACGCAGTTGGAATACAAAGAAGGTACGTTATGGGGTTCATCAAGAGTCGTGGTAGCGCGTTCGAAAAATAGAAATGCCATGGTGACACACCCCACTCAGCTGAGTGTCCTTGGATTGTGTTGTAGTAGAAGCCGATCCACTCAGGCCACAGTGGGAATGACTGCCAAAAGAAAGAGTCGATGGATACCGAGCATAGTAGGCCGATGAGTAGACCTGCCAGTCCAGCTGGAACGATGACGCTAGTAATCGAGATTCTTCGGGTCGCGAACAAGTAGAAGGTGATTGAGGACACTAATATAGCTATCTCGGACCGGAATACGACGCCGGAGAACGTCAGCAGATACAGGGCAAGGCGATATCGCTTCGTGACCGCGATGCCATTCCACTGGATTGGGTAGACATCTAGTAGACATTTGAGTGCGGTTGTACCTTGGGCATCGTCAGTAGGCTTACGATCACATGTAAGATACGACCTACTGAAGAAGAAGGCAAACATGTTCGGTAGGGTCCTGGAAGCATAGTATATGACATGGAATTGGCTGGCTTGCAGCAAAGCATACCATATGCCAGCGCTAGTTCCAAATGCTCTTTGTACGCTTCTTCCAAACAAGATGAGTGCAATTGAATCTGCAACGCCAAGCACACCTCGAACTGGTATCCAAATAGTCAGTTCATTAAATATTACTTTCAATGGTCATTAGATCAGCAGATCATTTCATCATACCAAGTAATTGAAGCTGGGCGGGCGTGCTCAGCAGCCCAACCCATGGCCTTGACAGCCCAGAAAGAATCAGAGCCCCAGCGAAAGTCCTAGGCACAGATCCTGGGAACGATACATGATCATAGTTGGCACTGAAGAATTGCGATGCATTCTCCGTAGGTATACCGTGAATCAAAATGTCATGGATAGCCTGGATGTTGAACGACTCCTCGACCTTGGTATAAGGAGATACAAACAGGTGAAGCAGGACCGACGTGGGAATAAGCAGATAGAATAACCACTCTAGCCGCGGCATCGCATTGAGAACCAACTCAATGACGAGGAGATGCTTTGGTAGGGATGTGTGGTTGTGAGAGGAGGAGATGGTGGCTGTGGATACGGACGTGGTCCGAACACCAACGATGACCAATCACGTGTTTCTCCACAAAAAGACACCCCAGCAACACCGACCTCACCCTTCCATCTCATCCATGCGTTGACGAGATGGGGTTATCACAACTTGCAGTACCGTCTGTGTACGCACTGATAGTATTTCTCGGATATTCGTCGCAGATACTGCTCTTGTACCTTGAGCCCTCATTGGAATCAAGGACAGAGCTCGTGCCCTTTAATGTTCTCCTAATCTGTCTGTTGATAACCTATACGAAGTCGGTTTTTGTAGACCCGGGACGAGTTCCCGCAGACTACACGCCAGAGCAAAAGCTAGAAAAGTCGAGCGGTCAGCAAAATCAGACTCGGAAGTGGTGTCGGAAGTGCAATGTTGCGAAACCGCCGCGAGCGCATCATTGTAGCACATGTAAAAGGTAGGAGATATTATGTATTATTTTCTCTCTGAGGAATTAGATTTTAAACTACCACAACTGACACACCACAGATGCATCCCCAAACTAGATCACCATTGTCCCTGGACCGCAAATTGTGTGTCTCACACTACTTTCCCGCACTTCATGCGTTTCCTCTTTTACGCTGTCATCTCTATGCTGTACCTGTGGTCCTATCTCTGGCCTCCAGTCTCCTACCTATGGGCAAACCGCCACCTCCCCAGCTACCTAGGCCCCAACATGTTCCAACTCGCGTGCCTCATGCTCTTGTGCGTTGGCAATTCTCTCACGCTCTTCGTCCTCTCCATCCTCCTAGTAAGAAACATCTGGTGTCTCGCCGTAAACACGACGACAATCGAAGGCTGGGAAATCGAGCGCCACAAGACCCTTGTGCGAAGAGCGCGGTATTTCGGCGGCTACCTCGAAGGACCCGACGGCGTGCAGATGCGCATCCAAAAGCAAGAATTCCCATTCGACATCGGCATCTGGTCGAATTTCAAACAGGGCATGGGCACCGGCAACATATTAGCCTGGTTCTGGCCATTCGCCGCTACACCGCCGATTACCACGGGCTTGAAGTTCGAGACGAACGGATTCGAGGATGAAAACACGGCATGGCCACCCCCGGATCCAGACCGATGGCACAGGAAGTTACCGAAGGGAATGGAGAGGGAAGACTATGCGTTTACGTATCGCGACGCTGGGCTGAATACGGAAGATACGGTTGCAGCGTTCAAGAAGAGACAGGAAGAGGATATTGTGAGACGGAGGAAGCCGTTTGTGCAACGAGTCGAAGCGCGTGTAGTGCAACAGGAACGAGGTGCTGGACACCAAGGTGATTGGGACGAATCTGATGGGGTAGAGGACAGTCCCAGGGGAAGCCAGAGCGGCGAAGAAGCATGGCGGAACTCTGAAGGAGAGAGATTGAAAGACTTTGGCTTGGATGAGGAGGCAGAGTTCTACGACGAGGAAGATAATCTGCCTTTAAGTGAGCTCATTGCTCGCAAAAGAGCTGGTGTGGGCACCGCCGGAGCAACAGCGACAAGCTGAATCATCACCATGACTTCAGATTCGGATTCTGTTCATAGTCATTGACAGATGCAAGAAGCCGAAATGTCTCGGGAAGCTACATGTCTGTCAGGCAGTCTCCCAGCACCTACCAATCACCTGCTCAGGCACCCCTGTAGCTCGATTATCGTCACCGGCAAGGTGCATGCAACACGAACCTCATATCTGCTGTGTTGCGGAGGACTGAACTATCATGCACGTGGATTCGCTAATCTGACATGTTGCTAAGGCGAAACACAAAAAACAACTTGCCGGGTGCGAGCGAAGAGTCGGCTGAGGGCTAGCTGTAGGAGGAATAGAATACCACGATTAGTGATGTAGGACTTGCTTGAGCAATGAAGAAATCTAATCCCGAGTAAAGCATAGAAACTGTCCTGTGCTATTACAAAGCCAACCGTACCATGTCCCAGTCCCTAGCGTATGCGTACATCCCAAGAGATCATACACGACTCTCTCACGAAATTGCCCCTTTGCAGCGACTTTAATTGAAACCCCCTTTCGCTTTTCCAAGAAACCCGCAACCCTGACTCGCACCTACGATTCCTTCTTCATACAATCTGACCCGCAATACCCCCTCCGTTGCTCACTCATTCTTCAAAGCGCAATTTTCTTCTTTTCCGGTGGCCAAGATGCCGCAAGGAGGTCCGCATCACATGTCTACTTGATGGACGACGCTCGAGTTGACCTCCTTGGCCTGGCTCGGCGTTTAGAAGTCGGCGGAGCCGTTTGCGTTGTGAACTGGGTAGCCGAATGCCGTGCTGTCGTTTCCTTCCATCTCGGTATCGCCGCTCAGTACGTTGTTGTGCTGGGCATTCTCGCCCTGGTTGAAGGAACCCCCGGCGGCAGCATTGGAAGCTGCATTGGTGCCGCTGGCACTGCCTGCATTGAAGTTCCCACCAGGTGGCTTGTTCTGATTTGCGAGGAGGGTCTCGTACCACCAATCAATACCAATAGTTCAGATAAACTCTTCGCCAAGATGAGGCAACAAAAGAGAGGACATGTAACAAATGAGAGTCTGGCAGCTTACCTCGCGATAGCGCGACAGGTAGATTTTCAATGCCTCCGCATAGTTCTCGAAGCCAAGCGAAGTCATAGCAAAGAGGATGTCTTCGCCGTTGACCGTTTTGCGCTTCTCCTGCTGGCACTTTTCGGATGCTAGACACGAGACGTTAGCGGCTGCGGCGTGCGCATCGACCCGAGACTAACCTTCGCTGGTGATGAAGGAGATGAACTCGCTGACGCACTCCTGCATGCATTCTTTGGCTTCCTTGGCAATCTTTGCGTTTTCGGGAAGCGCCATCTTCATGATGCGGGCGACTGGAGCAAAGTTGCGAATGTTAGCATCTGAGGCGAGATTGTTCTGTGCGGATTTGGAGGAGCTTTGTGGCGGCGAGGCGGACGTCTGTGGGGAAGGGGACGACATGACGCTGGCTGCAGGGCGGCCGTTTTCTCAGGCACGCCGCAACGCTGATAGGCCGCGGGAAAACAGAGGACGGTGATTCGGCGCAGAGACAACTCAGACGCGCGATTGGGGCAGCTGCGGGCTTCCAGCAGCGCCGGATGGTAGCAATCCGTCGACGTGCAGGTGGGAACAAAACGACGCGCAAATCAGAGCGAACGAGGAGACGGATGAAAATAGAGAAGACGCACCATTGGCGATTGGAAGCCATCGGTCCTGCTCCTTGACTTCGAACTCGTACCCGAGGCCCTGTGCTTGTGTATCCTGAGCTTCTCTGTCCATATGCGGCTCCGAATCGTCAGGCGACTGCGCTGCTGGTTCCACGCCCTCCTTCTTTGGGGGGGTGGAAGACATGTTTATTCGGTAGCCTGCAGGGCCGGCACGGTGCCTCTGGAGCCTGTGTGCGCTGGCGCTTTGCTCAGTTATTCGCTGGCGTCCACGTCACTGGGAGGTGCTGCAGTGGGCTTGGCGGCCCAATATGCAACCACCTTAGTACCGTGTAACGGAGACGTCAAGTGGCCTGGCGGGGGATGCGGTTAGCGGCATGCAGCGGCCTGGAGACGCAGGCCGACGTACTGAGCCTGCTGGGCGGATGGCGCGCTCGCGGTGCAGCGGCCGTGGGCAGCAAGGGCGCGCGGGCGGCGTGCGTGAACTGGATCGCGGTTACTACTGCGACTCTACTCGACGTTGCATGCACGACACTGGGAGAGCACTGGGGGAATGGTACTGGGGGGGAAGGCTGTCTGCTAACGGTGCTCGCTCATGTGCGACGTCCACGAAGAGCTGTGGGCGACGGGGGTCCTCTGCGCCGGGGGGACGGCCTGCGTGCGTCAGAGGGCAGAGTGCGGGATGCGGATTGAGGGCAGGGCAGCGATGGGATGGGTGCAGCAGGAGAGGTGCAGTGTTGGCGCGAGCTGTTGTTCAGGCCGGCCGGGACAACACTCGCACGCGCACGCGTGGTGCGGCTGGGACGGGAGACGGGAGCTCACTTTGGGGGGACCGTTGAAAGGGCAGACAGCGCGGCCACTCAGGCGCTGGACGTGGACAGTGGACAGCAAATTGGGGTAGCTGGGCGAATCGACGAGCAGAGGTCGCGAAAAGTGAGCGGTCAGAGCCAGTGAAAACGCCAGCTTCCCGGCTTTTATTAGACCTCTAGAGCAAGAGAGGGGCTTTGCCCACTCCTTCCCGCTTTCCGCACCCCGCGGCGGCTCGCCATGAGGCAGGGCAGTCGTCCCCGTCCGGCTGTTGCCAGAACGCTTGAAGGCCTCTGTATCTAAGTTGTTCGCGGCCTGCGGTCGTCGTCGACGCTGTCTGCTACAACGACCTGCGCTTAGGGGTTCTTTCTGCGCTGGCGCTGGCCTCCAGCTCAACCTCCAGCTCAACAACAACCCCCGCGAAGGCTCGCATTTCATGACCCGCATCCGCATGATCGCCCGCGCCGGGGTGGGCCTCCGCTCCGATTCGGCTTGTGCCAGCCCTACGAGCTTAAGCAATGGACCTTGCGCCAGTTTTCTCCTATTGGACGTTGTCTCGCACTGTCATTGCACAGCAACGACTACAGCACATCTTTGCCCTCTCCCATCTGAGCTGTGACTGCGTACGGCGGCCGGTATCCAAGCACCGCTCAGCCTGCACCAGATCCCAGTGGGCTGTGTCTACGTCGGCCTGCAGCGCAGCCAGGGTGCATGCCACGGATTGGGCAGCTGCCAAAGAGACATGACGGCCCTGCGTTTAGCTGTCATTGCATGCCCCCTCGGCCTCGTGCGTTGTCCTCGCGGGCGATGCATATAGCACCACCACACTGGTTAATTGCCGACGTGGGCTGTTGAGTTGGCGAACTACGGTGTGGCCTCGTTTCATCATCATCGGTCTCTTCAGATGACGTTGAGCCCGACCACTCACCGTCCTCATGCCGTCTCTCCAACGCGAACTATGCTATCTCGATGGTACCCTATGAGCACAGTGACCGTATCTGCGGGAAGTGGATGCAGACGATGGCGTCGATCTGACCTCGCCCGAACGCCAACACATCTTGCAGCAGCCATAGAGGCCACGCCATCGTCAGCCTTGTAGGGTCCCGGCCGCACGGCACGCTCTTCGGACTGCATCCGTTCCACATTCGCTAGGTACATGCTTTTCAGGGTATTTGCGATCGGCGAACACAGTGCTGCACGCTCTAGCAAGTGCTAACTCTGTCGACTCTATTAACTGTAATAGTCGAACTATGGGCGAACATAACAACGGCGAGTGAAGTCAGAGGTAGAACAAGCAAGTTTTTGAGACTACCTGCTGCCTGCTGTACGTCTGCCCAAATACACGAGCAGACTCTGAGCCTGACGTTGCCACATCATCTATCACAGACACAAGCCTCCAGCATGGCTTGCCTAGCTAGCGCAAAAGTAACAACACCACCTTTGACTAGGCGGCCTGATGACGATAATGGGCTCGGAAAGGCAGACTATCAATCAAACGCCTCTACTTCTACATCCATGCTTTTTGACGTGGCTTGGTCGCGGTCGCTTTCGCGTCGTTCGTGAGCCGGTACCTCAAACCGTGTCTCATGCTCTGTGGCTTTCAGAGTTGTCGACCTTACGCCCGCAAGCCGCGCTCGTGAAACTTGCACTTCCAAACATGTGAACATGCTCCCATCACTGGGGCTGCTGGACGACCTGGACATTGTTCTTCTTCTGTAGGCAACGACGTCAGCACAACCGTTGGCAACGGAGGACTGGTATGAACTTAGTAATGCGTACCTTCCACTTCTCCATCTCATCCTGTTTAGACTTGTATTGCTTGACTAGCTCTTCCAGTGTCTTCTTTAAGCCATCCAGATTCGTCTTAACCATCGGAGCTACCTCCTTCACCGTCCTTTCTGTCAATACACCATTGATCATACGAAAGCACTTTCTATCCCCGTCAAGCGGGTCTAGTGTCTCCAGGACTAGCCTATAATGCCGTGAGTATCCTGGATGTTTAGGGGGCGGTGAGAGAAGTAGAAATTGAAACGGCGCGACGGATAATGTGCACAGTGATGACGCGGAAAGAGGAGAAGAGCGGTGTATGGAGCAGCTCTAGGCACGAGAGGAGCGTGGAATTACGTAGTGGCATAGACAAATGAAAAGGGCGAATCTGTAACCACATACTTGTGCTCCTCGGTATCCTGCTCGATATCCCCAATCTTCTGGGCAATCGTCTGCAGAGTGTTCTTGTAGTTTTGATAAGTGGTCTGCAGCTCTAATGCACGAGCAGAATCAGCCTCGCAATTTCCTCAAAAGACAGACGCCTCCAAAACTCACCTTGCTGCTTCTTCATCGAAGGTTGTGATGCCATGATGTCGAACTAGTTCTCCTGCAGATTTTGTGCGGAGGTGTTGATCTGATCAACTGACACCGAGCGCCTCGAACTTGAGCGAGCAATCGCTGGTGGGGGCGTGCCACTTTGACTGCACGGACCAGGTTCGCGAGATCCTGTGACTGCCCGTTTCTCGACCTCGCCCGGGACTTGGCCAATTGAACGCAAAGTCTCCGCGCGCATCTCGAACCAGCACTCTCTAAGCTGTCCGTTCAGATATACAGCTCGAGCACAGTCACAATGCATCCCCACCTGCACACCGAGGAGAACCAGAAGAGTGCGTAAACCATCCCCAACCCGATACACCCTACCTCTCCCACCGCTCCACCCATCACCAATCCCACTCCCCAATCCCACTCCTCACTCTCAACACCATTTCCCAATTCACATTCCACCCCTCACTCCCTCCAGCCCATCTAACCCGTCTAATCCTCCTCCAGACTGCGCCGACGTAATCGCCGCTCTAGACGAATGCCACGCGCGCGGCTTCCTCTGGAAAACCTTCGGCAACTGCACCGACGCCAAGCACAAAGTGAACATGTGCCTACGGGCGCAGCGGCTGGAGCGGACGCGCTTGAACCGCGAGGCGGCACGGGAGAAGCGGAAACATATCGAGGAAGGGTGGGCGGAGATTGATGAGAATTCGTGAGCGTTGTGCAGGGTTAGAAGATGGGGGATTGGGGGGGAGGACGAGGTGAATTCTGGGATTGAAGAGAGGCAGGGAGTGAGAGAATAAGGCTGACCTGGTAGTAATTCGTTGGGGTGGGAACGACTGGAGGATTTGCGCAATGAGAAGGGCAGGCCTAGAGGTGCATGGGAGATACCAAGAGGAGGTTGCTGTACATCACATGTGCATTCATATTGGAGCGGGATATAGAGTTTAGGTATGGGACGGAAAATGGTATCATATGTGGGTATCATATTGGAGGAGTAGTGCATGACTACAATTTGCCTCAGGTCTCCGAGGCGCTACCCAGCTCATCAGTATCGTTTTCGGATCGCTGCCCTACTGGTGTGGTTCCCATGCTGTCTAGACCTCGATTAACGATCAGCCGACCTCCCTCGCCTCCATTTATCGGAAGTGCTGCCATCCCAGCTTCCTGTCGCAGCTTTTCGTACTCGTCGCCCGTCTTCTGGAGCTGTTCTTGAAGGAATGTCTTCCTCTCGGCGATTCGAACTCTTTCTTCTTTCAGTTCCTCCAGCTTCCTGAGCAGTGCTTCCTTCCGTTGTTCTTTACTCTGGACGTCCGCTTGGAAGCGCTGCAGGACATCTCCTAGATCTAGTAACGGCGTGATCTTAGGAGGTGTTTTGTCGCCGTCGTCTGCTTGCTCGTGACTCTTGCCATAAGTGCCTGCGCGCGTTTGAGCAGCTTCATATGCAGCATGTCTTTCAGCCTCTGAATCATCAGAGCCATCGTCATCGGAATCCTTCTCCGCCTCCTTGATTAACTCCGCCATTTCGACGCGCTTCTTTCTTTGTGCTTCCCGCTCAGCTTTTCGACCCAGTGCTATGTTCCCATCTTCCGTGTAGTCTTCGAAGCCTTCTGCCATGTCCTCGTCCTCACGGATCAGACGAGTTTCTGCGTACTTCTCTTTTGGTCGAAGAGAGATCTCGTTCCGGCTGGTACGAAACTCATCGTCATCGTCTGATGCCCAGGGTCGATCCTCCTCGTCATCGTGTGCATTCTGCTCTTGTGCAAGACGTGCTCGCCGCGCTTTCTTTTCCTGAATCTCGGCTTGTGTTGGGATTGCAGAAGGTGTTTCGGCGCGGATAGTGGCAGAGGAACCAAACTTCGAGGCGATGTCGAGAGCCTGTGAATCTTCCTCCTCTTGCGCTGTCGGCACTAGATCTTTAGGAGTGGCTGGCGTAGAGTTACGAAGCTCAGCGAGATGGTCTTTGCTATAGCTGGGCCGGTCTTCGTCCAAGCTCGCGCGGGGAAGTTGAGAGACAAGTGGTAATCTGGCTCTGAGCTCGGCATTCTTCTCGATTGCTATACGGCTGAGGTTCGACTTCTTGGGGGTAATGACTGCCGCATCGCTGGACTCGTCGCCGTCGTTGCCATCAGATTCGCCCGGCCCAAATGAGACGCGCAGCGAGGATCGTTTCTTGACTTTTGCGAACGCCGGTCGTTTGACTACAGTATCTACATTGGGGGTCAGCACGGAATCCCTAACAGTGTCAGAAAAGAGAGCTAGCGATAGCAATGAGGACGGTGTCATACCTGGCTTGCGGCTCTCTGCGCCGCTCTGAGAAGTATCCGTATTTCCTCCCGAGTCCTCGTCGTACGCGCCGATTTTGCGCGCAATGCGCCCAGATCCTGTGCGTCTCATGGTAGGCAATGTGACGTTGTGGGGAGAGCTCTAGAAGGCTGTGTTGTGTAGGCTCAAGAGGCCACGTGAGGTGTAGAATTTGCGGTATCTCTTTCACTAGACGTTTAGCAATAAGATGGTACTTGGGTCAAGAATACGTGGTAGAGGGAAAAACGTGGGTAGCTCTTGCACAAAGTTCACGCATGCCAAGACTTCACCTCCAAGCTCACCAAAAAGCTCCCGCATCGCGACAACCTCTCCCCACTAACACCACTTCCCCAGTCCCACGTCTATATACCCACTTAACATTTTGACATCATGCCTCAGGCGCAGCCCGAGCTGAAGAAGGTATGTTTCCTTCCTATTTGCGAGAACGCGCGGGGTAGGCAGCAGTCCAAAATGCGCTTTCCGCACTGCGGTACAGAAATATAGTACGAACCATAGCTGACTATAGACAGTACCTTGAGAAGCGCATTCTCGTCCAGCTCAATGGCAGCCGAAAAGTCATGGGCATCCTGCGAGGATACGACGTCTACCTAAACATCGTGCTCGACGAGGCGTTAGAAGAGAAGCCTGGCGGTGAGAAGGTCCGAATCGGCATGGTGGTTATTCGGGGCAACGCGGTCGTTATGCTCGAGGTACGGAATTCATTTGCTACGACATGCTGTAGGACGATTTGCTAATGTGGACACTAGGCATTGGACCGGATCAACACAGACGACCACCGGGGTGGTAGATAGGACATCACTCTGCGGGAAGGCGTACACAACTTGAGATGGCCGTTCCAGGAAAAAGGGAAAGCAGGTCGTGTTTGGAGTTTGGGAATAGCATCTAGGTATTTCTACCCTAGCTCCTATCTGTGTCTGGTGGATCGAAAAACAAGTCTGGTGCAGAACGTTGACAGTAGTCTTGATACTAGGTCGATTTAAATGATACCAGCTTTCATTGTTCCAGGCCAGATCGGTGCGCAAAGCAAAAGTCTACGGTCGTGAGCTATATTCTTTTCTGAGTAATCGGGGTGCGTGAGAAGATGAATGCATGAGATACGTGCTTGCATGTTGGTTATGCCCAGATTGTACTCTATACTACAGCTTCGCCTTTTCATGTGACTTTTTACACTCTTGCACCAGGTCCCAGCCTATTTCAGCAAATGGCTTCATCTGCGATCCATACTCCATAGCCTTGGCGCTGCTTGCTTGCCGAAGAGCATATCTAGCAGCGATGCCTTGCATGATGATAGCTCCCCTATAGATGCCAAAAGCGTCTCCCCACGTCATGTCTGGGCGAGGATCCCATCCAGCGACCTCCGCGTACCACGAGAGCAGCTGATCTCTAGTAGGTAGTCCAGCAGTTGCTGCTGGTACAAACGCCTGGTTCCCTCGCCCGATTTGCAGAGCTTTTGGTGACGATGCAGTGAGATACGGCGTCAAGACGTTAACCACGTCGGATAGAGGATGACCTATTGTTGACATTTCCCAGCTACACTCAGGTTAATATGCATCGGTATCGTGGTCGGGGAACATCAGTCACATACTCTAATATGCCAATCACCCGAGGCTCTGTCTTGTGAAAGACTACATTGTCAATCTTGTAGTCTCCATGGACAAAGCTGCTTCGGTCTTTCGGTTGTGTCCTGGGGTCACTGAAGAAGGCGACCATGTCATCCTGATGAGGGATCTTTCCGACAGGCTCTTTGGTCTCCTTGTCGACTGCCGCGGCTTGAGCTTTCGAGATAGTGTTGAATGTCGAGATTTGTCGGTTGTAGAATCCGGAGGGCTTGCCGTAGCTTTCCAGGTTGACTTCTTTGGGCACGACACGGTGAAACTTTGCGAGTGTGGTTATCGCTGAATGCCACCTGAGAGTCTGTCAGTATTTTTCCATCTTACTAAGGCATTGGATTGCTTGAATGTACATTTTGGTCCTTTCTTCTGGTGTTACACCGGGAATCGCAGGATCCTCGAATATCCGGCCGTCCAGGAAGTCCATGATGTAGAAATCCGTCCCGATCACACTCTCATCCTGACAAAGACACAGTGCCCTTGGGACCGGGACATCCGTATGTTCAAGTGCATGGATGATCCGGTACTCTCGGTCGACCTTGTGCGCTGTTTTCGAGAGCAGTTGCCCCGGCGGCTTCTTCCTCATGACATATTTCTTGCCATCCTTGTCGGTCAATTGATATGTCGGATTCGACTGCCCGTACCCGAACTAGCTGAATTGTTACCATACAGATCTTCACTAATAGTCGTGCATCTGCTGTACCTGCTTGATATCGACCGGAACCTTAATTTCGGGAACGTTGGCGGTAATGTAGCGCTCCAACGAGGCTACGTCTATGGGCTGTCGAACTATGCCGGCCATTGTGAGAGTTTAGGGTTATTTTGCATCGCTGTGCGGTAACAGCCATGTTTTGTAGACTCGACGATTGCCCGCCGCATGGCTGATGACATCCGAGAAAGAAACCGAGGTTCATCGTTTAGCCCCGCTAACGTTACACAGTAAGATGAGATTGGGCTTGCGGATAGCAAAAGCGATGCAGACGCAATGCCGCGCTGATACATGATCATTGCTTCCTGAGATTCCTGCGCATGGTAGGAGGGCTTGTAGATCTGATGATGTACCTACACTCGTAGGGCTGAGGGACTCTCCTAAACTTGTCACGTGAACACGCGTCGATTCCTGGGACTGCTCGATGTCGAACCTTTCCGTCGGGACCCAAGGTGTGCTCAACCACAGTTTCGTGTTGATTAGGTCCCTAAGGTATCGAGCCGAATGCTGACAGAGTTCGAGTTTGTCATGGGCCCATCCTGGACAACAGCCCTCAAGGTTCAAGGCTGTGTAGCATGGGCAAGGAATAGCGACTCTTATTGGCACTACGCACTCTGTTGAAGAACCAGCGAAGAGTGGCTTGTTTGTTGTTCGGTTCTCGCGTCGGATCCTCAGCAACCCATCATCATCTCGTGCTTACCTCTTGTATCAGAACCTTGGAATGAAGGCCACGCTATTTCTCACTATAAGACATCCGGACTATTGACACCCACAAGGTTACGCCCAGCGAAGGCTGTCTCCCATGCCCGTGGCACAAGCACTCCAGGGGGTCTTTCAGTGCGACGCAGCGACCCAGTCATTACCGCCACCGCCCTGCGAATCCGGCGTTCATTAGACGTGAACGCCTGTATGCGCGCACGAGGGTTGCGCATGCGTCTGGGGTGGTGTCGGCTGCAAATTGCTGATTCGCCATCCCCGCCAAGCTCCACATGAGCCATCGATCCCTGCGCAAGCGCATCCTAGTTCCAGGGCGACTCCTCCAAAGTCAAAACAAACTGCCTTCTGTGTGACCAGGTTCCGCCGTCTCAGGATTAGGTACCGCAGGCAGCCGGACCCTAGCCATGGCTCTCCAAACACCGCGCAGGCTAGGAGCGCCGCGCCCTTCGATGCACAACACAGCTTCGTCGCCCAACCTTTCACTCGCCGCGAGCACCGCAATCGCCCGGAAAGCTTCACTCAACGCGCTAGTTGGAGGACCGACCACCCCCACGAACAAGATGGGCGGCGACGGCCAGGACATCGACGTGGGCGACACGGTCGACGTGCCTGGAGGCATGCATGGCGTCGTCAAATTCATAGGAAGCGTGCGCGGCAAGAAAGGAGTATTCGGAGGCGTGGAACTGAGCAGGGAGTTCGCTGTTCGCGGCAAAAACGACGGCGACGTGGACGGGTATGACAACCTCCAAATAGAATCAGCGTCTTACTAACCGCGTATCAGCACACGATACTTCACCACCTCAGTCCCCGGCTCCGGCATCTTCCTACCAATACACCGAGCCATCAAACGAGCGTCCCCCACCTTGACCTCCGAGACCTTCCCCCCAACGCCTACCACGCCTTCGTTTAATAATTTCAGCCTCTCGACGACAGAGAAGCCGAATTTCAGTCCCGACACGCCCTCCATACCAAAATTCTCGCAATCTGTCGGCCCTGGAGCGCGAGCGGCGAGCCCTGTCTTCAAGCCGAAAAGCAGGCCCTCACTACCACGTCCCGAATCGCCATTTCGCAAGCAGCCAAACCTCGCGCCCACTCCCGGGCGGACTGGGCCCATTAACCCGTCCGGTTTCTCGAAAAGTGCTATCAACCCACCCAGGTTTAACAGCCCTGGACCGAGAGGAGGTGGCTTCCAAAAGCCGCGGACACCCGGCCCACCGCGCCCATACTCACGGAACAACTCCCGTCTTGGTCACCATGACACCATTGAGGAGGACACGGAAACTACACCCACTGGAGTTGCGCGGATCAGTAACAGCTCAACGTCGGCTGCGAAGGGTCGACGTCCAGCGTCAAGCGAGGCAGATCAGGAGATACAGCGCTTGAATAGGCTTCTTGGCGAGCGCGATAAACAGTTGGATGCTCAAGCATCGTCACTCGCCGAGATGGAAGCCAGCCTCTCGGAAATTCAAAACCTAATGCCAGAAGACGGCATGGACCTGGGACGATCGCGAAGCAACGGAGAGCCCAACGACGTGACGCAACTGCGAGCAATCTTGCGTGAGAAGAACGATAAGATCAATCTTCTCACAGCTGAGTTCGACAATCACCGCGCAGACTTCAGAAGTACGATTGATACCCTCGAGATGGCCAGTACTGAAACCGAACGCGTCTACGAAAGAAAGGTGGAAGAGCTTCAGAATGAGGTACGAGAATTGCATGAGCGGGGAGAGGACGTCGAGAGCGTTGCAAACCAACTAAAGCAACTTGAAGAGCTAGTTCAGGAACTTGAAGAGGGGCTTGAAGATGCCAGAAGAGGCGAAGCAGAGGCCCGTGGGGAAGTCGAGTTTTTGCGAGGTGAAGTTGAACGGGGTCGATCAGAGCTTCGGCGGGAAAGAGAGAAGGCTGCGGCGGCATTGAAGGGTGCAGGGGCTATGGTCGACGCACCGCTGAGCCCGGGATCAAGAGAGGTCGAACAGCGAGACGACGAGATACGTGGTCTCAAGGCCATCATTCATTCTTTGAGTTCAGGGACTGAAGAACATAGTAGGTCGCCGATGCAGCGTCAGAATTCGTCTGTGAACACAGAAGAACTCCGAACGGCTCAGTCTAATGCAGAGCGTCTCGAACGAGAGAAGGAAGAGCTCCGTGGCTTGGTAGAACGGAAGGCTT
This sequence comes from Lophiostoma macrostomum CBS 122681, assembly GCA_010405375.1. NCBI lineage: Eukaryota > Fungi > Ascomycota > Dothideomycetes > Pleosporales > Lophiostomataceae > Lophiostoma > Lophiostoma macrostomum. The sequence continues at coordinate 486,067 of MU004288.1, forward strand.
ACAGAGAAGAAGAGCTCGAGCGCGAGATCGAGAGGTTAAGGACTCAGGTGGGACAAGTGGAACAGCGCGAGAGTGTCATTAGCAATGGCATGTCAGAGCGCACAGCGACCCAAGACAAGAGGTCCTCCGGTCGAGATTCCAAGGGCACCGTGGTGAGCTGGAGGGGATCGCCCCAGGCCAAACGTCATGAAGCACCAAAGGCCCTCGAACCTATGATGGAATCCGACACGCACTCGTCCGCCGATGGTAGCGTCCTCTGGTGCGAGATATGTGAGACTGGAGGCCACGATATTTTGAACTGCGCCGCGATGGGCGGAGACGGTGCCGTAAAGCCACAAGAGCCCGGACAACGCAATGGCAAAGACGCTGTCATCGAAGGTCTCCGCAACCTGTCAATCTCCTCTGAGAGGTCTCGTCCCTCTGTTACACCCACCAAATCCCCTGGGAACGCACCCACCGCACCACTTCCGCCTCCTTTCAACGCAAACTCCTCGCTCGTTCCTCCAAAAGGGACCAGCGTAGCCGATCCGGACAAGTGGTGTGCTTTATGTGAAAGTGAAGGACACGATGTGACGGCCTGTCCTAATGAAGATGCATTTTAATTCGACGCGTTCGTTTTGCGATGATACCATGATGTTTTGGGAAGGAGATTCGGGGAATCACGACTGCATAATATAATTATATACTCCGCATCCTAGCGTTAGAGCCCATCTCATTGAGTTTTTGTTGATCCGAACTTTTCCAAGGTCTCCCTGCTCGTGATTGTGCGTTCATAGTGACATAAATATCAATTGCCGTGGCTCTCCTGGTCTGTTTACATTTCACGTAAGTATTCAAGAGGTGCATGTGTTTTCAGGGCTTATCTTGGGGCGTAACAATCACTGTACATTAGCTCAGTGATCTCAAGTGGTCCTTTGGAATCACTGCCAGTACTGCATAGTCCTGGCGATCTCCTCTTAACACGCGCTTCGCGCCGCTACTCCCTCATCTAGGCATGAAGGAACCCCGCCATTGCCCCACTACAACACATCAAGAGCTCGAACCTAACGACCTACGCATATGCACAAATCTCGACTCTGCCTCCACCTCAGGAACATACAACGAGCTTATACCCAAACATTGTAATCGCAATGGCCGAGTATCCAAAACAAGTCACGTACTGCGGAGGTTCGTGGACAGCATAGCATACTTTCTCGATTCACGACGTGCTAATCCGAGTAGTATGCACTTTACCACCAGAAGTAGGTAGGACGATAGGCGCGCTCTGTACGCAATTTCACGATGACTGATCGCTGTGGTGCTTAGTATTGCGAGTTCGGCGGCACGGTGAAGAAGTGCGAGGAATGGCTGAAGGACAATCACCCTGACATGCACGCAAAGCTCTATTCGCAAGGTATGACACAATTCGGTCGCAGACGACCATAGCCACGTAGACCATTCCAGCAGAGACACTGATCAGACCGTCTCACAGAGGCCATTGAGCAGAACCTCTCCACCCTCTCCCTCGAAGCCCAGAAACGCGCCGAGAAAGACTCGCAAAAGAAGGCGGCCAAAGCCGCAACAGCAGAAGCCAAAGCCCAAGAACAGCGCGCTACATCTAAAGTCATCATCAAGCGCATCGAGCGCAACAAGCGGAAATACGTCACAGCGGTGCAAGGATTAGAGGCGTTTGGTCTGGACATCAAGAAGGTCGCCAAGGACTTTGGAAAGAAGTTCGCAACGGGCAGCAGCGTGACGAAAGTGCCTGGAGGCGGCGAGGAGATCACAGTGCAGGGTGATTTGAGCGACGACATCCTCGAGTATGTGGTGGACCAGTATAAGGATATCCCAGAGGACAATGTGGAGTGTATCGAGGATAAGAAGAAAAAGGCGGCGGGATGAAGGGCTCTGGAGCGATCGCATTGTATGGCGTTGATGGACTGGAACATCAATTGGGCGCATATTGATAGGGACGGAAAGCCAATACTTGGATCAATCGTGCTTAGGCACCGACGAGAGCGATCCTGTTGATCTACAGCTCAAGGAGTATTCATACGAAGCCGGAGGGAACAATAGAGACAGTCCAGCGAACCCGGCGTATGTTACAAAAGTCATCTTGGGCAAAATGGCTCGTGTCCCACATCCAAGGTGCTCACATTTGACCTGCGTTTGTGAATGGTCAGCCTCGTGAAAGTCTGCTTGTCATTCTGCATCGTAAACGCAGAAAGGTAACGTGATCTATACTTTCACACTTGCTGTACAGGATAAACATATCTCCTCTTTATATTATGTGAATGCAGATGATGTATATAACACGAATAGCTACAGGAGTCATAGAGCTCTAAACCATCTGAAAAGAACGAGAACAACAAAGCTAGATCATATTACGAATGAAAAATTCAAATTCGGGCAAAGCTGAACTGGTGTACTCTACTCAGACATAACGTGATTACGCCCTCTAATGATTGTCGAGGAAAATGATGTTGCGATTGATTACAGATGGAAGGATGCGTGTTGCTCAAGGAAAGTTAGAATGATATGCCCTAGCTCACGCCGCCGTTTGAAATGGCAACAGATCGACTTCGCACGTAGTGTTCACCGGAGGCAGCGTTCCGTCGTTCAAATATGCCTGAATATACTTGGCAGTGCACTTCGAAGGTGCAGCAAGAGAAGTGTGCTATAACCTGGTCAGTACCGCTCATCCTCGTGCTCTTAGAGATAGGGAAATTGGACAGTAACTTACTCCCACATTGTTCTGTTCCAGAACGACAGAGCCTGGGAATCTCGCTGCTTGCTCCCTTGCGTATACTATAGGAGTCGTCGGATCAATCGTGTTACCGATGATTAGGAGTGGAGTTGATGTGTTTTTGGCACTAGGCGGCCCTAGAGTACGTGTGGGGTTAGTTTCAGTGCAGTTTGATTGATAGGGGAGGAAATGATGGTGGCTTACAGGCGTTGAACTGCTGATTCTTAGGCGGCCTGACGTCGTAGAAGGCACAGCTCGTCGCGACTCGATAGCTTCCCGAGTCTCCCATGTACGCGCTCTGCTTCCTCGCAAAGTCCATGTACTGTCTGAAAGACTTGAGATCATACAGAGTCTCCTTGATCCGTCCGTTCTGGTCATTGCAGCTGATCTGAGCTTGCGCCTCATTAGACACATATGTTGAAAGTTCTCCTGGCGCGAAGTGCGTTTTCACATTACCAAGCCCAACGAGCTGTGCGAGCGTCGTGCCATTTCTTTGCTCTAGCTCCTTAACAGCTATTGCCAGGGCAGGAAATACATCGATGGGACGAATCAGACCAGCGAGAAAGGCGTAGCGCAGGTTGGTATCCGTCACCACGACGGGGAGATGAGCGTCGCTGACCACCGAGATGGGATGCACCGACAGCGCAGTGAGCAGGTTGTTGAATCTCTGGGCGACCAGCTCCACGCTGGGCTCCCAGATCGCACAAGCATCTCCGCCCTCGAAGCACGTTTTGAAGAACTGGTTGAACGCCTCGTCGGCCTGGACCAACGTGCGATTCCAGGTGCCAGTCCAGTACATGATCTCTTCTGCGTTGCCGTCGAGTATAATGCGGTCCACGCGGTCGGGATACAGAGCCGCGAACGTCGCGCCCAAGATAGTTCCGTAACTGAGCCCCCAGAACCGGAGCTTCGCGTCTGAAGCTTTGCCGCCGCTTGCAGACTCGACGGTTTCCACGTACCGCAACATGTCCGCGGCAATGGCTACCGTGTTTGCATATTTTGCAGGACCCCCTTTCAGCTTCTTGCTGCACTGCTTGCCATAGCCTTCGGCCATGGTCCAGCGTCGTCCGAGTTCACGATCGTCGATTGTGTCGAAGTCGTTGAAGTACAGGGCGTCATAGAGTTTCTGGTCAGAGGCGCTGCCTGGGAAGCATGAGATGTCGGGCCCGCTGTTGTTCACGCCACGAATATCAAAGCCGACTAGATTGTTGGAGGTGCCGACAGATTGAAGAAGCGTGCTAAGTCCATGGATCAGCATGTCTACCCCGGAATCGCCCGGTCCGCCTGTTGTGTCGCCCATCAGTAAGGTTGCTCATGGTCTCTTTCAGAAGCTACATGAATGGGTCTCATACCTGGATTCAGTAAGATGTCCTTGGCTGTTTTGTTGGGCGAGGACCATTTCGTGAAAGCAATTGCGGTTGTACCGGCATCGAGGTCTTCATAGTCGAGGGGCACCTCGAGGCGAGCGCAGGTAAAGTTGCCGAAGCATGGTACCCAGTTGAGATCCTTGGATGGTGTGAGCTGTAAATGTTAGTTCAACCCCAAGATTCAAGCTGCCAGTGGCTAGACGGAACATGCATTTTCCCACGAGAAGTTTGTAGCGGCAGGAACGGCGAGTACCGTCGAGAGCAAAAACAAAAAGAAGTAGCTTTGCATGGTAAAGAAACGAGTCTTCGTGATGGAGACTCCGAATTTTTTGGCTGCAGCTTAAGGAAGTCTTACAGGAAGAAGAAATCGATGAAGGCTCGTAATGAATGGAAGAGGAAGACTCATTGCCAAGTTTATACTTTTCTACTCCCCTTTTTGTCCACATTGCGCAGCCCCCTACTGAAGTCATTCTGGCTGGTCCTGGACACTTGGTTCCATGAAATTGGGAATGACGAAGCTAAAGAGTTCAGCTTCTCGCAACAAGGATATGAAAGAGGACTGGCAACGGACACATCATAATGTGGAATCGACGATGGCGAAGCTCCCCAATCCAGCTTCTCGCACTAAAAGCTTGAAAGAGGAATGAGAATGCTCGCTTGTAACCCAATATCTGAAGAATATCGTAACATCCATGTCAGCCGAGATGAGGCTGGCGACAGGGGGTTCGCGACATGCGGCCAACCTCATCTCAGCCGTGTAAGAATAGAGCCTACATGAGATTCCGGCCCCATTGTGTTTGCACCAAACCTCGTATCATGTCAAGATTCGCGAGTGAGACAACCTAGGCGGGAGCATACCACAGATCGTGATAGGGTAGCCATGGTAAGGGGTACTGTCGGGATGTGTGTTCGAAATCCGGAGGTAGGAGACGGGATGTATAAGATTGGTACACATTGAGACAAGGAAGAGGAGAGAAAAAAAGGCCTAAAAAGAGCGGAATGTTGAAGGAAAGAAGGAAGCAGGGAGCGAAATAAGAAGGGACAATATTGGAAAAATGTTGTGTCTCCAACGCGTTAAAGAAACAGTCATCCCAAGATTTAGCATTCCGCTACAAGTGAAGTGGTTACTCCTCTTTCTTGCACGTCCTTCTTTTCACATTTACTCCATGTTTTGTCGATCTGTATGACGATAAGGCCTTCGTCAACGAGCTTCTCCGCGCCACCTAGCACCGCAACTGGCCGATCTGGAAACATCTCATTTACTCCATGATATCTTCTCTGTTCCTTTGTCCTTGTTGTTTCGGCCCATGGTAACAGAGTAGTCGCATTGTGTCAACTGGTAGCACTCGAGCTGTACGAAGGAGCTGGTTTTTATCAAGGAATACTCACTACCGATATACAGTCCGCACCCAAAGGCTGCATCGGGCCTCGTTATACTCTATAACAATGCCTTTATAACATTTAGGGAAATCAGATAAAGGTGCAATAATTTCCTCATTAAGAACCAGCTCCTCCGTAGAGCAGTTGCTCGTGACTACGAGTATACGCTAGAAACTAGCTTCTTTGTAAGCGAGACTCGGGCCGTCGTTGTTCCGAATCGTGAACGCGGGTAGCCTCGACTTTCACCCTCGCGTCTGACCTCAACCACGGCACAGGCTGCGGGATTCGGACCCTGACACACTTTTGCTGTGAGGTGTACAAACCATTAGGTCGCTCTACGTTGAAGCTGTAAAGCTGGTACCCTAAGGGACCCTCAAGCATAAGTAGACGGCCGTTTCATCTCTTTTTCTTTGACTCTTCCATCTCTCCTTCACTTCCAAAACTTGAGAATCACTTTCGTCGGAAAATCTCGCATTCAACTTCAACTGCACACACACGTTTCAGCTTCACAGCAAGCCGCGCAGCAGCACAAGCAGTCTCTACTGCACACTTAGCCTTCTTCACCTGCAGCCTGCAAGCAAACCGAGCTCGCTGCGACAAAGCTGCCTCCACAACTCCACGGCCGACGCTGCACGCCAACTTCGCTGCGATCGCCCGCTGAACCGCACCACTGCACGCGTCTGCGCTGCACCTAGGACACAACCACAAAGCCCGCTTCCCAAAAACCACACCGACGTTCACATCTACACACCACGAACAGGATGCCTGCTTCAGCTGCTCGCCGTGGCGGTGGTATCCGCAAGCACCAGCATCAACGTCGCGATCGCGATGGTGACCTACTGATGGGCGCCACGCCGCGCGTTTCGACGCCTCGCGCATCTCAGAAGCCACAACATTCCAACTCCAGCCGTACCATGACCGAGCTCCGCGTCACTGGGTGGACGGACGAGACTGATATCCCAAAGATCACTCAATTTCTGGAGAGGCACGCAGCTAAGCGAAGCCCCAGCGCGAAGACTGGCGGTGGTCTTGCACCCAACATGGTCAAGAGTTCTCGAGTCGCAGGAGACGTCCTGACTATCAAGGTCCGCCCTGAGGATGTCCCTGCTTTCAACAAGATCAACGGCTTCTCCTTCACTTCGGCGACAAACGGCACTCAGAAGCTTGTGATCGCCGGCCTTGGCATTCGGTCTAGATCACCCAACGACACCACTACTACTCAGAGCTCTGAGACGCCCAGTACGGTCGCGCTCCTCGAGGGCTTCTTGGATCGTCGATACGATGCCACCAGCAAGCTGCTCAATCTTTCCAAAATCGCCGAGGACGAGCAAGTCAGCGCCGCCGGCATGTTCAATTCTTCGTCAACGCAATCCAAGTTCTTTCCCGCACTCATGGCCATCCTCAACCGGCGAGTCAAGACGGCTACGGAGAAACGCGATACCTTCGTCAGCGTCACTCTCAGCGACAACAATCTACCGAACCTTGGCGTTGTCAAGGACTTGGGGTTCACCCTCCCACAAATCAAGAACCTCGATCTCTCGGGCAACAAGTTCGAGAGCACCAAAGATATCATCACGTGGAAGCACAAGTTCCGCAGTCTCGAACATCTCATTCTCTCGGGCAATCCACTTGAATCCTTGCAACCTGGCTATGAGCAAGAGATTGTCGGTTGGTACCCACGTCTCCGTATTTTGAATGGTCAGGTTGTTCGCACCGATGCTCAAATCGCGAAGCTTGATGCGCCGAAGCAGAAACCTATCCCATCATCACAGAATTTATGGTTGGACGATGCAAAGATCGCTGAGAATTTCCTCGTCGACTTCATGCAGGGCTTCGACAACGATCGATCCGCACTCGCACAGAAGTACTACGATCAGGACTCCACATTCACCATGAGTGTCAATGCTCGGGCCAAAGGTGGCGCTGGCAATCAGCACGACAAGACGCCATGGGACTCGTATCTTCCGCAGAGTCGAAACCTCAAATTCATCAACAGCAAGCGTACACGCTTCTCACGCAAATACCGCGGACTACAGGATATTCAGAAGGCTTGGTCTACGCTTCCACCTACTCGGCATCCAGCGCTGAATACCAATAAGTATAGCATGGATTGTCAGCCACAGCCTGGACTTCCCGACCCGTCCGGTCAATACAGCGGCGTGACTGGACTGATGCTCATAGTACACGGCGAATACGAAGAGCACCGCACAGCAAAGGGCGCGAACGAAATCGTGCGACGAGCTTTCGACCGCACGTTCGTCCTAGGACCTGGTGGCCCGTCTGGCGTGAGGGTTGTTAGCGACATGTGCTGTTTCCGCGCTGCGGGAGGTGTTGCTGCCTGGGTTCCTCAAGAGCTCCCCGAGAACGCTTCACCGCCACCACAATCTCAGCCCACAGGCGTACCCGTTGGACTCACCCCGGAGCAGGAGGCAATGGTCATGCACGTCCATGAGGCGACACGTTTGACCTTGGAGATGGCTACACAGTGTCTTCAAGCCGGCAATTGGGATCTCGAGGCTGCAGCCCAGATTTTCAATCAGCAGAAGGACAACCTGCCACCCGACGCATTTATCACTGCTTAAGCGGTGAACGGTCTACTAGAGGAAGGAGCGCCCCCACATGTGGGAGAGACGGCTTGGTTTTTTTGGCAAGATGAGAACCTCGGATACGATCTGAGAATGGGATTTCAACAAGATTGACTCAGCATGGCGTTGGACTATCGGAAAGGGCGTTACGGAAAGGGATGCATAGCATTATTGTGGGACTTCGGTCGGTTTCGAGCATGGTTCAGAACATGGTTCATTGTACTGTTATATACCCAACTTGATCAACAGCTTCGAATACATGAAGCTTATTCTTCTTTTGCAAAGAGATGTGAATGACACCTGTGATGTAATCCGTATACCAGATACTCGAAACTAGAACAGCTTCAAGGAGCTTTAGAAGCCTATACTATTCTCTATGGAATCCTCTTAAAAGCTTGAAGCGTTGCTTCGAGGCGGCTAGATGTCCCGTGATAAATATTAGCTCCTTCGTGCAAAAGATCAGCCCGTGGACCCAGCTCGATCGAGTATTCGGTACTTGGACCCGCGAGCGAGCCTCGGTCAATGATCTCACCCCTCCATAGCACCATCTCGATGCAAAGCACTTCCACCATGGCCGGCATTGTACACATGCATCCCTGCTGCCATGCTCTCCCAATCCTCTGCTGTAAGTCGCATAATATACTCCTTCATGCTTCTACGTACTGAATTGTCCGAAGCAGGCGCTCGCCCGCCTCCGCACATACACGCCTCCACCAACTCAATGGTATAATTGCCCATTAACGCGCCGCGCCGCCGTCCTGATACTCCTGTTTCCGGACCGGTATGGAGATCTTAAAATCGTGCTTACGATGCGCGCGAGTACGCTGCGGAATTATGCAGGGCAGGCGGCGCTCCCCGGAGGTGCGTTGCTGTCTTTATCAGATGTCTATACCTTCGGTGTAATCCTATGCATGCCTGCGCAATCCACCCAGCCAACCAGCAAAAGAAGGGAAACAGACACCTAACAAAATGATACAGGAAAAGCAGACACGCTGACCGAAACCCCCTTCGCAATCGCCCGCCGCGAAGCGTACGAGGAAATCGGGCTGCCAACCACCGACGCCAAACTGCCCCCGGGCTTCCAGATCGAACACCTCTGCGAACTGCCCGCGAACCTCGCGAAGACGGAATTGGGCGTCAGACCATGCGTTGCGTTCCTCCGTCCCTCGAGCGGCTCCTCCACCTCATCCACCTCTAGCACCACCAGCACCTCCACCTCCACGGTAGAAGAAACCATGATACCCCGCCTCGACCCCAAAGAAGTCGCCGCCGTCTTCACAGCGCCCTTCCGCACCTTCCTGCGCACAACCTGGGACGCCACGCACGGCCCGGGTCCCGTCTCGCGCTCCGGCGCCCCGCACTCGTGGTACAGAGGCTCCTGGACAGACTGGCACGAGAGCAGGTGGCGCATGCACAATTTCTATATCCCGCGGCCTCCTGCCTCTCCTTCCCCATCTCGCCCCTCCTCCACCTCCTTACAGCGAAAGGAACGGGAAAAGGCAGGGGAAGAGAAGAGGGAGGGGGAAGTTAAGGAAGACGAAGCACCGCCATCAACACACCTCCGCACCAACCCGACGCACGCCACAACCAGCACCCGCTCGCCCACGGGCGCAAACCCGGAAGGCGACGATCCGCGCCCGGAACCCGTGCCGCTGGACGACCTGACGACGTTCCGCGTGTTTGGCATGACGGCGCGGATACTAGTCGATGCGGCGCGTGTTGCGTATGGTGAGGAGCCGCAGTTTGAGCATAACAGCCATTTCGGGGATGAGGAGATGATACGCGGGTTGTTGAAGGTGGGGCGGCTGAGCGAGGTGCGGAGGAAGGGGGAGCCGGAGTTGAGTAAGGAGGTGCTGGGGAGGGCGAAGGAGGCTGCGAAGATGTAGGTGTAGATATAAGATAAGATGCGGTCTGGGACCGGTTCAAGTACATGATTGCACATCAGTCGCGTCTACACATAGGAAGATGAGGTCCAGGGGCATTAAGCTCATCACAGGACGCTTTTAAGGGGAGACATCACATGCAGCAAATATTCAAATCAAAAGTAAAGTGTAATGCATTCGCAACCATCTCTATAGCGCTTCAAGGAAATCATTACCGTTATCAGTGACACTCGTAGCAGCCATAGAGAGGGTATCTCGAGACCCACCGAACGTGGCATGATAACCAAACTGCGGAGAATCTGCAGCAGCAGAGAAAATGAACAGAGCATGAGAATAAGGAAACCAGCCACTACGCATCCGCCATGATCGCATCTTCTATCCTTCGCATACTTTTTCGAGACCGAAATACCGACTTCGCACACGATGGAAATGGTCAAAACGCCGAGATGCCACGAATGTATAGAGGCCACCACTTCTCACCTCAAACTACTTTTGTATCCGGAAACAGAATGGAGTGTCGTCTGACCAGGCAGAGGAGCTCCGTATTAGTTGAACCGCCAACCCAAACCCAAGTACGTCGCCAAATTTCTTTAGGAGTGAGGGAGAGCTGGAAGTTCGGTGGGAGAGATGGTGTGCTTAGATGAGATCTAAGGGGTATATTAGCGTGTGGTTTGATGATTGGCTGATCAATAGTCAACTTACCAGCCACGTTCATGGGCATTTCCTCGATCTGAGTGCTGTAGAACTGTTCGATTTCCCTCATCATGCGGACATCGTCAGCGGTGACGAAGTTGATAGCGACACCCTTTCGGCCGAAACGTCCGCCACGACCGATGCGATGGATGTAGTTCTCGCGATTAGCGGGAAGGTCATAGTTGATGACAAGAGAGACCTGCTGGACATCGATACCACGAGCGAGAAGGTCGGTAGCGATCAAGACACGAGAAGATCCGGAACGGAACTCCTTCATGATGACATCACGTTGAGCCTGGTCCATATCGCCGTGCATGGCAGAGACGGTGAAGTCACGGGCAGTGAGCTTGTCGGTGAGCCAGTCGACCTTTCTCCGGGTGTTGCAGAAGATGACGGCCTGGGTAATGGTGACGGTCTCGTACAAATCAGAGAGGGTGTCGAGCTTCCAGTCTTCCTTCTCGACAGCAATGTAGAACTGCTTGATACCTTCAAGGGTAAGTTCATCCTTCTTGACGAGGATGCGGACGGGGTCACGCATGAACTTGGTGGTGACCTCGAGCACGTCCTGGGGCATGGTGGCCGAGAGGAGAACCACCTGGGTGGACTGGGGCAGAAGCTGGAAGATGTCGTAGATCTGCTCGGTGAAACCGCGGGACAACATCTCGTCGGCCTCGTCGAGGACAAACATTTTCATGTGGTCAGTCTTGAGGACGCGACGCTGAATCATGTCCTGGACGCGGCCAGGAGTGCCAACGACGACCTGGGGGCCGTCCTGCAGAGCCTTCATATCGTCACGGACGCTGGTGCCGCCAATGCAGGCGTGGCACTCAATGTTCATGAAGTCGCCAATGGCAACAACGACCTTTTGGATCTGCTGGGCAAGCTCACGGGTGGGAGCAAGGATGAGCGCCTGGCAGGCCTTGACGTTGTGGTCAAGCTTCTGCAGGACCGAGATGGAGAAGGTAGCCGTTTTACCGGTACCGGACTGGGCCTGCGCAATCACATCGTGCCCTGGGGCGGGAGTCAGTCTCTGTTGAGTGTCGTGGGTGCGTGGTGGTGCAACTCACCCTTGATAACGGGCATGATGGCGCGCTGCTGGATGGCGGAGGGGCGCTCGAAACCATAGGCGTAGACGCCGCGGAGCAGCTCCGACTTCAAGTTCATGTTGTCGAAGGAGTCGGTCGTCTCATCGTAGTTGGATTCGATCTGGCCTACAGAGCGACGCTGCGTTAGCGACGGCTCGTGAAGATAATTTTGCTGGCAAATTTTCGCAGTCGCACGGCACGCGGCGGGCACGCTGCATCGCGAGCTGCGGCGGAGACAAACTCACCCTCGGGCACATCCTCAAGACCTTTGTCAGCCATGATTGTGCGAAGACGAACGGACGACTACAGGCGCTGCGCTGTAGTCGAAGGTGCTGCTCGTGGCGGGGCTGAGAGCGGTGGTGATCCTCTGGATACCGCCGCTGCTGAGTGCTAAAAGTTGCTTAAAAACTAGATACCAGATCCTCAACGAGAATCCAAGGGGTATCTAGGAAGTGTGTGTTTCTCTGTGTGTTGTTTGGTTGTTGTGAAGTGGGCGGAGAGGGCAAGGGCGAGGTGGTGGGCTTTTAAGGCAGGCGTACGAAAATCTTCGAAGCGAACACTTTGGGCCTAGCGCCCGAAATCCTCAAACCACACCACGCCCGCCGCCCGGTGAATTGAGGCAAACGAGCCACCAGCACTGCACCGCCTGCGCGACCCGCCCGGCGTCTATGACTCTTCTCACCGTTGCGACGTTTTCCGCTCGCTGATTGCGCAGCCAAATCCTTCGACTTGTGCTTCCTGAGCCTTCTTTGACATTATGGCTCCCGGCACGCTGCTCGACTACAATTCCCCGAGCGAATCGCGGCCCGCCAAAAAGATCAAACTATCTCCGGCGGCAAACTTCACTGCAGAAGATGGTGAAGAAGTTGCCGCTGCGGTGCCGCCTCATCCACTGAATGTCAAGCCAGCCGGTAACGCTTTCACGGCCTCCGAGAATCTCAAGTCACACTGTGGCGCATTCGCAAGGCTTCCAGACGAGCTTCTGAATCACATCCTTGAGTCATTCGATGCTGACGCACTTGTCCGACTGGGGAGTACCTGCAAAGCGTTGTATGCCTTCACTAGACTGGACGAGCTATGGAGAACCTTGTTCATCGAGTAAGTGAGGAGTCATTGCTTGCTCGGTTTCCATGGGCTGGGTCATATTGTTAAACTGTTTCGCGTCCATTTCCAAGACTACCCCCAACATTGAACCTGCACACATCAACCCAACTCTGCTGCGTAACAATCCTCAACCATAAGGGAAGCACCTTCTTGTCCTCATTCTAGTCGAGCTGGGGCTGTTGAGTCATGTGTACGGGGGGCCATCGATGGCTGTGTCTCTCGCGCACCAGTACTCCGTACTACTCTCACCCCTATGAGTCTTACACACGGGACTCGATCCCGTGCATAGTGTGACTCAACGGGGCTCGTCATCTCAAGTATCATAGGTCCGAAGCGAACTCTTGACTTAGGACCGCCCTACATGATTGTCACGCTACTTTTCTGTACCCATCGATCTGTTGAAAGTCCAAAGTAATTTCAATTGCTCGACTATTACCACCACCTAAAGATGAAAGCTCCAGTCCGTTCCAACACTAACAGATTCTCAGATCACCTCCCGAGGATTTTGAATGGCGAGGAACATGGCGCTCCACGTACCTCAACACACCCCCTGAACTCATAAGCTCCATATCCTGCGCGAACCTCTTCTCCGACATCCTGTACCGGCCGTTTCAATGCGCACACATGCCCCTAGAACCCTTCACCACCAACATCCCACCCCAAAACCGAATCACCCGCCTCCCGGACCTGACCTATGGAGAATTCGCATCCCACTGGATCGACAAACCCTTCATCCTGACAGACCCCGTCAAAAGCTGGCCCATCTACAACGCCTGGACCCCCTCAACCCTCCTGACCACCTACCCGGACACCAAATTCCGCGCCGAAGCCGTAGACTGGCCTCTCGCAACTTACATGGCCTATATGACGCACAACACCGACGAATCACCCCTGTACCTCTTCGACCGGTCCTTCGTCTCCAAAACCGGCATAACCGTCGGCGCGTCCTCCGCACACTCTGCTCCTAGCACTACTCCCGACCCTACTTCCGATCTTAACTCCAAAGCAGCCTACTGGCCCCCTCCCTGCTTCGGCTTCGACCTCTTCTCCGTTCTAGGCGCACACCGCCCCGACCACCGCTGGCTCATCATGGGCCCCGCCCGCAGCGGCTCGACATTCCACAAAGACCCCAACGCGACAAGCGCCTGGAACGCCGTACTCACAGGCTCCAAATACTGGCTCATGTTCCCCTCCTCCGCATCGCTGCCCCCGCCGCCGGGCGTCATCCTCAGCGAAGACCACAGCGAGATCACAACCCCGCTCAGCATCGCAGAGTATCTGCTCACGTTCCACGGCCTCGCGCGCGCGACGCCCGGATGTAAAGAGGGCGTCTGTGGCGAGGGCGAGGTGCTGCATGTGCCTAGTGGCTGGTTCCATCTCGTGCTCAATTTGCAGGATGGGTTGGCGCTGACGCAGAATTTTGTGCCGAGGGGGCGGTTGGGTGATGTCCTGGGCTTTCTGAGGGATCAGAGGGACCAGGTTAGTGGGTTTGCGGAGCAGGTTGCGGAGAAGGCGTTTGAGGTTTTTGTGGAGAGGCTGAGGGGGTGGGATGAGGGGGTGCTGGGGGAGGGGCTAGGGGAGATGGAGAGGAAGGGGAGGAAGGGAAGAGGGAGGTGGGAGGGGGGGGGGGGGGGGGGGCTAGGGGAGATGGAGAGGAAGGGGAGGAAGGGAAGAGGGAGGTGGGAGGAGTTGACTAAGGGGAAGGGTGGGGAGGAGGAAGATGGTGGTGGTGGTGGGTTTAGTTTTGGGTTTGGCGGGGATGAAAGTGATGTTGAGGTACCGTGATGGGTGGGTAGCTCGGGACTATGATGCTGGGCATTTGTAGTGTACATAGTTTCTGGAAGTAAACAGTACGCATTGTTTGGTTGTACCTAGTCATGATTATGCATCGAGTCTAGATGGCGTATGCTCTTACGAAGCCCTCTAGTCTTGCTCTGTTCAGGGAGAAAGCCTTCTATAAGCTGGAGTTAATACTCTGTTAACATCACCGACTGGAGGATTGTGCGAGGAGTCTCAAAGGCCGTGGATTCATTCCATTCCATTGACGGAGATATCGCGAACGCACTACGATCACGGTCCCTCGAACAACCTTTGGGTGTATCCAGCAAGGTAAGACTAGCCCACCCCTATGCAGCCAAACGTGACGCCGCACACGGCGTGCATTCTGCAGATACATCTCAGCCCACATCTGCCCTACGCACCTAGAATAACCCTTTCGATGCGACTAGCGGTCTACCTCTTCAATCTCATCTACGCAGCCGCCTCCGCCGCAGCCTTCCTCTCATCATCCTCCTTGCGCATATCCTGCAGAAACTTCTCCCACGTCTCAATCGTACTGCCGAAAAAGTCAATATGCGCATCCGCCAAATCGCCCAGCGTGTCCTTGAACTCGACCGCCTTGATGCGCTCAAAGTCCTCGACTTCTTTGACTGTGTGCTCGTCGAAGGCTTCGGACGACTTCTTCGCGGCCTCGACCTCCGACGTCAACCGCTCGATCTCAACCTCCAGCTTCCTGACCCGCTGCCGCCGGGATTGTTCGTGGTCGATGCCGCGCAGGTCCTCGACTTTAGAGCGCAGGAAGCCCGAAGCGCCGAGTCCGGAGGCTCCATGCTGCGAGGCGAGGTGGTCGCGGTCGGCGGCGGATTTGGCGAGGTAGTCTGTCAGCGCTTCAAAGTCGAGTTGTTTCGATTCTCGCGTCTTGAGCAGCTGTTTCAGCGCTAGGATGTAGGCGTCCATGTCCCGCAGACTTGTCAGGTAGTTTTGGTCCGTGTGCTCTCTGATCGACTTGAAGCCCTGACTTGTTGTCGCTACAGACGAAGCGAAAGATGTCAGAGGGCCCTCGACGCCGGGCTCCAGGGTCAGCAGTTTCTGGCATTGCGTTCCCAGGTCTGCGTAGTCCGTTTCCAGATCGCCCTGGCGCCGGGCAACGCGCACAGTCACCTTTTCGACGTTCGCAAGGTCCTCCGTGAGCTTGGTCGCGCGCTCGCTCACTTCGATGAATCGCTTGTCCGGCTTGTGTACTTTTGTGAAGGCGTTGACGAAGCTCTCGGTGAAGGTGTCTACTATGCCACCTGTGGCCTGCTCAGACACGCTGGTGCCCCGCGACGACCGTCCTTTCATGTGCTGGTTCCAGTCGTTGGACTCGAGGAAGGTGATGAGGATGACGGCCCGGCGTAGCACAGGGTGCAGCGTCATGCGCTTGAGAAAGCGATGCAGCGAATGCGCTCTGCGGTGCGTGAAATCGGGCCCAAAGCGGTCCCCCCGGACGTACTCCATCTTGTGCTTGTCGGGCAGCGGCGGGACGGCGCATTGTGGATATTCTTTGGAGAGTTGTTTCCAGAGGAAGACGAAATCGGTGAAGCGGCGGCGGGCGGAGAATTCAGGGCGTTGGAAGGACTGGTAGTCGGACTAGATGGCGCTTGTTGAGTTGCCGGTCTTCACACAGAGAGACGGGCCAGACCAACCTTTGTAGTGACAAGATATGAGACGTAGGCATCCTTGGTGCCTGGCAGCTCCTTCTGCGGCTTGCCCACAAACGTCTCGAGGCGGCCTTCTGAGAACTCGGCCGTCATGGTGCCGTTCAGGGCGTCGAGCGGTACAGTCGCGTTGATGACACGATCGATTTCCGCGGGGAAGATGAGGTCGCAATCACTGTCGCTGGGCGCGGGGCTACTCGGTCGTGAGCTCGTTGGGGATGGTGTTGTGGCTGGGGTGGTAAGCTCGTCGCAGTCGTCCCACAGCTGCAGCAGCTCTGGGGTGACGTCGGAGGGGCGCTCGGTCCCAGCCGCATCCAGACCGCGAGACGAGCCCTCGAGCATGTCCATAACGGACTCCTCAGAATCCAACCAGCCCTGCGAGTCGAAGTCTTCAGAAGTCGCAAACATAGCAATCGGGTAGCGACGCAGGTGTTGGTGCAATTAATACCATTCTACAGACAGAAACTCTGCCCGGCCGTATGTACCAAGGCCAGGCAAGCTATACAGTGAAGTAAAGGAAGGCACCACCACCCAGTAAAAATAGTCTCACACCAAAGAGCCCAGTCACCGCTCGGGACAGCCTAAGTCGTGAATAATGTCGTGCTGGCCAGGAGTATACCATACAGAAAAGAAACAGCAGAGCGGTCGCTATCGTGTCACTGGTGCCATGCGCCTGGATGTTGAAGCAGGGTATAATCGCATGACCAAATCAATGCTCCGTGCCGAACCGTTTGCCAAACTCCTTGAGCAGCTTTGGGGTAATCTCGTCGCTGCTGTTCCCATTCACCGTCCACAGAACGCCGAGCTTGTCATAATGCTCAAGCAATGATTGACTCGTCTCTTTGAAGCTCTTAAGTCGGTGTTTCCACACCTCTGGATCGTCATCTTCGCGGCGGGTCAGGGGCTCGCCAGTGACGTCGTCCTTGCCGGCCACCTTGGGCGCATTGAAGGTCGTGTTGTAGACCCGCCCCGACGGCGCGTGGACCCAGCGATTGCAGATGCGATCGATAATGATGTCACTAGGGGTGTCTATGTTTACAACCAGGTTGATCGGAATAAGCTCATCCAATTGAGCTGCTTGCGCGGCGGTACGTGGAAACCCGTCTAGAACGAATGATGCAGATGGTTCATCGGAGTAGTTGTACTTGGGCGTTCGAAGCCGAGAAGGAATGAAGATATTGTCCATGGTCTGGTCGACACCGCTCACGTCCATGGATGGAGTCAAATAGTATACACTATATGGCCTGATGGTGCTGTCCGTCAACCACCCGCGATTGGTGAGTTCATTGACAATGAGGCGCAATATCATGCTGTCGGGAACGAGAGCGCCAGCTTTCATCTTGGCTTCGGCTTGTATGCCTGTGATGGTCAGAATTGAACATGACTCACGGAATCGGTAGCTTTACCAAGCGGCGTCCGTTCTCTGACATTCTTCCTGAGAAGATCCCCCGAACTGATGGACGATAGTTGCGGGAAGCGCTTCATCAAGCGTTCCGTTTGCGTGCCCTTCCCCACACCGGGGGCGCCCACCAGAATTATCCTTGCTGCCCTGGAAAGTGCCATTCTACAGTGGGCTAGTAATAGGGTCGGAGATGCAAGGCGATCCGGCGAGGTAAATTATCAACAGACTCGGCAGAGGGCGGGCGTGGACGTGAAGCCAAAGGGCTTCCACAGGAAGTCCGCGGTGACTATCGGAGGTCCATGATCACTGTATAAGATTGGCGCGGAGAGTGTGAAGTCAGGAACTATGAGGACGCGAGAGACCGAGAAGCAAGACACGAGAGATGGAGTAATCAAACGTGGTATCTCTGGACACAGGCAGGGAAACGCGCGGGAGATGTTGGTGAGGGGCCGGCGTTCGCTCGCAGCGATCAATCCCGGGCCCCGGGCCATCCCGTCATCAGCAGCCCTGGAGAGCAGCAACGTTGAAGACGCATCCGCCCACGCCGCTCTGTTGCAGTACGGCAGTCTGCTAGGTAGCAAGAGACCGCAGCTAGCCGTGCCGCCAGAGGTCAACTGGTGTGGCATCGCCGTTCCCGTGATCTTGAGCTCAACAAGTGCGGACCCTGCTTATTCTCTAGCTGGGCTGCGAGCGGTCGTGTCGCCTTGTTCTGGGCCCGAAAACGTGCAGCAGGCGGACGCTGCGGAAGCCATCGCCAAGCTTTCGTACCTGGCCGATTCTGAACATTTCTGAGCAGGAGCTGCGACCATCACGCTGACGTTCATTCACACCACCCACCCATCCCTTGCATTCTGCCCAGGTCATACATCAGGACTTGTTGCACTCGCCGTCTGACTGATTTTGCTGCCTCTTGATCCTTTTTCCACATCCAACTGGCCGTCGTTCCTTACCCTACCGCAATTCGGCGCAATGTACGTCACCCGAGCTGCCTCGCGGGCAGCGCCTGCAGTGCTTCGAGCAGGCATTAGGACCTCCGGGAGACCTGCACGGAGCGTATCGAGACAGATGCCAGCGATTGCCATACTCATTCCCCGCCGGACCATGGCCACGGACACGTCAACGTCCCCGGCCTCCGGGGGCAACTATCCGCCTCCTGGCTTCAACGCAGAGCAGGCCAAGAAGCCTCTGCCCAAGGAAGAACAGCAAAAGCCAAAAGAGAAATCAGCGTCCCAGGGACTTCCAGACGTCAGCATTCCACGGAACGAGCCTACGGCGCATGCCAAAACGGCAGCGACCGAAAAGCAGACATTGGTCGAGTTGGCCACGGAAAAGGCCGCTGCAGAGACCCAGGAGGAGAAGAACGCCATAGCCAAGAAGGAGGAGGCAAAACCGAAGCTTACACTATGGCAGAAGATCAAGAAGGAGGCGGCCCATTACCGGGACGGCACCAAACTGCTCATTGCCGAGGTCAAGATCAGCTCGAAGCTAGCCTTGAAGATGGCAGCTGGCTACGAGCTTACCAGGCGAGAGCACCGGCAGGTATGTTATGTGCATCTTACAAGATCTATACGCTAAGATGATGCATAGCTGCAAAGGACAGTCCAGGACCTTGGCCGCATCGTTCCATTCTCCGTCTTCCTCATTGTTCCCTTTGCAGAACTACTTCTACCAGTAGCTCTGAAGCTTTTCCCCAACCTCCTTCCTAGTACATACGAGGGCCAAACGGCCAAGGAGAATAAAGCCAAGTCACTCCGATCAACTCGAAAGGAAGTCAGCAATTTCCTTCGTCAGACTCTGAAGGATACAGGGTTGCCCATATCTGCAGAGAATGCACAGAGAGAAGAATTCGGCCAATTCTTCCGCAAGGTTTGTTCATACGCATTCCCAGCTTCTGCAAGCTCTGGGGCTGATGTTTCTTTTAGGTTCGAACAACTGGCGAGTCACCTTCCGCAGAAGAGATCATCAAAGTGTGCAAGATCTTTAAAGATGATTTGACCCTGGACAACCTCTCGCGCCCGCAACTAGTTGGCATCTGCCGATATATGAACCTGACCTCGTTTGGGACTGACAACTTCCTTCGTTACAACGTCCGTGTGCGCATGCGCCAGATCAAGCGCGACGACCGTGCCATTTCCTACGAGGGTGTTGACTCTCTATCAGTGCCGGAACTCCAAACAGCATGTGCGAGCCGCGGTCTGCGGACCCATGGTGTCTCTCCCGCTAGGCTACGGGAGGATCTCCAGACTTGGCTCGATCTTCGACTCAAGAACGGCGTTCCATCTACGCTCCTAGTCCTGTCGAATGCGTTTGTGTATGCCCAGGGTAAGGAGACGGAGATGACTTCGCAGCTAGACGCTCTGCAGGCCGTCTTGTCCAGCATCCCAGAAGAGCTCTACCACGAAGTCGAGCTCGAAGTCCATACTTCCGAGGGCGCGGCAACGAACAAGCAGCGCCTGGAGGTGCTCAAAGAGCAACAAGAGCTCATCGAAGAGGAGAACGAGCAAGCGCAAGGACACGAGAACAAGGCCGTTGCATCTCCCAAAGACACAGACAACATCGACGAAGACGACAAGCCCAAGGGCAAAGACGGCGCCGAGGAGACTGCCGAGTCGAAAGAAGCCGAAGCCAGCTCCGCAGATGGCTCCATTGAAGCCGGAAGCTCGGAGCGCACGGAGCAGGACCAGCGGGCTAGGGGCGAGACGGAAACCGAGTCCAGCGAGGCTGGTGTAAAACAAGATAAGCAAAAAGCTGCAGCAGCTGACTCGAAAAAGGAGTAGCACAATGTAGTGTGTTTTTCGCTCTACGTTCGTTTTCTCTACTTTTGTTGTAAATAGACGTGAAAAACCCATCTCTGACGGAGATTTCGGCGGCGGGTTGGGAGACCAGACCATGCCGGATCGAGGATTATAGCATAGATATGTTACCTACTACTTGGGTGGGGCAATAGAACTCTGTAAATGTTGGTTGTTGGTGCGGAAGGTGTGTAAGATGGTGGAGTAGTTGTGAGTTGAGACGTGGGGCTTGGATACCGTTGTATGATGATAGTCCGTGGTCGTAACTTGCTCGGATTTCAAGATTTGTTCGTTGGCGTAGCGTGAACATGCCCTCTACCTCGTGACAGATGGGTGATGTAGAGACAGATAGTGATATAAGTATCAACGTTTTGTATGTTGATGTCTGGTTTGCGTCAGCGTCTATCTCGTGGGTTGGCTACATGATCTCCTAACCCTTTCAGGATGGATTTGTCTGCGTAGTGGGCTGGGAGAGCGAGGGGTTGCGTTTGGAGGGCTCAAGTCAAGGTGGTTCGGAACAATATGGCCACATACAATAAAGGTAGGGTGGAGTACGCTGCATGCAATGTTTAAATTTCGTCGTTGGATGCAGAAGTAGCGAGACAATGTTTGCCCAACTTGCCTTCTGGGGTGCATCTCATTTCGTTCGGATGCTGCGGAGGGAAGTAGGAGACGGGATGATAATCTAGCAATAGACGTAGCTTGGCAACGGGAGTCGTGTCCAGGAGGTCTTGCTACACTGATTGGATTGCACGCGTCTGATGGGTTTGGACGGCTCACTTTTCGCTAGGAGACTTAGTCAAGCTGGCCATACCCAATACTAAGAAGATATGTCGATCGCAGAAGGTGTGTCCAGGGCACCAACCCTAGGTAACGATAGATATTATACACGTCAAGCTATGCAGGTCGATTTACATACAGAGCGTCGCCCTTCAGCCCTTGCCCCCCACATCCAGATCAGTCTCTGGAAGAGCACAGCCCCAACCTGGCGGTTGTTATCCACCTGCAGACTTTGGAAGACTGCGCGAACCGCCGTACTACAAGCATTGCTCCCTCCCGTCTTGCGCCTGGAACAATAACACGCATCGGACGTGCCAGCCATCGCAAACAAACATTGACAAAAATCCACTTCAACACAAACATCTCTTTCAAGCGGATGATGTGATATTGATGCCAATCGCCGAGAGCGCCGAAGTGACATTCAAATTGATAACGTTCGTATTCGCCTGAATCGCCGCCTCGTAGTACTCCAGATGCTGGCCATTGACGACGCTCGAGTTTCCAGAGATGCTAAGCGGGATAACGCCATTCTTGTACTTGCTTTGCACCATGCCCAGGATGGTCAATTGGTCCACGGTGCTTCGCATGGGCAGGGTGTTGTTGCCCGGCTTAAGGGTCATATCGAGCATGAGTGCGGTTCCGACAGCGGTGCCGTCAACAGCTAGGTTCATGGTGACGTTGCCTAGTTCGAGAAGCAAGACGGAGGGGTTCGGGATGTAGATTGTGCCGATCATGTTGGAGCCGTCGTCGAGGACCGCGTTTGGGCCGGTTGTGCCGGAGAGGATCTTGAGGTCTGTGACGTCCATGCCCTGGAGTTTGTTTAGACCTATACTTTGGTCAGTACTCAAGGCTTGACTCAGAGTCTACATATGAGCGAGGATTACCCTTCATCGTGACCTTCTTGTTGTAGTCAATGGAAATGGCCTGCAGTCCAGATTGGTGGACCTTTGTTTTCCCCTTCAAGTAGACATCCAGCGACTCGCTCCCCATCACTGCCTTGTTATATGCAATGAAAGCGTCTTTCGATGCGAACTTGACGTCTTGCTCCACAACGATAGGTGTTTCCGCTTCAGCCTTGACCTCTGGGACGTTGATGTTGATGAATGGTGTATTGTCATCCAACGAAAGCCCACCTAGGAATGCATCAATGGTGGGATGGAAGCTGCTTTTAGATTTGGCGACATTGGAGAGCTTGAGGTGTACGCCATCTGGCGTGGGTGACGTGACATCCATTTCCTTGACTTCGAGTGTAGAGTCATTGATATCGTGCTGGGCTATATTGGGTATAGCGACATAGATGCTGTAGGTGTTTAGTATGAACGTGTGCTATCAATGCATATGCATACTCACATTGGCAGTACGATTATAAGCGTAATGACAGCGAACAACAATAGATCTATACTATCAGCAAAAGATCGTCCGACGGTTTAGGGACACCTACCGCACCACCAAAACTTTCTGCAATGATTCTTTATCCTCGGCTTCGCGCCACCCGTCGGACCTGGCGGATACAGAGTGTTTATTATACCACCCTTCCTCGGGGTCCCGTCGACTGACTCTTCATTTATGGGATGCTCGTTCTTATCGTCCATCTTTGTGGAAACAGCAGCGCGTCGCCACCAAAAGAAACAACAAGAAGAATAGAAAAGCCGCTCGCGATCCTGACAGCCGGCACAGATCCGAGCTTAGGTGAATGGCATGTGGAGCGTGCGGGGCATTAGCTTGTTAAGAGAACGAAATCTGGAGAAGAAGCACATGAACAAAGAAAACGAATCCTTCAGGCAGGCATTCTTGCCGAGGAGGGTAGGTAGATCTCTCGGAGCTCAAAGGGGAGTTATGGGGTGGCGATAGGGCAATTGTAATCCATAGCAAATCAGAGCTGGCAGACGTAGCTTGTTCAGGACGACCCCCGAGATGATTGCCATTGAACCCTGAGCAATAGGATCCCGATACCGAGGAAGCTGGCCTAGTTGGAACGCACATGCTTCTACTTTCCGATCACTTCGTGGCTGGTACGTATAACAACACTTCAGATAGAATGTCTAAATGGCTGCAACCACGAACTCTAAACCTTCAGCCCGGTCTCAGGAGACTCTCTCGGTGGTACCGATTGAGCCGGAAGCGCAGAAACGAATCCTGTAGGTTATATTGCAGCGAGTGAAATTGCTTACATGGAGATGGGACAGGGGTATGTCAACAGCAGAACGACCTCCGAGCGCATGACGCTAGCGCGGCCTCTCCGGGCGGCAGGGGGCCGGGGGCAAGGGCTGGATGCGGCCTAGCTGTGCATGAGACTGTGGGGAAAGGCCAATCTGGAGAGACGCCCGGACGGATGTTGATCTCTTTTCAGCACAACTACCTTCTCTTTTCGCAGTGCATCGTGAGGTTGGTCATGGGAAGCTGAAGTTTAGCGGCTTAGAGCTTGCTTACCCCTCCTTCATATGGGCTCGCTGATGGTCATTGCCTCAAACCCTCTTCCCAGCATGACCAGCTGCTGTATGTACTCGACAGTATCATCACTATTGCGCCACACACGGAAGTGCTGGTCTGGTCCTCGCACTCGAGACTCTCAACCCTCAGCCACGAGTTGGTATCACCAAGCGCCAGTTGTCACAAGTTCCAATGATGTGCGACTTTAGCGCACTGTTCCAAGTAGTAATAAGATCGCGTGACCGGAATCTCCGTCGTATCTCGTAATGGGGCACACCGCCAGCGACAATGAAAATTGGTGCTTTTGGAAGCCGAACGAGGAGTCACTTGTGGCCAACGGCTCTGGGGCGAGTGCTCGCAGACAAGTGAGATTGTAGCTGAAGCAAGCTGAACCTATCTCGATCGAAGGTCTGCTACTGAAAAACACGAGGTATTATTGAACAGTGGTTGTCGTTGAGAGAAAGTTTTAGCGCAGCCTAGATCGTCTCGCCAGGAACGCGCCTGGCAGGTGGCGTGCCAAGCCCCTAGACACAATCACATGCAGGTCCACGGGCCTTCCGCTGCACTTTCACCACTGCACGTACCAATCTGCAACGATCTCGAGGTTGCCTTGCAGTTCTACACGATTTGTCGTCTACTAGCCAAGATCGGCTGTTTTTTGCTCCGTCCATCGTCAGGTCGGCAACATGGCGCAATCAGATGAGGAAGAGGACTACATGACTATGACCATCGAAGAGCCGGCGAACCGTGAGACTAATATGCAAAGAATTGCTCGCAAGCGACGAGAAGCCCAAGAGCGTGCATACATCAAGCCCAAAGCCGAGCGAGAGGCCGAGGAAGAGGCTGCACGTGAAGCGTCGCTTTTGACTCCGCTACCCTCTACCAATAAAGGCTTCAAGATGATGGCAAAAATGGGCTTCAAGCAAGGAGATGCTTTGGGAAAATCGGAGAACGCGAGAACCGAACCTATCAAAGTGAATGTCAAGGAAGACAAGAGCGGCATTGGTCTAGAGTCCGAAAGAAAACGCAAGATCCGGGAGCAATTTGAAAAGGCAGAACGGGATCTGAAGCGATCAAAGGCAGAAGATCTGGACTATCGGGAGGCACAGCGACAGCAGATGAGGGAGAAGAAGATGGAGAGCGATCTGTACAGGGCGCAGAAGACTACCGAACGTCTGGATGAGAAAGACCTAGGCGGCAAAGACCCTAGCGAGATACGTTTGAAGAGTATCAACCTTCTTTGGCGTGGGCGTGAACGATATCGCCGGGAAAAGATTCGGGAACGAAAAGACGATCAACAGTTAAGGAACAGCATTCTAGCGCGCCAACCGACTTACGAGGATGATGATGAAGACAAGGACTACCAAACAGCACTCGGTCGGGAGGAACTGGTCACGACTATAGACGACGACCTGGAGGAGGAGGATCAGGAATTCGAGGAGTTTGAGGCTTTGCCGATCATTGAACGACTGGAGAAAGTACTCATGTTCCTGCGTGAGAAGCACCATTACTGCTACTGGTGTGGTCACCAGTATCCCAACGCCGAGATGGAAGGTTGTCCAGGTCTTACCGACGACGAGCACGACTGAAAAGTACCACTAAGCTTTGTCCTGAAACCCACCCAAATACGCGGACATTCATCATCATTTCGAGTGGTCACCAGCATGCATGAAAGCAGACCCATTCATTCTACGATGAAACCCGACTAATTAGGGTTATATTCCAAGGTCATATTGCATCAACGGCTGGAGTCCCTACCAGATGAAACGTTCAACCAAGATACATATGATTGAATTGGGAAGATCGTTAGCGCAAAACAGATGGTCACAAATTCTTGCTAAACATCTACCAACTACCAAAACCTTTTCTAGCAAGTAGGCCTAGACCAATATGGTATATGGAGAAATGAGACGTGAGTCGCACGGTTAGGATCCCGATAGACTTTGTTATATTGTCTATACATAGCACAGAATAGAAACTTGGCAGCCCATCTTGGGAGCTTGGACGCTTAGATCAATATACCGTGACTATATCATTGAGCCGATCGTCCTTGAAATGCGTGAATGTGTATCTGTGTGGGAAGGTTTAGTAAGCTCGGACCATGGCGCGCTTGCACGGGATTTCGCGCTTCGAGGAAGCGAACCTCGAAACCCCATCGTCTTCAAAGTACTACAGCCTGACAGACCATTCTACGATTTCATCATTGCTTACGAAATGGAACACCAAAGATGCTACATATATGAGCCCCAAGACACTGATGAAAGGCCAGCCAAACGCCAGCGTACAAGCAAAACTGATTCCAAGGGGCCCCAGTCTGAGCGTCTCGCGACCTTCAGGCAGCTTTGGCATCAGCAAGAAAAGCGAATACAAGTAAGCATCAATGGTCGAATGACTTGAAGGAATGCTAATCGATAAGGCTTCCCTTGATGAAGTGGACAAAGCAACTCAAGACCAACTGGTGCAGTTCGTTTCCGAAGCGCCGACGACATCTGCCGCGTGCATACCGACCGGTCTCGTGATTGCTGGGCCTAGCATTGCTTCACATGGACCTTTTTTTGAGCATCTCGGCAGACGTATCACAGACGAAACGGATTGTACGCACGTTGTGTTAACGGGGAGCGAAAGCCCAAATCTGAAGACCCTTTTGAAAAACCTAATCACTAAAATCACGTCGCGTACTGAAGAGGACGATGATCTTGAGATTGCTACCACAACCAGAAGTGGCGGTCCAAAATTACTAAACTTCGATCTGGCTCATGTTCACCGATGGCAAAGCAAAGGTCGCGTCAAGAGCATCGTAGTAACGATCAGAGACAGTGAAGCGTTCGATTCTAATGTACTTGTCGAGATGATCGACCTTTTCCAGTAGGCTTCACGGAAAGCACTCATGAACTTGACTGACTTGCTGTAGCTCTTGGCTGGATCGTCTACCTTTCGTCCTCTTGTTTGGGATCTCGACGTCTGCAGAAAGTTTTGAAGATCGTCTTTCTGGAAAGTCGTTACGACAGCTGGACGGCCAGAAATTCGATGTAACACAGTCAGACGAGATTGTGGAAAAGCTGTTTCGTGCAACCACTGCCAGCACCGAAGTCCAGTTGCAGATGGGTCCAAACCTTATGCGTCGCATTCTGGACAGGCAAAAGGATCATGTGCAGAACATCCAGGACTACTCTGATGGCATCAAGTATGCCTCTATGTCGCACTTTTTTGCCAATCACACCAGCATCTTTCTACAGCCTGACTTATCGTTCCGAGCATTGGACGCTCATGCTTTCGAGGCAGTACGCAATCTCCCATCTTTCCGCAGGTATGGACATAGCTCCCCATCCTGCTGCTCTGCTAATCGATCCTAGACGAGCAGAGGAAATGTTGGATGAAGGGAGCACCCAAGAAGTTCGCAACATGCTCGATTCAGATCAGTTCCTTTTCGATCTAATTATAGAAGAAATTCGACAAGGGCAACAGGCTTTGCATGCCCTGAATGGCGCTGCTGTTGTTCTTGCGGACATTCGGAGATTTCTCCAAATGTCACCCAGTGTGCCACTTTCAAGCATCTGGATCCGGGCTGCGTCTGGCGAGCTCATAGGCTCTCCACTCCTTCGAGAGACAATGCTATCGATCAGGAAAATACCCTCGAACAAATTAGCACAGCTGCTTCTAGCGCTGCGTGGCGATTCTGCTATCACTAATTATGTCGACCTCACCACATATGAGGACCAACTAGTAGAGCTGATTAATAGCACCGATACTACGGAGCCTTTGCGAAGTCAGCACGATGTCCGGAACGAAAGCATGCGGACTACCGTTGTTGCGCAAAAGGTGCTGCTCAGCAAGCACAAGGCCGCTCTATCCGAACAAGATAAGGCTTACTCTGAGCTCATTGGGAATTTCCATGACAACCTCGAGCGATATTTTGCGGAAGCATTCATCGACCCCCGCGCATTGTTTCTTTCGGAGATACTGATCTACGATCTCAAATCACCACATGCAGACGCATTCCAGCCCAGACCACGTTTCGCTATTGAGCGTGCACTTGCGTCTCCACAAGATTATCTGGGGTCCGAAAGCTGTGGCGTGGATAGTGATGAGGGAGCACTATCTATCAGCCAACCTGCAACGGCTCTGGTCTATCAGCTATACCTGGAGTCGGGACCTCTGATCAATATTAGCGACTTGTGGACGGCTTTCAGCTCGATGTGCGGACAGGAAGGGAATGATGGCGAGTCCAAGACCATGTAAGCATAGGCTCTATGACGTATGTGAGAGCTTCCACTGATATATGACTCTAGGGCACTCTTTCAACGGGCTTTAGCGGAGCTCAAACTCCTTGGACTACTGAAACCGACGAAGAAGAAGACTGATCATGTTGCCAAGATGATGTGGAAAGGCTTGTAAGGAGCGTTCTGCTTCTATATAGTACATTTTCTATACACGTGTCATGCCTCCCTTCCTTTACTGTTCTCTTATTCATTATTTACCCTTTCTTCGCTGGCGCAATGTCACAGAGCGTGCCACAGTTCTTACACGTCCTCGCCTCTGTATCCTCTTTGAAGTTGTTCACCGCCTCCTTTAACTGCGTCCCCAAATCTATGCAATGAAAACTCGCCTCATGCACCTTCTCCCCACAATTCTGGCAATACCATCTCAGCCTATCGATACTCTCTTGCGGCCTATGCTGCTCCAGCACAATCCCCACCGTATCCGCGAACCGCACGGGATTATGCGGCGTATTGGGAGGTAGCAAGAACATGTCTCCCTCCTTGATATGTATATCGCGGAATGCGCCATCGTCAACGACTTTGAGAAGCATGGCACCGCGGTACTGGTAGAACCACTCTGCAGTCTCGTTGATGTGGTAGTCGGTGCGCTCGTTGGGACCGCCGACGATCATGACCGTTACGTCCTTGTTGTAGACGCAGAAGTTGTTTATTGGGGGTTGCAGCATGTGCGAGTTTTCGGAGACCCTGGGGGACGAATAGTGAGAACTTTTTCTATTGTTTAGGTAGATACTTTGACGAAAGAGGAGAAGAGACCAATACCATTTCTGTATGTTCAAAGGACTTGCGAGGGCGCGTGCTGTAGCTGTCCTAGAGAATGGTCTTGGTGAAGGTACATATTGGTGGCGCGCAACCGTCCGGCCAATTGACGGACGCTGGAAAAGGCGCGAAGCTGGTCGGAGCATGGTTGTCATGTCTGGTCCAGCATACTAGAGTGGATCTCGTCTTATCTTATAAGAGCTCAAAAGAGTCACATTGTAGAAGGGCGAACGACCACATTAACAATTTCCAACATAGAGCTTCCGAGCCGCGGCCGACCCCGCGATGCTCCAAGCTCCACGGCAATGGTCCGTGCGTCAGGGCTGATGCGCTGATGCGACACGAGACCTGGCGCCTGAGGACTCCACGAGTGTACGCTGAACACCACGACTCTTCCATACCACATCTCACTCTCTAAATTACAGAATGGACCATTCACACATGGATCACGGTCACGGCGGCCATGATATGCCCGGCATGGGCGGTCACAAATGCAATATGAACGTACGCATCTGCCTCTACAGCTCATCCAGGCTTCGTTTCGGAACTCCGCCAGCTGTCATGATGATGTTTGATTGCTAACAGATGACATGTAGATGCTGTTCACTTGGTCCACGGAAGACCTCTGCATCGTCTTCTCCGGCTGGCACGTCACGGGCACCGGCTCTCTTATCTTCTCGCTCCTCGCTATCGTCCTACTTACCGCGGGATACGAGGCTGTGAGAGAGATCTCGCGCCGATATGACATCTATGCGAAGAATGCGATAGAGGGGCGAAGGGGTGGTGATGATCTGAGCAGTGAGTTCACCCAATCTCATTTCTACGAATTGAGGGGAGTTGTACGCGCGGCAGGGGGAGAGGGCAGATGAGGTGTGGTCTCTTTAGTCTTGTCTCAAGCCTTGGAATACACGCTGAGTCGGTTTCCGCATCGAAAAGACGGCGCAGACGAATCGAGCTCATTGCTTAACCCAGGGAGAGCCTTGCGGAGGCCAAGTGAGCAGCAGGCGAAGATTGTGAAGGCCATTCTGTATGCGGTGCAGGTCTTCTACTCGTTCTTCATCATGTAAGTCTGACCCATGGAACATTGGCTGTCATGAGCTCATGACAGCAAAGGCTTCTGTTTATGACCTACAACGGCTGGATCATGCTGTCCGTGGCGGTTGGAGCTTTTGTCGGGTACCTGCTGTTCAGTGGCTCGCCACCTACGAAGACTGCTGCGTGCCATTGAATGATGGGGAACTTGATCCTGTGGTACCTTTCGGTACGGAAAGTCCAGAGCAACATGGTGTACAAAGAATGCCGCCGAGTGCAGAGAATGGATCTAGCTTGATTGGATAAGTGCTTCTTGGACCCTAGACCCATAGAATCTATGGAATCGGCGCCGAGACCGACTTGGAATTTCATAATATTTCCCGGACCGTGGTCTGCAATTTATCAGCTGCGTGAAGCCTTTTTCGGTATGCCGATGCTCCAGGATTCATGCACCTGTATCTGCAGCATCTTGGTACCTGATTCTCCCAATCCAGAGCGCGGCAGTGTGTGCTGCGTCTCATCCGTACACTGCCACTTCGGTCCTTCTACAAGGTATAGAATCTCGGAAGCGAAGATTTGCCCTAGTTCCGCTCTAGTTCCGTTCTCAATTCCGTGCCCCGGATCCTCTCCACGGCTCCGTGAACTTACTACAGGTGTCACCCACAGTGTCGGTCAACAAAACATGGATACATTGACTTGGAGCCTCCATCGTAAGGATCTCCTACAAGAAAATCGCATGATACGATGCTGTAAATGTCCAATCAGGCAATTTTGCCCGATCGTGAGTGAATTGCACGAAGTTGATCTGTGCGAGCGCCGAGCAAAGACCGCGGCGTTTGATGGCGCGCCACTACATGCGGGGAATCTTGCCATTCGGAACAAGTGGAAGCGAGTTCTGCTTCGAAGATGCAAGAGAAGTTTTGGTTTCTGAGAAATCAGTGACACTTTGAAGGACAATTGACAGGTTTGGATGCTCAGGTACGCCGCGTTCTTGACCATAGCTGAAAGCACAATCACATGCCAGGCTTGGAAGCAGCTTCCCCGGATTTGGAGGCTCGGCGTTCTTTCCGCACGTCAGCCGGCCACTCGGAGGTGAGGCATCTTGGCCACCTGACGGCGGCGAGATTCACATGCGGCGCCAGAATTAAATAGCAGGCCATGGCCCGACCGTGGACGACGGTGCAGGCGTCACGAGCGAAGGTTGTTTCTGTGGTGCATTTGCGGGCTACTTCAAAAACCGAGCATCTCATTCGCCGCTCACAACCACCCTTGTCCAACATCGCAAGCCGAGGCAACTGAGCGGGCTTCTAAGCCTTCGGTGCAGTGCATCACCACTCGACTACTTAACCTTTACACTACCCTTCAGCCCGCATAGACGGACCCCATCTTTCGCTTTCCTTTCACGCATCCCTCATTCGACCCCATTCTCCCTCCATATCTCCCACCATGGCTGAGCGAGTTATTGTCGTTGGCGCTGGCTGTAAGTTGCATCATCCTCGGATGCTGCACCGCGACAGACCGTTAACATCCGCCCAGTGTCCGGCTTGAGCGCGGCGCATACAGTTTACCTCAATGGAGGCAACGTGGTGCTGCTTGACAAGAACAGTATGTCTCCCTTCATCGACGACGTGTTTCAATGTCATCCTTTGTCTGACAATATGTAGACTTCATGGGCGGCAACTCTACCAAAGCCACCTCAGGAATCAACGGTGCTCTTACACGGACACAAGTCGATCACGAGATCAGGGATAGCGTCAAGCAGTTTTACGATGATACCCTCAAGTCTGCGCGAGACAAGGCGCGACCAGACCTCATCAAAGTGCTCACCTACAAATCGGCGGCCGCTGTAGAATGGCTGCAGGACGTATTCAACCTAGATCTGACTCTTGTTTCGCGGTTAGGGTATGATAGTCTCTGCTTTCATGTCTAGAACTCGACGCTGATTCCAAGCAGTGGTCACTCCTTCCCCAGAACCCACCGTGGCCACGATGCGAAGTTCCCCGGAATGGCCATCACATACGCTCTCATGCAGAGGTTTGAGGAGCTTGCTGAGGCAGAGCCGGAACGTGTTCAGCTCATCAAGAAGGCCAACGTCAAGAAGATTAACGTCGAGGGCAATCTGGCAACTGGCGTGACATATCTGTTCGGTGGCGAGGAGACCACCGTTAATGGACCCGTGGTACTTGCCACTGGTGGTTATGCTGCAGACTTCACCGAGGACTCGCTGTTGAAGAAGCACAGGCCAGACACTTTCGATCTCTCCACCACAAACGGCGCGCACGCGACAGGTGATGGACACAAGATGCTAATGACTATTGGTGCCAACGGCATTGATATGGACAAGGTTCAGGTCCACCCCACTGGTCTGGTGGATCCCAAGGACCCCAAAGCCAAGACGAAGTTCCTGGCTGCTGAAGGTACGAACATTCGACCAATGGCGTCAAATGTCAGCTAACATTGGTGCAGCTCTCCGAGGTGAAGGCGGTATCTTGCTCAACAGCAAAGGCCAACGGTTCTGCGACGACCTCGGTCACCGTGACTATGTCTCCGGAAAGATGTGGGAGGAGAAGGAGAAGAACCAGTGGCCCATTCGACTCGTGCTCAACTCAAAAGCTTCCAACGTCCTTGACTTCCACACCAGGCATTACTCAGGACGTGGTCTCATGAAGAAGATGACCGGTAAGGAGCTAGCGAAGGAGATTGGCATCAACGAGAAAGACCTGCAAACCGAGTTCCAGAGCTACAACGCTATTGCCAAGGGCGAGAAGAAGGATACATGGGGCAAGAAGTACTTCCACAACCTGCCATTTGACATCAGCGACACGTTCCACGTTGCCGTCATGGAGCCTGTGCTCCATTTCACCATGGGCGGAATCGAGATCAACGACCAGGCACAGTGCTTGAACAAAGACGGCAAGCCCTTTGATGGTCTGTTTGTCTGCGGTGAGTTGGCTGGTGGTGTACACGGCGCCAACCGTCTCGGTGGCTCATCACTGCTTGGCTGCGTCGTCTATGGCCGTGTGGCAGGAGACTCTTCGTCCAAGTACCTCTTCCAGAAGTCGCTGAACTCCGCTGGCGGATCAGCTGTATCACGTCTCGGACAAATCTCTCTTCACATTGACCCCAACCAGCCGGGCAAGGTGTCAGTTGAATGGGGAAGCGGTGCTGGCGCTGGCGCTTCCAGTGGAACCTCGTCAGAGTCGGATCCTATTGCACGACAGAAGCAATTGTCCGCTGGTCCAGTCCTGAAGGGCGACAAGGCCGACTCGTCCGACCCAGGAAAGGTCTCCAAGCCCAACGCCCCGAAGGAGTTCAAGGTACCAGAGAAAGAGTTTTCATTGGAAGAGATAGCGAAGCACAACAAGAAGGACGATCTCTGGATCGCAGTAAAGGGCATCGTCATGGATGTCACGAACTGGACAGACGAGCATCCCGGTGGCCCTCAGGCTCTTTTCAGCCACATGGGCAAGGACGCATCTGAGGAATTTGAGATGTTGCACGACGACGAAGTGATTCCCAAGTACGCACCTGAGATCGTGATAGGCAGGGTGAAGGGACAGGAGATTACACTGGAGTACTAGACGATGTAAAATTTCTGCATGTTTGGCGTATTGTAACTGTAGCTTGTTCAAATTCAAGACTGGAATACTGAATCCACCTTCTGAACCATCTCTTCGCACGTGAAAGCCATTTCGTGCTATCGAACTTCCCAACAGAGCCCTCGAGGGCCAGTGGCGGCTCACTGCGTGACGGTGCGTGTCACGCGCATCCCAGTGCGGCTCGCCTGCGTACCTCCTTCCGGCTTAGTCCAAACGCATCAAGTCCCTGGTCGCAACTTCCCCGAGTTGTGCAGTGGAGCCTTTGAGCACATTACGCAACTTCTCCCCTTCCACTACGCGTGTACACTTTCTACACGCCTTTTCTCCCGGAAGGATGCTGCGCCAGCATTGCCCGCGCATATTCAGTGGACGATGACGGGCTACGACGACTATGGCATGCCGGTTGGAGCATACGAGCACTCGGAGGCGGAGAGTCTGACGCATCAGGCATGGCGGGTCGCAAGGGCGTTTGTAGTGTATAAAGTACAGCCGAAAGTGAGGATGGTCAGCGGAAAGTGGAGTTGGAGGAGGGTGCTGAGCGTGGGCAACCTCTTGATCCTGGTTTGGTGGTTGACGCTATATTGGGGTGAGAGGACGGTGTTCAGAGACAGTGTCAGTGCGTGCCGGTGGGAGGAGTGGGAGAAATGGGTATGTCTCTGAAATGTAGGGATTGGGTTGCAACGAGCTAATCGACGCAGAGAAGCAATGCGAATCCGCATCGGCTCGTCTTCGTCGCAGACCCGCAGTTGGTTGACCCGCATACCTACCCCGGACGACCGTGGCCTCTCAGTACGCTTACTGTCAAGTATACGGATATGTATATGACGAGAACGTTTTCGGGGATACAGATGACGCTGTATCCAGACAGCGTTGTGTTTCTGGGGGATCTGTTTGATGGGGGAAGGGAATGGTCGACGAGGACAACAAAGAGTCCCGAGGAGCAATATCGCAAATTTGGAAATAACTTCTGGTTGCGGGAATACGATCGATTCGGGCGCATATTCTTTGGTCACTGGCGGGATGGCGGATCGCTCCCCAGGCGAGGACAGCCAGGCAGGAAGATTCTGAGTCACCTCCCGGGAAACCATGATCTAGGTTTCGGCAAAGGCATCCAAGCAAGCGTTAGGAAACGGTACATTGCATATTTTGGGGACGGGAACAGAATGGACATCCTTGGCAATCATACCTTCGTCTCCTTGGACTCAGTCTCGTTGAGCGCATTGGGTCAGGAGAATCCTGAGCCGGTAGAAGAGCTGTGGAGGCCAGCGATGAACTTCTTGGACGGCGCAAAAGAGCAGAGGCAGAGATTGGTACAGGAAGAATTGAGGGTCATGCGGGGACTAAAGCGGACCCTTCCCTTCCAGCACG
The DNA here is from genome assembly GCA_010405375.1 of Lophiostoma macrostomum CBS 122681. Lineage (NCBI taxonomy): Eukaryota > Fungi > Ascomycota > Dothideomycetes > Pleosporales > Lophiostomataceae > Lophiostoma > Lophiostoma macrostomum. Next base: position 520,804 of record MU004288.1, read on the forward strand.
ATATCATGGAAGGTTCGAAGCTAGGGGCCGAATTGCCACGATTCGTGGACCCGGTTACGGAGTTTCCGACTATACTGCTTTCTCACGTTCCGCTGTACAGATCCCAGGGAACGCCGTGTGGGCCCCTGAGAGAACATTGGCCACCAACACCATGGGCCAAAGACCAGACCGAACCCTGGGAGAACGACGATCGCAATGCCATAGCTGTACGAGGTGGATACCAGTATCAAAACGTCTTGCACAAAGAGATCACGAAGCAAATCGCGGAGAAGGTTGGCGACATTCAGTACGCCTTTTCCGGTGATGACCACGACTATTGCGAGGTAGTTCATAGGGGCTATGCCTCGGCTGGTGGTGGCATCAAGGAAATCACAGTCAAGTCAATATCCTGGGCCATGGGCGTGAGGAAGCCAGGCGTAGTCTTGGTCAGTATGTGGAATCCTGTCGATGAGAAGGGCAGTTCGCTAGAGAAGGATGCGTATGAGAGCACTCTCCAGACTCACCTTTGCCTCCTCCCGGACCAGTTGAGCATCTTCATCCGCTATGCGATGCTCCTCGGCTTCACGATATTTGTGTTGGCCATCCGGGCTGCCCTCATTGCATCGCGAGGTCCTCAGCCGTCTCCAGCCGAGGCTCCGTTACTGCCGGTATCAGAGAACGCTTCTTCCGCCGAGAATGAAAAGGCAGCTCTTTCTTCGCAACATGCCGACAATACACAAGACTCTACCGGATCGCATTCTTCGAACTCGTCCTTGGCATCCGCTGGCAGTAACCTGCAGGTCCGCAACATGAACTCCCGGACTCGCAGCGTGAGTCCTAATGGTGGGTACGGGCTACCGAAGATGCAACCTGGACAGCCACTGGTGCAGTATGCGGGCTACTATGGGACCCCAGAAGACACGGAGAAGAAGGTGAAGACGTGGGGAAATGTAACTACGAAGAAGAAGCCTAAGAAGACGGGCTTGGCGCTGTGGTCGCAGGAGTTGAGGAATAGCATACTCTGGGTTGGCACAATTGTGCTGAGTTGGTATTTTTGGTTATTGTGGAATGGGTAGTATGGAAAAGCAGCTTAGGCATTTGATGTATAGTATTAGGGAACAGGCACTTGAATTGCTTTGTATAAAATTAAGTTTATGGGTGTCTCTGCAGGCGGGTGTGCTTTACCACATATGTGGGGAGGAGGATATCACTGATTTCTGGATTTGTCTATATACCTTATTGTGAGGTTTATAAAAGGCACGAATTACATCCTCGAGAGTGTTCGACCCTCTTTACGGTTTCCAACAATAACCTCCTTTTCCACGTCGGCTCCTGTAGTTATACTCTAGCTAAAGCAGTCGTCAAAACCGAACCACGTCCAATGCATCGTTCCATATGAACATAGTTTCGCATCATCTGTCTAAAGCTAGGGGAACAAATTTCGAGAATTGAATTGGATCCCTAGTATCGTGTCTAGACGCTGAAGTACGGGCCGTTCCTACTTTCTCAGCAGCCAACAACTATGGGGTTACCACCTCTACGGAGGGTATGACACTGGTTTTCTAGGGTTAATGCAAGAGTCGACGATCGTGTTCGGGCCTCTGAAGTTGTGGTGCAACACATGCAGAAGAGGCGCTGACGTACTCATCGCCCCGCGCGCAGCACCCCGCCAAAAGCTCATGCAGGAACTCCGCAGACCCCCGAGCTCAACTCTACTGCTACCACGCGAAGTATATTGAACGTGCCAAAAACACATGCTTTTTACAGTCCGCTTACGTAGATAGTGTCGCGTAGTCTCTCTGATTCCGGGAAGATAAATTGTTTGGAATTTGCGGATCGATCAGGTCGCGATACGTTGTGCTAAAGATTGAGACGCAAGGAATTCCCCTCAAGGCGCGAGCTGCAGAGCTTGTGTGACTAGCCTCACGTCTCCCAGACTCTCGCATTTCTGCAATACACCCATCGCAGGCAATAAGAGCCTAGAATTCCCCAGCTCCTCAGACCAGCATCAACCCTCGTAATGCCAGATCCAACCATCGACGACGCCCTCCTTGCACGCCTCAACGCACTCAAGAAGTCAAGCGTGACGTTCGACACTACACCATCCGCCTCCATACTTCCTACCACACCCTCCAAACCGTCTTCGGCACCAGATGATCTCGCCGCAAGATTCGCAAGGCTCGGATCGGCGAGTCCGTCAGCGTCTCCTAAGCCGCCGGATGCAGCGAAAGGGCCGCCGGTTATAGCGCCGGGTGCACCGAGCTACTTGGAAGGCATTGCTGAGGGACTTGGTGGCGGGGAGGGAGAGGGGAATGTGCAGTTTAATGACGAGGATGAGAAGAGTTTGGAGGAGTTGCTGGGTGAATTGAGGGATAGAGGGCAGTGGGATTTGAACAGGGATGAGCAGAGGGATGTGGGGAGTTTGGTTAGGGATGCGAAGAGATTGATGCCGGTTGTGCAGCAGTCCATTGCCGAGAAGAATGGGGGGAAGGGAGTGAAGGGAGGAGTACATGGAACTGAGGATGAGGAGGGATTAACGGATTGGGAGAATGTTGAGGTCGATATTGGGAGTGGAGGTGTGCAAGTCGGGAGAGACGACGAGGACAAGACGGAAGACGATAATGATGGAGATGACGAAGGAAGCAAGAAGCACACAGAAGACCAGGAAGCAGACGACATAATAGCGCGCGTCATGGCCGAGCTCGATATTAGCACCAAGTACAGAGACCTCGAAGAACCTCCTGACCAAGGTGAAAGCAAGGAACAGAACGACGAAGTCGAAGACGAAAAACAAGAGTCTGCATCGAAAGAAGGAAAATCCAATTCCACACCTTCAGAGGACCCTGTCAGTCTCCCCTCCGCCCCCTCAACCCTTCCCCAAGACGACCTCGCCACAACCCAAGCAATCGAAGACGCCCTCACAGTCCGCCTAGCAGCCCTTTCGAAACCCCACCCCTCGTCCACCTCCGACCCGCTCGGTCTCCCCTCCGCGCCCTCCTTCGCGCCATCCAACAAGCCCCCGAAAGTAACCAGCTCCAATTTCCCCAAATACGCGGACGAAGAAATCGATACATGGTGTATCATATGCACGGATGATGCGACGCTGAAATGCCTGGGCTGTGATAACGACTTGTACTGTCAGAAATGCTGGATGGAGGGGCATAGGGGGGAGAGCGCGGGGTTTGAGGAGAGGAGGCATAGGGCGGTGATGTTTAGTAGGAAGAAGGGGGAGAGGAAGGTGGCTGCTGCTGCTGGGTGAGATTGAAGATGGGGTGGAGTTGATATTGATGGCTTGGTAAAGACTATTGTGAAGAGAGGCTTGCCTGAGGTTAAGAGGAGAAGGGGAAGGCTGGAGGGCTTTGCTGAGATGCATGATATGGCTGAAACATCATAAGAAGAGACGTCGCACGGGAGTGCTGCTGGACGTTTCCGCATAGCTTCTGAGGTTCTGCCAGCACGAAAAAAAGTCTCAAGGTGCGCGGTCCAAGGCATCTGAAACCCATCCTGAGATGCGTGTCGGCTGCGAAGCAAGTGCTATAGGAGCGTTTTGTACAGCCGTGGATCTACAAGCTAGTAGCTGACCAGCTCTCACGTATGCTATTCAGCAGCAGCACTCCTCATTGGCGACCATACAACTACGTTACGCCGATCATACAGGAAGCCCGCTTCTGTGAATGTCCTCAACGGTTCCCGAGACTCCTCAACGGCGGCTGAAAGTGAATGAACTTTGTTTACTTTCAGACAAGGCAAACACATGGCGTGTTTGGGTGGCTGTCTTGTCTCAAACTCGTTTTCGTCTCGTGGCACAAACGTATTGCATCGTAAATCTAGAACCTCCTCTACGCTATGTTGCTTGCCTTGATAGACAATTGTTAAGCGTAACCAATTTTCTTTATCTCTGGCACTACTTAAGGTGCCTATGTATCTGTAGGAGGATCCATCGATACACTTCTTCTCATCTTCCCCACAAAGATCTTACGTTGATTTCTAATTATCACTTCACCTCATGGCGACTCCGAAAGAACGCGTCTCGGCAGAGCAAAATCTGACAGAGGAGAGACTGAAGATGCCCAGTACTAAAGCAGAGCATACGAAACAGAGTTCGGATGCCAGGAAGGAGCAGATCCTGCAAGGCGATACCAAGAAGGAGAAGGTTTCAGAAGAGCTAGTGCGTTATCAAGACGTACTGCGCAGTGTCCAGGACATTTCGATGCACAATGGCACAGATCCCCCCGTTCCAGGTCTAGAGGAACTCAGGACGGTACCTCTGATATGGTGGGACGTGAACGAACACATCAAGCTCAAGCAGAAGGTCCAACGAGGTTACGCGGTTCTCGGTCACATTCCCACTGGCAAGGACAACAATAGTAGTAGCAACATCTCGGATGATGCCTCCAAGCCCGAGCAGACGATCCGATCTCCAATCCTTCTCAACACTGATACGCCATGGTCGGCCTTCCTCTGCGGTTCTCAAGGATCCGGCAAATCCCACACTCTATCCTGCATGCTTGAAAACTGTCTATTGACAGACAAGCAACTTGTCCGCAAGATTGGCGTAAATCCCAACCCGCTCGCCGGACTAGTCTTCCACTACGACAGCTGTCAAGGCAGCGGCGTATGCGAAGCAGCATATCTCTGCTCCAAAATCCCGACTACAGTGCTCGTCACCCCGAGCAACTACACGAGACTCGCAGAGCAATACGAGAAAATGGCGAACAGCGTCGGCGGCCACATCGATATAAAGCAGCTCTACATACTCCCAAAGTACCTCGACACAGAACGCATGAAGGCTCTGATGGCCGTAGGCAAGAACGACGACATGCCTCTCTACATGCAGACCATTCTCATGATCCTGCGGGACATGGCCATTGAAACCAAAGGCGCGGGACCCTTCAACTACACGCACTTCAAGAACAGACTATTCGCTACTACCTTCGCGCCTGCACAGAGCGGACCCATGGACCAGCGTCTCAAACTCCTCGAATCGCTCATGCCGCCCGCCGACTCCCACCTCCCACCTCCTCCGCGCCGCAAACCCAGAAAAAGCAAAGCGAAACCAGACGATGCGGATGCGGATACCCACGACTACCTAACCGGCACCCCAGGCACGCTCACCATCGTCGACCTCACAGACCCCACAATCGACGCCGATGGCGCCTGCGTGCTATTCAACATCTGCCTATCCGTCTTCATCCAGCAAGCCGCGTCGCGCGGCAAAATCGTCGCGCTGGACGAAGCGCACAAGTACATGACGGAGAGCAGTGCGGCGGCGAGCACGTTCACGCAGACGCTGCTACAGACTGTGAGAGAGCAGCGGCACCAGGCGACGCGCGTTGTGATCGCAACGCAGGAACCTAGTATCAATACGCAGTTGCTGGATCTGTGTAGTTTGACTATGGTGCACAGGTGTACGAGCCCGGCGTGGTTTGCCGTGTTGAAGAAACATATCGGCGCGCTGTATTTGGGGGCGTGGAAGGGGAGTGAGGAGGATGAGGGAGAGCATGGGGATGGGGGACCGGCTGGTAATGAGAGAGCGTTGTTTCAGCAGATTGTGAGATTGAAGCTTGGAGAGAGCTTGTTATTCTGTCCTACGGCTGCTGTCACAATGTCTGGGGGAGCAATTGGAAAGATGCATGCAGGGTATGTGAAGTTCAAGACTAGGCAGAGGGTTACTGCGGATGGGGGAAGGACTAGACTGGCAGCTAGAGATGAGGAGTGATTTGGGTAGGAGACATTGTTTCTAGATTCAGGAACATGATTCGCCTTTTCAGTTGACAATATATTGCTTGACATAACTTCATGTAATGTCTCACTATGGACGTTCCTTTTACGTATCCCTTAGCTGTACCAGAATCCCTTCATTAAGAACTTACTGGTCAAGTTTGGCATCAAATGACTTTCGAAGTGCATCTTCTCATTCTACCGCGATTTAGAATCAGCTAATACCGTACCACAGAGCCAGCCACAGACGGAGGGCATTCATATCGATCCCTGCATCTTCATCCGAAATGTGTACGGAACACTGGGTAAGATTCGATATTGAGACCGATGTAATAAATCCGATCCCTAATTCAGCCCCGTGGCTCCAAGGGGCCAATACATCATACACTGTTCCACCTGAAAAGCTCAACGTGTCTAATACACCCACTTGAATAGAAAATGCTGCAGACCTCAAAAGAAAAAGTACTTCTCCCGAAAAGTGTCGTTTTCCCAATACGCCACCCCACAAGTGCCATCCCTTACCAGTTTGAACGCCTCCCGCTCACCCGAAACCCAGCCTAAAATAATCTATAAAGGGACGATACCAGTAACGGCCGTGAACACGAGGCTTTCGAATGTTCGTGTCCCATTCTGGTCTCAACGTACGAGCCAAAACCTGAGAACAATACCTCAGTGAGAGCTTCGTCTAAGAAAACTTCCACCGATTGCCACAGTTCATGCACTCGCAGAACGTCGTCATCGGCTCATCGGCACTGCGAGTTTGCGCCTGCGAATAGCTGACCATGCGCTGCTTGCACTTGCTGCACTGAAACTCCTTGCTGATGCTCTTTTCCACTTGAGCCACCATAGCCGAGTTCATGTTCTCCTTCTCCAGCCTCTCGTCTTCGGCGCGGCGCTCGTCGGACTTCATCTCGTCGTGCGACATGGTTACGAAGCGCTCTGGGGCGATTGCGCCGGAGAGCACGCGCTTGCGGAGACCGGGGTTGGACTTGCTTTTTAGGTTCTGGAATAGCGAGCGCATCTTTTGCTTGTAGGCGTCACTAGTGCTGCCGGCTTTCTTGTAGGCGGCAGCCTCCACGTTTCGGGCGGTGCCGAGAATTTCATCTGGGACTGTGGATTTCATCAGTAAGACGCTCACATGTAGTCATGCGGCTAGTACATACGCTCATCGCTCATGAAAGCCAGACCGTCGTACATCAACCGTATGCAGTTATCTCGCGTCAGGTCTCCCGTGACATTATAGTCTATCTTGTCTGTTTTATGACTGCGCTTGGCTGGGTCCACGTTGTGCTTCCTCTTGCTGGGCGCCGGACTTGCCGTTCCTGAAGGCGGCGGGGCTGGCGATGACGTGCCGTTCGCATGGGTCTTTGGTGTACCGGCGGCAGATGGCTTCGACTTCTTCAACTTGCCCACATCTTCTCTCCACTTGCTCACGAGCTCTGTCGACATCTTTGCTACTGCGGGGTCCTTGTGTTGGCGCAAGCGGTTGATGGTAACACCGATCCTGGTCTGGCGCAGCAGTTCCTCGTTCGCGCGTACGCCACCTTTAAGATCGCCGAGGAGTTTCAAAATCGATGAGCTCGGCTCGCCTCCATTCAGGGCCTTGGTGATGAGCTTGCCGTGCTCTTCAACTTCTTTGGGGTTCATTGCGGTTGACATGTCGGCGAGCGCAGTTTGGTGGTTGCGAAGGGATCGCTGGTAGTTGCTGCGAGTGTGCTTGATCTGTGCGAGGGCGAGAGGTCGTACTTTGGGCCTCTATGACGTGAAATGGGGTGGCGAGGAGGAAATGTTTTGGAGGTGACAGTCGCGATTCATGGATGAAAGAAGTTGGCTTTCTGGATGCGGTTCCATAGACTAGCGTCTTGGCGTTGAACTTCCAGGCGCTCTTACCTTCACCATCACCCATCAGCGCTATCGCGTATCGCAACCATCTAGATATTGTGATCGTGCCTCGGACGTATACATACTCCCCATATCAGCGGCTCATACGACGGAGATATTGGTTCGCCATGGCGGAGAACGCTCCTCCCCCAACAGCAGTCAATGGGACTTCCGATGCGGCGCGCGGTGTGCCCTACTACGAGAGACTCAAACGCGACCTGCGCGAGTCTCTCCAAAAGAAACGCCAAATAGACAACAATCTGGTGTGTAGACGTGCTACCTACGAAGGAGACGACGCGCTTACCTTTATTAGGCGCAAATCGAAGAAAACATCACACGAGCGGAGACGTCCTACCTCGAAGAGACCAGCGCAGGTAACATCATCAAGGGCTTCGACAACTACATCAAGGGCGCAGCGACGACAACAACCACGGGCGGCGCGGGTACAGCGACGCGCAGGAAAGCTACAATCAGCGACATCGATAGGATTTTCAGCCGGAGTTCGTCAAGCTTCTTGAGGGTGAGTTGCTGCCAGCTGCTAAGACCACGTAACCGGAGGGGGGATATTGCTGGAGGTCACACCACACGTTGCGATCGCTGACCCTACGGTATAGGAGGCTTCGACACCAGGCGGGTCTACCCAAACTACTCCGTCACATGCGCCCACGCCATCGTCATCCTTCCTCCAGCGCGAAACGAGCCAGCCGACGCCCAACGGAGCCACCAAGAACGGAACAGCGACGAAGAAGAAGAGGACGCCTGACGAGGAGGATGCCGTGCCAGTCAAGCGAGGGAAGATCACATACAGCAGGGACGAACGGTGAGATGAAGGTCAGCTGGCTGGGAGCAGGTGATTCTGGGACCTGATTCCTGGGGCAGCCTCCCGTCGATTATCCAGACAAACGGCATCGATTGACTTGCCGGACGGAGATTCCAGGTTGACATACGTACGCTCACATACCCAAGCCGCGCAGACCAGAACTCGTGCCAATGGCGAATATTGGAAAGAGATAAAAGGATGTTACCTCTCTGTGGTGTTACGCGAAGTCCGGTATACGAATTAGCGACACGCAAGCCTAGTCTCGGGCTCCGCTGGAGCATTGCGTTATCGGCAAGAGCTACTGTACGCCTCGGTAGCGGAATGTGGGGTAGCTTAGAGGGGTTGTGAGAAAGTCCATGCGAGAATCTTGAGATAGTATGGCAATGTCCATGGCGGCAGGCACGACGTCCGGTTCCACTTTCAGTGTCCACCTTCTTAGCATTGCTGCAGCTTAGGTGGTTCGGTTAGAGCTCCGTCGGTCAAGTCTCTGTAAAAGGGCTGTTCGCCTGCAAAGATAGTTGCTGATCGCAGCGTTATGAGGAGGATCCAGGATTGCCGGTTGCGGCTCCGATAGGATGCTGTTCAACGGGAATCCGCACTTCCCTTATAATTTCAAGGATCTCATTGCCCTCGACCCAATCGTCTAGTGTGTTTCTGCCGAGCGTGGTACGTATCTCGCATGAGATCGCCAGCACCGTTGTGCGTCGGCCTCGTTGAATATTCAACGGCGTGCTCTCTCCCCTGCCCTAATCTCACCTCGGATTCGAGATATACCTACCTATCTTAGAGCGTACTGGCAGAGAAGAGTACAGTATGTAGAACAGAAAATGCCACTGGTCTATCATCCAGCATGTGCAAGTGGTGCATACTCGAGGGAGGCTCAGCAGCGCATCGCATATTCTCGATATTAAAATTAGATGTGCGCCCCGCCATCCCGCATGGCACAAGTTGACGCAACAGCCGCGGATCTTATAACCCCAGATATTGCGCTTCCCTCTTCAGGGTCCAATGCCCTTTGCCAATCCAATCTCTGGAAGGCGGTGCACCCTCGTCTTCTTCCAGAAGGTCGTGAGATTGCACAAGGGAAGCGCACGCATGCGCGGGGTTCCACAGGGCTTTGCTTGCCTGCTCGCTCGGGTTCCATAGCTTTTTTGCCCCTCGTAAACTTGAGACAGTAGTGCAAGCCCCCCCTCGCAGCGCGCGCGTGTGCTTGCGGCGATGCGTTGGACGGTTCGGAGTGGATCACTGGTGGTGGCGTGGCACGGCCCCCATCCCAAGACCCTTCCCACCCCGCTCATTGCCCATCCCCCGTGCGAGCTGACGAAAGGAGATGGGCCAGTGACTCCAACTTCGCATGCATGGATAATGTAGCATGAAGGGGTACGAAATGGTGGCGGCTAACTATAATTCAACCACAGTGCTCGCTACGGACTCGCGCTTTTGTTAGATTTTGATGGCCCTGCTCCAGGACTTTGCACCCAGATGGGGTTGGTTGGTTGGTTCCATGGAAGGCGTGCGTCTGTTCATGCGTGCGGATGCGTTCGCCGCACCGCAATACCTGAGGCTCAAGTATAGGGCACAAGGCGCGCGTCCGGGTTCAGCATGCCAGGAAGCCAGCGTTCACTCGCTCCAGCGTTCGGCGACATGTGTATGTGGTGTATCGAGGCAGCGCATGCGCACTGCTCCGAAAGTGCCTGATATGACTTCATATTGTTAGGATCCTGTGCGTCGTCATGATTGCTGGTGTTCAGGCTACCTGCCCGACGTCTCGTATCGTTCGCGCCGCTTGTTGGCTCGTTCGCTTGGGGACGTCAGACAGACAGCCGTCGACACTTTTGCCCGCTCGTCCCGAAGCAGGCAATACAGTCGTGGCTCTCCGATAAGCCGCAAGGCAAGCGCGTGAGACTGAGGCTTGCGTCGACACCACGAACAAACCCTCATTTCTGGTCGGTCGACAGCCAGTATGAGGAGTGGGCGCCCGTACAGTAGGCCCGTCCAACGGCATTATCACGACCCTCACCGACTCGACAGCAGACGGACTGCGAAGCGAGCCGCGAAGGGAAACGCAAATGCGCCAGCGCGAAGGATGTAACATCGCCCACCGACCCATGTCGCAGCGGCGTCTCCCAACCCCACTTCTTCGACGCGCAACCCGCAACCAGATTGGAAGAATGGAAGGTCGGGCGTGCTGGCGCTCGGCTTTGCGCACGGAGCCTGCATTCCAGGGTCCAGCGCTAGACAGGGGCGCGCATCGCAGAATGACATCAGCGGCTTTCAAGGTCCTCAGGTCGCCTTGCTCAGGCTTGCTGTCACCCAGCCGGGAAAGCCACCATGACGCTTGTCCCCAGCGCCGGCCGTGAGGTCTGAACCACTTGTCAGAGCACACGACTGGGTCGCGCATGTAGCGCTGCTTTTGCTGCATTTACGCTTTTTGCGCCGGCACTTGTGTGCTGCCCCCCAAGGCTGCCCGCCGCCGGGTGTCACAATGACGAAGCGGCGGCTCGATAGCGCTGCGCACCTCATCTCGTGGCGTTTTGCCCTGCCGCTGTCTTCGATCTGTGCTAGCCTATCTCTTGTAGTCGGTGGACCTTCCCGTGTCCCTCTCATTCAGGGCTGCAAATGGGACCTCGGATTCAGTCGTCAATAATTGCTATCTAGAGACTGCTGCGGTTTCAAGTAGCGATGAGATTGATAGATCAACAGTGTGCAGAAAGGGACGGTGCGCCATGCAGTGGTTGGAGTGACAATTGTATTCCCTTTCCATACTCCTCCAATTCCGGAGAGATAACGCCTTTTGCTCAATCCACAAAGCGAGTGGTGAAGCGCTGAGCTTCTAAACTCCTTAGGCCCCTTGAGTTTCCCTCTATCCAGTGTACCAATCAAGCTATTGTACAAGAGTCGTGCAAGCCACGCCAGATCGCCCAGCCGTGGTGCTAATGAGGGTCTAAAAACATTAAAGGGTATATAGTGAATGATCAGCTCCCGAATGGAGCAAAGCCCGTGATGAACGAGACTTTTGAAAACAGAACAGGCGCTGTGTAGAAAAGCAGACAGCCAAAAACATAACGCGTGTTGATACAGACGGACGAGAAACAACTCGCTCGTGAAGGGGTACTCGTGCAAATCCACAGTTCCTAAACTCCATGTAGCGCCCCCCCTGGTTGTCGCGGGTATTCCAATAACCCATAGCGCAGCGACTGACAGAAGAAGATTCGTAGCATCTTTTCATCCAGTATTTCCCAATCTAGCTCTGCGACCAGAAATCGCTGCGTTGCAAAAATGCGACAGTGGATATCTCAAATGCACAACATGTAAAAGAGACGAGAAAACGAGGAATAGCTCCCGCAAATCGGCGGAGGCTTTGACGTAATCGACATGTCAATCGTGATCGACAGATCAGCTAAGCATCCTCTGGCGATGGGTGATCGGCTTGACCCTCGCCTTTATGTACTTTCCGGTGCCGTCTCAAGTTGGACACCACTGAGAAGTGACGACCACAACCTTCGACTTCACACGCGAATGCTGTCATGCATGTCAGTAAAAGTTCAGCCAGCGCGATCACAACATGTGCTTACGTTTCTCTCCAGTGTGGCTGTACATATGGGTCTGTAATGAACTGGGGCGCGTAAATCGCTTGTCGCAAATCTTGCACTTGTGCTTCTTCTGCGAACTTGACGAGACCTTCGAGCTGAACTGGCCCATCATGGATTGAGGGGCTGGCGGAATGTTGGCTCCCATTAGCGCAGTTGGACGGGGCAAGGTCCGATTGAGATCCACAGACTCAGAGGCGGAGCTGTAATCGGTGACTGAGCCCTCCCCACCATAATACGATGGGTTGTAGCTCGCTGACGAGATCGATGAGTGTGCCGAGTGGGTAGACGGGAAGCCATACGAATCGGTAGAGCTGCGACTGGAGCCAGTGTTGCCGTAGATATTCCTCGGGGTAATATCAGACTGGCTCAACGAAACCATCCCACGGCTGGCATCCAGCGCATCACTAAAGCTGTTCCGCTGCGGCTGTGGCTGATTCATTCTAGAAAAGTCAACTAATGAACTTTGGCGTTGCCTCTGGGTCTCGAGTGCGTCATCGTAAAAGGCTATTGAGGGTACTGACGGATGAGAGGAGCGGCGAGCAGTATCCTGCTGGTATGCATAGGGGCTTGTGCGTTGCGTGCTATTGCCATATTCCACCTGAGAATAAGGAGCCGATGTGGGTGCATACGTTTGTGTATTTGGAGAGGCAGACGAAGCAAATCCACCTGTGTAACTCCTGGATAGAAGGTCTTGCGATGCGTCTAGTAAGCCTTCTGCAACAAGAGATCCATCCGGGAGAGCTGTAATACCTGATCCACTGGGAGGGGCTGTCACCGCAAGGCCATGGTAGGGAATGGCAATGCTGGTGGGCCGCTGCAGTTGCTGCGCCTGGGTAGTAGCGTTCGTGTCCATGGCGGCGGTCGCGTTGGGCGCAATTGAAGTCGAGTACAATTGCTGCGAGCTCGTGCCAGGCGCCGATACCCATGGGTTGATGAACTGCGGTTGCGGGTAGCGCAGAGGATCGTAGCCCATGCTGAGCTGCGACTGTTGACGGTTGTCGACGGCCATTGCCATACCGGGAACAGGGAAGGTGCAGGAAGGACTGGCCTTTCAAGACTGAGGCTCAAGGTGGTGCAAGTCAAACAAAGGATCCTCAGGACAGGAGCACGAAGCTCTTGAACATGCAAAGGCTGAAACAGACGGTTCGATGGTCGAGAAACGTGGGGACAGACGATCACTGGCACGTAGACGTGGGATCGACGGGCCTTTTGAACCTCAGTGTGGTGCTGGGAATACCCGTACAGAGGCCTTCCCGAGGGGGCAAAGATAGACGGTTCGGGGTGCCGATCTTAGGGCCGGTCCTGACCAGGAGCCGCGGGTTTGGAAGAGAGAGATTGGGTTTGTGGGTGCAGGTGACGGGGGCGGCAGGTGCGCACGCGTTTCAGGACGCTGGCAGAAAGTGTGGAGAAAGTACGCTGCCGTGGGTAGATGCAGGAGCGGACCGCCGTCGTGTACAGCCGGTGCGGTGAGCGTCCACACAGAGCTGCGTGGTTGGTTTCGGCGGATGACAATGCCCACTGGCGTGCAAGGCGGCCAGCAACAAAGAAGAAGTGATGTGAGGGCGGGCGATGCTCAACAGAGGAGTGATAGTCAGACGGTGGAGTGGGTTGCAGACGACGGTTTGCAATTGAGTGAGTATTATTTGAGGCAGTGAGTGCTGATCGGCGGGCATCAATTGGGGAGGGCTGATTGATAAATTCGCCTGCCTTTTGCTTTACGTCGTTCGAATCACTGCAAGAGCATCATAGGCTGCGCGGGCCAAGCCAGGAGCGCGACCCCGGACGCACTACGAGCAGGGTTGCAGGGTGCAGGCTTCAAGCGCCGCTCGCACGGGGTTTCTCAGGCCGCTTTTAGCTGGCCCTCTAGCACACCTTTACCGCAGCCTGTGGAGACTGGGGAGGAGCCCGCCATTCACCCCGAGGCCTGCTAGCTCCTCCCTCCAGAGGGCCTGCCACCCGCGAGCGCCCAGCGGCGCCGCCAAAAGCAAAAGGCGACCAGAGGCACCGCTAGCTGAGACTTTGCTGTCGTCAAGCCCTCGCGCAGCGAACCGGCGGGCTGCCAGTGCCAGCCGGGAGCTTAGCACGTCGAGCAGCCCCGCCAGCAGCGCAGATATTGCGCCTGCTCTGCCTGTCGCCGCACAGAGCAAGCCAGGGCCGAAGGTCGACGGGGTGTTGACCGTCCCAGCGACGAGGGAACCACTGAGGGCAGAGGGCAAAAGACACCTTACGCAACTCCCCGTGGCCATGGTGCGAGCGGACCGAATACCGTCCCTACGCAGCGAGCTTTTACCCTCCACTGTCCGTCTCCGCTGCAGGCTCTCTCCACGGCTCCCTTTGCGCGCGCCCGTTTCTGCTGCTCTGCGACCGTTGGCCAGCGCCAGCCCATGGTGGATCATGATCCAAGACAGCAGGGCATGACCGCCGCATCCGAGCTGCTCAAGGCCGGAGAATAAACGCCAAATCTCTCCTAACTTCGTAGCACGGGCAATTCAGAATACTGTCCGTCCTGTTCTGGCTAGCCTGCTGCTCTGAATACGGAAGATGGAGCTGCCAAAAGGGGCGTAGGGTTGAGGGCCATGTCAGTGGCATGCCAAAACAAAGGTGCACGCACCCCTCTTCCCGCTACTTCTGCGCCGCCATTCGCTCCCCACGCAAGCCACCGAGCGCGATGATGAATTGCTTGACGCTGGCAGCCCGAAGTGAAATTGGCTGTCCCCTGAACCGTCCCTGTGCGGCGCATTAACTAAGCAATGGGCAGGCGTTTGATCGCCGTCCATATTCCTTTTGGAGGCGGGCTGCGAGCTTAACCAGAGTGCTGTCCGCGTCGGGGTCACGAGCGGGCGAGGGAACAATCTCGGGACATGCCAGAGAAAGGCTGCGGTGGCCAATTGGGCTGGCAGTGGAAGCAGCGCATTCCGCTCGTAGCTGAGCCCGTCCGCCGCAGTCCAATAAATGCTGCGCGAGCTTGGCTCGAGTAGGGGAAGTGCACGAATCCCGCTCCCAGACAGGCACGCAATGATGTAAATGTGCCAGTTGCCGCGCTAGACAAGCACAATAGCAGTGCTGTTAAGGATACTGTACGGAGTACCTACTGTGGCAGTCTTCGGTATGGGGGCCGTATGCCAGATGAGTGCACGTGTAGGTAGCATCTATGGCATACCGGTACATTTGCTGTTGGCTCTGAGAGGCCCGGCTGGTTGAGGTGTGCTCCCTTGTGTCGACGATGACGGACAATGATGCACCGAGTCAAGCCAATATTGGGAGCCCTCCATCTGTCGAGGTGGAGCCAGTCGCCCAAGTGTCGCTGCTGGAGGCCGCTACAAGGACGAGGGGCGGTGTCGCTGGTTCTGCTGACACGATGTCGTCACTCGCCAAGAGCGGAACCTTGATGCGTGAGCGCGTTCCCCTGCGATGCAGCACAGGTCCGCGCCATCAGAGCGCTGATTCGCTGACTAGCATGGCATCAGTGGGTCGACCAAACGGTCGGTAAAATCCACCTGCGCGATGGTATCATGGGTGCGGTCGGGAGATTCGCCGCCGAATCTAATTCTTAACTTCACGACGTCGTGAGGCGCCAAACCTGTCCGGCCACGGTGCACAACGACCTCATTCCAGCTGGGATCTTGTCTCCCAAGTCAGAGCAGCCGCCCAAATTGCAATAATCAAGGCACCACGGCTTCTGCAGCCAAATGCCGTGGCGAACTCTTCAAGCACGTCCATCTCACCGCTGCGATGAGGCTTGCATTGGTCGCTGCTGTGAATGGCCGCGTTTGGGTCGCCTTGCATGCGCACCCAGGGCTGCTCCTTTAAGCCCACCCGCTGCTGACCTCCATATGCAGGGCCCTGTTCGCTTATTGTCTTGTGTCTCTGCAGTCCTCCGTGTCGTCCTGGGTTTCTCCAACACAGGAACACAGTCAGCCTGAGACCCCTAGGGAATCCTGCTAGCCATGCCATACGTCACCAACGACGTACATGCCTCAGAAAAACCTCCGACTCACTACGAGTCCCCTCGCTCTCGTGCAACCCGTTTGCGTGTCGCTAGTCTCGGCGACACTGTTCAAGTGACTTTGCAGGAATGTGCATGCTTCGTCCATGCGGGACGGCTCTTTGTCCAACCAGGAGCCGCACCGCTGCCACCGAACCATGGGCCAAGTTCCAATGGCAATCCGTAGTGCCACTCCCAGGGTCGATACCCTCGGCACTCTGCCATGCAGTGGACCCTGCATGGCTGCCAGATTGATTAGGTTTAGCGGCTTGCCCTTTCACTGCACCATGCCAGACGCTCCCCGATAAGCGTCCTTTTGACGGTACTTTATTTCCGCGGGAATGTGGGTTCCCTTAGAGAATTGCGGAGAATGCGTTTCGTAGCTATCAAATTCCGTTCTCTCACGAGAATGAAGTGCGATACAGACGCGCGTCTAGTGGAAACAGTAGGCTTTGACAATGCTTTGAATTGCCTGCATCCACTTATTCCCGAGTGAGGACGTCTGCTGTCTGTGCGCAGTCGAAATCTCGGCAACCCCTCTCATGGTTGACACTCAACACTGGTTCACCGCAATTTAATGGAAAGGTGGAAGCGTCGCTGGACTGCCGAGGGCGGAGAAGTGCTACCGTTTCTCCAAGTCATGCGCCAGCTGTCACTCCGGGTGTCGTGATCAAGCGGCTCGTAGCGTACGCACTGTCAGTCCCGCGAAAGTCAACGCCTGCAGTATACTGCCTGTCCAGCAGACCATGACCATGTACTTTGATTGAGACCGAGCCGTATGGTGTGATGGTGCTGAAGATATGCGCAGGAAACCCTCTCGCAGTACAACGGCTAATAGTACCGGTGGTCCAAGTGACATCTGTCACTCAATTCATCTGGTTCTATCAGCTCAATATTAGGGTTTCACCACGTGCAGCAGAGCAATGCTCCAGGTATCATCCCTGGCATGTTCGATAGATGCTGCAAGTCCCTGGAAATCACCGCTGTTCAAATTTACTGATTCGGTGCAGTCGTCTTCCAGATGCAGAGAAGCGCGTAAATCACATGCAGCGTACCCTACCTGGTATAGATGCAAGTTAGCCGATCGCAATCAAGACCAAACAGCATGCCCCAGACGTTTGGACGATTTAGTGTAGACCCCAGGTTTCCTCTTGACGTTCAAGGGTGTGTATTGGCAATCTGCGAGCTTCCCAAGACCCTTCCATGCAATGCCATGCGAGGAGTATGGCGACAAATGTAAGCAGTGGAATATTAGGGTTTATTGATGCTGCGGGTAGATGCGGCTCCTCCCCTGATCTCTTTCCCTGCAAGTATCTGAATTTGTAGAGATGCATGCTGCAAATGATAAGGCGCAATTCCGTGCCCGCATGTCCTTGAAAACGGAAAGAGCAAAATCGGAATATGCTGGAGCCGTCTAAGAAACGCCGCGCTAAATGATGTCGAGTTTACCGTACCAATGGAAAGTGAGGCGAAGGTCGCCGACGTGCGCCCAACCGTATCCCTAATTTTCTGTGAACCGCGTTAGGACCGTGGAATTTCCCGGCGGTGTCCATTTCACTGTACGATCCTGGATCCTGAGACCTCTAGCTTTCCCAGCCTCTGCCGATAGACTTCTATGTGTTCTTGTCGTGCTCAAGATGTTTGAAGCCAGAGAGCACCCCTCCCAGTACAAGCCAGAAATGCCAGTTCAAGAAGATCATTTCGTCGTTGTACAAGTTTCGTCGAAGCTAAAGTATTATATCAAGCTTTCCACCCAAGATTACAAGATTCGATTCGTATACCGAGATGACTCGTTCATTAATGTCATCTTATCGTTTCTTCGCTCTCACGGTAGCGTGCATCAAGTGTAGGCCGGCTACGAGCTTCGAAGGCTACTTTTGAGGAGTCATCATGATTATGGGGTATTTGAGGCTGGGCAAGTGCCGTGTCGTTCTCTTGCACCTGATGCTCCAACTTTTGCATGTTCGCCTGAGTGAGCGCAAGAACAGGAGTCTCTCCGTGATGGTGGCTGTGCCGTCGATGAATCTGTGGACCTCCACTGAGTGACAACAGCTTGTCATCGCGTAGGCTAGAGGCCATCTCTTCTGCTTGAAATCGTCGTTGAGCACGATCACCCGCGGTTTCGGAAGATCTTGCCAAGGCGGCGTTACTTTGGAAGTCGAGGCGGTCAAGTTCAGCACCAAGGACTGAAGAGGACGCCGTTGTTTCAGGTTTGGGCGATTGTTGAACGATCTTCTGCTGATCTCTGTGAGTTTGGGCACTCGCGTTAGCGTCATTTCCAGATGGGGCCGTGCGCGTCCGCAGATCAGATCCATTCCCAGGTTGAGAAGCCTTGGCTAGCTTGCTTTTGCCCTCGAGCGCCCACTTAACCAGCATCTTCTCGAGAAGTTTGCCCTTGACAGGCTTCGCCAGATAGTCCTATCAAGAATCAGCGTCGGCGACCTCAAAGGGACAGGGATGACCAACATCCATGCCAGCTTTCTGGCACTTCTCCTTGTCCCCTTGAATGGCTGAAGCAGTCATGGCAACAATTGGCACATTTCGGACATCTGGCATGCTGGCAAAAGGGGCTTCGGTTCTAATCGCCTGGGTCGCGGAATAACCGTCTCGTATAGGCATCTAAAGGTGATTCTCAGTAAGCGCATTGGAAAGATGTTGATTCGGATTTGTACCTGCACGTCCATCAGGATGATCTGTGGACGAGGGTGTGCCGCCGAGGGCTCCTGCAGTAAGTAGTCCAGAGCTTCTTGCCCGTTCCAAACGGCATTAACAGAGAAGTGCAACTTTCGTATAGTTTTCAGTGCGATCTGTTGGTTGATCTGATTATCCTCAACTACCAGAATGTGGATCTTGTTTCGATCTTCATTGGAGAGGCTCATCAAGTGATCCGGTATACCGTGGTTCAAAAGCGAAGATCTTGGAAGCTGGTGTGATGAAGCTGAATCTCCTCGGCTATGAGCCAGTTTGTTGAATCCACTGTGGAGCCGTGGTGTAAGTGGCGGAGTCGCATGATCTTCAGAGCTCCCGCAAGATACCGAAACGTCGGATTGCAGTCGATCAGGGATTGAAGCAAGATCGATCAGCGGCGAACCGTCCTCTTGGTAGGGAGCCTTGTTGAAGGGAATCCAAAACTTTGCAGTAGTGCCTTGCCCCAGCTTGGACTCCAAGCCGATATCTCCACGCATGAGTTGGACGAGATTTTTACTGATGGTCAAGCCTAAACCAGTACCACCGAACCTCCGAGCAGTAGACGAATCTGCCTGACTGAAGGGTTGAAACAGCCTCTTGCGAACCTCCTCTTCAATACCGATTCCCGTATCTTCTACTACGAAATGGACCGTTACTGTCTCTTTCGTTTCATCCGCAACAGACGCCAGCAGTCGGACTGAGCCATCTGAAGTAAACTTTATACTGTTCGTCAGTACATTCGTTAGAATTTGACGTAGTCTCCCTGGATCTCCCATTACTCTCAGGTCTCGTTCAACTTCCGGTTGAATGATACTCTCGTAGCCAATGTTCTTTCTCTGGGCTGCAAACGACATCATCTTGTTCACGTCCCGGAGTACCACAGACAGACTGAATTGAACCTCTTCCACATCCAGGCGTCCAGATTCCACCTTGGAGAAGTCGAGGATGTCGTTGATCACAGTAAGAAGCCCGTTGGCTGACCGTTGAATATTCTCTGCACAGTCCTTCTGTTCCTCGTTCAAATCCATGTCCAGCAGTAAATCGCTCATCCCGATAACCCCAGCGATTGGCGTCCTGATCTCATGCGACATGTTAGCTAAGAATTGCGACTTCATCTGCGAAGCCTCCTTGGCGGCAACTGCATTCGCCAGCAACTGCGAGTTTTCCTTCTCTTGTTGCTTCAGTAAATTTTCTCGGTTCCTGGCTTCTGTGACGTCTATTGACACTCCTATCACTCCATCGATGAACTGGTCGCCTTCCACCCCACCAGCGCGTGATGTACTCATCAACGGTACCAAACGGGTCCTGTAGAAGCGGTCGCTCAGTTCAGATCTCTCCAAAAGCTCGTCCTGTGTCTTTCCGTTTAGAATTCCCTCAATAGGTGTTCTCCAGTCCAGCAGGTCCTGTCCCTCTTTTCCGTTGTTGAAAAATTCGAAGATGTTCTTCCCAATGGCATCACCTTTGTTGACATTCCTTCCTCGCATATCTCCTTCTAATAGGGTCAATTTCAAGTTCCTGTTCAGAGTCCAAAGGGTTACTTTGCTATGCTCAATGACCCGCAGTAGCTGTGCTTTAGTTTGTCGTGCCTCTTGTCGAGCCTGGACCAAGTCGTGGACGTCACTACAGATTCCGAACCTGAAGCTTAGTTAGAAACAACTGCTGGTCTCACTGTTCGTCCACCTACCACTTGATGATTTGCCCCTCAGCGTTGTAGAAAGGTACGGCTCTGCCGAGCATCCAGCGCCATTCGCCATCATGACGTTGACATCTGTACTCGGTCCTGTACTCATCACCGGTGCGTAATGAGTGCATCCAATGAGCAGCCGTAGCGGGCATGTCCTCAGGGTGGAACGGGAGCCGCCACCCTTCTCCAAGAGATTCCTCTTCCGTCAGGCCAGTATAGTCATACCACCGTTGACTGAACCAATCGTGCAACCCATCAGGCGTCGTAGTCCAGACCAAGACGGGCATAAAGTTAGCGATATATTCGAACTGTTTTTCATTGGCTTCGATCTGCGCAGCGATTTCTTTCTTGTACTCTGTGATATCTTTGAAAACAACAACACCACCGAGAAAGTCTCCAGAGTCCGGGTGTAGAAGAGGTTCTCCTGATATATCAAAAACATGCTTAGTACCTGTGTTGGAATTACGCATGCCGATGCGCCGGCCTGCAACGGCTTTCTTACTACAACAGACCTCAATGATGGGGAATTCGTCCACTTCAATGTTTCGCTCGAAGTCTTCAGTAAAGGCTTCGAATTGCGCAAGGAAGTCTCGTTGGTCGCCTGGAGTATAATGTCCATCTTCCGGGAATAAATCCAATAGCGCTTTATTTGGGATACCAAAACTCTGATCTTTCCACATTGCTGCATCTTTGATTAGCCCAAAATGCATGTAAAACGAACCGGCTAGGTAACAAACCGTAGGCGGGCATATTTATACAGTTCAGCAAAGCATCCTTCAGTTGAGATGCTTTCTGAAAAACTGACGCGGATGATGAGAGGTCGTGGTTGCTTCTCAAGGGTGGGCCTCGAGGCGGAAATTCAGGATGTTGAAACGTGGGCGTTACGACCTTGGAGGCTGGACTCGAGCTAGTCGCCGACCTTTTACTCGAGGATGAACTGGATGCGGAACTCTGTGACTTGTGAAGTAGAGTTGTTCTTTTGACTACGCGGCTTGATGTGCGGGTGGCAGCGGTTCCACCAGTTTGGCCAGTACTCGTGAACGTTAGCGTATAGTATTGGACATCCTCGAGATTCCAAACTGATACAATCATGTTGGCCGACATAGCATTACGCAGCAGAGCGTGTCTGTCTGGTTTTGCGCCTCTGTCGCCAGCCCCACGAGCTGGAGCAATAACAACTTCAACGGCTACGTCGTGCACGGTGGTCCGTGACAAATTAGTACTGCTCAGCCGTGGTAACTGTGATGAATTAGGTGTGGATTCCCAGTTAGGATCGATCGTAGGAGCCGCTGTTGGTGTACTACCTCCGCTCTCCGAAAGAAACTGATCTCCCTCGTTCTGATTCTCTTCAACCGTAGAGTCCTCCAATATTGACTCGAGGAAATCCTAAAGCAAATCAGCACCATGTTTTACTCACTATTGCACTTGGTGGTCACCAACCTCCCAGGAGATTAATATTGGCGATCCGTTCTGGAGAACGTCTATTCCCAACTCTCCCATACTCTTGCCCTGTAACGAGTCGGTTACAGACATACCTTGGTCTGCGGTACTTTCGAAGTCAATGCCCAATAACCGACCCATTGCTTCGTTCGCCAAGCACACGGTCTTCAAGGAGGAGAGCACCAATAGCGGAACAGGGAGGTATTGGAGAGCTGTGAGCGAGGTCATCGTGGCTGACGTTGGCGGTGGCAATTGTGGTGACATTGACCCATTGCTTTGGGGCGAACCGGGTAATGCAGTATCGTGAAGGTTGAAATAGCCGCCTGTGGAGCTTTCGCTTTCCGTCATATTGAAGGGCCTGAGCATTCAACACCCGCACCTGCGGTGGGATCGTAGTCCGCCTCCAATACAACAATGGTAAAAGACGCTGGCGTGGAGTCAGCAGACTAGATGGATGCTACTGTCTAGAGCAGCACGCCTGCGTACTGTGAGAAAGTAGCCTGGTAGGGAGTGTCGCGCCCCAGACATGCAGGATGAGGACCCGCTCGAAGTACCTTTAGGATGCCCCGGAACGCTTCGCCCTCCGCATTGGATATGCCGGAGTCGTCGCAAACATTAAAGAAACACCTTGAAGGTCCAGAGGAAGCCCAAAGACCGAACACGAATATGTGGCTACAGAATTTGAAGAGGACTTGTGGAAGTGGCAGCGGAAGTGGAGTGCGGGCGCAGGTACTAGTACTCTGGATCGGGAAGCGGCGATCGAATGGTCTAGGCTCAACTGGTCAGACAGACCCTCGTTCTTTCCAAATAACTCTGCGAGTTGGCGGCGCTGCTATGCGTCGTAGGTAAGACGATTGCTGAAGTAGGCGGCAGAAGAAGTGTCAGGCACAAAAGTCGTGGCGGTGGTCTTGGGGGCGCGAGGCTTGACGTTGCGGTTACTGTTACTTGTGGAGAAATGCAGGTCATCGGCGTGTTGAGATCTCGAACAGCGGGCCGAAAACGTATGGCAGAGTGATGTAGCCGCTCATATGTCAAAGAGCTGGAGGCCACCACTGGGTCCTGGAGGAGGCCCCGCTCGCGCAAACGCGGGCATGGGAATCGTGAGGCAGCCGAGGAGAAGCGCATCTTAAGGATGGAGTACCCAGGCTTGGTGTTTAAATCGACCGATCTTTAGGGGCCTTGCGGAGATTGGGTGCAAGGCAAGGAGCGGAGAGCGGAAACCTTGTTTGATCAATTCTCCTTCGCCTGCGATTGCAGCGATCAACTTGATGTTCGCATCGACCTGCATGGGAGGCTAGATCGAGGTTCCATGGGTCGTGCATTGGCTGGCCCGTGCCCAGGTGCAGGGGCTATTCACGTGATGTGTTGCCTATCCTGGATTAGCGCCTTCGCGAGTTACATCTGGCGTTCTTGATAGGCATCGACAATGCGGCATTGATCCCTAACCCCAACCTGAATCGTCGTCTGGAACATAAACGTCGTACATCATGGTCCTCTTTGGTTTCGGCGGGTTGATCTACGGTAGCATCTCCATACCACTTTCGAATATAGGATACTGACCGATCAGTGTCTGTTCTCCTCATCAACGCAGTCGCAATCCTCTCGGAAGACCGGTTTCTAGCTCGCATTGGATGGACTTCTGCTGCTGCTGAGCCAGGATTTGGTGGCCAGCGTGATGATGCGAGCGTAAAGGCACGCCTGGTGCAATTCATATCATCAGTACGGACGCTGATGAGAAGTATGCGCCGTGCGACTCAAACACGGGTATTCGACTGACCCGTCTGCAGTACCTCTAATGTTCATCAACACTATCCTAATCGTATACTTGATCATACTCGGCTGATGAGGCTCGACATCACGAAGAACGAAATCTTATACCCACGAGAGGTTCGCGGAATATGGCCACAAAGCACAACACGCAAGACAACCCGGTAGTTGCACAGGGTACAACTGGAAAAGGCTGAGAGATGTCATTGGGATAAAACAGGCGTATTCTGTTGTCTGAGAGATGCGCAGGCTGATTTGATGGCATAGCGAAGGCGTTCGGTGTCATGGAACACATAGATATTCACAATCGTGTTAGTGGCGTGGATACGGTTTGCATGATCAAGGTCTATGATCCTAGGGCTTGACGCAGGGATGCCCGTACTCTTAGAAAAGTTCAAACCCAAAGCAGAGAGTATACAAGAACAGCCACAGACGCATTTCATATGCTTCAATGTCTCATTTGCATCACTGTGATGTTCTCCGAAAATTCCTCATCTTCGACTTGAGATGCAAGCAAGACGAATAGACCTTCTGGTCTTCGTGTAGGATCTCAACGCAGCTACTCGTATGTACTAAAAAACGTCGAGGTGCCAAAGCCTGCTTCATGCAATCCGATATTCAATTGCCACAATCACTGCGTCTCCACTATCATGCTTAAGACGTTACTACTAATAACTTAACAAACCTCTATTTAAGAGTCAGTGTCTGCTCTAGCATTATCTTTCTCTATTACTTCTCTGCCTCCGCTTCCCTTCTACCTCACTTCTCCATCTATCATTTTTACTACCAACTACTTAACAAACCTCTATTTAAGAGTGAGTGACTTCCCTGGTACCACCCTTCTCCGTTTCTTCTACCTCCACTCCCTTCTACCTCCACTCCCTTCTACCTCCACTCCCTTCTACCTCCACTCCCTTCTACCTCCACTCCCTTCTACCTCCACTCCCTTCTACCTCCACTCCCCTTCCTCTCTACTCTACCACTTCCAGCTCGGCAATCACGCTTCCCTCGACAAACATACCCATCAAATCCTCCTCGAAGAGCCCAGGAGTTCTCAAACTCTCGAGCCTTTCGCATTCCAACAAATTACGAGGAATAAATACAGATACACCCTCAACTAGATCCCAACCTCTGCCCTACCGGAGCTAATAACACAACATGCCATTCCACTCCAACTCTACTCCACTCCAACTCTACTTCACTACAAACAACATCTAATCCACCCTAATCCACCAACCTCAACCCACAGCAAGCCACACTTCCACTACATCCATTCAGACCTCACACCCGCACATCCACAAATCCTCATAGACATACAACGCCCATTCTAGAGCTTCCACAAGACTTTGCATACCGCCACTCCCCATGCATGCAAAACACTCTAAATGCCCATGTACTTACAAACACTTCTACCAAAACCAATCGCCGCACAAAAAAGGAGGTATGCTATCGAATGCAGTCGCTCAAACTGCATTTCCTCTCCCGTGCGCACCCCACCCACGGAAAAGCTATGCACAGAAGCCGCAAGAAAATGTACATTGATGTAGTTTGTAATGCCGCTCAAACATCACTCCTCTCTCATGTCCATCCCCATCCCCATATCAACCCTGCCCCCATCTAGTGATCAGCCCGCCACCTCCACCTCCCCTCCAACCCAGCATCCAGCATACAAACCACCATCCCCCACTACCTCCATCTCCATCTACAGATGAAACGTACTCTTCTTCCTACCCAGACTAAACCGATTCTTACTCTTCTCCTTCTCATGTTTATCTGGCGTCTGCGTCTGTTCCGAATCCGTGCCGCCGCCCGTCGAGCCGTGCACTTCATTCTCGCTCTCATGTTTCTCCTTGGCAGCGCCCGGCCAGAATTTCGGTTTGTGTCTGATGCTCATGCTGGAGTGTCTGAATCGGCTCAGGCCGCCTCCTTTCTCCTTCTCCTTGTCTTTCTCCTTCTCCTTCTCCTTACTATGGAGGTGTACGTTCTCCTTCTGGGTTTCGCCGGCATCCGGTGCGGTTTGCGACGGCTCGTCTTTCCGTTTTGCGTCTTCCTCGGCTGCGCTGGCTTTGCTGGCTGCGAGGGCTTGTCGCAGGTCTTCTTCTTGCTTCCGGTAGTTCTCCCGTCGCTTGACTTCCATTTCCTTCCGTTTCGCTTTCGCCTGTTTCTCGAGTTCCTTTTCGGCTGCCTTCCGTTCCTTCTCTTCTCGCGCACGATCCGCTTTCTCCTTCTTAGTCCCTACGTTGCTCTTCTTTGGGCTTAGAATCGGGATGCTAGTCACCATGTTCTCGAGCGGATGATGAGGTTCCGCGGTGACGGGCGCGGTAGCAGCGTGATTCAGGCTCGCAAATTGGTCGTCCACCTCCACTACAGGCGTCGTGGGGCTGAAGGCTGTGTGTGAATGGCCGTTTGCCACGCCATTTCCGTTCGATTTCGGAGATAAAGGCTCCACGGGGACTTGTGAGCTGGCTTCTTTGGCTGCGGCCAGGCCTTCTGCTTCTTGCTCTTTCTGCATGGCTTCGAGGGTTGTTTCTTGGTAGAATAGGACGTATGCGCACGCTAGCACGTTCTCCCCACCGAAGAAGTTGCGGACGTAGGCTTTGTCTACCGGCTCGACCATCTCATCATCGAAAAGCAGCCAACCTCGGTCCTGTGTTTTTATGATGGACACGTAATGGCCATGATAGGGACCACCTCCGATGTGCACGACGACAGCGTACAGCTCATAAAGTCTATCCGGATCCTCAGCGTCGTCGGTCGTGTTGAACAGGCGGAGGTAGTAGGGGTATACGACGCGGTGAAAGAGCTTCTGTAACCGCTGCAGGTCCTCCGTATACTTGAACCTCTTCAAGTGTAGAGCTAATATCTTTGGCAGTCGTTTTATCTTCATCCGCTTTTCAGCCTCTTGCAGACCTCCGCAATTATCGCAGTGGAACTTGTTGCGCTCACACAACATCTCTTCTTCAGAGAACTTCCGCAGGCAGCTCGTTACTGACGAATGCTGGTCCAAATCCACCGACAGGTCCAGGAAGGCCTCGTCTCGCTGCGAGGTGTTTTCGCAGGTAAGACATCGTGTCTCGGAAGTGAGAGTTCCCTCGAACAATTCGTGCACCCAGCCCGAATTATTGGCTGAAAATGTCGAGCTTTGATCTGGAACCACCTTCCCTGACGTGACCGTTAGACCATTTGAGTCTGACTCGCTTACGTCCGTTATTCGGTTCTTCGAGTAATGTTCCACATTCTCCACTACCTCATTTAGCAGCAGATTCAGAAACTCGTGCGCGTCCTGGTGCATGGGCGTCCGGAACACTTCATTGTCTCTCCTCAATATCTCGAGGAACTTGTTTGGGCTCACCACGCCTATCCGTGACCGATGCGCAATGACCGCCTCGAAGATGTCCTTTAATGATGTGAACAGCGACTCGCTCATGCCGTATGCCTGCGAGTTCTCGTAGTCCATGGCCAAGATGGGCCCTGCCGCCATAGCTGCCTTCTTCTTGTACTCTGGCGACTCCTTGTTGTCTTCTGGTTTGGTGCCCGGCGGCCCAGTTGGCGCGGCTCCTGGCGTCGTTGCAGGTTTCCGTGGCGAGGGGCCTGACATGGAATTGCGGCCGCCGCCCGGGGATATGGCCGAGTTTCGTCCATTGCCGTTGGCCAGCAGGTCGGTGTTGAGTCTGGGGAGGGCCCCGTTCGCTGGTCTCTCGAGTGCTTCGGGCGGCGACCGCGAGGGGTAGTTGATGACCTGTTCTCGAAATGGTACAGAGTAATACAGGCATTGCACGATGGAATTGCAGTAACTGCAGGCTGGTCAGCACACTCGCAGGCGTAGCGATACTGCATGGGCAGGTCAAGTACCATGTGCTCCCGAACTGCGAACATGAACGTGGTTAGCAAGCGCGCAGTGGTGTAGTTCGGGAAGGCATTACATTTTCAAACCCGAAGAACTTGTCGCTCCCGTCAGCGCGAATCGGCCCGGCGTCGACGAGGAGCTTCTCGAGGGGTGTGGGCTGCGGCGCGTTGGGATCCTTCTTGGTGGGCGGGTTGGCCGACGCTGGGCTTGCCGGGCTCTGCAGACGGAGTTGTTAGTGCCATTGCCGCCGGGCGCATGGAGCAGAGCATGCGGGAGGGCTCACGGTGCCGGGCTTGAAGCGTCCGAAGAAAGAAGTCATGGTGGTTGTCCCGCGGTGGGGAGCAATGGCGACGGTGGAGAGTGCGGGCTGGTGGCCGGACGAGCATTCGTCCTCATGCGGCAGCGACGGTGGGTATGCGTGGAGCAGGCGCTGGGTGACGGCCCATGTGGTGACAGCGGGCCGGGGAGCGGTGCAACGCGGACATGGGAGAAACGGGCACAGCGAGGGACGTGAAGGGCGAGAAAAGGCTGGCGCTCGCCGAGAGGCAGTGGTAGAGATGGCAGCGGCCCAGCGCCTTGGGAACGGAACTAATAATACGCCATGCAGGAGTTGCAGCACTTGCGCGATTCGAGGCACGTGCCAGGCCCTCCCCCGCCGTCCAGGTCAAGGCCAGCGCGTGGGGCCGAGTACCTAGTACCACCTGTAGCTCGTTTTCCTCGTCGCCAGCCCCGCCCACCACCGTCTCTGCCACTGGGTGCTGCTATCGTGTCTTGCTATTGCCGCGTAGACGCCGCTCGGTTGCGACCCGGTCTAGAAAACTCAAGTTGGCAAATGCTGCGTGGGTGCATTTGCTGGGAGCACCTGTCCTCCCGTCTTACCGTCTTCGTGGTTAGAATATCCACCACTCATGCAGGCCGCCTCCGTACACCTTCTAGAATCAAGCACTACCTGCAAGCATCATGGCGCTTGTCAGTTGCCCGTTGGTCAGAAGTGCATGAACCCAACCGTACTTGTGAACCAACGCCTGCTGTTACCCGGTGCAGGGGACCGCTCTCACCGTACTCTTGGCTACCCCTGCCGCTCGCCATGGGCGAGGCCAAGAATGTGGGGATGGCAGACATGACCTCATCTGCAGTACGTCGTGACTTTGAACGCGAGGAGCATGATTTATCAGAGACATGAACACGAGCACCAAGCAGTCTGGGTACCATAAAGCGCTCATCTCCGCAGCATCTCCAAAATAACTAATTCTTGGACGTTAGTTCAGGTCTATGACATCTGCTCCACGGAAACGGAACCGAGCCTATGAGGGTCATCACGTCCCTGACCATACGCTCGAGCGAAAGAAGCATGGTGGATTGGTATTGGGAATGTAGGGATGTGATTAAGGCGTCTTCATGCCACTGAATCAGCCTGCTATCTGATCTGACTGACTACAAAGGTGCCAAACATTATGGGTCAACGGAGGATCACTGCCATCCTCATCGACACATGTAACTTGATGATATTGCTACTGCTTGCGTGCCCTGACGGCGCTTTTGATGCAACCACCGACACCTCGGTAATAGCATCCTGTCATGGTAACAGTAAGTATTCCATGAAGCTTGTTCCATGTGGAAGAGTCCATGAGACCGTTGTGGAGAAAACCTGCCTTACCCTTCGGACTCAGATCCTTCAATACGCAACCCGAAATGCTGTTGTCGGATGTTCCTTTTCGCCGACAGATGGTAGAAGCCATGTCCGGATAAAATACCGATGGATATGATAGAGGTTTGTGACACCCATGCGCCTTTGGAAATGCTTATGCCGTGCAGCTATGCAGAAGTGACATGAAAGAAAGAGATCCGTTCACACTTTCTATATCCGCCGCAGACGCTTACCCCCATTCAGTTCGATTGCAGTTCGGTTGTTTAGCATGATATCCTCTGTGCCCTGAGGCGGCGGATGCTCTTCGATATACTTGCGTCGTATCCTAGCAGCCTCGCTGTCCCAGGTAGCGACTCGTTCCTTAAACGTCGCCGCATTTGCAGCAGCGTCTTGTTTCGCATTCTCCGTGATATCAAGGTACGGTTTCCTGATCTCAGTACTTGCTGTCCGCCACATCAGGCCCAGTGCGGTGCGGATTTCGGTCTTTGAAGCCTTTGCGTTGGTGTCTCCAGTTTTGGCTCGCAGCTTGTCGTCACAATCCTTCTTACAGACGTACCAGTAGTCCTTGGTGTAAAGCAGGAACGGGTTAACACCTGCTCGGCCGGGCTTGATTGGCCGCTCCCCGATTTCACTGAGAATTGCGCCGATAATGTTGGCTTCATATTCTTCGTCGAGAAGCTGTTGTGCATTGCGGCTCTCGTTCTTAGCGACTCCTTTTGGACCTAGACTTGATGGTGTGAGTGGCTGCTGGCTGAAGGTTATTCCTTCGTTATCATACACACGCTCAAGCTTTACTTTCTTGTCTACCAAAGGTGTCGGAATCGTGACGGGTCCTATCATCGATTCTACCACTTCCGCCGCAGCTCGAAGACCCGATAGATAAGCACCATGCACAGTCGCAGGGTGCGTGCCGCATGTTGCCTCACCAGCGAAGTGTATCGCCCCGTGCGGTCTAGCCATGACATCGTAATCGCCAGCTTGAGTCTTCGGACCCACGTACGAATAGCTGCCACAAGCAAAGGGATCTCGCCTCCAACGAGTCACTATGGTCTCCGAGGGTAAAGGAACGCTCTTTGGGGCAAACATCTTGGTCAACCGCCCTGTGACCTCCTTGATGAGTGCATTATTGGAGGATTCCTCGGCAAAGTGTGCAGCGTCACCAGCCATGAGCGCGACAAGAGTGGGGCGGCCACTCGTTTTGATACAATTCCAGAAGAGATAGAACCGGCCTCTCCGCGAAGCATACTCTTTCGGGTCGAGGCTGGCCTTGTTCTCGGCTTCGTTCAATAGTCCAAACATGTC
Source organism: Lophiostoma macrostomum CBS 122681 (assembly GCA_010405375.1). Classification (NCBI taxonomy): domain Eukaryota; kingdom Fungi; phylum Ascomycota; class Dothideomycetes; order Pleosporales; family Lophiostomataceae; genus Lophiostoma; species Lophiostoma macrostomum. The sequence continues at coordinate 551,159 of MU004288.1, forward strand.
TCGGTCAGGCTCCCAGAACGCTTTCTCGTAGACCAGGATGACCTGGATGAAGTTAATAAAAGAGCGAACGCTTGTAAATGGGCATACCGACCTTGTTGAGAAGTCCGAAACCCATCCGTTCAATGACGTTCTGCTTCCAGTCTGGGAGTGGAGGCTGAAAGGTGATGGATCCGGACTTCAATACCCCAAGTGGCGTGGTCAATACGATCTCATCTGCCTCTATTGTCTCACCACTGTGACACACAACTTTAACCGCTTTCCCGACCCTTCCCTCATCAGCGTCGTAGACAATGGCCTTGACAGCTGAGTTGAAGCGAACATCCAGCTTGCTCGGACATTGCCATAAGCCTCGAGGCACTTGCTGATAGCCTCCAATGATTTCAGTGTGTTCGCCTTCAAACTCGTTTCCTATATCTTGGTCCCAACCAGAAAGACTGAGCTGATTGACGCTGACAGCATTTGCATATTCAAGGTTCGCGTGATGCCAGTTCAAGAGGCGAAGGTCTCGAGGTTGGAGATCGAGGAGGTTCTGATACTGCTTGATGCCGTCATCCATGATTTGCCCGAGTGTGGGATATTCTGAGGATTTCGCGACCGGACTTAAGTCTAGTACGTGGTTGAAGGAAGCCTGTGGGCGAAGACGCCATCCCATGTTAGTGACGGACTCTGCTGCAGATATATTGGGATTAAAGCCTGCAGTCAGTTGGTACGCTCTTCCAGCGAGTTTCTCTACTCCGGATGAAGGCTTCTCTTCTGTGGTGGAAGCCGTGGTTTTGGCATTAGCAGGTAGGGGTGTGTTAGACTGTTCAAGGGTAGCAATAGTAGGCCCGCCGTTATCGCTGGGGTCGCGTCCGAATAATATGAGGTTCCGATCGCCTTCAACGGTTCGGAAAGTGGCTGGCTTGTTTCGGAAAACGCTTGCGCGCTCCAATACATCGTTGTAAAGTTTTTCTACCCGCGCATCTTGCTCCTTGCCCACAATCGTCCCATCGTGATCATACAGTATGGTGTTATCTCGCAACCCATGGTATGGAATACCCAGCTGTCCTCGAATGATTGCGTTCATTGGGTTGCCATGCTCGAATCCTGTCACGATTTGAGCGCCCATCTCAGCGGTACACCTATGCCCTGGCGGAAGAACCGAGCTAGATTGATTTCGTAGTTGATGAGAATACACCCTGCCGCCAACACGACGACGACCTTCGAGTACAATGACTTTGGGTGGCCTCTCACCCTTATCAGTCCATTGACTGCCAAATTGTGAAAACAGGCCTTCGAGCTGTCGCGCGCACCCAAGCCCTGACATACCAGCGCCCACCACGACTACTGTTCGCTGAGAATCGGCTTTTGTTCTCGATCGACTCGACGCAGCGGCCGTTGTAGGTACGTCGACGCATCCGAAATTGATGTAGCCATTTCTGAATAGCCAGTGGTAGGCTACCTTGGCGAGGCCAAAGTAACGTTTCTCTCGTGCGCATCCCGCGGCTTCCTCAGGACTCACGTGAACAAGTGGATTTCTCGTCCAGAGTCTGAGAATTGCGTTTCTGATATTGAGATAAATGGTGACCTGTGCATGAGTAATGTGATTGCGAAGTAATTTGTACTCTGAAGGATGGAGAGCGAACGGATTGAGGCGTGAGCCTTCAGCTGCTAATATTGTTTGCCTTGCGAATTCCTCCCATGACAATGACGCAGGTATAGATGCGTTTGCTCGAAGTTCAGTGCCTTGCCCTTTTGCAGGACTAGAGTTTACACGCCGCCGAGCGTTGGACGGTTCTTGTGACTGGGAGAGTTCAGGGGTCGAGGAAGTGCGAAGATTCCATTCATGCACCTGGAATGGAGTCGCCATCGAATTCTGCGTGAAAGCTTGGACGTTATTCGGATGCTGTAGTGGCGTAAAACTTGTAGGTTTGAGTCCGTTGGTGGCGGGAAAATTTGCATGATCAACCTTTGAAGCTCTGAATAGTCCGTTGTCGATGCCATTCGCCATGCCGTTCCGTTGAGCGCTCTTTAAGGGATGAGGATAGTGCAACGGAGAAGGCGCGTGACTACGCTCCTTCCCTACCACATATCCGCTCGATATTGAGCCATCGCGATCTTCTCTACCGCTATTATGACCGCCGCTGATTTCCGAGATGTCATGAGAATCGCCGTAGTGAGTCGATGATGGTGTGGATTCACTATACTGTCCATACATGAGAGTATGAAGTCCTGATATCGGAACCATGGGAGAGGCAGAAGGTTTCAAGTGAAAATTCTCGTGCGCCACTGGCATTGATATAGTATCGTCGCCCGATTGCCCAAAGAGGAATTTGCTTTCGAGTGCATCATCGGCGTCGGTGGTCGCAGCGAGTGTTGAGTACATGATGGATGGGACTCTTGGAAGCGGGCATGGCCTGGGCCACCTGACACCACCTTAAAGAACACTAAATGGTAACAGGAACAAATTAGATAAGCACGAGATCATCTGGGAAAGTAGAGAAGGACAGTCTCGATGCTTGCGACGCAAGACATTCAATAAGCAGAGGGAAGAGGAGGGTGGGTCGTCGAGCGATTGGCTACCCCTCAAGCAGCGACGTTCGAAGAAGGTGCGCTTAGGCCCGAGCAATCCCTGCACGCCTTCATCGCCGCTGCTCCCTCTTCAGCTCTCCACCATGCCCTTATCGGCGCCGTACAAATATCCACTGAATGGAATACCACTTATTTACGGGCCTTTCAGACCCAAGATCATGCTCTAAAAGGAGTCTTAGTCGTAGCCGCGAAAGCCGACGTTGCACGGTCCCCCTCGTATACCTCGTTCGAAATAGCATAGCGGTAGCCGATACCTAGAGTTTCTATCTTGACCCTAATCGTCGGTCTCGGCTGGAACATGCCCATCGCTCATGTAAAGGCAAACTCTGTCATATGCTGTTGCGACACTGATTGGGTTACACGGAGCACATCGATCAGTGTTTGCATTACGTCTGGCTATTACATCCATCTGCTTCAAAACCTTACCGCAGATTGAAGGAAGATTATGACATTGACACCAGCGCGTAGAGCAGCTGCGTTATTCCGAACCCTCCACCGGTTTGTTCTGAAACCTCTTCTTACCAAAAGACTTCGATGGCTAACCGAAAACGCAGTGCGATATGCAATCATCGTTAAGCTTACACAATAATCGATGGTCCACAACCTCTTCGTTGTTATCGGTGGTGTGATCAGAACAAGTTGATGCCTGAAATGGTTCAAGCGAATGGATGAGCAAATGCTTGATCTTAGGCAGAACAAGTCGCCGTTTCCTCGAGCGGTTGAGATCGAAAGCGATATAGACGATGGAAACATTGCAGGTCGATATCGAGTTTCAGACCCTCGTATCAATTGCATCGTAGGAAGAATTCCATGAAGGCTCAGGGCCAGGCTGGCTGAATACTACAATAACTCAGAACCCTTGCAATGGGTCAAGTGGTTCGGCACCAGACGAACTGACGGAAGGCGTCATGCTGCGAAGTTGCTCAATAGTGGATGGGTTTCCTGAAGCTAAATTTGCTGTACATCAAGATTAACATCAGGAAATCTCACCTAAGAAATGTCTGGGCATATAATTACGTAGTCAAAGGTGGAAGCATGCAACTCGTATACATAAGTTAGTAACCCATATCTCACTTTTCTTCAGATCATCTGCCAAAGCCTTTTCGCTTACTTGCACTAATATGAAGGCTATACTGGCAATGACGCTGTTAATTGACTGGTCCTAAGATACCATAGCCCGATATCTGCTCACTCCATATCTCACTCAATTGCTGTGATTGATGCTCGAAAAAGACTGATTATGGCTACGAGCTACGTCAATTACTCGGATGCCTCCCCTGCCACGACTTCTCTGTTTCAGGGCTCCGCGGACTGCTCACCTCAGGACAAAGAGCGATCACGTGAAATGCACAGACATCAATTGATCGCGTCTCCACCGTGCCACCCAAGACATTTTTACAATTCCCCGAAACCCCCTCCCAGCTCTCACCCACAACAACAGATTCACACCATCCACCATGGCCGAAACCTCCAAGCCCAAATACGACAGTCTCCCAGGCATTGACACAGCACCCGACGTCTACGAAACCCCAGAGCTCGATCACGATGCCTCCACCATTCAAGCCTCAACCGCCGTCTCCGAGTCCTCCTCCAACGAAGCCTCAGACGAAGAATCCGCCGTCCGGCACGCCCACCTGCAACCCGACTCCGCACGCTCGCGCTTCCAGCCCACACGCGTAGACGCACGCGGCGTCGACTTCAGCGACAACATCAGCGCCCAGCGGCGCTCGTACCGGACCTCGACACGCGCTTCGGCGCGACGGCGCGGCGAGATCCTGGGCGACGACAGCGGCGACGAGAAGGAGTCGTTCACGCGCAAGCTGATGCGGGTGAAGCGGGAGCTGGTCGAGCTGGAGCACGAGTACGAGGGGCGCGTGGCATCGGGCGACCAGAGCCAGATCGAGGAGCGGGATCCCAAGGAGGTTATGGAGTTTATCAGCGATAAGGTGGATTACATCTACGCGATGCGGCGGGGGGGTGTGCGTGGCGCGGAGCCGATTCTCGAGAAGACGATACAGAAGTTTGATGAGTATAAGCCGTTTGGCGCGTCGGCGCGCATTTCGAAGGCGCTCGAGAATCAGCCCCCGCTGCCGGGCTCCCAGGTCCAGAGGAGTCAGCTTGAGTTTGTTCTGGGGCAGGCGGCGGACTTTGATGAGAGGCTGGCGGGGCTGGAGAGGAGTTTGGGGTTGACGGGGAGTACGATGCCGGATGTTAGTGAGAAGCCGACATTTCCGGTGTTTAATACGTTGGAGAAGTTGGAGCAGACGGTTGCGACGATTGCGGATGCGAATCAGGGGAGCTTGGAACAGGCGGCGCAACAGGTCAAGAAGATGATCGCGGATGCTGAGCATCTGAAAGAGTTGAGGTCGGAAGAGTCACGGGCGGTCGCTGGCACGGAATCGGGTTCGAAGACGACGTTTACGGCGGAGCAGGAGGCCAAGATCAATGCGCTGTATGGTACATTGCCTGCTATCGACAAGCTATCGCCTGTTCTACCACTTGTACTGGAGAGACTGAGGACGCTGCGACACGTGCATACGAGTGCATGGCAAGCGGATGAGATCCTGACGGAGCTGGAGCATCGGCAGTCGAAGCAAGAGGACGAGCTCAAGAAGTGGGAGATCTCGCTCAAGAACACCGAGCACGACATCAAGGTCTGTGAGCAGAGTACGCAGATCAATATGAAGGTGGTTGGAGACTGGGTCAGGAATCTCGAAGATAGGATTGCGAAGCTGCCATCGAACGAGTGAGGCATGTTAGGAAGAAATACCGAGCGATCTATGGAGTGAGCGGGAACCGTGGTGCACCCATAGATCCAAACGAGACACGATTTCTACCACCACAAGAGGGGCCAAAGGACTGGGAGTCTTGATCTGGGCTGGAATGAAGTTCCAAGGTGCATCTTTGCTAGCATCAGCGTTTCTACAGATACCCCTTCATAGCATCAACCATTCTCCATACATCTCTTGAGAGAGTGCGATGACTCCATTGCTATATTCAATAATGCTAGGGTATATGCTAACCCCTCCGCTTCCGTGCCCGCTTCTCCCTCTCGTACGCATTCGCTTCCCTGCCTTCCTCTCCCTGGATCTCCGCCACCAACCTCTTATACTTCTCCTCATACTTGCGATCCTTGTCCTTCTTCTCCCGGAGCTTCTCCCTCGCGATGAAGTTCGCATCCTTGCGCAATTCGCGCATGGCACCCTTCCTCTCTCTCTTGTACTCCTTCTGCAGCTTATTCGCCTCTGCTCGCTCGCGGTCGGGATCGTAGTGCTTGTTCGGGTCGAAGGATTCCTCAAACTTGGGTATCGAGGTTTTGATAGGGAGAGGGCGGTGGTGATGCAGTTCTTGCGGGCGCCGGTGCAGCCGCGCATTTTGGAGCAGAATTCTGAGACGTTGAGCTGAGGAGGTCTGGCGTAGAGAGGTTAAAGGAGCGAGGAAGGGAGTGAAGATTTCGATGAAGGCCGGAGTACTAGACCAGAGATCTGCCAAGCCGAAGATGTTGTTTATGTGCACCTTCGTGAGTTCAGGGGTGAGGTGTGGTGATTTGAGGCAGAGGATGGTGTATCGGACGAGTTCGGGAATATAGCGCTTCGAAAGTCGCTGATACTGTTGACAAAGCGCGCAGATGTATGCGCCGATTGCGACGTCTTTGGTGCTGGAAGGGGTCGAGAGACCAACCCAACGTGCCATAAGTGTTATAGCAGGCGTTACAACCTGGTGAAAGTGGTCAGAAGTGGGATAGATGGAACCTATCGCGGTAAGAATGGTCAGATTGCCAGGTGTCGGGGCGTTGGAACTTTGAAGGGTTTTGAGATGCTCGCGGAAACGGGTAGCAACTTGCACAGGATAGGATTTAGAGAGTGAGTGGATGTGCCGTGTCAGAGTCTCTATCAAAGTGAGCTCGACAGGCTCCCTTTCCGAGAGGTAGGATATGTGGTCCACAAGTGCACATGCAAAATCGGCTAGCTTGTTCTTGTTGTCCTCAGCCAGGCCTGCATGGTAGAGAGCACGTATTCGTTGAACTATGACCGGAATGTCGGTGGAGGAAGCTTCCCTGAAGACTTCAAGGAGCTCTGCGTGTGAGCGTGGGCATGGATACGTGTAAGCCAGTTTCGATGATGCAGTCACAGATTTCGTGCCTGGGGTATCTTTGGTAGTGGCCCTGGGTTTGGCTTTCTCTGGTAGAACGTGCGCTAAAAACTCTTCATCATCGTCGTTCATGCCCATGGTGTCGTCCGCGACCGACTCATCATCCGATAGATCAGATACATCGGCCTCTGAGTCACTCGCCACGAGTTCATCTTCCATGACGAAGTCGTCCTCATCTTGGACACCTTCCGGTCGGCTTCCTGGTTGTACGTTGGAAAATCCGAATTCTGCCGCATCATCGCGCATATCCTCGTCTTCCTCTTGCACCCGAGTATTCTCTTCGGGCTCGCTCTCAGGTTCTCCCCTCATTCTGCGCATTCGCTGCTCTTCTTGTTCCTTCAGCCGTTCCACTTCCTCTTTTGCCTTTTCTTCTTCAGTCTTGGTTCGCTCGGTAGGTTTGGCTCGTTGGTCGTAGAGCATTTGCCGGACTCTGGCATCATATTCCTTGTCCGCCATGTCTCGATCCTTGCCAGCAAGCAGAGCAGCTCGCTCCGGGTTCATACCGAAGTCCCCCTCAGGCGCTTTCTCAATCGGCTTGGGCGGAGCAGCGTCGTTCTTGGTAAGGTGGCCTCGCAAGGCCGCAAGAACATCCGGAAGGTCTTTGTCCAGCGTCTCTCGTAGTTCGTCATCGTCCTCCTTCAATTGCTGTCGCTCGTATTTATGTTGTTTCGATTTCGCAATGACTTCCTCCATGACCTCCTTCTTAGTCTTCTTCCGCTCCGGCTTGTCCGCTTCTCCCGCCTCTTCTTCCTCATCTTCATCCCTTGCCCGCTTCAGCTTCAAAAAGTGGTCTTCACCTCCCTCGCTCGATCCACTAACGCTTGCTGCATCGTAATCTTCTGCCCCATTCTCGTCGAAGTTCAACGACATGCCACCGTGCGTGAGCTCCACCTCATCATCTGCCTCCTCGAGATCAAACACATTTCCGCCCCTCTTCCTCTGCTGCTCCCTCTCGAACCTCGCCATATTACGATCATCCAAACTCATACTCGGATCATTCTCCCCAATTCTTCGATCCAAGATCCCTCCAACCTTATTTCGCTTGCTCATTTCCGGCAAGAGCGTCTTTCTCCTTGTCTCTTCGCCTTTACTCTTCGTAACCCCCGGTCTACCCAGAATTTTTCGTGCATCTTGAGGTTGATTCGTCGTATAAGCAAACTTTTTAGGCCGTGCTAAAGATTTGAAGTCGAACGGATTAGAGGCCTCGCGGATGCTAGCCAAAGCAGTGGCCTTTTGCGCACGGGCTGGCGCATCGTTGTTTTTCTGTTTCTTCTGCTTCTTCGACTTTTGGGCGCCGGTGATGCCTTGCTCCCGAAGTGAGGCTTTCAGCCGCTTGAGTTGTGAGGGCGGCATGGTGTTTGTGTCGCTCAGGACAGGACCGACTGCGCTGGATGCATGAGCCGCAACTGGTCGTGGAAATTTCAATGCCAAGATTTCGCGCCTGCTTACCGCCCCAGTCACCGCCCTGGGAAAGTCACGACCGCAGCTTCCCTCCAATGTTCACATGTCACTTTGGACGTGTAACTCGCAGCCCAACACCGTCATCTACCACCTGGCACTGCGTTGGGCCCGTTACGTGACCTCGCCATGAACATACACATACATGAGCGAACATGGCAACTCGCATCGACGATCGATGGCTCTGGCTTGGCCTAGGTACAGCTTATACATGCCCACCCCTCCATAGCCTAACTTAACACACCACCCAGGCGCATTCACTTTCGTCGCCATTAAAGGCGTAGCCAAAGGTCTCCGCACCATCATCGACCTCACCGAAGTCCACGAGCCCGCCCCTCCCGAACCGCCAACGATCCCAGCCGCCGCGCTCAACCCGCACGTCGGCAAGGAATCCGCCATCAAGACCGCATCCCTCGAAACCCTAGCAACATGCTCCAACATCGAGATCCGCAAAGCGGCGACCAAAATCTTGTGCGAGCGCTTCTTCGCGCACCAGCCCAGCCGCGAACGGTTGCTGAAAGAGCTGGGTAGCTCGAATGAACGGGTCCAGCATAGAGCGCAGCTAGCGTTCGATATGCTATCTGAATATAGCGTCATACAGAAGCCCATCATGCCGTCTACACCGCCGTCTCTGCGACCCCGTCATGGTGCATTGCGCAGAAATGCACGAGGCTTGCCCATCAACGCAAGAGAGCATACCAGTGAAGCCGCACTGGAGCGGGACCTGCGCCGCCGGCGTCGAGAAGCCATGGTCATCAACGAAGGTGACCGCCCCGTGAGTCAGGAAGACGTGTACATGCGGGACCGCTCCGGTCGCATGAGCTCCGAGTTTGAGCGCGAGGCGAGGGAGTCCGGGGACATGGATGGTAGCCTCCTGCCGAGGCCGGTAGAAGACGGGTCTGAAGCGGAATTCCGAGCTGCATTGCAAGCCCGTCTGGACTCCCTCGAGCATTGATCACAGCACTGAACCTCTCTGATGGGATGCAGTTATCTACTAAAGATACCACCAAATTCTTGCTGGTTCATAGAGGAGACAGTCGTGATCTTTGCTGTCATTCTTGCGACTCAAGTGATCGCATAGGGGATGCGGACCTGCTACGCGACAGCCCTCATTCCATGATGCTTTGTGCTTCGAGGGATCGTCAAGCAGAACATGTTCGTTGAGGGAGAGGAGCACTGCGAACTTTGATGGTCTGCCGGCTTCTCAGTCGGATAGGCAAGTGCACAATAGATTTTCTCTAGATATATCGAACATTGCAATTTTCATTTCTTGCCTCCACTCATCTGTCTACGCGCAGGTAAATCGATACAAGAACTCCATTACCGTGATCATGAAAGGCTCGACCTTGGCTTGCAAGACGAGCAGTCGTCACGTCTCCTAGGCGTCATCAGAGGCATACGGGCACCAGCGGAGATACACAATACTTTTCCATCCTTTGCAAGCCATGCCCGCCATGCCGAGAACCAAAGAAAAAAGGATATAGCACCAGATCTATCGCATATGCTGCACAGAGAGGAAAACTTGCAGCTTTAGTCTCCAACTCTTCAACTAGTACCACATCTAGCGGGTAGAGAAGGCCTTGGTTACGACCCGCTTGAGGGCCAATTCCTTCTTCTTCAGGTCGTCAGCACCAGCGTCCTCGATCTCGAGTTGAGCCATAGCGTCGCTGAGGGCGGACTCGATCTTCTCCTTCTGGCCACGCTTCAGCCTAATGGAGGTGGTAGGGTCGGACACCATCTCCTCGACACGGGCAATGTATGACTCGAGCTGTTGCCGTGACTCAAACTTCTTGCTGAAAGCCTCGTCGCTGTTCTTGAACTTGGCGGCATCTAAAGGAATATTAGTCGGAGGAATGTGTCAGTCAATTTGGTCGACGTACCGTTGATCATGGTCTCGATTTCTGTGGATGAGAGTTTGCCAACGGAGTTGGAGATGGTGATGTTGGCACTTCGGCCAGAGGTCTTCTCCGTAGCAGTGACTTTGAGGATACCGTTGACGTCAACCTCGAAGACAACTTCAAGGACAGCGTCGCCAGCCTTCATGGGAGGAATGGGGGCAAGGGTGAATTCACCCAGAGAGGTGTTGTCCTCGCAGTTGACGCGCTCACCCTGGAACACAGGGAATTGGACAGTCTGCTGGTTGTCCGCAACCGTGGTGAACGTTCGCTTCCTAAAAAAATGTTAGAGTCCAGGGGGGAGAATAAAAGGTTGAAGCCGCTTACTTGATAGTCGGCACTGTCTGGCCACGAGGAACAACGGGAGCGAAGATGTTGCCCTCCATGGCAACACCCAAAGATAGGGGAACGACATCAAGTAGCAGAAGGTCGGCAGTATCAGCAGAAGTAGCCTTGCCAGAGAGGATACCAGCCTGAACAGCAGCACCGTAGGCGACGGCCTCGTCGGGGTTGATGCTCTTCTCAAGCTTCTTGCCGTTGAAGAAATCGCTGAGGAGCTTCTGTATCCGAGGAATACGAGTAGAACCGCCAACAAGTACGATTTCGTCAACCTTGCTCTTGTCAATGCTCGCATCCTTGAGCACCTGCTCAACTGGCTGGAGAGTGCCGTTGAAAGCCTTGGCGTTCAAGTCCTCGAAACGAGCACGGGTGATGTTGGAGTTGAAATCCTCGCCTTCGAAAAGCGAGTCGATTTCGACGGTCGTTTGTGTAGCGTTGGACAAAGTTCGCTTCGCACGCTCACAGGCAGTCCGCAGACGACGGAGGGCACGCGCATCACCAGAGATGTCCTTCTCTGTACGGAGTCAGTTGATAGTCCCGAACGGACAGAGCACGGCTGTGGACCGGTACCACCAGAATGTCAAGTGGTTTTCCGGTTCGACGCAACAGGCAACAAAGCAACACCCCTCGAAGGCATTCTAAGAGAGTAAGGCAGAGGCCGCTTAAGCCTCTTGTCGTGGTTGCAGATTGCGGTGAACCGGAAAAATGTTTGACGCCCCGGTGGTGGTCCAGCTCAGGGATAAAGGTTCAGAGACCACTTACTCGTCTTCTTCTGGAACTCCTTCTTGAAGAAATCAAGGAGATTCGTATCAAAATCTTGGCCGCCTAAATGCGTACTTTAACGTTGAGTTAGTAAGGTCACAGGTGTTGTGATGCTTGGACAAGTGCTTACTCTCCAGCAGTAGCCTTGACGGTGAAGACACCACCCTGGATGTGAAGGAGCGACACATCGAAAGTACCACCTCCAAGATCGTAGATGAGAACATTCCTCTCCTTCTCAGACTTTCCAGATCCAAGACCGTAGGCGATAGCGGCGGCGGTAGGCTCATTGATGATACGGAGGACGTTAAGACCAGCGATCGCACCGGCGTCCTTGGTAGCTTGTCGCTGGTTGTCGTTAAAGTAGGCAGGCACGGTGATGACAGCCTTCTCGACCTTCTTGCCGAGCTTCGTTTCGGCGACTTCTTTCATCTGCGGCCATATTAGCCAATATCAAGTGCTGCAGCTCATAGAGCGTACCTTGCCGAGCACCATGGCAGAAATCTGCTGTGGCGAGAAAATCTTGTCCTCGCCCAGGTACTCGACCTGGACCATGGGGTTTCCACCCTGGTCGATGACCTTGAAAGGCCATGACTGGATATCCTTCTTCACGGTCTCGTCGTCGAATCGCCGACCAATCAATCGTCTACAATGGTCAGCAACCAGCGATTGTTGAGGATGACTCTGAAGTGCGCGCAGCTTACTTGACGTCAAAAACGGTGTTTTCGGGGTTCATAGCAGCCTGGTTCTTTGCGGCCTCGCCGATCAGACGCTCCTCGCTGGTGAAGGAGACGAAGGATGGGGTCGTAAAGCTACCCTGCTCGTTGGCGACTGTGAGGCAAAATTGTTAGCCCGCAGCATCTCAAAGGCGCAGAGGAGTCTCGTACTGATTTCGACATTGGTGCCCTCGTAGTTGGCAACGCAAGAATAGGTCGTGCCTGGCGGTGAGCGTTAGCAAATCTGAATTTGTGCGACGGAGGTGGGGAAGCGCACCAAGGTCGATGCCAATGGCACCCTCATAGACTTCGTCACTCATGGTGGAGGATTGTGTAAAGGGTGTTCGATAGAGGAGGTTGTGGAGAGTGGGAAGAAGAAGGCGGGCGGTGGATCTTTCAAACGAGACCTGCGGGCTGCGCTAAAGTAAGAAAATATTCGTCGGTTTTTGCCAAGAGTTGACCTCACGGCGTTAAGTTGTTCCCGCCCCGGTACCACAGCCGTCAATCCTTTGGTGTCTAGATATCTTGGCTAAGCTTTGCTTGTCCCACCGGTGACTGTAGGAGTGTAGAATTGTCTTCCGGGTAGCCGCAATTCGCACCTACGACAAAGGGCTTCATCAGAGCACGCCTTCCTCCCTTGACATTGTTACTCACTGGACCTAAGTAGCGAACGATACCACTGTGGTAAGTCACGATATGCGCAGCTGCGAGGCAAGAGACTCGCCCCACCTTTTTGCAAAATAATTCCTGTTCATCGAGACACACCCTTACGAGAACATGGTGGCAACGACACAGTCTATGAACACTTCACTGGTTTGGTAAAACGTCCCAAAAATGAAGCAGATATTGCTTTGCAGATATTGCTTTGAAGGCATGAAATCGCTATGGTATACCTAGCGTTTCTTGAATAGTCATATCTTCCGTTATGCGTGAGACTACATAAGTCATACCCGCGTCTCTGATGCAATTGCTATAGTAATATCAAAGGGTGTGTGTGCCCGCAGAAGCACTGTGAACGCCGTAAGGATTGCCCTGGTCCGTCTTCATGAATACGCCGTGCGCCCGCCCTAGAATCATGCATGTCCGTGAAAGCGCCCTTATGCCCATCTCGCAGAAGGCACACCCAGCCAAATGATGACACACAACTGATAACAATCCCGAATCTCCGCTCCATGCCGAAGGTTATGCTGCGAAGAAGCACATCCATCGATCCGATCCGTCCTCCACGCGCCTTGGTGTTATACCTGGTTGTCGTGGAAGACAAAGTTGATATCCCGCGGGCGCTGCGTGTTGTACCTGACGAAGTTATCGTCTCCGGGCGGCCGTTCCTTCTTGGTGTTGCTCGTCAACATGCTCTGTAAGCTCACGCAGACGCTCTCAACGTTGTGTACGGGACTCCATCCTTGGCGGTCGAGGAGGTCGAGGCAGATGATGCCATTGGAGTAGACATGGGGGTGCCACGGGATCGGGTGGGCGTCATCCTTGACGAAGACTACTTCGGGTGCCTAACAAAGGCCAAGGTTAGGAATGAATCAGGGTGTAAGGTGAAGGCCGAGAAGGCCTTGAGAGTGCATGCGTACCTCGATCGGATAGTTGCCGCTGAACATGAACTTGAGTCGGTATGTCTCGCCTTGGTACAGCGGATTGGCATCAATGACCTGTATGTCCATGAGCCATTCCTGGAAGTCGTCGGCTTTGATCAACTTTATGCCCGGCGGGACATGGTCATGTAACTTCTGCAGTTCCTACGATGCTCATTAGTATGCTGTTCTCAGTACTATGGGTCACCTGTGGCTGCACTCACCTTGCCAAGGCGCTTTGATGCAAACATCCTCAGAGTTCTCTCTTCAATTGCACCGGGGCTCGAGCAGTCGGCGACTCTCAAAGCGGAGGTATTCGTTGGCGGTCGAAGTCGGTGCCTGCGGCGGGGCGGGGCACGGAGGTTGAGGAAGGAACCTTGAAACGCTACGGGGTGTCTATAGGTAAGGGCAGTGTTTGCGAGTAAGTTTGCGAAAGTATGAGTGGTAATTATCGGTAAGCCGCGTGCGTATGCTTTGTATTCCAAGGTGGGTTCCAGTGTCACCGTGACTTGTCGTGACCGTGGCCTAGCATTATGCATGGACGTCTCTATGTTGGTGGAGAATACCTACTGAGGTATGTTCCAAGCTCCAGAATTTTAACGCCCTTGAATTTAGATACGCTACGGCAGCACGTGGCAGTATATGTTCATAGGTATCTAGGTAGCCTGGAACAAGACGGACGTTGTATGTTGCTATCTAAGAAGACTACCAGACCGCTAGCCATGGCCGTAGCCTCTGCGCCCAAGGAACTTTTCCTATTCTTACCCAAAGTATGCACACAAACCTGAAATACACCAAAAAGGAACCCGAGCCCTAAGAGCTGCGCCAAAACATCAATAAATGGACAAGAATTTGGAAGTCTGCTTGCCTATGCATTATGAGTAAAATGCTCCCTTTTGGAAGCTCTCCACACCCATATCTCCTGCCTTGCCCTGAACCTGGGGTGCCTTCTCAGGTTCTTTTGCCTCTGTCATGGTCCCCGATCTGCTGTTAGCAAGTGTGCTGTTGGTCATGGTCTGCGCCCGACTTCCTGCTGGGCTGCCGGCCTGACTCCCGCTGGTGATTTGAGCCGGCTGTCTTCTTTGAATGACCTCGAGATACACTCCCGGGAGATATCCCATGCGCCCATCTCGCGCACGACAGCGCCACCATTCGGAAGGATTTCCGAGAGGATCCGTCTTGCTGAGCACAGCCACCATATCCCCCTTCTTGACTGCAAGGTCTAGCCCTTGTACGGCGTTCATGTTTGTGTCTGGGGTAAAGTCGTACAGCAATCGGCAGAATTCTAGTTTGTTCGGATCCAGAGGTTCGCCATACGCTTGTGGATTCTCCGCCATTTTCCGCTTCTCTTCTTCCTCCTGAGACCGTGCTAGCGCTTTGATAAGCTTGCCCATCAAGTATGGCAAGCCGAACACGGCTATCATAAACATGATGAAGGGCTTCTTCGAGGGCTTGGGGGCAGCAGGAGAGCCATCCGGCTGTCGCCCTGTGAAGGCGGCGAAGCTTGCCGGTGTGAGCTCCTTGGAGGAGGCTGGGAGTGGTCTACCTGTGAGTTTTGCGATGGCTGTTCGTACCCATCGCATGAGAGTGAAAATGCCCAAGACTGAGCCGAGCGTTTGGCGTAGGTTGCCAAACTGTTCGGCGACCGAAACCATAGCTGCATGGTTCGTTAGCTCCACTCACTCCCCCCTAAAAGGATAGACATACCAAAGAATGATGAGTGTGTAGCCATGTAGGTGCTCTCGAGCATCTGCGCAAAGCCGCCAAAAGCACCTACTATGCTCTCAATTAATTGGAACGTCGCCTGTGTGCTGTGGCTGAAAGATTGCGTGAGGCTCTGCGGATTGTTCGGATCGCCGGGCATCCCCATGCCTCCCATGCCCCCATACATGCTGCCCATACCGCCCATCATTCCCCCATACATGCCACCCATGCCGCCGTATCCACCGCCATACATGGACCCATAGCCGCCTCCCATGCGCGAGTAGGGTGATGAGTAGGAGTTCATGCCGCCGTAACCGCTGCTATAGGGGGAACCGTACCGATTTGTGTTCATCGTCGACAGGTTCGTGGCGTTGCGATTTGCGGTGGAGCTAAGGGCATTTGGTATCTCTGGGAGCGGCGGCGGATTTGGTGTCGCGGTTGATGTGGGAGTCGCTGTTGATAGTGCAGGCGCGGGCGCGCTGGAGCCGGTGAGTCCTGTAGAGGCAGTCAGCGGTTTGGCTGGCTGATAGGTCATGGTCGCGGAAGACGAACCAACCGAGGCACTGGTTTGGCCTCCACTCCTCTCCCATGGCTTTGGCGGCGATGGTGTAGCCATCTCTCCAGTAGTGATTGTCGCCACTCACCGCACCGTCATCAGAGAGCGAGGTTGCCGTGAACGAGCGCAGCGCAGTCGAGAGACGGGACGGAGGGCTGACGAAGACGACGTCAAAAGAGCCTTGAAGGCTGGGCGCGCGAGCCGCAAACCGAGTTTGCGGGGTTGCCGCTCTTTGTGAACCAGGATGCGCGAATCCTCACGCCACAACGCCGTTGATCCAGCCCAAAGCGCGCAGAGAAAACAGAGGAATCGGACGGGTATCGCAGCAGGGTAACTGTGGGGTTGTGCAGTGGAGAGGGGACTTCGTAAAGGCGGTCGCTCTTTTCTGATGTCGGTCTTGGTCTAGTCTTTCACAGGCCGCGGCAATGGACCTCGGTTCCGACGACCCGTTATGGAGTGGGCAACTAACTTCACGTTGGTCAGACTTCTTCGGCTGTGTTCTGCATTCGTCTATCACGTTCTCATACTCTTGCAGCATCAGCGGATCGGTATTGAATTTAGGTCCTGTCATACTCTATAGTAACTGTCGTGTATCATACAATGTCATATGAAGAAGATAAGTGTTTCCTGCTGCCGAGCACGTCGGCTGTCTGTTTCCACCCCCAAGAGTAACGAGAAGAAGACTGTCTCGAGCATGAGCCAGGCACGTCGCCTTATCCGAAATGCAAAGGCACTTAGAAGTCAAGTTACAGAGCAGCTCAGTCTCCAACTGCATACAGAGAATGCACGCTGCTGTTCGGGTCGTATGCGATGATACTGGCGATGGTGTCTTCGCTCAAACTCTGCGAGAAGTCAAAACCGTCGTCGAGGGCGACTGCGGTAATATTGTAGTTGTGAAAGATGACGGCAAATTTGAGCGTCCTACCGACGGGGCGTCGGAAGTAGTTCGAATCTCCACCTTCGATATTGCCTTGTCGATGTATGGTCGACTTCGCACGTTCCTCACCTCGACCAAGGACTTCGAAAGCATCGAATTCGCCACAGCCTGTGGACCAACAAGAGCACGGAATTCCATTCTTATCGTTTCCATATTGCAGCAATCGAGGAATAGCAGCGTTCAAGAACCACCAAGCTGGCGCATCGGACAGCATGCCTTGGTCATTCCCCACATTGTCGGCGTGGTCCATTTGAAATTCAATGAAAAAGGCCTTGTCCTCGCCATCCCATCCGTCTCGTCGATGTCAGCAAGCTTGAGAGGTGGATTGGAGCAGCAGCTTACAATACGCAACAGAGTTTGGTCTGTAGTAGTCGCAACCAGCATCACACGGTTTGTCAGTGAAGGCAGCAATTTCAATCTCCGAAGTCTGCAAATTTCCATCAAAAGGCGTGACCGCTGGCGCCACTTTACTGCCGTCGTTTGTGACGAAGCCCAGAGAATTGCCAAACGCACTGTGAATGCGTTAGCGTCGACTACATGAGATAGGTAGCTTCAAACCATACTAATCGAAAGTACCAGACTTCTGTGGATCTCCAAGATTTGCAACGAAAACTATGCCCGTCGCCTGGGCAGGAGCTGCGGACGTGTAATATGCAACACGGCTCCAGGGAGCCACGGCAGCGCCGTGAACCTTGTTTGAGGGTGACGCAGGAGCTTGAGACCGCCTCGGGAGCTTGAGGAAAGTGGAGTGCGTTGGTTGCGAGGTCTTTGTAGTGAAGTTTGGAAATAGCTTCGCGTCTACATCGTATAAGCCACTTGGGCTCTTGTCGCGCCGCTTTTCAGATCCCATCCCAGCTCCATAGCTTTTTACCCGATCGAGCTCGCCGTGCCGATGCTCATTGGAGATGGAGCTAGTAAGCGTATACGCCGCAATCTGGGACACCTTCATTGGCCCTCGCAGGTGCATTGACAACTATTATTTGGTAGTATCGTTAGCCTTCACGAATTCCCCGAGCTTTGGAGTAACGAAGTACTTGACCAAACAAGGGCGTCAAAGAGCCTGTCCCTGGGTAGGAGACTCGCTCATGAGAACACAGTCCAGTCTGCGGATCAATGCCAACGGTTCGGTTGTAGGCCCCCGATTGACTGATGTTGCGGTACGTGATTGCAGTGACCTCTGAACAGTACCAGTTTCCGTCGGCGGCCTTGCTTG
Source organism: Lophiostoma macrostomum CBS 122681 (assembly GCA_010405375.1). Lineage (NCBI taxonomy): Eukaryota > Fungi > Ascomycota > Dothideomycetes > Pleosporales > Lophiostomataceae > Lophiostoma > Lophiostoma macrostomum. The sequence continues at coordinate 569,039 of MU004288.1, forward strand.
CGGTGCCACTGCAAAGCTGCCCGGAGGTTCTCGCGGACGCTGGTACGGTCAACAGTAAGGAGATAGTGGCTAGCAAGGGATAGGTCATGGTGAACAGATGAGAGATGATACGTCTATTCGGACAGAAATGTAGAGGAAAGTCGTTGAATGTAGGTACAACAGGGAGTTGAAACAAGATGCCAAAAGTTGATGTATGCTCACAGAAACAACTCGCCCGGGCGACAACGATGATCACAGTTACAGAAAATGCCAACAGTCACTTCAAAAGGCAAGGGCCCTCGGTGTAGTATGTTTCTTGGTAGCGCTTAGAAAAGCTATGGAAGGAGCTATAGGTCGACGTCACCAGATGAGGCAGTCATCTACACACACCGCAAGGCCGTTCTCCAGGGAGCCACCAAGAATCGCATGGTCAGACTTATATGTTTGTATGGGTACCTAGGTATGACAGTACCGAGAACTATCATACATGGCTGTCTGCGTCTGCTGAAAGTCAGCGCGTGCTCTCTCTCGACGACGGAGAGTAGTGGGGAACAATGATAACGATCAGAAGTCCGTTTAGATCATCGACATCGCAAGCGACGTCTGACATAAGAGGTACCAGAAAAAGTAATATATGGAAAAGTTCATCATGAAAATCGAGGATAATCACGTTGGAGACGTACCTTGTTAGTAAGGTTTGCACGGTTCCTGCTTTCGAGAACCTTGGCATGTCCGAGGCTAAGACGTCTTTCCTCCATTACACTTCGAGAAGTAGTTATGAAATGACACTGGAATGGGCGAGACAGTGCCATACTGCGTTGCGCCAGTGTTGTTGCTGCTGTTCGAGTTCAGATCGCAACTGCAGAGAATTTAAGGACGCGCCAAGCGCGCGTGGCCCGAGCGCCCGCGTAAGCGAATTTTCGCACACAGCTCAACTCTGCGACCTCACCTCGTCTTCGATCCAAGTTCAAGCCTCTCCGCCAACCTCTCCCCGCGCGACCTCCTCGATCATCCACAATGGGTAGACTTCACTCCAACGGAAAGGGCATATCGGCCTCGGCCATCCCATACTCGCGCAACGCGCCTGCCTGGCTCAAGGCTACTCCCGAGCAAGTCACGGACCAGATCTGCAAGCTCGCGAAGAAGGGTGCCACTCCCTCTCAGATCGGTGTCGTCCTTCGTGACTCTCACGGCATCGCTCAAGTCAGGGGTATGCTTTGAGCAAAGATACTGGATACGATTGGCGCTAACAGAGGTCCAGTCGTCACCGGTAACAAGATCCTCCGTATCTTGAAATCGAATGGTATGCTTGTTCGCCCAATCTGAAGCGCATGTCGACTGCAGCTCTGCCTCTCGAGGCACCTGTCGCGCTATATAAATTTGCCTCTGTTGGTTCACAGCTGACAGAGTGCCATTATAGGCCTCGCACCCGAGATTCCCGAGGATCTCTACATGTTGATCAAGAAGGCCGTGGCCGTCCGCAAGCACTTGTCGGGTAACCGCAAGGACAAGGACTCCAAGTTGTACGTTTGCTAGAAATAGCACCGCCAGCGACGGTAGGGCTAACGTGGCACAGCCGTCTCATTCTCATCGAGTCCCGCATCCACCGTCTCTCCCGCTACTACAAGACCGTCGGTGCTCTGCCCCCAACATGGAGGTACGAGAGCGCTACCGCCTCTACTTTGGTCGCATAGAGAAACAGCTTTGTGGAGGTAATCATGCAAGCGCTCGGTTGGAGTTACGGATGCATGAAAGCCCTTCAGGTTACATAGTCTCATGGATGGATATGGTCTGAAATGAATCAAAATGTTATACCCGGGATAAGCACCCTGCGGCTGCTGTGACTTGTCGAATTTCCAGATATTGTGGAATGATTTTTGATGAACTATCGCAGCCGGGTATCTTCCCACAATTGACCGCGCCATACACTTTTACTATTTACGCCAACCCATGCAAGATCTTAAACACAACTGTTCAATGCCCAGGGCTCGCCTCTGACTATGAGAGCTCCTTGTCGGCAGCAGTCTCACGTACCCTCATGCTTGGCACTCTCCTTTGCTAGGTATTCGCTGAGAAACTTCAATGGTTTATCATGCCTATTTACATTTTCACTTGTATTAGTGTTGCGGTGACTTCATACTTGAAGATTCAAGGTGTACTCACTCGCCCGTAACAAGATGCTTCATGGCGTCTAGCAAATACGGCGTGACATTCTGATTCAGGTACGCCCTCGTCGAACTACCATGTGGACTCGCACTTATAGGCGCTGACGTGGACTGAGTGGGGAGCGGCGAGTTGCGCGAGGGCGTTGGCACGGCGGCGGGTGTGGGGATGGTCGCTGCGGTGGTGTTGTTGTGCGTTGGGGTTTGCTTCAATCTCTGTTATTATAGTACAGACAGATAAGCAAATGATGGTGTCATACAACGGCGGGTATCTCGTCCTTCATCTCGACATCTGCGGTTGCTGGCGTGCCGTTTTCGATGGGCGTCGGCGTTGGCGCGGGTGCTGGGGCGGCTTCACTGGCTACAGGTGTTGCGTCTGAGATCGGGAAGGGTTCCGCCATTGTGCGCGTAGGTTGGTGTCTTTGAGTGTGCAATTCAGAAGTATGTGGATGCTGTTTTAGTGGGGTTGCAGAAGAGCGTGGATGAAGTTGTTCGGAGATGGACCGGGATCGTACCGGAGATGGGCCGGGGAAAGGCTCGATTCTATCATAAATCAGCCAACGTCACTTTCATCCACACTTCTAGGTCCTAACAACAACCCTTGTTTAAGGCGAGAAGCCTCGCTATTGAGGTCGCTCTTACTAACTCTTTGCGTTCGTGGGTTTCATTATATACGCCATCCGTCAATTGTCTGGTGTCGTCCGAGACGAAAGAAGATGTTTTACGTACAAAGTTCAGCGCAATTCTCTATACAAATTATCGAATGTGACGTTCGGATCCTCTCCCAGTCTGTCAGTTTGACCATAAAACGATATGCAAGTGGTCAATTGTATCTATCGAATGTTTGAGCGTTACTGTCTTGCTAGGATACAAGGGCTCCCGTTGAAACCTTTTGGTACGTATTATCATGCCAGGTGCAATGGGAGCCTAAGCAAAGAGGATCTGCTTAATCAGGTAAAAGTATTCGTGCAATACTACAGCACGTTGTGCAAGCGTAGTGCAAGCCTCCTGGAGCTTGTCACTTCTCTTCCCATATTTGCTGATACCAAGCTGCAACGGCTTCACCGCTTCACAGCGGTATGACTTCCTACCATCTATAAAACTCGATCAAACGGTCCCACCTTCTCTTGTACATCAACACCATCCATTATCCCTCACTTTATCCACGAGACCTTCTCAGGCTGACAAGCCTACCACCTGGAGACAATCAAGGAACCGTGTCTAAGGTGAGTGTTAGACTCCTTCTTTTTCCCATTTCAGGCCAGATCCCGGACATGACACCACGTTCGCAAGCTCCGTTGCATCTTACACACGGTTGGCTCCGGAGCCTTGCCCTACAGCCATAATTAGAAGACGGGCTAGGCAAGTGCCTTGTGCCACATTGCTTTTCACCCTCTTTCGACATTACTACATCATACTTCTCATCTCTGGAGCCTCCTCAGACTTATGCTTTCTGCTGGTCGCTGCTTAACTGGAAAGATCTCTTGGAGTGTACCCCAGGTAAGCCTCTACAAACTTCTGTCCGTTCATCTCCTTCGCGCCTCAGTCACATATTGCAATTTGATGCAAACTCGCTATTCAGTGTGCAATGAAAGGTCCGTATTTCTTCTTGCTCCCATCATTACTCTAACATCAGCTACACCTTTCCTGCGACGAGGTTTGATCACAAGCACTTACCGGTTAGCTCCTCTATACTCCAGCTGCCTGCTTCCGCATTGAACACGACAAGCACGAAAAAACGAGTGTGAAAGGATATCTTCTTTTCCAGGGTGCGCATCTACCCTAGGTATCGCCTGAAATCATCGACATCCCATGCCATCTTGTTGTGGCGTCAGCTTCATAACGCAAGCTCCTCACACGCCTCCGCTCTAGACCTGTTCGCCAAGCAACCAACACTATGCCCCCGAAGAAGCGACCCGCTGTCAAAAAGGAAGAAACGCAAGATTTTTCGAACCTCGTGTTCTTGCAGCCAGAGAGCCTCGTTAAGCGTGAGCACGAAGATAACTTTGATCCTTGTGATCTCTCTTCGGAATATGCCCTGGCGTCGCACAAGAGGCAAAAGTCTACAGGGGATCCCAGTTCAAAAGGTCCGTCTATGCAGCTAAAAGCGATCAAGGCGCGAGAGAAGGCTCTCGTAGACAAATTTGCGGCTGTACAGAGCAATATTCAGACACCCCTCGAGAAGGATGAAGGTATAGTTGTGGATTGTCTATACCTTGCCAACGAGCGGGCTGCACCGGTATGTTTTGTCAACATCATTCTGTCTTCTTTCAGACCATAGTAACTCGAGACAGATGGACAAGTCTTACGACTATACTCATCTGATGAAACTGAGGTCCAATATGCCATTCATCTTGGTAAAGCAGGTACGGGACTGACCAAGGTAAAGTCGACACATGATCTAATCGCAGCGCTAGGTTATGCTTAAAGAAGGACCTTATAAAGATCATGTAGCCGTTGTCCTGAAGCAGTCGCGTCCTTTCCCGATTCTTGACCTCCCAAAAGAGATTCGCCCCAGGATCTTCAATTATCTACTCAAGGACGAGAATCAGACCATCCCAATAACACTGAAACATGGGGGCACCCGTACCGCCTACGCACCCAACTACCACGATCCCAATAATCTTGCCATTTTGTCGACTTGCAAGGTTATTCACGAGGAGGTGGCTCCAATCGCCTATGGCCACAAATTTCAATTTGCTGGTACACAAGTCGCTGCCACCTTTCTTCTCCAAATTGGGCAATTTCGTCGCTTTATCAAAAGCCTTGAGATGGATACATACAATGGCGCGACTGCGAGTACCATCTTTCGGCTTCTTCCAGACTGTCCAGAGATTGCATATGTCAAGTTCAATCACATATCTTCCAATGAGAGCCCCGGAACGGCCACCAAGAATATGTTCAATCATGCTAGAAGCTGGCTTTGCGTCCCGGACAAGGCAAATCCAACAAAACGTCTAGACATCCTGAAATTTGATGGCGCTGCCTTTCATAAACGTGTCCGACAGGCCGACGGAGGCCTCGCAGTCGTTCAGTGGAGCGACCGCGACAAGGTGGACTTTCAACGCGCACTACGGGACAAGTTGGAGAAGTACGCCAATAGCTGTTGATTGGTCCCAACTCATTTGGCAGGACTCAATGATTTAGCAGGCAGCGAATGGGTTAGATCGGTATGTGCCCTGTGCATCTTGGCTGCCTTCGACTGGTGTTACCGATTGTATGTCAGCCTCCTGCTCGAGATCCGGTCCTTCGAGGGTAGTCAGGTGGCTACAATGGCTTCCTCGTTGTTTCTTTTGGTTGCCTTTGTCATCCTCTCTTTTGCTGTTTTCTTATAACCAGTCTATCCCCCTGGGCATCCCTTGGATCTGGGACACTAGCTATTGATGGAAGGTGGACTTTGAATTAAGGTCTGAAAAGGAGTCGGATCATCACTCCTCGGTCATATGTGCTGGTCAATGAGGTTCAACGGCGTTAGGGTTGAGGTAGACAAAACCATTGTCCTTTCTAGCTTGTCCTCACCTAGTCATACGATTGCTTCGGAAGGCCTAGTGATGACTCTACATTGAATGCCAACATGAACTTTTTGTCAGATAAGTACCCTAGGTATCCTCATGTCAGTGGGCTCTCGCTTCAAACGTAAGATTATCCATTTAGCGAACGTTGCTCCTCATAGTGCTTCCGAGATCCACATTTGTGATAATCTCGTTAGGAGTAGATCATCTGGCCAATCGGCGTTGAGATAGCAACCTTCCAAGGTTGGAGAGTGAAAGCCGGCCGCACGTGATGCTATTACTAATAGCGCCCTCTGAGTCCGTGCACGCCAAGCATCCCGAACCCAAATGTTGCCCGCGACTGCGATTCCCCTCGCAACAACAACGCCACGACAACTTCACCGCGTCTGCAACGCTCCCATCGCAGTGTTGCGCTGAACAGCACGGGAAGTGAAGCAAAGACTACGCCGACGTCACCATGTCGAGCGGTAAGCTCTCGCGACCCTTCCACCCCCTCAGATGCGCGCACGTGCTAATGGAAGCAGCCGACACCTCCGCCGCTGGTCGCAAGGCAGGGAAGAAGGGCAAAACCTTCGACCCTGCCAATCAGCGAGCTTCCTCGAAGCAGTCGCTTACGGAGGCTTTCGATAAAGACATGTACGGAAACGGCTCCGACAAGTATGCGGGTTACAACACCTCCATCGCTGTGCGCGATGATGACGATGACACAGAGGAAGCCGGGGAGATCAATGGCAGGCGTCTAGTGGGACAGTACACTGCGTCTCAAGACATGCTCAACGAGTTCGCACACGGTGATACCGCCGAGGCCGACATCCTCACGAGTCGCGAGGAGCAAGCTCAGATTGCGTCTCGTGAGACCGACTACCAAAAGCGACGATTCCAGCGACAAATGTCGCCAGGCCATGGCGGGTCCTCCGCCAATGGCGAGAATGGAACGACGTATGCCGATGCCATGAAGATGCGCGAGTTCGAGCGCGAGGAGGCGCGAGTCAAGAAGATTGTGGATGAGCGGGAGGCTCAGGGCAACGAAGTCCTTGATCATGTTCCCACCCTCAAGGATGACGCCACTTCTACCGCGAACGGCAATAAGACTCCGCCGATGGACAAGTCCGCAAGGCGAAAGCGCCGCTGGGGTACTGTAACTGACACGGCACCGGGAGAAGGCAAGACAGAGCCTGTGCCCGAGCCAGAGACGAAGAAGTCTCGATGGGAGACCGCGGCTCCGCCGCAAGGAGACGTACCGACTGCGGATGCCCCCGCCACCGCCCCTTCACGTTCGCGATGGGACACAGCTACTGCCCCTCCCACTGGCGCGACATCTGCACCTGCTGCTGGCGAGACCCCTCGTCCGGCAGCGCCGATGACCTACGCATTCGGCACGGATATATCGGCCCGTAACGCCCCTTTGACAGACGAGCAGTTAGATCTGATGCTACCGTCGGAAGGCTACAAGATCCTGGAGCCACCAGCTGGTTATCAACAGGCTCCCAAACCTGTCGGTGCTCCGCAGCTTCCCGCCGGATACTCCGGATATATGGTCCCAGAAGCCGACGGAAGCAGCAATCTGATGGGCAAACAACTACCTACAGAGATTCCAGGTGTCGGCGATCTCCAGTTTTTCAAGAATGAAGATATGAAGTACTTTGGGAAGCTTACCGATGGCGCCGACGAGAATGAACTCAGTGTCGAAGAGTTGAAGGAGCGCAAAATTATGCGGCTGCTGCTCAAGGTCAAGAATGGAACGCCACCCATGAGAAAGACCGCATTGAGACAGCTTACTGATAATGCCAGGCAATTCGGCGCCGGCGCGCTGTTCAACCAAATTCTCCCACTGCTGATGGAACGCACCCTCGAGGACCAAGAGCGGCATCTTCTTGTGAAGGTCATTGATCGAGTCTTGTATAAGCTGGATGATCTTGTGCGCCCTTTTGTGCACAAGATTCTCGTTGTCATCGAGCCCCTTCTTATCGATCAGGACTATTACGCCCGTGTCGAGGGTCGGGAAATCATTTCGAATCTCAGCAAGGCTGCAGGTCTTGCACACATGATTAGCGTCATGCGCCCAGACTTGGACCACGCCGATGAGTATGTGCGTAATACAACTGCTCGTGCCTTTGCTGTGGTCGCATCGGCATTGGGCATTCCAGCTCTACTTCCATTCTTGCGGGCAGTGTGCCGAAGCAAGAAGTCGTGGCATGCCCGTCATACTGGAGTCAAGATCGTTCAACAGATCCCTATTCTCATGGGATGCGCCATTCTACCACACCTGAAAGGGTTGGTTGAGTGCATAGGCGAGAATCTCAATGACGAACAGACTAAGGTACGCATGGTCACAGCTCTGGCCCTCGCTGCCCTCGCCGAAGCCGCTAGCCCTTACGGTATCGAATCCTTCGACGACATTCTCAATCCTCTCTGGACCGGAGCTCGACGGCAGCGTGGCAAGGCGCTTGCTTCTTTCCTGAAAGCAGTGGGGTTCATCATCCCACTGATGGACGAGGAGTACTCCAATTACTATACAAGTCAGATCATGGAAATCGTCATCCGCGAATTCCAATCTCCCGACGAGGAGATGAAGAAGGTGGTGCTGAAGGTCGTTTCCCAGTGTTCTGGCACTGCCGGTGTCACTCCAACATACCTCAAAGACAATGTTCTGAACGAGTTCTTCAAGCACTTCTGGGTCCGCCGCATGGCCTTGGACAAACGCAACTACCGTCAAGTAGTTGACACCACTGTCGATCTCGCGCAGAAATCTGGGGTGGCTGAGATTGTGGGTCGCATAGTCAACAACATGAAGGATGAGAACGAGGCATACAGGAAGATGACTGTGGAGACCGTCGATCGGGTTATTAGTACTCTTGGCGCCGCGGACGTTGATGAACGTTTAGAGGAACAGCTTGTTGATGGTGTTCTGGTCGCTTTCCAAGATCAAACTATCGAAGACCCCGTCGTGATCGACGGTTTCGCGACCGTCATCAACGCCCTAGGAGAGCGAGCCAAGACTTACCTTCCTCAGATCGTAGCGACAGTACTCGCACGCCTCAACAACAAATCAGCCACCGTCCGTCAGCAAGCCGCCGACCTTATTTCCCGGATTACCTTTGTCATGTCCAAGTGCGATGAGGATCCTCAGTTGATCAAGCTTGCGCAGGCCCTCTATGAGTATCTCGGTGAGGAATATCCGGAAGTTCTTGGATCTATCCTCGGTGCCCTACGTGCCATCGTAACCGTGGTGGGCCTTCACGCCATGCAACCCCCGATCAAGGATCTCTTGCCGCGACTGACACCGATTCTCCGCAATCGACACGAGAAGGTACAGGAGAACACAATTGATCTTGTCGGTCGTATTGCTGATCGAGGTGCGGACTATGTGAACCCACGAGAATGGATGCGCATCTGTTTTGAGCTACTTGAAATGCTCAAGGCGCACAAGAAGGGTATCCGTCGAGCTGCCAACAACACCTTCGGCTACATCGCAAAAGCCATCGGACCTCAGGATGTCTTGGCGACGCTTCTCAACAACCTGCGAGTGCAAGAGCGTCAGTCTCGTGTCTGTACAGCAGTCGCCATCGGTATAGTTGCTGAGACCTGCGCCCCGTTCACTGTTCTTCCAGCCCTGATGAACGAATACCGGGTACCAGAGTTGAACGTTCAGAACGGTGTCCTCAAGTCACTTGCATTCATGTTTGAGTACATTGGCGAAATGGCAAAAGATTATGTCTACGCGATAACACCACTCCTTGAGGATGCGCTCATCGACCGCGACCAGGTGCATCGTCAGACTGCTGCGTCCGTAGTCAAGCATGTTGCTCTCGGTTGCGTCGGCCTAGACTGCGAGGACGCTATGATACATCTTCTCAATCTTCTCTGGCCAAATCTATTCGAGACCAGCCCCCACGTCATTGACAGAATCATCGAAGCTATCGACGGCATCCGTAATGCTGTCGGCACTCCGTTGGTGATGAACTATATCTGGGCGGGTCTCTTCCATCCGGCAAAGAAAGTTCGGACTCCTTACTGGCGTATTTATAACGATGCCTACGTACAGTCTGCTGACGCCATGATACCGGCATACCCCGCCTTTGAGGACGATGTTCTTCGGCGACATGAGCTGGAGATCTTCATTTGAACGACTCTCGCTAATCTTTCGGTTCGCACGGACCATGGTAGTGGCACTTCTACGGTTCGCTGTACACTTTTGCGCTCATCTTCTTGGAGTCTTGGCACTGGGAGCAGGAGGATTGGAGCTTGGTGGACAGTGAGAGCATTCAAAGGTATGTGATTTGTGAATGTTCTTGATGCCCTTGCAACCCCGCACTTTCCCCTGCACTCTGTTTTGCTGCTGCGAGCACCATTTGCTACTTCGACGAGAGGTGAAGACCTCATCATGTACATCAGATTGCCTGCATAGCCGCAATGGGGCGGAACATGTGGGAGGCGTTACCTCGGCCTGCACACGGAGTTCCGGTTGGGACCTGGTATGTAATTAAGACAGATGTTATACAATCTGTTATATATTGATACGTTCTAGGTGCTATGAAGTCTATGTTGCCATCATCTAGCACCCCTACCGACAGGTAAGTCTCAGGCCAGATCATTAACCAGTAGTAAGTTGCTTGGTAAATACTGGATCGATGTCCGATGCGTTGTCGAATCTTGGTAAGAGATTCGAGAAGGATTATAACCGATGAACCGTGATCGCGCATGTGCTACCTTATACCAAACTCCGGGTGCTATTCTGGGACCTCAGCTGCGGGGTAGGTAATTCGTAGAGTCAATACGGGATGATCCTCGCACGCACACCGCATTATCGCAGGCTTATGGTGTGTAAGACATGCTAGCGCGGTTGTGAAACACGTAGGCATCTTTATCGCATGCATTGTCGTGCTTCTCGCCGTTCTCGCACTTCCACGTCTTGCTTCGTTTTCCATAATTTCTAATTGCAGCATCTCTACGTGTAAGGCAGTGCGTCATGAGTACTGTGACTGAATCTACATGGACGCGCCTTCCACCAGATAGTGAGGATGACAGCTGGTCAGACGAGGACGAGCTTGCAGATTGGATGGAATTCACCTCAGCCTCGCTTGCTTGGGGTTTGCGAAAACCGCGGCAAGACTCGCGGAAAGCCCAACAACTACTCGGCCTGGTGATAGACTTGGGAGATGCGAGAGGACGTCCAAACCGATTCGGCCGCCGGCGGACTCGCTCACTTTCTGAAGAGCGACCCTTGACAACTCGAACATCGTTCTATGGCTCCTCCCGCGAGGGAAGCATCCCGATCGCGATGCCCTTGAGCCTGCAGTCTGGTGCTGAACATAGAACAAGCCAGCTTGTTTCTCTGGATGCACTCCGCGATGGCGAGGTCGTTAACTTTTCGCGGCCGTTGTCGATTTCATCACCGAGGGCTGTGGATGGGGAATTTTCGATGCAAATCATGCAAGGAAAACAGCCGGATGTGACAAGGCCCAGGATCAAGAAGGTCACGAGGGATGATATTGGGCTGCCTAGGACGCCGTCAGCGGCAGGGACATTGGCAATTGCCCGGCCCATATTTGAGAGAACCAAGGAAGAGAGACGGGATGGGACTTTAGATCAAAGGCGGAGAAGGCCATCGTTGTGGAACGCTGTGCCTCTTTGCATAACGTGGGTTAGCACGAGCAAGAAGAAAGAGGTGGTGAAGAAAGACCCGGCAGTGAGATTGAAGGATGAGAGCAGGTCGCAAACGCGGCTGACGGAGTCGAATCTGCGGCATCATGAAGGACAGGTACGTATCTAGCGACAACTGCAACATCACTTGTCTTCTCCAGAAGCTTCCACTAATATTGTACCCCAATATTTCAGATCGGTGCTGGACGACAATCAGTGAACAGTAGTCTCGTACCGATGATCGTACGTCCTCCCCCAAATTTTGGGAACCCAAGGACGACGGAAAAGGCCTTGCCAACACGACCAGCTTCCCCAACATTCGCCATGCCGGAACAGTCACTCGTCAAAGTACCTCTAGCCAAGCCTCGGAATGAACCTGTCATGCTTCACGTGAACAGACCGCTGAGTCTGGCAAGTTTTGTTGCTCGACTATCGACGTGCGAGGTATGTAAGGACCTCAAACCACCATCCGCGTTCCCGATTCGACAGTGCACGTCAAGATGCACACACCCGCCACATACGTGCATGCCATGTATTCGAGATTGGATATCTGCCACCATCGAGTCAAAAGGATGGGACCAATGTGCATGTCCGGAGTGCAATGAGCTGATGGACTATACTGATGTGAAGTTCTTCGCTACTGGTGACATCTTTCTACGGTAAGCCTCGTCAGAAGACTTTTCATCCAAAGCGAGGAACCGCATAAGAGACTGACGAGATCACAGTTACGATGCCTTAGCAGCCCGTGCTGCACTCAGCCAGATACCCAACTTTCACTGGTGCCTATCCCCCGATTGCTCCTCCGGCCAGATCCACCCTTACGAGCTTTCACAGAACCCCACGTTCGTGTGCACAGCCTGTTCTCACACGTACTGCCTCAACCATGCTTCTACTCCATACCACTCCGGCCTCTCCTGCACGGAATACGACGCCTTTCTCTCAGCTCGAAACTCGGTAGCTTCACCACCGCCCTCGCCTCTGCTGGCCTCTGCCTCCTCGGAACGTCGCCAGCTTCGGAAAGCCGCCCGCCAGGTCAAAGCTGATGCGAAGCTGGCTCAACAGATTGGCAAACGCTGCCCGAATTCAGAGTGCGGTTGGTGGATAGAAAAGAATGAAGGGTGCGATCATATGACATGCTCCAAATGCCAGTTTGAGTTTTGCTGGCTTTGTGGTGCGGGGTTTGAGCAGATTATCGAGAAGGGGAATCGGATGCATAAGAAGGGCTGTCGGTATTACGGATCGTGATGACTAGTTGGTGAAGACAGCGTTGGGGAGTATGGCAGATTTCGACTGTTGGTGGTTCTTGCCTCCGGCTTCATGGTTTTGTCGCCACAATCAGGGAACGTGTCGGACACGTGACAGCACCAACCGCTCCAGGGCCTGATTCTCATCCCAGTTATTTTGCCTCGTACTTTTCGTTGAACGTTATTGGCTCTCATTCCAGTATTTCGGTTGCCAGCCCTTTTGGATAGATATACCCTAACCCACACGGCTTCCTTCGAGTGGCTGAACGGATCATTTCAGAGGTTTCATGTAGGGATTGGCTAGTTAACAATTTGAACTGCTGTTTGGTCTACTCGTATATGGGTCCTAGAATCGCTTCTCACACGGTGTCGTCTCCTCAATGAAGCAGCTGCTTACCTCTATGCGAAAGAAAGTCCATCAAGCAGACGTTGTGCCTGCTTTCCACCACCTGTGAGTCTTTGCAGTCCATTGTTCGACTTTTGAGAGTTTTATCTAAAATAAAGGACACGCCCAAAAGTTCTCGTTGTGTTTAGTAGATGCTCGAGAGTAGAGGCCGGGACTTTTCAAACACCCCACAATGTATCGTCACGATATACATCACCAGCATTTCCAAACTCGCTAGCAGCTCCGCGGCATCCAGTGCATAAGCTCTCTATCCTCTTGCAAGGTTTATGTGGTATCTAAGTAAACTGCAACATGCTTTTTCTAGCCTAGCCTAAAACTACGGCACGAGCTCCCATCTAGGGAAGCCGCACTAATTGCTGTGATCCCATTTGGGAAAGACTAGCTTACATGCAGTTACTCGATTCGGACAGACAATAGACGAGACATCTAGCTGGCGACGGGGTGAAACCTCACAAGCGCTGGAAAACAAGGCAGAACGAGGCACGCTTTGTCGAGCAGCGATGACGGCGTGAGTTGCGCAAGCCCACTCCTTCAATGATCGCCCTGCAATGAACTCCGACAAGCATCCTAAGAGGACATGTTTCACGTTGAAGGTGCAGGCCCCAACGAGGTATATACCTGGAGTCACACCAAGACCCCCAGAACTGGGGTTGAATCAAGGTTCAGGGCCTGCGCAGCACAACTTGGCTACATGGCGGCGTCGGCTTGGGTAAATTGGGAATCTTGTTTGCCCGTGCGGCCGACGGCATCATGCAAGATATCAGTCATGCAGGAGACTTTCCCATCAAAGAATAGGTGGCAATCGAGAGGGCGGTCCGGGAGGGTTTCTGGCATCGCCGATGTGGGGTTCCACTTGATAAGCTTTCGGAGCGTGCAGGTGTCGACACATGGCGAGAGACCGTGGGCACGATGCTAATCTACTGTAGTAGAAGCTGGTGAGGCGGTGAATTCTGATCTCCTCAGGCTGAGGTTCGCCTGAACGAGTACAGTGGGGTAAGGCCTTTTTGTGTAAGGCAGCTTGTTGCTACCTGGCCGTGAGCGACTTCTGAGCCTAGTCGTGCTCTGGTATCAGTCTCTCGTACTTCAACGCAGCACATGTCCTGCAGGCTACTACCAGCCCAAGATCTTAAGCCGGAGCGATGCGGATGAGTCAGCCATTGGGAAGCAGGTCAATAAGAGAAAAAGTCTGCTCCCCACGGCAACGCTGGCTGCACGCTCTTCATTCTTTCGCGCTCCTGGTACACCCTGAGCACTCGCCCGCGGTTTTAATTGACGTTCCTGTGACGTACCCGCCCAAATCAGGCCCGAGCCACGCCTTTTTGCCCGGCGTACCTGCTTTGCTTCGCTAAGGGAACTTCAAGGGAGCGACCGGTTTCAGTGGCCTGTGGCGCGTGCACGCATTCCGTCATTGCCACGTCCGTGAGCCGCCCAAGCAACAGGCAATAGCTCGCACACACGACGCGGAGCTGCGGAGACAGCCTCAGCATTCTTATTGCGCGCGAACCCCAACACGTCCCCTCCACAACGCGATCCTCCTCCTCACCCCCCAACACCTCCTATCCCAGTGCCCCGCACTGCCCCTTGCAAGGTCCTCGCTGCTTCTACTAGAGAGCCGCCGGCTAGTCCCGCCGCCATGTCTCTCAAGAAAGCCCTTGGAAAGCTTAAGCCGGGCTCTCGCAGCAATCCTGCGTCCGACGACGAGGGCGGTCTGACGTCGCCCAAGGCCAATGGCATTGCCTCTCCGTCCTCGCCTGCCTCGTCGGGCCTCTTTGGGCATCGTGGCAGCGCTGACCTAAACCGCACCAGCGACATCACCCCCGCCGATAGCAGGACGAGCCTGGATCAAACGCCCAAGACGGGCTCCCCAAGAAATAGCGGCATCTTCCATCGACGCACCGAAAGCCCTGGCCGCAACCAAACATTCGGCTCCAAAGCCAGCACTGGCCGTGCCCGCACTGGCTCTACCTCCAGCCCCATTCGCGTAGTCAAAGAGAAGCTCCACCTAAACAACGACTCCTCTAGTGATGGCGACGTTCCCCTCAACCGAGATGGAGAGCCCATGTCCCGCAATCAGCTGAGGAAGGCTGAGAAGCAGGCCCAGCAGGAGGAGCGCAAGAAGGAGATTCGAGAGAAAGAGGAAGAGATTGAGAAGAGAAAGAGAGAGATGGCCGAGCAGGCAGCGGCCGAGCTGACACCCGAGCAGAAGGCCAAGTACGGAGACATCCCTCCCAACAGCTATGCTGGCGAACCGAAGCATCTCCAGCGTACGAACATCTTGGAGTTGGGCGCCAAGGATATTGGCAAAGAAGTGATCTTCCGTGCTAGGATACACCATCTTCGGAAAATGAGCTCAAAGTTCGTCTTCTTCGTCTTCAGGCAGCAGACGGCTACAATACAGGGAGTGCTTGTCGAGCACTCCCACGTGTCCAAGTACATGGTGTACTGGGCGGAGCATCTTGAGGCTGAGAGCGTCGTCCTGGTCAGGGGCATCCTGCAAGAACCCAAGTCGAGGCAGGGCGAAGTCACTGGCGCCAGCATCCACGATGTCGAGATATCCGTGCACCATCTGCACGTCGAAGCCGCCGTCACCGAGCATCTACCCTTCAATGTATACGAGGCCGAGGTCACCCAGGCCGAGGTCGATGAAGAGATTGCCAAGAGCGGCAATAAAGAGGGTCACAGCCGCGTCAAGATTGCGGATCGGACTCGCCTCAGTAACCGCGTGATCGATCTCCGATCCACTGCATCTCAGGGCATTTTCCGTATCCAATCCGGTATCTGCAACCTGTTCCGCCAGCAGCTAAACTCCGAAGGCTTCATCGAGATACATACACCGAAGCTGCAAGGTGGCGCCACTGAATCCGGAGCCAGTGTCTTCAAGGTCGAATACTTTGGCCGTGGTGCCTTCTTGGCCCAGAGTCCTCAGCTTGCCAAGCAGTTGTGTATATCCGCCGATTATGGCAAAGTGTACGAGATTGGCGCTGTTTTCCGAGCAGAGAACAGCAATACGTACCGCCATTTGACTGAATACACTGGTCTCGATCTGGAAATGCAGATTGACGAGCATTATCACGAGGTCCTGCGCGTGCTCGACCGAACGTTCAAGCATATCTTCACTGGCATATACAAGCACTTCCGGCCTGAAATTGAGATTGTCAAACGACAATTTCCTCACGAAGACCTGGTGTGGTTAGATGAGACGCCCATTATTCCGTTCGCTGAAGGTATCCGAATGTTGAACGAATCTGGATACAGGGACGAGGATGGAAACCCGCTCGATGAGAATGAGGATATGGGCACGCGAGATGAAGTGCAACTCGGACGTGTTATCAAGCAGAAACTCGGCACAGATTACTACATTCTAGACAAGTTCCCGAGGAACGCCCGGCCATTCTATGCGATGCCAGATCCAACCAACCCTGAACTTACCAATTCGTTCGACATTTTCCTTCGAGGACAGGAAATTCTCAGTGGTGGACAGCGTATCCACGATGCGCGGATGCTGCTCGAGAACATGGAGCGATTGAAGATGGACCCCACTACCATGGAAGAATACATTCAAGGCTTCCAGTGGGGCGCACCTCCACACGGCGGCGGCGGTATTGGCCTTGAGCGAATTCTTATGCTCTTCCTTCAGCTCGGCAACATTCGGCATGCATCTATGTTCCCCCGAGATCCGAAGAGTTTGCCCGAGAAGCCAGTCATCAAGCAACTTCGTCACCCTGAAGCAAGCACAATGCACCCGCCTTGGGAAGGCAAGGACCGAGTTGCGGCCTGTATCGACTGGCAGCCAATTGAGAAGCTCATCGCTAACTATGGAGACGCGACCAACACCTCGTGGCTCGAGCCTCGAACAGAGATCTGGCGAGACGAGTTTACTGGTGCAGCTGTTGGCTTCGTGCCTCAAGATGGCTTCGGCATTACTGTCGGTGACCCCCTTTGCCACCCGTCTCAGTACGTGAAGACCATGACAGGCTACCTGAAGTACATCAAGAAAGAGCGTAACCTCAAGCCACTCTGGCTTCTGGTCGGCTCGGCTGCTGAGGAAACTTTGGCTACAAAGTTCAACTGGCGAACCTTCTCCGTTGTTGCCGAACAGCGAGTTGATCCAGCGCACAATCCTGCCCTCCAGGATTCTGACGTCCAGCGAAAGATCCGCCATGCTGAACGCGAAGGCGTCAAGATTTTTGATTATCCCCTCGGTGCGCCACCACCTGAAGACGTGCAAAAGAAGGTTGATGCACGAGTTCAAGACTGGCTCCAGAACCGCAAGGGCCGTCAAGTGCATCTCACAAACATCCACCCCTGGCAAGACATTGAGCATCGCCAATACCATGTTGCTCAGACTGCAGACGGCACTATTGTGGCATTTGTCGCCATGGCTCAGCTGAGCCCCGATCATGGATGGCAGGTCAAATACTCGCTTGATTTCCCGAACGCACCGGGAGGTTCGATCGAGTATGTTGTCACTCATGCTCTCAAGGTTGTCGCTCAGGGAGGCGCCGAGACCGTCACCTTTGGCGGTGGTGCTAGCTCCAAGTTCACGCCGGGTCATAATGTGAAGGGTACGAGGGTGAAGGTGCTCAGCAGGGCGTACCACGCCATTGCTACGGAGTTGAAGCTGACAAATAAGACTGAATTCCGAGAGAAACTGGGTGCCACCGACGACCCCAGCTACATTTGTTATCCGCCTCACGGGCTGGGCCCTATGGCAATCAAGGCTATCATGAACTTCTTCGAAGATGATGATTAGATGCGTCAATGTTCTTAGGATACACTGCGTTTCGATACACGGCCGTTGCAAGGCAAGGGGAGGGAGGGAAGGTGAATGATACCAAGGGCGTCTGGAGTGTGGGTCATATTGCCCGACCCTGTGCTCAGCAGTCCTGTTATGACATAGTGTTGCATACCTTTTCCCTTTGTTTGTCGAGCAGTTAGACCCCTATGATTTCCCTAATTCGAAGATACCTTACTCTTACAATTTGTGTCATCTCGATAATTACTCGATGCGCCGTTGCTAGATTGCTGACCAGACGCTCCATCTATAATCCTGCTCCATACCCGTGGACTGTCGTCCGGGTGTTCAATGTTGCCCTATGCTGAGGTAAGCGCAGCAGCCGGCGAATGAGGTCGCTCTCCAAAGCTTACTGATTCCGGCCCGCAGCTGACACTCGGAATCTCGTATAATTCCATCGCCAACGTCTCCGGATGCTAGGTACGGCAATCAAACACTGATGGCATCCTGCGCCCTATTAACCTTTCAATGCATCTATTGTTCGCGCGGGCTCCCGATTTGGAAAGCAAGCCACATCCGAAGAGAGCTAACAGGGTGCGGGGGAAACTCGGGGTGCTAAGCATCTCTACTGCGTTAAGATCTGTGATGGCGGGGTCAGGGCAGCGTGGGCGTCCCCGCCCTCAATTTCGGTGAAGGGTTTCGGCTTCGTTAAGCTGGATTGACAGAGTCTTGATTGGACGGTGCAGGAGCTTGGACCTCAGCTTAGGTTTGACGTCGTGTCGTCTCTCGGATGCGGGTGTGAGCGTTCGCACCGCCGACCTTTTTCCAGGTGACAGCTTATTAGACGTCGACAAACGAGGGCCGTTGGCGTTACATGACATTGGCGACGGGCGTATGACAGGAGTCGAAGCTGGAGCTTATAAGTCCTTGCGGCCCTGAGCGAGCTGCATACGGATATCACTGCTTCTCGCCGACTCACAAAAAGCATTTACACATACAGGACTTGATATCATCTCTCCGGTTCTTGGATACGGTTCATTTTACAGACTTCTCACCATGTTTCTCACCAATTTTCTATCACCATACGTTGTCGTTCTTGTCCCAGTCCTCTACTACCTCCTCCCATACCTCCGCAACTGGTCCATCCGCAGCATCCCATCTCCTTTCCCTGCACAGTTCACCAACCTCTGGCTCCTGTTCCAAGCAAGAAGAGGCAAGCGTTATCTCGCCGTCGATGCTGCCCACAAGAAATATGGGCCGCTGGTCAGGATCCAGCCAAACCATGTCTCGATCGCAGACGCAGACGCCATCCCTCAGATCTACGGCCACGGCAACGGGTTCCTAAAGTCTGAGTACTACGATGCCTTTGTCTCGATTCGCCGCGGCCTCTTCAATACTCGAGATCGCGCCGAACATACTCGCAAGCGGAAGACAGTTGCTCATACCTTCTCGGCCAAGTCTGTGGGTCAGTTCGAGCAGTATATTCATCATAACCTTGAGGAGTTGTGCAAACAGTGGAATAAACGCGCTGCGTCGGTATCAGAGGGTCAGTACTATGACATGGACGCGCTCCACTGGTTCAACTATCTTGCGTTTGATGTGATTGGTGATCTGGCATTCGGTGCCCCTTTTGGTATGTTGAAGGAAGGACGGGACTTTGCAGAGGTTCGCTTGAAACCTGATGCACCACCGACTGTGGCACCGGCTATCGAAGTTCTGAATCGAAGAGGAGAGGTTTCTGGGTAAGCATTCTTGATCCGTTCCCCAGCTTTGTTAAGCCGCCTCTCGAATACTAAGTTTGCGATCAATAATTAACTGACCTCTTACCAGTACCCTCGGCTGTCTTCCTCAACTCAAACCGTACGCCAAGTATCTCCCGGACCCCTTCTTCTCCAACGGTATCAAGGCCGTCGAGAACCTTGCCGGCATCGCCATAGCCCGCGTCAACGCGCGACTCGAAAAATCGTCAGACCGAGTCGACCTGCTAGCCCGACTAATGGAAGGACGGGACGAGTCCGATGCAAAGCTCGGTCACGAAGAGCTCACCGCAGAGGCTCTAACCCAGCTCATCGCGGGCTCAGACACCACCTCCAACACTTCCTGCGCGCTCCTTTATCACTGCCTCAAGAACCCGCATGTGGTCGAGAAACTGCAAAAGGAGCTCGACGCAGCGATCCCCAGCATAGACGACGTGCCCACATACAGCCAAGTCAAGGACCTCCCGTACCTCGACATGGTCATCAAGGAGACCATGCGCATTCACAGCACCTCCTCCCTCGGCCTGCCTCGCCTCATACCCCCCGGGTCCGGCATAACGCTCAACGGCCATCATTTCCCGCAAGGCGTCGTACTCAGCGTTCCCGCGTATACCATCCACCACTCGAAAGCCATCTGGGGCCCCGACGCCGACGAGTTCAGGCCAGGGCGCTGGGAGAAGGTCACCGAGCAGCAGAAGAATGCGTTTATCCCCTTTAGCTATGGGCCGAGGGCGTGTGTGGGCCGCAATGTGGCGGAGATGGAGTTGGCGCTGATCGTGGGGACGGTGTTTAGGGGGTACGAGTTTGTGATTCGGCAGGAGGGGGAGATGGAGACGAGGGAGGGGTTCTTGAGGAAGCCGCTCGGGTTGGATGTCGGAATGCGGAGGAGGAAGGCGTAGGATCGTGTCAGGACGGAGTCGGTTTGCGGCTTCCAGTCGGACTGATGGCACGGTTCGAGTCTTTTTGTGGTTTGGGTAACCTTAGATTCCGATTTGAGAATGGCTTGAGAATACCTGCTGTTGATTAGAACCTGTTCCTTGAAGTGAGAATTCAACGTTACCAATGTGGGTTTTGTCACTGTAGTAGTGGAAGTAACATGATGCGTGAATCATCATCTACCAAGTCGTTGCTGATTGCAGTGCTATTGACCGGAGGCATCGTCGCGCGATGCTCTGAAGTTTCCAACTAGACATGTAAATGCACTGCGGATGAGGTAATCGTGAAGAAAGGGTGAGGGGTTAGAAGATCAATTATGGAGGTTTGTGTTCCGAAGTTTGCCAAGAAACTCGCACGTGGCCGCTGCTCGAGAAGAAGGCGCGTCCTTCCCCAGCCTTCGTCTTCTTCCAAGGTTTTCACTTCCTCTCTTTCTCTCTTTCCTTCTTCAGCTCTCGATCCTAGCTTGCAAACTACTACCTGTCTTCCTAAAAATTCTTCCCAGGTTAGGCGTCAATTTGTACGAGTGGATGTTTCCAGATCCATTCACACCCCCACAAAGCTTGCTTAGAGTCTTAGACTATGAGGTATGAGCCACATGCAATGACTCCCAAAAGAACGTAACAACTAATGAAGGTACTAATAGATTCATTGATAGCTATCGAAGGCAGCTCCAGCCTATGCTCTTTGACGTTTCCGCTTCCAAGTCACGCTCATAGCGCAAATAACCCGAGCATAGGATGTTCCTTTGTACACCACGTCACTTCGAGCTTGGTTAACACCCTCATCGTGGCATTATTTGCAGATAAGACATTGCTCAATCCGTCACCAAGTTCGCACACAGACACCAGCAACGAGTAGCGATGGCAGATCTCCCGTGGATCAGGAACATACCTAGATGAATCAATCTGAGGGTAATAGCAGATGAAGAGAACAGCCTATGGTATGCATCAAGAAGAAGGGCCATATTGGCAGCATGAGGTTACGAAATCATCTTGAAAACCGATCGAGTAGATTGTGCAAGGCAATTCTGTGAGTCAGTGCCTTCCATTTGAATGTTCTAAAGACATTACTACTTTTGTCAACACTAAGCACACGTGTCACAAGGATCGTGCCCGAATGGAGGGGCAGGGCCCGATATATTCCTCGATCTTGGAAACGTACAAAGACACTGCAATCTCGTTAACAGAACCACACCATGGCCATCAGAATAAGTATATTTCATAATTTCGGTATCAAGAAAGCTACTATGGCTGGGAATGGTATGCGTCGTAATTCAAGTCGCTACCAGGACATGTAGGGACAACATCGCTATCTCAATTCGGCTCTGATATTCAAGTTCTCTCAATGCTTTGCGCCAGTGGCTCCAGGGTTATAATCCTCCATTTTCAGGTTCATTATAGCCACCATCTACTATGAAATGTCCTATAACCCAATTCGGGTGCAACAATCCCAGATTGAAGCTCAACAGAAGCCCATTTTCTAGTCACGGACTATATTGTCTGACTCAAGGGCTAAGACTCCGTCAGTGCGAGGTTGTAGTTCTGTCATAACACGTCTGGTCACCAAGGTATCCACAAGCGAGTTGTGTAACGATGAGTCCTCATAGTGAGCTGAGTATCGTGTGTCTCTTTTAGAGTCATCACAGCACTATGACTATCCCTAATGGGCATATGACTACTGGAGCATGGTAGCCTTAGCGCAAGATGCTCTTGGGGTTCGATACAGATTGCATCAGGCTCTTTGTCAATGCTCCTCGATGGCTGCATCTTATCCCCTAGAAGATTTTCTACGCCATAAACGCTCCAACGATGTGCTGACGGCCCTGGAAATCTGGGACAGTGATTCATACGCATACCAGTCATGCCCTGGAGCGTGCGCAAGTCACTCGGTAGCACAAGAACCATGAGTCCAAGAAAGTCACCCACCCTCGGGAGTCAGATATATGATTCATAAGGGGTCGTGAGTCCCGGGGAGTCATAATTGGTGTTTCAGAAGGAGTATAAAAGATGGCCGTATCCGCGGTATTTTCCAGACATTCCACCTACATTTCAAACACTACATTCAGAACAAGCAGACTTATCACCAACAAACACTCGAGTATCCTCGTTCCAGAAACTACAACCGACATACCCAATACCGCAACCCCAATATCTTATCACTACACGTACTATATCAAAGCACAACAAACCGTATACGGAGTCACATTTCGAGTACCAAAAGATCCCCACAAAACCATGTCTTCGAATCCGACCGACCAGGACGTGAAAATGACCGAGTCTCCGGAGCCTACCACCGTTGAAATGACAGATGCACCAGAGCCTGGTCCCGAAGCAACGACAAACACACAGGGCTCTGGTCTTGTGAAACTTTCGAATGGGAAGTACGTGAGTGAGGAGGAGTATGCAGCCATGGTGCTAGATCAGACCGATCCGCCAGCAAGGAGTCTTCGCGGACACAAGAGAGATAACGAAGCCAGAAAGGACACTTTTAGGAAAGTCGAGCAGGCCGAATTTAAGAGGGCACCCTGGGAAAAGAAAGAATAGACTTACCTGGACGGATGGAATTGGTTACAGACACATCCTTTTCTTTTTTGTACGATTATCGGGGACTACTGTTTGGGGAATTTTTGCGCCTAGGGCTGGCTGGCTCCCACTAGGAAGACATTCTTTTGCATCTACTTGATTGTACCTAATATAATATCATGATTACCTTTTGTATAGTATCCGACATTGCTTCACTGTGCCTCAAGACATAGATAATGATATTGTGATTTTCTGATATCCTAAAAGCTTGGTAAACTGTATACTTACGTGACTACTATGTGGAAGATGACTCAAAGCAGAAGGATAGGGTTCCTTTGTAAGACTTGATAAAATATTTGGGTGCCGAGGTAAAGGGGCTGGCACTATCATCCCATAGCTAGGGCTGCTAAATTCATTAGTTACTGCTGCTGGAATTTCTGTGGCTATCCTTTTGATATCTGTTCAGACGATACGGTATGAGCCATACTTGATGACTCCGCACACAAGACCGCAATGATTCAACGTATTAGTACAGTCATTGAAGTTATCAAGGTCATATTCTTCCTTCCCCTCGCCACTTCTCTTTTTCGCACAACTACCACATTCGGCAACATACATTTTGTCTACCTTTTTCAAAAACGTCCTTACTTCAACATAATACTTACTTATTCAGAACACCACGATTATTATTTCGAGCATTCCCTCGTCACTTTTCTACCGAGATTTACGTACCCTAGTGCAACCGAATATAGCGTAACCAAAATAGCAAGTCATCCTCGATGAACGACAAAGCGAAGAGCGTCAACTCGCGAGCGGTGGATGTGCATGACAGAGTCAGAGTGAACGATGAAACGAGCGCCGACCAACAGCAAAGTACCAGAGAAGATTGGGTAGAGGGGGTGATTCAAAAGATCCTGCAGCAACAGGAGTCAGGAGACTGGAACAGTCTGCAAGACGAACGAAGGCGCAACGCCGGGAAACATACGCGGAATTACGTGACACGCGCGAAGGACTACGACACTGGTACGACTCGGAATTCTGGGAGAGGTACTGGAGAGAGAATCGTTCCTCCACCGATGGCTCGTGCTGTGAGTCAGAGCATTTCGTCTGAGGGAGGCTGCAATAGTACCCAACCTGCCCATGCTGGTCAAGAGGGACAGTATACGTCTCGACCTGGCAGTCGTCCTGCCGCGATCCGGAATACTGACACCATACATGAGGATAACATCCAGGAGAAGGGGTATCACACAGCCCAAAAGTCTCAAGATTCTGTTCTGTCGGGAAGTCAGCCAGAATGTCAGAACAAAGGAGACGTAGAAGAGGGCAGGGACTGAGACTAAGGGGAGTGATGGAGACCTAACAAGCTTGTAATAGTAGTACTAGGTGCGAATGCGCAGAACGATCAGCCAAGGGATTCGTGTTTGAAGACTTTAAACAATACTGTACCTAGCTGCAGGATGAAACTTGGTTTTGCAAACATGCAGATTGTATCAAATCACTTGTGATGTGGCGCCTTGAGCTCTTCGTTCGATATCCATCCTCAGATCGTCGAGCCTTGTGAGTTGTCGACCAACCTCAAGCTCTTCATTGTATATGATCGGTGAGAAAGAGTTGATTGATCGAGCCGTCGGCGAAGGGTAGCCGAGACAAGGACGACGCAGAAGACCATCGTACTCAGAAGACCATCGTACTCAGTCCGCCTCCAAATCCTGCATACCCGACTGCAGAGCGTGGCTGCATCGTCGAGCTGCTGGACCGGGAAACGGGCGTGAACATAGGCTGAGAACGGTTTCGACGAGCTCTTGAGGCAGTTGGTTATGATTGTCGCGTATCGGTGTGGTGGAGTTCAATGTGGCGATGTTGCTCCTTCCATCGTTCCATTCGTGGCTACCTCATTCAGGAGACTGAACCCCCTCGCAAGTCACACGCCTCTCCCAACAAGTAGCGGCACACTAACACTCGTCATGCCGCCAGAGCTATTCTCGAAGACCTGTCTACGGATTCGCACCATCTACCCGCCACGGCGGCTCCCTCCCGTCCCGCTCCCCACGGACTGGCACAGGTACGCTATCGTGTATTTGCTTTTTGCGGCCCCACAAGCCTGGGTCCGCTTCAGCTACGATCTCGACTCTAGAAGCGGATTAGACCCACCTCTCGGTCTCATACAGACTCTATATTGTTTCATGTGGTCATAGACGTGTGTGCGTACATATGGAGGCTTTCGTTCTCGCTACACATGGATTCGCACTGGTCATTTTTGCGTCTCTGCATGGCGGGCTAAGAAAAGCAACACGTGGGAGCCCATATCGGTGCACGTAATTTTCTGACGAATCGCTAACCTATAGAGCTCTTGATCTGGACCTCTTATGACTGTCAGACCGTATGGATTGCGGATTATTGTCCAGGACTGTCAATTCAGGAATGGCATATGCCGTTACCACGCCCGAAGACCGAATACGAGGACAACGACGTCAGTTCTGGTCGCTTCCCAACGTAGTGGTTCGTCGCTAAGTCATATGGTGATGGTAGGCACCTCGACGTTCCGGTGCAGAGTCCCTGAATTCGCTGGGGGCAGATGCTAGGGCCCCTGCAGCTATCATTGCGTCCTGCAGCAGTGAAAACCAGTTGGATGGGAAGCTAGCCCGGTGAGTATCCCGTGTGTATAGCGCTATATTTTGCTGGGCATCAGAGTGGGCTGATTGTGAGGCTCTTCGAGCAGGAGGCTAGCAGGTAAGCTGACAGAGCTGTCCCGATTGTTTGGACAGATAAACTGCGCATGTGTAGAAAGCGTACATGAAGTAATGATAGACGTTTCTCATCGAAGGAGAGTGGTTCACCTTCGAGGCTGTCATGCACGTTGATGATTCATACCGTTGCATTACATGCGATCGACCGGCCGGTGAGCCCCCAATATCGGGACTGGGATGAACGGACAGCGAGTGGTGTTGTGTAACATACATATGTATGCCGAGCCGGCAGGGGTGAACAGGGCCGCTTTGTGGAACGACGTTTATTCTAATGCTTTTCTTCAGTGGTCGGGCTTGCATGCAATATCTAGCGAATGGCAGGGGTGGCGCTCATTCGACGAGAAGCGTGAATGAGATAGCGAACGTGAAGACGTAAGCTCAAATTGCGATTGGGTTTCGGGCTCGCCTTGAGAGCGTATCTTTTATCGATACGCTCGAATGACCGATTTCTTAGACTTGTCTTCTCATGTTGTCCTAGAAGCCATGTCGTTAGAACTAGGTTCTCGTAAGGCATTCGAACAGCGGGCCGCAGATGAAGCAGGGCGTCAAGGAGAAAATCGGTTGGACCAGGAGTCTCGCAATTAGAATGCCGGTAGTGTTGTGATTGTACAACCACACCCCGAAAGTCGTTTGCCTGGTTTGGACACCGTGCACCATTAAAGTCCTCCCGGAGGCTCATTCCTGGAGAAATGGGAGTCAGCTTGCAGAATTGTTGTCTATAATGTTTCCTCCACATCGATCATCTCGGACAGTCAAGTTCTACGCCCTCTTCCCGTCCGGTGAGATTTCAAAGTTTCAACGAACCCCGGCAGGTCCTCTCTGGATGCGTCTACCTTTTGAGTCCTTGCATGTATTTATCCGCAAAGGCCATGCGCAATGGTGTCCCAGCGCCACATAGCGTGATATTAATCCTCGTGGAATACGGAGTGGCGTCTCGCTTCGCCTTGTTTCCTGACTCCGTCAAAATTCGTTTTGTTATCTGCGATTCCGATCATGAGAACGAGCACTGACAGTGATCAGCAACTCGTTACCTTCATCGACTACTGAGCACGTTAAAATCGCGCGCGTTAAATCACTGTCCGAGGATCAAGGTGTCCTTCGGCCTCGTATCTGCACCTAACTGCATGTCTCAGCCTCACTTCTGCCTGAGCCGGGCCTGGTCAGGCAGCAAAGGACTGAAGCTCAACGTGTCAGGCAAGCAGAAGGTGCAACGAGTAAGTGGCTTGATGATGTAGTGTCTCAGATAGTCGCAGGGCATTTTGGTAAAACAGTTGTCACGATTTGGGCGTCGGCGAAGGCGCAAGATAATGGGGAATGTCGTACCACGCTATGTCAGGGACGCTTAGCGGGGTACCAAACCGAACAGATGACCGACGCGTAGCGCCTTTTCTGGTGATCTAAGCGTGATGGACGATTGAAAACCCTGGGACCGGTGTTGGAAGTGGAGTCTGATCTCGGGTTCAGATTCGAGATTCTACTGTGTAGTTTTGGAGGGTGGCGAAGTGTGGGGGAAGAAGACCAAAGCTAACGCTGTGCTAGTCCAGATGTCGTAAAGCTCCGAACTACGCCCCATAAGCTACATTCACGCGAAGGCCGTGCACAAACGTGCAGTGCTTCTGGAAGACCCGTGTACATGTTTCCGCAGATGAAAGAGGCTGCGATATCCTCCGGCGTTGTCCTAATCAAGCAGCTCCCTAGGTGATCAAACCGAAGCGGGTGCGCTTGTTACAGGGGCTATAACAGGTCCTACCTCGCCCGGCACGTGCACGCTCTGGCACTGCAGTAGTGTACGTTGTGAAGCCGACCAAGACAATGTAGCGCCTATAGATTTCGGCTTTTGCGCACGTATGTTTGCGTTTTGCTACAGCCCCTGAACTCTGCGTCTTGTAGAAGCCTGGTCTACCGCTGGGCTGTCAATCGACCTACTTTCAGGTCCAGCGAATTACAGACGGCGCAATCAACGTCCTTTCACGTCAATCTATGGTGCGAGACATCAGGATCCATGGATTCCTCGTTGTTGTGCGGATGATCGCTTGTGATTGAGACACAAGACGATAGCTTGACGCAACAATGGTAGTCATGCCTCAGCAGCATGGCCGAAGGGCCCATGTTCACGGCGGCAGCACTAGATGCATGGTGGGGGCTGAGATTGGGATTACTGGAATGAGCGCTGGGGCCGGTTCAGCAATTATCACACCTCTGCATCCTAGGTGCAGAAGTTCTTGCTGTGTATAAATGGGGCTGTGACTAGTATTGGTGTTATGGGGCTGCAAAGGAGGCAATGCTGCAGATTGAAATGCGCCAGCTATACACCGTAACGTATCCTAAGCGATAAAAGCAAAGATGTTTTTGGGGTATGACGCTTTTTGTAGTCACCAAGGAAAGAAAGTCGTGTCAACGTGTCCAAACGCCAAGGGTATCAGAAGAAAGCCTAGAAACTTGTCGAGTCCGAGTGCACCTTTTCGGCATCGTGTCAGCCCAGGTGTTCATGAAGCCAGTGGTTGATGGCATCCGAACCCGCGATCTGGAGCATCGCACTACAAGTCGTCCTGCGAGTCATCATCTAGATCTCTGAGAGGCTTTCCGTCACCTAAATTCCAGTGCCCATCACGATCACGTGCAATCAGTCCCTCTTGGACGAGCCACTGTTCGAGTTCCTTGTCCTCTCTCCAAGCAGTGATATCGAGTATTGTGCCTTTATTCTCCTTTTCAAGGTGTCTCCCGACATGTTCCATGCGCTCATCCCACGACGTATGTCCGGCGTAGTCCTTTTCGCAGAAAAGACAGGATGACTTGGGTGGCGTTTGGCGGTAGTTCTGATAGCAACGCTTCTGATGTGCAGCTAAATTATCCTCGTTTACTGGGTAGACTTTGTTCTCCCCTACAGATCTATTGGCTGGGACGGCATGCATCCGTCTAAGGTGCTGCGTAAACAGATCTTTACGGTTGAAGTCGTTGTGGTAGACCGAGCGATCATCGTTTTTGTCGACAGTGACCTCGCACAGATCGCATCGCCAAAAGCCGAGCCTGATGTGTTGCGTACTCACATGCCTCTTCCACTCATTCTTGGAAGCAAACGTCGAAGTACAGCCATATCTGGCAAGGGGACAAGGAAATGGTCGTGGTGTAGTGGCTTCAACCTTCAAAGTCCCAGTCGAATTCTGTGATGCATGTGGCGATGCGTGTGGGCCACGCGGCTTCTTATGAACTCTGTTTGCACTGGTGCGAGTCGACGAAGCAGAACCCTTACGACTTCGACGCCTTTGGCTCTGACGACCAGAGCTGCGGCTCGATGCCGAGCTTCGTCTCTTCCGAGTTTTCTGGTCGGGATGGTAATCGGAATCGGACTCTTCTTTACCGGGCATAGGCTCTACTGATTCTGCATCCCGCTGTCCAAAGGAATCTGTGTAGCCTTCATAGTTGCCCTCTTTCGCAGCTTCCGTCTCATGGTATAGAGACTCCTGCTCGTACTCAAAGCCCGGCTTCGCATCCATGCTCTCCTGCTCTTCACCCACAACGTCATGCTCATCGCGATGAAGATCGATATCCTTCATGTTGATGGTGTTGCTTGACACAGATATGTCGAGCTCAGACGGGTATCCTCCATCTGTCATTGTATCTGGTGTCGGATATGATGTACCCTCCCGTGGAAAATCAAGTGGGCTCTTGTGAAAGGTCATCTGGGCAGGATAAGGCGAGCGGAACTCATGCGGAGTGGCGGAGCTGGAGGAGCCGGATATAGAACTGCTGTCGGACGACCCGTTGCGATAGGAGTGATCCGCAAACTGCCACTCTTTTTCGTAACCTTCCGCTTGATGAGCATGGAATAGCACACTACGATCTAGACTGGGATAGAGAAGGGTGGGGGTGAAAAGAGAAGTGTCCGCTTCCTGGCAGAATCGAGGTCCATATGGCGCTTGGAAGATATTGTTGTTCTTGGGCTCGTTGCAATCGATGTCCTCGTTGCTGTAAGCATCTGAAGATCGACTCCAAGACGTCGGACCAATGTATTCCGAGTCAGGAATCGACTGGTGCCAATCGGGGACTAGAGGTAGGTCGTCGTATTGATATGAGTATGCCATGGCAATGGTATTCGAAGACGCGCTTCAACCGAAGCTGGAACGAGTGATTGGTTGCAGGGGTCCGGATGATAGTCGGCGGCCTTCAGGTGATACTAGGTCAGCTATAAGAGCTTGAGGGAGGTGAACGATTTTGTTGGAGAATCAAGAACATACTTCGTTGTCGCGTCAAGATATCTCTAGTACAGTGTCAGGGCAGTCCGTATAGCTGATGACGCCACCTGTGAACGGTCTCAAGTAAGTAATGATGGAAGCAGGTGCGGGACGTGATGATGTTGCTCAAAGGGGCGAAGCATAGGCAACTATTCGAAGGCAAGCAACTTGTAGCGCCTCGCAGGTATGCACAGCCCTTGAGATCGATGTGGTATGCCATTTTCCGAGCACCTCAACCTACAGTGATTTAAGGTGAAATGGTCGCAGAGCCGCATCGTTTCGGCCAATAGTAAGATGCAGCACGAGCCAGTCTCTTTGACCGGGCATACCCTTGTATCCCTGCAAGCCCTTCACCGGTGGAGGTTCAATGGTCTGTGCAGCCGCCAGCTGGCCCAAGCCACCACTCACCAGCTTCATGGGCGACTAACTCCTGCATGAGCGCATGGGGAAAGGTGTCAGAGTGAAGCATCAGATTGAAAAGAAGAAAGCAGCCGTCGCTCAGCGATCATTACCCCATCGCGCATCTAGAGTTCCTCGTGGTTCATGGTGTTCCGATGCTCTGCGCACTCGCAGGACTGGCCAAGCGGTAAACAAACCAAGACTTCCCTCTTGGGGGCCAAGACGGTTCGGAGGACCCTTGAAGGAAATTCGGCAGGGGATGACGAGCATCAGGGTCCGCATTTGCTGCCATACTGCTGGCATGGATGGTGAGAGACGGGACAGAGATGTTGATTGCACAGCTAATGTACTCGATTGAGACGCGCACGCCAGGCATAGTTCCGAGAAGGATTGCCAGCAGAAGGGTTCGGCACGGGAGGTGGGAGGGGTGGAATCTCGATTGGACTCGGCTTGAAGTACGTCTTCACCGAGATGGGGCGCAACTGCCCTTGGGTCTCCTCAATTAGGCTCCGACAAGGCGGAGCAGGTTTGCCTTCTGAGATAGTCGTACACCACCATAAGGGCGCGGGATGTCGTGGTCGAACAGGATTGCGAGTTTGTGTCCTTCGCTTCCTTAGGGTTCTGGATGTGAACAGAATGCGCCTGCGAAGGCTCTCTCGAACGGGTTCTGCCTACCCGCGACTCCGAT